>CM069907.1:159534306-160734306 GCA_036172215.1 Camellia granthamiana | reverse complement strand
TTTATCACTCGCGCTATTTTTTCGCATCGCACTATTTTGTGTAGTTTACACTCGCGCTATTTTGCGATTCTGTTTTGTGCAGTATATCACTCGCGCTATTTTGCGCATCGCACTGTTTTCGGTAGTTTTCACTCGCGCTCTTTTCCGCATCGCACTCTTTTGTTCAGTTAACAATCGCGCTATTTTACGAATCTATTTTGTGTAGTTTATCACTCGCACTACTTTACGCATCGCACTATTTTGTGCAGTTCACACTAACACTGTATTGCGCATCGCACTATGTTGTGCAGTTTATCACTCGCACTATTTTGCGCATCACACTGTTTTGGGCAAATTACACTCGCGCTGTTTTGCGCATCGCACTTTTTTGTGCAGTTTATCACTCGCGTTGTTTTGCGCATCGCACTGTTTTGGGCAGTTTTCACCTGCGCTATTTTGCGCATCGCACTGTTTTGTACAATTTGCACTCGCGCTGTTTTGCGCATCGCACTGCTTTGTGTAGTTTGTCACTCGCGCTGTTTTGCGCATCGCACTATTTTGTGCAGTTTATACTGGCGCGGTTTTGCGCATCGCACTGTTTTGTACAGTTATCACTCGCGTTATTTTGCGCATCGCACTGTTTTGTGGGGTTTACGCTCGCGCTGTTTTCCACATCGCACTATTTTGTGCAGTTTATCAATCGCGCTATTTTGCGCATCGCACTGTTTTGTGGAGTTTGCCCACGCTATTTTGCGCATCGCACTGTTTTGTGCAGTTTACACTCGCGCTATTTTGCGCATCGCACTGTTTTGTGCAGTTTACACTCGCGCTATTTTGCGTATCGCACTGTTTTGTGCAGTTTACACTCGCGCTATTTTGCGATTCTGTTTTGTGCAGTTTATCACTCGCGCTACTTTACGCATCGCACTATTTTGTGCAGTTCACACTCACGCTGTTTTGCGCATCGCACTGATTTGTGCAGTTTATCACTCGCGCTGTTTTGCGCATCGCACTGTTTTGTGCAGTTTATCACTCGCGCTGTTTTGCGCATCGCACAATTTTGTGCAGTTTATAGTCGCGTTCTTTTGCGCATCGCACTGTTTTGGGTAGTTTTCACTTGCGCTATTTTGCACATCGCACTGTTTTGTACAATTTACACTCGCGCTGTTTTGCGCATCGCAGTATTTTGTGCTGTTTATCACTCGCGCTGTTTTGCGCATTGCACTATTTTGTGGAGTTCACCACTCGGACTGTTTTGCGTATCGCACTGTTTTGGGCAGTTTTCACTCGCGCTCTTTTCCGCATCGTACTGTTTTGTGCAGTTTACACTTGCGCTGTTTTCCACATCGCACTGTTTTGTGCAGTTTACACTGGCGCCCTTTTGCGCATCGCATTGTTTTGTGTAGTTAATCACTCGCACTATTTTGCGCATTGCACTATTTTGTGCAGTTTACACTCGCGGTATTTTGCGATTCTGTTTTGTGTAGTTTATCACTCGCGCTATTTTGCGCATCGCACTGTTTTGGGCAGTTTTCACTCGCGCTCTTTTCCGCATCGCACTGTTTTGTGTAGTTTACACTCGCGCTGTTTTGCGCATCGCACTGTTTTGTGCAGTTTCTCACTCGCGCTCTTTTTTGCATCGCACTATGTTGTGCAGTTTACAGTCACGCTATTTTGTGCCTCGAACTGTTTTGTGCAGTTTATCACTTGCGCTGTTTTGCACATCGCCCTGTTTTGTACAGTTTACACTCGCGCTATTTTGCGCATCACACTGTTTTGTGTAGTTTATCACTCGAGCTGTTTTTCACATCGCACTGTTTTGTGCAGTTTATCACTCGCGCACTGTTGCGCTTTGCAGTGTTTTGTGCTGTTTATCACTCGCGCTGTTTTGCGCACCGCACTATTTTGCGCAGTTTACAGTCGCGCTCTTTTGCGCATCGCACTGTTTTGGGTAGTTTTCACTTGCGCTATTTTGCGCATCGCACTGTTTTGTACAATTTACACTCGCACTGTTTTGCGCATCGCACAATTTTGTGCAGTTTATAGTCGCGTTCTTTTGCGCATCGCACTGTTTTGGGTAGTTTTCACTTGCGCTATTTTGCGCATCGCACTGTTTTGTACAATTTACACTCGCGCTGTTTTGCGCATCGCACTATTTTGTGGAGTTCACCACTCGGACTGTTTTGCGTATCGCACTGTTTTGGGCAGTTTTCATTCGCGCTCTTTTCCGCATCGTACTGTTTTGTGCAGTTTACACTTGCGCTGTTTTCCGCATCGCACTGTTTTGTGCAGTTTACACTGGCGCCCTTTTGCGCATCGCATTGTTTTGTGTAGTTAATCACTCGCACTATTTTGCGCATTGCACTATTTTGTGCAGTTTACACTCGCGCTATTTTGCGATTCTGTTTTGTGTAGTTTATCACTCGCGCTATTTTGCGCATCGCACTGTTTTGGACAGTTTTCACTTACGGTCTTTTCCGCATCGCACTGTTTTGTGCAGTTTACACTCGCGCTGTTTTGCGCATCGCACAGTTTTGTGCAGCTTCACACTCGTGCTCTTTTTTGCATCGCACTATGTTGTGCAGTTTACAGTCGCGCTATTTTGTGCATCACACTGTTTTGTGCAGTTTATCACTGGCGCTGTTTTGCGCATCGCCCCCATTTTGTACAGTTTACACTCGCGCTGTTTTGCGCATAGCACTGTTTCGTGCAGTTTATCACTCGCGCACTGTTGCGCTTTGAAGTGTTTTGTGCAGTTTATCACTCGCGCTGTTTTGCGCATCGCACTATTCTGTACAGTTTACACTCGCGCTCTTTTGCGCATCGCACTGTTTTGTGCAGTTTTCACTCGCGCTATTTTGCGATTATGTTTTGTGCAGTTTATCACTCGCGCTATTTTGCACATCGCACTGTTTTGTGCAGTTAACAATCGCGCTATTTTGCGACTCTATTTTGTGAAGTTTATCACTCGCGCTACTTTACGCATCGCACTATTTTGTGCAGTTCACACTAACGCTGTTTTGCGCATCGCACTGTTTTGTGCCGTTTATCACTCGTGCTATTTTGTGCATCGCACAATTTTGGGCAAATTACACTCGCGCTGTTTTGCGCATCGCACTGTTTTGCGCAGTTTATCACTCGCGCTGTTTTGCGCATCGCACTATTTTGTGCAGTTTCTAGTCGCGTTCTTTTGCGCATCGCACTGTTTTGGGCAATTTTCACTTGCGCTATTTTGCGCATCGCACTATTTTGTTCAATTTGCACTCGCGTTGTTTTGCGCATCGCACTGTTTACTGCAGTTTGTCACTCGCGCTGTTTTGCGCATCGCACTGTTTTGGGTAGTTTATCACTCACGCAGTTTTGTGTATCGCACAATTTTGGGAAGTTTTCACTCGCGATATTTTCCGCATCGCACTGCTTTGTGCAGTTTACACTCGCGCTGTTTTGCGCATCGCACTGTTTTGTGCAGTTTACACTGGCGCGCTTTTGCGCATCGCACTGTTTTGTGCAGTTTATCACTCGCGTTATTTTGCGCATCACACTGTTTTGTGCGGTTTACGCTCGCGCTGTTTTGCACATCGCACTGTTTTGTGCAGTTTATCACTCGCGCTATTTTGCGCATCGCACTGTTTTGCGGAGTTTGCCCTCGCGCTATTTTGCGCATCGCACTGTTTTGTGCATTTTACACTCGCACTATTTTGCGCATCGCACTGTTTTATGGAGTTTACACTCGCGCTATTTTGCGTATCGCACTGTTTTGTGCGTTTACACTCGCGCTATTTTGCGATTCTGTTTTCTGCAGTTTATCAGTCGCGCTACTTTGCGCATCGCACTATTTTGTGCAGTTCACACTCACGCTGTTTTGCGCATCGCACTGATTTGTGCAGTTTATCACTCGCGCTGTTTTGCGCATCGCACTATTTTGTGCAGTTTATCACCCGCGCTGTTTTGCGCATCGAACAATTTTGTGCAGTTTATAGTCGCGTTCTTTTGCGCATCGCACTGTTTTGGGTAGTTTTCACTTGCGCTATTTTGCGCATCGCACTGTTTTGTACAATTTACACTGGCGCTGTTTTGCGCATCGCACTGTTTTGTGCAGTTTATCACTCGCGCTGTTTTGTGCATCGCACTATTTTGTGGAGTTCATCACTCGGGCTGTTTTGCGTATCGCACTGTTTTGGGCAGTTTTCACCCGCGCTCTTTTCCGCATCGCACTGTTTTGTGCAGTTTACACTTGCGCTGTTTTCCGCATCGCACTGTTTTGTGCAGTTTACACTGGCGCCCTTTTGCGCATCGCATTGTTTTGTGTAGTTTATCACTCGCACTATTTTGCGCATTGCACTATTTTTTGCAGTTTACACTCGCGCTATTTTGCGATTCTGTTTTGTGTAGTTTATCACTCGCGCTATTTTGCGCATCGCACTATTTTGGACAGTTTTCACTTGCGCTCTTTTCCGCATCGCATTGTTTTGTGCAGTTTACACTCGCGCTTTTTTGCGCATCGCACTGTTTTGTGCAGTTTCACACTTGCGCTATTTTTTGCATCGCACTATGTTGTGCAGTTTACAGTCGCGCTATTTTGTGCATCGCACTATTTTGTGCAGTTTATCACTGGCGCTGTTTTGCGCATCGCCCCGTTTTGTACAGTTTACACTCGCGCTGTTTTGCGCATAGCACTGTTTCGTGCAGTTTATTACTCGTGCTGTTTTTCACATCGCACTGTTTTGTGCAGTTTATCACTCGCGCACTGTTGCGCTTCGCAGTGTTTTGTGCAGTTTATCACTCGCGCTGTTTTGCGCATCGCACTATTCTGTGCAGTTTACAGTCGCGCTCTTTTGCGCATCGCACTGTTTTCTGCAGTTTTCACTCGCGCTATTTTGCGATTCTGTTTTGTGCAGTTTATCACTCGCGCTATTTTGCACATCGCACTGTTTTGTGCAGTTAACAATCGCGCTATTTTGCGACTCTATTTTGTGCAGTTTATCACTCGCGCTACTTTACGCATCGCAGTATTTTGTGCAGTTCAAACTCACGCTGTTTTGCGCATCGCACTGTTTTGTGCAGTTTGTCCCTCGCGCTATTTTACGCATCGCACTGTTTGGGGTAGTTTACACTCGCGCTGTTTTGTGCATTGCACTATTTTGTGCAGTTTATCACTCGCGCTGTTTTGCGCATCGCAATATTTTGTGCAGTTTATAGTCGCGTTCTTTTGCGCATCGCACTGTTTTGGGCAGTTTTCACTTGCGCTGTTGTGCGTATCGCACCGTTTTGTACAATTTACACTTGCGCTATTTTTCGCATCGCACTGTTTTGTGTAGTTTATCACTCACGCTGTTTTGCGTATCACACTATTTTGGGCAGTTTTCACTCACGCTCTTTTCCGCATCGCATGGTTTTGTGCAGTTTAGACTCGCGCTGTTTTGCGCATCACTCTGTTTTGTGCAGTTTACACTCGCGCTCTGTTGCGCATCGCACTGTTTTGTGCAGTTTGTCACTCCCGCAATTTTGCGCATCGCACTGTTTTGTGCAGTTTATCACTCGCGCTGTTTTGCGCATCGCACTATTTTGGGCAGTTTTCACTCGCGCTCTTTTCCGCATCGCACTGTTTTGTGCAGTTTACACTCGCGTTGTTTTGCACATCGCACTGTTTTGTGTACTTTCTCACTCGCGCTCTTTTTCGCATCACACTATGTTGTGCTGTTTACACTCGCGCTATTTGGCGCATCGCACTATGTTGTGCAGCTTACACTCGCGCTATTTGGCGCATCACACTGTTTTGTGTAGTTTACAGTCGCGCTGTTTTGCGCATCGCACTATTTTGTGTAGTTTATGCTCGCGTTGCTTGGCGCATCGCACTGTTTTGTGCAGTTTTCACTCGTGCTGTTTTGCGCATCGCACTGTTTTGTGCAGTTTATCACTCGCGTTATTTTGCGCATCACACTATTTTGTGCAGCTTATCACTCGCGTCGTTTTGCGCATCACACCATTTTTTCCAGTTTGCCACTCGCGCTTTTTGCGCGTTGCACTGTTTTGTGCAGTTTACACTCGCGCTCTTTTGCGCATTGCACTATTTTGTGCAGTTTATCCCTCGCGCTATTTTGCGCATCGCACTGTTTTGTGTAGTTTACACTCGTGCTATTTTGCGATTCTGTTTTGTGCAGTTTATCACTCGCGCTATTTTACGCATCGCACTGTTTTGTGCAGTTTACACTCGCGCTATTTTGCGATTCTGTTGTGTGCAGTTTCTCACTCATGCTATTTTGCGCATCGCACTGTTTTGTGTAGTTTACACTCGTGCTATTTTGCGATTCTGTTTTGTGCAGTTTATCACTCGCGCTATTTTTTCGCATCGCACTATTTTGTGTAGTTTACACTCGCGCTATTTTGCGATTCTGTTTTGTGCAGTATATCACTCGCGCTATTTTGCGCATCGCACTGTTTTCGGAAGTTTTCACTCGCGCTCTTTTCCGCATCGCACTCTTTTGTTCAGTTAACAATCGCGCTATTTTACGAATCTATTTTGTGTAGTTTATCACTCGCACTACTTTACGCATCGCACTATTTTGTGCAGTTCACACTAACACTGTATTGCGCATCGCACTATGTTGTGCAGTTTATCACTCGCACTATTTTGCGCATCACACTGTTTTGGGCAAATTACACTCGCGCTGTTTTGCGCATCGCACTTTTTTGTGCAGTTTATCACTCGCGTTGTTTTGCGCATCGCACTGTTTTGGGCAGTTTTCACCTGCGCTATTTTGCGCATCGCACTGTTTTGTACAATTTGCACTCGCGCTGTTTTGCGCATCGCACTGCTTTGTGTAGTTTGTCACTCGCGCTGTTTTGCGCATCGCACTGTTTTGGGCAGTTTATACTGGCGCGGTTTTGCGCATCGCACTGTTTTGTACAGTTATCACTCGCGTTATTTTGCGCATCGCACTGTTTTGTGGGGTTTACGCTCGCGCTGTTTTCCACATCGCACTATTTTGTGCAGTTTATCAATCGCGCTATTTTGCGCATCGCACTGTTTTGTGGAGTTTGCCCACGCGCTATTTTGCGCATCGCACTGTTTTGTGCAGTTTACACTCGCGCTATTTTGCGCATCGCACTGTTTTGTGCAGTTTACACTCGCGCTATTTTGCGTATCGCACTGTTTTGTGCAGTTTACACTCGCGCTATTTTGCGATTCTGTTTTGTGCAGTTTATCGCTCGCGCTACTTTACGCATCGCACTATTTTGTGCAGTTCACACTCACGCTGTTTTGCGCATCGCACTGATTTGTGCAGTTTATCACTCGCGCTGTTTTGCGCATCGCACTGCTTTGTGTAGTTTGTCACTCGCGCTGTTTTGCGCATCGCACTGTTTTGTGCAGTTTATACTGGCGCGATTTTGCGCATCGCACTGTTTTGTACAGTTATCACTCGCGTTATTTTGCGCATCGCACTGTTTTGTGGGGTTTACGCTCGCGCTGTTTTGCACATCGCACTGTTTTGTACAGTTTATCAATCGCGCTATTTTGCGCATCGCACTGTTTTGTGGAGTTTGCCCTCGCGCTATTTTGCGCATCGTACTGTTTTGTGCAGTTTACACTCGCGCTATTTTGCGTATCGCACTGTTTTGTGCAGTTTACACTCGCGCTATTTTGCGATTCTGTTTTGTGCAGTTTATCACTCGCGCTACTTTACGCATCGCACTATTTTGTGCAGTTCACACTCACGCTGTTTTGCGCATCGCACTGATTTGTGCAGTTTATCACTCGCGCTGTTTTGCGCATCGCACTGTTTTGTGCAGTTTATCACCCGCGCTGTTTTGCGCATCGCACAATTTTGTGCAGTTTATAGTCGCGTTCTTTTGCGCATCGCACTGTTTTGGGTAGTTTTCACTTGCGCTATTTTGCACATCGCACTGTTTTGTACAATTTACACTCGCGCTGTTTTGCGCATCGCACTATTTTGTGCTGTTTATCACTCGCGCTGTTTTGCGCATCGCACTATTTTGTGGAGTTCACCACTCGGACTGTTTTGCGTATCGCACTGTTTTGGGTAGTTTTCACTCGCGCTCTTTTCCGCATCGTACTGTTTTGTGCAGTTTACACTTGCGCTGTTTTCCGCATCGCACTGTTTTGTGCAGTTTACACTGGCGCCCTTTTGCGCATCGCATTGTTTTGTGTAGTTTATCACTCGCACTATTTTGCGCATTGCACTATTTTGTGCAGTTTACACTCGCGCCATTTTGCGATTCTGTTTTGTGTAGTTTATCACGCGCGCTATTTTGCGCATCGCACTGTTTTGGGCAGTTTTCACTCGCGCTCTTTTCCGCATCGCACTGTTTTGTGTAGTTTACACTCGCGCTGTTTTGCGCATCGCACTGTTTTGTGCAGTTTCTCACTCGCGCTCTTTTTTGCATCGCACTATGTTGTGCAGTTTACAGTCACGCTATTTTGTGCCTCGAACTGTTTTGTGCAGTTTATCACTTGCGCTGTTTTGCGCATCGCCCTGTTTTGTACAGTTTACACTCGCGCTATTTTGCGCATCACACTGTTTTGTGTAGTTTATCACTCGAGCTGTTTTTCACATCGCACTGTTTTGTGCAGTTTATCACTCGCGCACTGTTGCGCTTTGCAGTGTTTTGTGCTGTTTATCACTCGCGCTGTTTTGCGCACCGCACGATTTTGCGCAGTTTACAGTCGCGCTCTTTTGCGCATCGCACTGTTTTGGGTAGTTTTCACTTGCGCTATTTTGCGCATCGCACTGTTTTGTACAATTTACACTCGCACTGTTTTGCGCATCGCACAATTTTGTGCAGTTTATAGTCGCGTTCTTTTGCGCATCGCACTGTTTTGGGTAGTTTTCACTTGCGCTATTTTGCGCATCGCACTGTTTTGTACAATTTACACTCGCGCTGTTTTGCGCATCGCACTATTTTGTGGAGTTCACCACTCGGACTGTTTTGCGTATCGCACTGTTTTGGGCAGTTTTCATTCGCGCTCTTTTCCGCATCGTACTGTTTTGTGCAGTTTACACTTGCGCTGTTTTCCGCATCGCACTGTTTTGTGCATTTACACTGGCGCCCTTTTGCGCATCGCATTGTTTTGTGTAGTTAATCACTCGCACTATTTTGCGCATTGCACTATTTTGTGCAGTTTACACTCGCGCTATTTTGCGATTCTGTTTTGTGTAGTTTATCACTCGCGCTATTTTGCGCATCGCACTGTTTTGGACAGTTTTCACTTACGGTCTTTTCCGCATCGCACTGTTTTGTGCAGTTTACACTCGCGCTGTTTTGCGCATCGCACAGTTTTGTGCAGCTTCACACTCGTGCTCTTTTTTGCATCGCACTATGTTGTGCAGTTTACAGTCGCGCTATTTTGTGCATCACACTGTTTTGTGCAGTTTATCACTGGCGCTGTTTTGCGCATCGCCCCCATTTTGTACAGTTTACACTCGCGCTGTTTTGCGCATAGCACTGTTTCGTGCAGTTTATCACTCGCGCACTGTTGCGCTTTGAAGTGTTTTGTGCAGTTTATCACTCGCGCTGTTTTGCGCATCGCACTATTCTGTGCAGTTTACACTCGCGCTCTTTTGCGCATCGCACTGTTTTGTGCAGTTTTCACTCGCGCTATTTTGCGATTATGTTTTGTGCAGTTTATCACTCGCGCTATTTTGCACATCGCACTGTTTTGTGCAGTTAACAATCGCGCTATTTTGCGACTCTATTTTGTGAAGTTTATCACTCGCGCTACTTTACGCATCGCACTATTTTGTGCAGTTCACACTAACGCTGTTTTGCGCATCGCACTGTTTTGTGCCGTTTATCACTCGTGCTATTTTGTGCATCGCACAATTTTGGGCAAATTACACTCGCGCTGTTTTGCGCATCGCACTGTTTTGCGCAGTTTATCACTCGCGCTGTTTTGCGCATCGCACTATTTTGTGCAGTTTCTAGTCGCGTTCTTTTGCGCATCGCACTGTTTTGGGCAATTTTCACTTGCGCTATTTTGCGCATCGCACTATTTTGTTCAATTTGCACTCGCGTTGTTTTGCGCATCGCACTGTTTACTGCAGTTTGTCACTCGCGCTGTTTTACGCATCGCACTGTTTTGTGTAGTTTATCACTCACGCAGTTTTGTGTATCGCACAATTTTGGGAAGTTTTCACTCGCGATATTTTCCGCATCGCACTGCTTTGTGCAGTTTACACTCGCGCTGTTTTGCGCATCGCACTGTTTTGTGCAGTTTACACTGGCGCGCTTTTGCGCATCGCACTGTTTTGTGCAGTTTATCACTCGCGTTATTTTGCGCATCACACTGTTTTGTGCGGTTTACGCTCGCGCTGTTTTGCACATCGCACTGTTTTGTGCAGTTTATCACTCGCGCTATTTTGCGCATCGCACTGTTTTGCGGAGTTTGCCCTCGCGCTATTTTGCGCATCGCACTGTTTTGTGCAGTTTACACTCGCACTATTTTGCGCATCGCACTATTTTATGGAGTTTACACTCGCGCTATTTTGCGTATCGCACTGTTTTGTGCGTTTACACTCGCGCTATTTTGCGATTCTGTTTTCTGCAGTTTATCACTCGCGCTACTTTGCG
This sequence comes from Camellia granthamiana, assembly GCA_036172215.1. Lineage (NCBI taxonomy): Eukaryota > Viridiplantae > Streptophyta > Magnoliopsida > Ericales > Theaceae > Camellia > Camellia granthamiana. The sequence continues at coordinate 160,723,737 of CM069907.1, read as the reverse complement.
CATCGCACTATTTTGTGCAGTTCACACTCACGCTGTTTTGCGCATCGCACTGATTTGTGCAGTTTATCACTCGCGCTGTTTTGCGCATCGCACTATTTTGTGCAGTTTATCACCCGCGCTGTTTTGCGCATCGAACAATTTTGTGCAGTTTATAGTCGCGTTCTTTTGCGCATCGCACTGTTTTGGGTAGTTTTCACTTGCGCTATTTTGCGCATCGCACTGTTTTGTACAATTTACACTGGCGCTGTTTTGCGCATCGCACTGTTTTGTGCAGTTTATCACTCGCGCTGTTTTGTGCATCGCACTATTTTGTGGAGTTCATCACTCGGGCTGTTTTGCGTATCGCACTGTTTTGGGCAGTTTTCACCCGCGCTCTTTTCCGCATCGCACTGTTTTGTGCAGTTTACACTTGCGCTGTTTTCCGCATCGCACTGTTTTGTGCAGTTTACACTGGCGCCCTTTTGCGCATCGCATTGTTTTGTGTAGTTTATCACTCGCACTATTTTGCGCATTGCACTATTTTTTGCAGTTTACACTCGCGCTATTTTGCGATTTTGTTTTGTGTAGTTTATCACTCGCGCTATTTTGCGCATCGCACTATTTTGGACAGTTTTCACTTGCGCTCTTTTCCGCATCGCATTGTTTTGTGCAGTTTACACTCGCGCTTTTTTGCGCATCGCACTGTTTTGTGCAGTTTCACACTTGCGCTATTTTTTGCATCGCACTATGTTGTGCAGTTTACAGTCGCGCTATTTTGTGCATCGCACTATTTTGTGCAGTTTATCACTGGCGTTGTTTTGCGCATCGCCCCGTTTTGTACAGTTTACACTCGCGTTGTTCTGCGCATAGCACTGTTTCGTGCAGTTTATTACTCGCGCTGTTTTTCACATCGCACTGTTTTGTGCAGTTTATCACTCGCGCACTGTTGCGCTTTGCAGTGTTTTGTGCAGTTTATCACTCGCGCTGTTTTGCGCATCGCACTATTCTGTGCAGTTTACAGTCGCGCTCTTTTGCGCATCGCACTGTTTTCTGCAGTTTTCACTCGCGCTATTTTGCGATTCTGTTTTGTGCAGTTTATCACTCGCGCTATTTTGCACATCGCACTGTTTTGTGCAGTTAACAATCGCGCTATTTTGCGACTCTATTTTGTGAAGTTTATCACTCGCGCTACTTTACGCATCGCACTATTTTGTGCAGTTCACACTAACGCTGTTTTGCGCATCGCACTATTTTGTGCCATTTATCACTCGCGCTATTTTGTGCATCGCACTGTTTTGGGCAAATTACACTCGCGCTGTTTTGCGCATCGCACTGTTTTGTGCAGTTTATCACTCGCGCTGTTTTGCGCATCGCACTATTTTGTGCAGTTTATAGTCACGTTCTTTTGCACATCGCACTGTTTTATGCAGTTTACACTCGCGCTCTTTTGCGCATCGCACTGTTTTGTGCAGTTTATCACTCGCGCTATTTTCGCATCGCACTGTTTTGTGTAGTTATCACTCGTGCTATTTTGCGATTCTATTTTGTGCAGTTTATCACTCGCGCTATTTTGCGCATCGCACTGTTTTGTGCGGTTTACACTCACGCAATTTTGCAATTTTGTTTTGTGCAGTTTACGACTCGCGCTATTTTGCACATCGCACTGTTTTGGGTAGTTTTCACTTGCGCTCTTTTCCGCATTGCACTGTTTTGTGTAGTTTACACTCGCGCTATTTTGCGAATGTATTTTGTGCCGTTTATCACTCGCACTACTTTACGCATCGCACTATTTTGTGCCGTTCACACTCACGCTGTTTTGCGCATCGCACTGTTTTGTGCCGTTTATCACTCACGCCATTTTGCGCATCGCACCGTTTTGTGCAGTTTATCACTCGCGCTGTTTTGCGCATCGCGCTATTTTGTGCAGTTTCTCACTCGCGCTCTTTTTTGCGTCGCACTATGTTGTGTAGTTTACAGTCGCGCTATTTTGTGCATCGCACTGTTTTGTGCAGTTCACACTCGCGCTGTTTCGCGCATCACACTATTTTGTGCAGTTTATCACTTGCGCTGTTTTGCGCATCGCCCTGTTTTGTACAGTTTACACTCACGTTGTTTTGCACATCGCACTGTTTGGTGCAGTTTATCACTCGCGCTGTTTTTCACATCGCACTGTTTTGTGCAGTTTATCACTCGCACTGTTTTGCGCATCGCACTGTTTTGGGCAGTTTATCACTGGCGCTATTTTGCGCATCGCACTGTTTTGGGCAGTTTTCACTCGCGCTCTTTTCCGCATCGCACTGTTTTGTGCAGTTTACACTCTCACTGTTTTGCGCATCGCACAGTTTTGTGCAGTTTCTCACCGGCGCTCTTTTGCACATCGCACTATTTTGTGCAGTTTCTCACTGGCGCTCTTTTTTGCATCGCACTATGTTGTGCAGTTTACAGTCACGCTATTTTGTGCATCGCACTGTTTTGTGCAGTTCACACACGCGCTGTTTCGTGCATCGCACTGTTTTGTGTAGTTTATCACTTGCGCTGTTTTGCGCATCGCCCTGTTTTGTACAGTTTACACTCGCGCTGTTTTGCGCATCGCACTGCTTTGTGCAGTTTATCACTCGCGCTGTTTTTCACATCGCACTGTTTTGTGCAGTTTATCACTTGCGCACTATTGCGCTTCGCAGTGTTTTGTGCAGTTTATCACTCGCGCAGTTTTGTGCATCGCACTATTTTGTGCAGTTTACAGTCGCGCTCTTTTGCGCATCGCACTATTTTCTGCAGTTTTCACTTGCGCTATTCGGCGCATCGCACTGTTTTGTACAATTTACACTCGTGCTGTTTTGCGGATCGCACTGTTTTGTGCAGTTTATCACTCGCGCTGTTTTGGGCATCGCACTGTTTTGTGCAGTTTATCACTCGCGCTGTTTTGCGCATCGCACTGTTTTGTGCAGTTTATCACTCGCGCTGTTTTGCCCATCGCACTGTTTTGTGCAGTTTATCACTCGCGCTGTTTTGCGCATCGCACTGTTTTGTGCAGTTTATCACTCGCGCTCTTTTCCGCATCGCATTGTTTTGGGCAGTTTTCACTCGCGCTCTTTTCCGCATCGCACTGTTTTGTGCAGTTTACACTCGCGCTGTTTTGCGCATCACAGTGTTTTGTGTACTTTCTCACTCGCGCTCTTTTTCGCATCGCACTATGTTGTGCATTTTATACTTGCGCTATTTGGCGCATCGCACTATGTTGTGCAGCTTACACTCGCGCTATTTGGCGCATCGCACTGTATTGTGCAATTTACACTCGCGCTGTTTTGCGCATCGCGCTGTTTTGCGCATCGCACTGTTTTGTGCAGTATATCACTCTCGTTGTTTCGCGTAGCGCAATGTTTTGTACAGTTTACACTCGCGCTGTTTTGCGCATCGCACTATTTTGTGCAGTTTACACTCGCGCTCTTTTGCGCATCGCACTGTTTTGTGCAGTCTATTACTCGCGCTATTTTGCGCAGCACGCTATTTTGTGCAGTTTATGCTCGCGCTGTTTTGCGCATCGCACTGTTTTGTGTAGTTTGTCACTGGTGCTGTTTTGCGCATCCCACTGTTTTGTGCAGTTTTCACTCGTGCTGTTTTGCGCATCGCACTGTTTTGTGCAGTTTATCACTAGCGCTATTTTGCGCATCACACTATTTTGTGCAGTTTATCACTCGCGCTTTTTGCGCGTTGCACTGTTTTCTGCAGTTTACACTCGCTCACTTTTGCGCATCGCACTATTTGGTGCAGTTTATCACTCGCGCTATTTTGCGCATCGCACTATTTTGTGTAGTTTACACTCGCGCTATTTTACGCATTGCACTGTTTTGTGTAGTTTACACTCACGCTATGTTGCGATTCTGTTTTATGCAGTTTATCACTCGCGCTATTTTGCGCATCGCATTGTTTTGTGCAGTTTACACTCGCGCCATTTTGCGATTCTGTTTTGTACGGTTTATCACTGGCGCTATTTTGCGCATCGCACTGTTTTGGGCAGTTTTCACTCGCGCTCTTTTCCGCATCGCACTGTTTTGTGCAGCTTACACACGTGCTATTTTGCGAATCTATTTTGTGCAGTTTATCACTCGCGCTACTTTACGCATCGCACTATTTTGTGCAGTTCACACTCACTCTGTTTTGAGCATCGCACTATTTTGTGCAGTTTATCACTCGCGCTATTTTGCGCATCGCACTGTTTTGGGCAGTTTACACTCGCGCTGTTTTGCGCATCGCACAATTTTGTGCAGTTTATCACTCGCGCTGTTTTGCGCATCGCACTATTTTGTGCAATTTACAGTCGCGTTGTTTTGCGCATCGCACTGTTTTCTGCAGTTTTCACTTGCGCTGTTTTGCGCATCGCACTATTTTGTACAATTTACACTCGCGCTGTTTTGCGCATTGCACGGTTTTGGGTAGTTTATCACTCGCGCTGTTTTGCGTATCGCACTGTGTTGTGCAGTTTATCACTCGCGCTGTTTTGCGCATCGCATGGTTTTGTGCAGTTTATCACTCGCGCTGTTTTGCGTATCGCACTAACGCTCTTTTTTGTATGGCACTATGTTGTGCAGTTTACACTCGCGCTATTTGACGCATCGCACTATGTTGTGCAGTTTACACTCGCGCCATTTGGCGCATCGCACTGTTTTGTGCTGTTTACATTCTCGCTGTTTTGCGCATCACACAGTTTTGTGCAGTTTATCACTTTCGATGTTTTGCGCAGCGCAATGTTTTGTGCAGTTCACACTCGCGTTATTTTGCGTATCGCACTGTTTTGTGTAGTTTACACTCGCGCTCTTTTGCGCATCGCACTGTTTTGTGCAGTTTATCACTCGCGCTATTTTGCGCATCGCACTAGTTTGGGCAGTTTACGCTTGCGCTGTTTTGCGCATTGCACTGTTTTGTGCAGTTTGTCATTGGTGCTGTTTTGCGCATCCCACTGTTTTGTGCAGTTTTCACTCGTGCTGTTTTGCGCATCGCACTGTTTTGTGCAGTTTATCACTCGCGCTATTTTGCGCATCGCACTATTTTGTGCAGTTTATCACTCGCGCAGTTTTGCGCATCGCACTGTTTTGTGCAGTTTATCACTCGCGCTTTTTGCGCGTTGCACTGTTTTCTGCAGTTTACACTTTCGCTCTTTTGCGCTTCGCACTGTTTTGTGCAGTTTATCACTCACGCTATTTTGCGCATCGCACTGTTTTGTGTAGTTTACACTCGCGCTATTTTGCGATTCTGTTTTGGACAGTTTATCACTCGTGCTATTTTGCGCATCGTACCATTTTGTGCAGTTTACTCGAGCTATTTTGCGATTCTGTTTTGTGCAGTTTATCACTCGCGCTATTTTGCGCATCGCACTGTTTTGGGCAGTTTTCACTCGCGCTATTTTCCGCATCGCACTATTTTGTGCAGTTTACACTCGCGTTATTTTGCGAATTTATTTTGTGCAGTTTCTCACTCGCGCTACTTTACGCATCGCACTATTTTGTGCATTTCACACTCACGCTGTTTTGCGCATCGCACTGTTTTGGGCAGTTTACACTCGCGCTGTTTTGCGCATCGCACTGTTTTGTGCAGTTTATCACTCGCGCAGTTTTGCGCATCGCACTATTTTGTGCAGTTTATAGTCACGTTCTTTTGCGCATCGCACTGTTTTGTGCAGTTTTCACTTGCGCTATTTTGCGCAGCGCACTTTTTTATACAATTTAAACTCGTGCTGTTTTGCGCGTTGCACTATTTTGTGCAGTTTATCACTCCCGCTATTTTGCGCATCGCCCTGTTTTGTGGAGTTTATCACTCGCGTTGTTTTGTGTATCGCACTGTTTTGGGCTGTTTTCACCAGCGCTCTTTTCCGCATCGCACTGCTTTGTGCAGTTTACACTCGCGCTGTTTTGCGCATCGCACTGTTTTGTGTACTTTCTCACTCGCGCTATTTTTCACATCGCACTATGTTGTACGGTTTACACTCGCGCTATTTGGCGCATCGCACTATGTCGTGCAGTTTGCACTCGCGCTATTTGGCACATCACACTGTTTTGTGCAGTTTCCACTCGCGCTATTTTGCGCATTGCACTGTTTTGTGCAATTTATCACTGTTGCTGTTCTGCGCAGCGCAATGTTTTGTGCTGTTTACACTCACGCTCTTTTGCGCATCGCACTGTTTTGTGCAGTTTACACTCGCGCTCTTTTGCGCATCGCACTGTTTTGTACAGTTTACACTCCCGCTGTTTTCCGCATCGCACTGTTTTGTGCAGTTTATCACTCGCGCTGTTTTGCGCATAGCACTGTTTTGTGTAGTTTATCACTCGCGATTTTTTGCGCATTGCACTGTTTTGTGGAGTTTACACTCGCGCGCTTTTGCGCATCGCACTGTTTTGTGCAGTTTACACTCACGCTATTTTGCGATTCTATTTTGTGCAGTTTATCACTCGCGCAATTTTGCGCATCGCACTGTTTTGGGCAGTTTTCACTCGCGCTCTTTTCCGCATCGCACTATTTTGTGCAGTTTACACTCGCGTTGTTTTGCGCATCGCACTGTTTTGTGCAGTTTCTCACTCGCGCTCTTTTTTGCATCGCACTATGTTTTGCAGTTTACAGTTACGCTATTTTGTGCATCGCACTGTTTTTTGCAGTTCACACTCGCGCTGTTTTGTGCAGTTTATCACTTCCGTTGTTTTGCGCATCGCCCTGTTTTGTACAGTTTACACTCGCGCTGTTTTGTGCATCGCTCTGTTTTGTGCAGTTTATCACTCCCGTTGTTTTTCACATCGCACTATTTTGTGCAGTTTATCACTCGTGTTGTTTTGTGCATCGCACTGTTTTGGGCGGTTTATCACTCGCGCTATTTTGCGCATAACACTGTTTTGGGCAATTTTCACTTGCGCTCTTTTCCGCATCGCACTGTTTTGTGCAGTTTACACTCGCGCTGTTTTGAACATCGCACTGTTTTGTGTACTATCTCACTCGCGCTCTTTTTCGCATCGCACTATGTTGTGCAGTTTATCACTCTCACAGTTTTGCGCAGCGCATTGTTTTGTGCAGTTTACACTCACGCTGTTTTGCGCATCGCACTGTTTTGTGCAGTTTACACTCGCGCTCTTTTGCGCATCGCACTATTTTCTGCAGTTTATCACTCGCGCTATTTTGCGCATCGCAGTATTTTGTGCAGTTTACGCTCGTGTTGTTTTGCGCATCGCACTGTTTTGTGCAGTTTTCACTCGTGCTGTTTTGCGCATCGCACTGTTTTGTGCAGTTTATCACTCGTGCCCTTTTGCGCATCGCACTATTTTGTGCAGTTTATCCCTCGTGCTGTTTTGTGCAGTTTATCACTAGCGCTTTTTGCGCGTTGCACTGTTTTGTGCAGTTTACACTCGCGCTCTTTTGCGCATCGCACTGTTTTGTGCACTTTATCACTCGCGCTATTTTGTACATCGTACTGTTTTGTGTAATTTACACTCGCGCTATTTTGCGATTCCGTTTTGTGCAGTTTATCACTCGCGCTATTTTGCGCATCGCACTGTTTTGTGCAGTTTACCCTCACGCTCTTTAGCGCGTCGCACTGTTTTGTGCAGCTTATCACTCTTGTTGTTTTGCGCAGCACAATGTTTTGCGTAGTTTACACTCGCGCTGTTTTGCGCAGTTTACACTCGCGCTGTTTTGCGCATCGCACTGTTTTGTGCAGTTTACACTTGCGCAAAAGAGCGCATCGTACTGTTTTGTGCAGTTTATCACTCGCGCTATTTTGCGCATCGCACTGTTTTGTGTAGTTTACGCTCGCGCTGTTTTGCGCATCGCATTGTTTTGTGCAGTTTATCACTCGCATTGTTTTGCGTATCGCACTGTTTTGTGCAGTTTATCACTCGCGCTTTTTGCGCATTGCACTGTTTTGTGGAGTTTACACTCGCGCTCTTTTGCGCATCGCACTGTTTTGCGCAGTTTATCACTCGTGCTATTTTGCGCATCGCACTGTTTTGTGCAGTTTACACTCGCGCTATTTTGCGATTCTGTTTTGTATAGTCTATCACTCCCGCTATTTTGCGCACCGTACTGTTTTGGGCAGTTTTCACTCGCGCTCTTTTCCGCATCGCACTGTTTTGTGCAGGTTACACTCGTGCTGTTTTGCACATCGCACTGTTTTGTGCAGTTTCTCACTCGCGCTCCTTTTTGCGTCGCACTATGTTGCGCAGTTTACAGTCGCGCTATTTTGTGCATCACACTGTTTTGTGCAGTTCACACTCGCGCTGTTTCGCGCATCGCACTGTTTTGTGCAGTTCATCACTTGCGCTGTTTTGCGCATCGCCCTGTTTTGTACAGTTTACACTCGCGCTATTTTGCGCATCGCACTATTTTGTGCAGTTTATCACTTGCGCTATTTTTCACATCCCACAGTTTTGTGCAGTTTGTCACTCGCGCTGTTTTGTGCATCGCACTGTTTTGGGCAGTTTTTCACTCGCGCTATTTTACGCATCGCACAATTTTGGGCTATTTTCACTCACGCACTTTTCCGCATCGCACTGTTTTGTGCAGTTTACACTCGCGCTGTTTTGCGTATCGCACTGTTTTGTGTACTTTCTCACTCGCGCTCCTTTTCGCATCGCAGTATGTTGTGCAGCTTACACTCGCGCTATTTGGCGCAACGCACTATGTTGTGCAGCTTACACTCACGCTATTTGGCGCATCGCACTGTTTTGTGTAGTTTACACTCGCGCTGTTTTACGCATCGCACTGTTTTGTGCAGTTTATCACTCTCACTGTTTTCCGCAGCGCAATGTTTTGTGCAGCTTACACTCGCGCTGTTTTGCGCATCGCACTGTTTTGTGCAGTTTATCACTCTCATTGTTTTACGCAGCGCAATGTTTTGTGCAGTTTACACTCGCGCTGTTTTGCGCATGGCACTGTTTTGTGCAGTTTACACTCGCGCTCTTTTGCGCATCGCACTGTTTTGTGCAGTTTATCACTCGCGCTATTTTGCGCATCGCACTATTTTGTGCAGTTTACGCTCGCGCAGTTTTGCGCATCGCACCGTTTTGTGGAGTTTGTCACTCGTGCTGTTTTGCGCATCGCACTGTTTTGTGCAGTTTTCACTCGTGTTGTTTTGCGGATCGCACTGCTTTGTGCAGTTTATCACTCGCGCTCTTTTGCGCATCGCACTATTTTGTGCAATTTGTCACTCGCGCTGTTTTGCGCATCGCACTGTTTTGTGCAGTTTACGCTCGCGCTGTTTTGCGTATCGCACTATTTTGTGCAGTTTATCACTCGCGCTGTTTTGTGCATCGCACTGTTTTGTGCAGTTTATCACTCGTGCTGTTTTGCGCATCACACTGTTTTGTGCAGTTTATCACTCGCGCTTTTTGCGCATGGCACTGTTTTGTGCAGTTTACACTCGCGCTATTTTGCGCATCGCACTGTTTTGGGCAGTTTTCACTCGTGCATTTTTCCGCATCGCACTGTTCTGTGCAGTTTACACGCGCGATGTTTTGCGCATCGCACTGTTTTCTGTACTTTCTCACTCGCGCTCTTTTTCGCATCGCACTATGTTGTGCAGTTTACACTCGCGCTATTTGGCGCATCGCACTATGTTGTGCTGCATACACTCGCGCTATTTTGCGCATCACACTATTTTGTGCAGTTTACGCTCGCGCTGTTTTGCGCGTCGCACTGTTTTGTGCATTTTGTCACTCGAGCTATTTTGCGCATCGCACTGTTTTGTGCAGTTTTCGCTCGGGCTGTTTTGCGAATCGCACTGTTTTGTGCAGTTTATCACTCGCGCTATTTTGCGCATCGCACCCTTTTATACAGTTTATCACTCGCGCTGTTTTGCGCATCGCACTGTTTTGTGCAGTTTATCACTCGCGCTTTTTGCGCGTTGCACTGTTTTGTGCAGTTTACACTCGCGCTCTTTTGCGCATCGCACTGTTTTGTACAGTTTATCACTCTCGCTGTTTTGCGCAGCGCAATGTTTTGTGCAGTTTACTCTCGCTCTGTTTTGCGCATCAGACTGTTTTGTGCAGTTTATCACTCGCGCTATTTTTCGCATCGCACTGTTTTGTGCAGTTTACGCTCGCGCTGTTTTGCTCGTCGCACTGTTTTTTGCAGTTTATCACTCGCGCTTTTTGCGCATTGCCCGGTTTTATCGAGTTTACACCCGCGCTCTTTTGCGCATCGCACTGTTTTGTGTAGTTTATCCCTCGCGCTATTTTGCGCATCGTACTGTTTTGTGCAGTTTACATTCGCGCTATTTTGTGATTCTGTTTTGTACAGTTTATCACTCGCGTTATTTTGCGCATCACACTATTTTGTGCAGTTTACACTCGTGCTGTTTTGCGCATCGCACTCTTTTGTGCAGTTTCTCACTCGCGCTCTTTTTTGCGTCGCACTATGTTGTGTAGTTTACAATCGCGCCATTTTGTGCATCGCACTGTTTTGTGCAGTTCACACTCGCGATGTTTCGCGCAACACACTGTTTTGTGTAGTTTATCACTTGCGTTGTTTTGTGCATCGCCCTATGTTGTACAGTTTACACCCGCGCTGTTTTGCGCATCGCACTGTTTTGTGCAGTTTATCACTCGCGCTGTTTTGCGCATCGCACTGTTTTGTGCAGTTTATCACTCGCGCACTGTTGCGCTTCGCAGTGTTTTGTGCAGTATATCACTCGCGCTGTTTTGTGCATCGCACTATTTTGTGCAGTTTATGGTCGCACTCTTTTGCGCATCGCACTATTTTGTGCAGTTTTCACTTGCGCTATTTGGCACCTCGCACTGGCTATTTGGCGTATCCCACTATTTTTTACAATTTACACTCGCGCTGTTTTGCGCATCGCACTGTTTTGTGCAGTTTATCTCTCGCGCACTGTTGCGCTTCGCAGTGTTTTGTGCAGTATATCACTCGCGCTGTTTTGTGCATCGCACTATTTTGTGCAGTTTACGGTCGCACTCTTTTGCGCATCGCACTGTTTTGTGCAGTTTTGACTTGCGCTATTTGGCGCATCACACTAGCTATTTGGAGCATCGCACTGTTTTTTACAATTTACACTCGCGCTGTTTTGCGCATCGCACTGTTTTGTGCAGTTTATCACTCGCGCTGTTTTGCGCATCGCACTGTTTTGTGCAGTTTATCACTCGCGCTGTTTTGCACATCGCATTGTTTTGTGCAGTTTATCACTCACGCTATTTTGCGCATCGCATTGTTTTGGGCAGTTTTCACTCGCGCTCTTTTCCGCATCGCACTGTTTTGTGCAGTGTACACTCGCGCTGTTTTGCGCATCGCACTGTTTTGTGTACTTTCTCACTCGCGCACTTTTTCGCATCGCAATATGTTGTGCAGTTTATACTCGCGCTATTTGGCGCATCGCACTATGTTGTGCAGCTTACACTCGCGCTATTTGGCGCATCGCACTGTATTGTGCAATTTACACACACGGTGTTTTGCGCATCGCACTGTTTTGTATAGTTTATCACTCTCACTGTTTTGCGCAGCGCAACGTTTTGTGCAGTTTACACTCGCGCTGTTTTGCGCATCGCACTGTTTTGAGCAATTTACTCTCGCGCTCTTTTGCGCATCGCACTAGTTTGTGCAGTTTACGCTCGTGCTGTTTTGCGCATCGCACTGTTTTGTGCAGTTTGTCACTGGTGCTGTTTTGCGCATTGCACTATTTTGTGCAGTTTTTACTCATGCTGTTTTGCGCATCGCACTGTTTTGTGCAGTTTATCACTCGCGCTATTTTGCGCATCGCACTATTTTGTGCAGTTTATCACTCGCGCAGTTTTACGCATCGCACTGTTTTGTGCAGTTTATCACTCTCGCTTTTTGCGCGTTGCACTGTTTTGTGCAGTTTACACTTTCGCTCTTTTGCGCTTCGCACTGTTTTGTGCAGTTTATCACTCGCGCTATTTTGCGCATCGCACTGTTTTGTGTAGTTTACACCCGCGCTATTTTGCGATTCTGTTTTGTGGAGTTTATCACTCGCGCTATTTTGCGCATCGTACTGTTTTGTGCAGTTTACACGAGCTATTTTGCAATTCTGTTTTGTGCAGTTTATCACTCGCGCTATTTTGCGCATCGCACTGTTTTGGGCAATTTTCACTCGCGCTATTCTCCGCATCGCACTATTTTGTGCAGTTTACACTCGCGTTATTTTGCGAATCTATTTTGTGCAGTTTATCACTCGCACTACTTTACGCATCGCACTATTTTGTGCAGTTCACACTCACGCTGTTTTGCGCATCGCACTGTTTTGGGCAGTTTACACTCGCGCTGTTTTGCGCATCACACTGTTTTGTGCAGTTTATCACTCGCGCTGTTTTGCGCATCGCACTATTTTGTGCAGTTTACAGTTGCGTTCTTTTGCACATCGCACTGTTTTGTGCAGTTTTCACTTGCGCTATTTTGCGCATCGCACTTTTTTGTACAATTTACACTCGTGCTGTTTTGCGCATCGCACTATTTTGTGCAGTTTATCACTCGCGCTGTTTTGCGCATCGCCCTGTTTTGTGGGGTTTATCACTCGCGCTGTTTTGCGTATCGCACTGTTTTGGGTAGTTTTCACTAGCGCTCTTTTCCGCATCGCACTGTTTTGTGCAGTTTACACTCGCGCTGTTTTGCGTATCGCACTGTTTTGTGTACTTTCTCACTCGCGCTCTTTTTCACATCGCACTATGTTGTGCGGTTTACACTCGCGCTATTTGGCGCATCGCACTATGTTGTGCAGTTTGCATTCGCGCTATTTGGCACATCGCACTGTTTTGTGCAGTTTACACCCGCGCTGTTTTGCGCATTGCACTGTTTTGTGCAGTTTATGACTCTTGCTGTGCTGCGTAGCGCAATGTTTTGTGCTGTTTACAATCGCGCTCTTTTGCGCATCGCACTGTTTTGTGCAGTTTACACTCGCGCTCTTTTGCGCATCGCATTGTTTTGTACAGTTTACACTCGCGCTGTTTTGCGCATCGCACTGTTTTGTGCAGTTTATCACTCGCGCTGTTTTGCGCATAGCACTGTTTTGTGCAGTTTATCGCCCGCGATTTTTGCGCATTGCACTGTTTTGTGGAGTTTACACTCGCGCTCTTTCGCGCATCGCACTGTTTTGTCCAGTTTACACTCACGCTATTTTGCGATTCTGTTTTGTGCAGTTTATCACTCGCGCTATTTTGCGCATCGCACTGTTTTGGGCAGTTTTCACTCGCGCTCTTTTCCGCATCGCACTGTTTTGTGCAGTGTCTCACTCGCGCTCTTTTTTGCATCGCACTATGTTGTGCAGTTTACAGTCGCGCTATTTTGTGCATCGCACTGTTTTTTGCAGTTCACACTCGCGCTGTTTTGTGCAGTTTATCACTTCCGTTGTTTTGCGCATCGCCCTGTTTTGTACAGTTTACACTCGCTCTGTTTTGTGCATCACATTGTTTTGTGCAGTTTATCACTCCCGCTGTTTTTCACATCGCACTGTTTTGTGCAGTTTATCACTCGTGATGTTTTGTGCATCGCACTATTTTTGGCGGTTTATCACTCGCGCTATTTTGTGCATAGCACAGTTTTGGGCAATTTTCACTCGCGCTCTTTTCCGCATCGCACTGTTTTGTGCAGTTTACACTCGCGCTATTTTGCGCATCGCACTGTTTTGTGTACTTTCTCACTCACGCTCTTTTTCGCATCGCACTATGTTGTGCAGTTTATCACTCTCACTGTTTTGCGCAGCGCAATGTTTTGTGCAGTTTACACTCGCGCTGTAACGACCCGGATTTTAAATTCACATCGGATTGATGTATAGTGGTGCCTGTCACCTTAAAATTTGTATGGTTGTCGAACTCTTGATATTGATGGGTTGGCAAGTGAACTTTAAATATTATAATTGAGGACCCTTGGATGATGTTTGGAACCTTGATCGAAGTGTTAACAAGTTATATAGATAAGATTAGATAAAAAGTCCAAAATTTGAGTTTGAATTTTTGACCAGCCGTCACTCTTTTGCCCTTTTCTTTTTCCACACTTTGAATTTGGATGTGAGGTTAGCACCATTGGAAAGCTTATTTCTGGGGCTTCAATTTGGACACAAGAACGACCTAAAACGGAGTCCGGATGGGGGAGTTATACCTGTTCAAAGTTTCGAAAATCTGTGCTGAAAACAGGTACGCTCGAGCGGGAATTCCTCCGCTCGAGCGGGAATTACGGGGCAGCAGCTTCAAAAACGAGATTTTGAGATCATTTCTTATATTTTCCTCCCCTCTCTTGATTCCTTTTGCCCTAGTTCCGAAAACCCTAGGGTTTTGATCCCAAATACTTCCATTTCCCTTAGGTTTGAGCAAGATCTTCCACCAAGAAGTGAAGAAGGCAAGAAGATGACCATTTCCAACCGATTGGAATTTCGGGATTTTGGTGGATTTGTCTCAAAGCTTTGCTCCTTGTTTGGTTCTTGAGGTAGGGATCCTTGTCCTCTTTCAATACTTGCATTCATGGATGGGTTTGTGGTATTTTGAGTATATAAATACAAAATCTATTGTTTTGTGCATATTGTGTCAAACTTGAGATTTGGGGATTTAGAGTTTAGAATGTTGGGAATGCAATTGCTTGGTTTAAGTGATGGATTATGAACTTTAGTCTTGTAATCAATGAGAAAATTGGAACAAGAAGTAATGGTTTGGGAAATTTGGCTTTTTCTTGAAATCCTTTATTTTCTTGAAAACCCTAGGTCGATTTATGAGGTTAAGCAAAGAGTTTACCCAAATTGAAAGTAAAATAATGAAATTGAGGTATTGAATTATGTATAGACAAATTTAATTGGAATTTGGTGACACTTGAAAATTATGTTTAAGATTTGCGAATGAACTTTGTTATAAGCATTGTGAATCATGTTTTAATGAGAAAGGAAATTGGGAGGAAAGGTTTGTTGATGATGTGGATGATGTAAACTTGGCTATGGAATGTTGAATTGAGCCTTAACAATTTAAATAGAATTAAGTGGAACCATATTTGGTGGCCTTGAGTTGAATAATGTTAAATAGTGTGGATTATTTTGAGTGGTGATAATTATGTGGGGTTATGTTGACTATGATGAATTGTGTTAAATGTTGTTGAATTGAATTGTGTAGGATTAGCTACGGGGGCGGACCTAGCATCTAAACACTGTGAGTAATAGTATGCTATATGTACATTTTACTTACTGTTAATAACTATTGTACTAACGCCCTGTTCCTCGTAAGTGATTACACTAGCATTATGTCAGTTGGAAATCAGTGTGAACATTGAAAGAGCTGTATACATCGGTATGACCTTGGAATTATTCTGTTCTGTCTTTAATGCATATTAACCCTCTGTTATCTGTAAACAAAGTATATCATTTTTATAATGAAGTAATAGAACTTATGATGGAATCTGTGGGAATTTGAGATCAATCTGGGTTACCATTAAAGAATCAAGATTATTTTGTTATATGACACATGAACTTGAGATCGTTCAGATCCTATGACATAAATGCTAAGGTTGAATGTTATCATATAACCCACGTTAGAATGTGAAGTGTTTCATCCTCATGAGAAATACAATGGAATGGCATGTATGCTCTCTGTGAATGGTATGTTCGTTCTTGATCCTCGTTAATGTTTATGTTCTGCTATTTACGAGACAACTATGTTGATAGTTCAAATGTACATTCTGTTATATGCAAATTAGTGGCATTAATTCATGATAAACAAGTGAAATGTGAGTACATTATGAAACTACAGTATTTATGTACCTTTGGAATTAATGGTTGATGTTAACACTTTGTGAAAGATAACCTAATTATGTTAATTCATCTAAGTGATATAAAAGGAACCGGGTGACTCTGTATGACTGTAAGACTAGTCTGTTCTGATGACATCTGTGATTATTCCGTTATGATGTTCGTTTTGTTTATACTATGACATGATGAGACTTATTGATTTCTGGTATGGAACAAAGTGCTGTACGGAGCTAAGTGCTACACTTTAGTGGGAGCCACCTCTAGAGTCCGTACGAGCCACCTCTTGAGTCCATATATATACATATGTGAATTGGGCTTAAAGCCAATATGAAACTTTGTGGCCCTTGCCCGGGGGTAATAATACCGTGGTTTGTGGCCCTTGCCCGGGGGTAATAATACAGTGGTTCAAGAATATGTGTTATATGAAATTGTGAAGTATGAGTCTCAACTTGTGACTTTGTGAACCATGAAACTATGTGGTCAAGGACCATTTGTGAAATATGAAATGATGAGGCCGATGAGCCAAATTGTGAAATGTGAAACTCCAACTTGTGAAATGTGAATCTATGAGGCCATGAGCCGAATTGTGAAATGTGAATCTATGAGGCCATGAGCCGAATTGTGAAATGTGAATCTATGAGGCCATGAGCCAACTTGTGAATTATGAAATTATGAGGCCAAGAGCCAACTTGTGAATTGTGAAATTATGGAATCATCGAAAGAAGTTGTGAAGTTATGTACGCTATATGGGACACCTTGTGAAATTATGGAAGGTATCAAAAGAATTGTGAACTATGAAGCTATGAGACCAAAAGCCAATATGTGAAATACGAATTTTATGAACTTGTGAACTCGTGAATCCAAAGGACCGAGGTCCAATATGATAAATTGTGAATTTACAAAGTTATCCTACAAAGTTACAGAAATAGACTAATCACATGGTTATGGCATTATTTATATACTATTATTCACTGAGTTCGCTCATTTGGTATTTTGTCTGTCTATTCTGTAGGTAATCAACCAGGAGTTCAGGCCTAACCTCTAAGGCTCGTCTTTCTCTTGTCAACTTTGATGCGTCCAGGCACCACCTGAAGCCGTGCATTATATGAAGTTTTGTTGATTTTGATTTATGCTTTGGACGTCTATTATGGTTGATTGTATATAATTCCTTCTTCATTAATGTTTTTGTATACGCCTATTTGTGGGGTTGAGTCGAGGCATATGTGTGTAAACTTTCTGTATGATATTTATTTAGAGTGATGTTGAGATCCTGGCATGTTAGGAATAGCTCAATGGATGTTATTCTATGTATTTTAAATTGTTAAATGCTTCCGTTCAGGCCCCGTATGATATGTATAACAGGTTTAGTGTCTGGTTTCGAATGGGTCATGCCCAAACTTTTAGGGGCGGGTTTGGGGCGTGACACGCGCTGTTTTGTGTATCGCACTGTTTTGTGCAGTTTGCACTCGCACTCTTTTGCGCATCGCACTGTTTTGTGCAGTTTATCACTCGCGCTATTTTGCGCATCGCAGTATTTTGTACAGTTTACGCTCGCGCTGTTTTGCGCATCGCACTGTTTTGTGCAGTTTTCACTCGTGCTGTTTTGCGCATCGCATTGTTTTGTGCCGTTTATCACTCGCGCTTTTTGCGCGTTGCGCTGTTTTGTGCAGTTTACACTTGCGCTCTTTTGCGCATCGCACTGTTTTTTGCACTTTATCACTCACGCTATTTTGCGCATCGTACTGTTTTGTGTAATTTACACTCGCGCTATTTTGTGATTCTGTTTTGTGCAGTTTATCACTCGCGCTATTTTGCGCATCGCACTGTTTTGTGCAATTTACACTCGCGCTCTTTAGCGCGTCGCACTGTTTTGTGCAGCTTATCACTCCTGTTGTTTTGCGCAACGCAATGTTCTGCGCAGTTTACACTCCCGCTGTTTTGCGCATCGCACTGTTTTGTGCAGTTTACACTTGCGCAAAAGAGCGCATGGCACTGTTTTGTGCAGTTTATCACTAGCGCTATTTTGCGCATCGCACTGTTTTGTGTAGTTTACGCTCGCGCTGTTTTACGCATCGCACTGTTTTGTGTAGTTTATCACTCGCGCTGTTTTGCGCATCGCATTGTTTTGTGCAGTTTATCACTCGCGCTTTTTGCACATTGCACTGTTTTGTGGGGTTTACACTCGCGCTCTTTTGCGCATCACACTCTTTTGTGCAGTTTCTCACTCGCGCTATTTTGTGCATCGCACTGTTTTGTGCAGTTTACACTCCCGCTATTTTGCGCATCGCACTGTTTTGTGCAGTTTACACTCCCGCTATTTTGCGATTCTGTTTTGTATAGTTTATCACTCGCGCTATTTCGCGCATCGCACTGTTTTGTGCAGTTTACACACGCGCTGTTTTGCGCATCGCACTATTTTGTGCAGTTTATCACTTGCGCTATTTTTCACATCCCACAGTTTTGTGTAGTTTATCACTCGCGCTGTTTTGTGCATCGCACCATTTTGGGCAGTTTATCACTCGCGCTATTTTGCGCATCGCACTATTTTGGGCTATTTTCACTCGCGCTCTTTTCTGCATCGGACTATTTTGTGCAGTTTACACTCGCGTTGTTTTGCGCATCGCACTGTTTTGTGTACTTTCTCACTCGCGCTCTTTTTCGCATCGCACTATGTTGTGCAGCTTACACTCACGCCATTTGGCGCATCGCACTATGTTGTGCAGCTTCCACTCACGCTATTTCGCGCATCGCACTGTTTTGTGCAGTTTACACTCGCGCTGTTTTGCACATCACACTGTTTTGTACAGTTTATCACTCTCACTGTTTTGCGCAGCGCAATGTTTTGTGCAGTTTACACTCGCGCTGTTTTGCGCATCGCACTGTTTTGTGCTGTTTACACTCGCGCTCTTTTGCGCGTCGCACTGTTTTGTGCAGTTTATCACTCGCGCTATTTTGCGCATCGCACTATTTTGCGCAGTTTACGCTCGCGTTGTTCTGCGCATCGCACTGTTTTGTGTAGTTTGTCACTCGTGCTGTTTTGTACATCGCACTGTTTTGTGCAGTTTTCACTCGTGCTGTTTTGCGCATCGCACTGTTTTGTGTAGTTTATCACTCGCGCTCTTTTGCGCATCGCACTATTTTGTGCGATTTGTCACTCGCGCTGTTTTGCGCATCGCACTGTTTTGTGCAGTTAATCACTCACGCTTTTTGTGCGTTGCACTGTTTGGTGCAGTTTACACTCGCGCTCTTTTGCGCATCGCACTGTTTTGTGCAATTTACACTCGCGCTCTTTAGCGCGTCGCACTGTTTTGTGCAGCTTATCACTCTTGTTGTTTTGCGCAACGCAATGTTTTGCGCAGTTTACACTCCCGCTGTTTTGCGCATCGCACTGTTTTGTGCAGTTTACACTTGCGCAAAAGAGCGCATGGCACTGTTTTGTGCAGTTTATCACTAGAGCTATTTTGCGCATCACACTGTTTTGTGTAGTTTACGCTCGCGCTGTTTTACGCATCGCACTGTTTTGTGCAGTTTATCACTCGCGCTGTTTTGCGCATCGCACTGTTTTGTGCAGTTTATCACTCGCGCTTTTTGCGAATTGCACTGTTTTGTGGGGTTTACACTCGCGCTCTTTTGCGCATCACACTGTTTTGTGCAGTTTATCACTCGCGCTATTTTGCGCATCGCACTGTTTTGTGCAGTTTACACTCCCGCTATTTTGCGCATCGCACTGTTTTGTGCAGTTTACACTCCCGCTATTTTGCGATTCTGTTTTGTATAGTTTATCACTCGCGCTATTTCGCGCATCGCACTGTTTTGTGCAGTTTGCACTCGCGCTGTTTTGCGCATCGCACTATTTTGTGCAGTTTATCACTTGCGCTATTTTTCACATCCCACAGTTTTGTGTAGTTTATCACTCGCGCTGTTTTGTGCATCGCACTGTTTTGGGCAGTTTATCACTCGCGCTATTTTGCGCATCGCACTATTTTGGGCTATTTTCACTCGCGCTCTTTTCCGCATCGGACTATTTTGTGCAGTTTACACTCGCGCTGTTTTGCGCGTCGCACTGTTTTGTGTACTTTCCCACTCGCGCTCTTTTTCGCATCGCACTATGTTGTGCAGCTTACACTCGCGCCATTTGGCGCATCGCACAATGTTGTGCAGCTTACACTCACGCTATTTCGCGCAGCGCACTGTTTTGTGCAGTTTACACTCGCGCTCTTTTGCGCATCGCACAGTTTTGTGCAGTTTATCACTCTCACTGTTTTGCGCAGCGCAATGTTTTGTGCAGTTTACACTCGCGCTGTTTTGCGCATCGCACTGTTTTGTGCTGTTTACACTCGCGCACTTTTGCGCATCGCACTGTTTTGTGCAGTTTATCACTCGCGCTATTTTGCGCATCGCACTATTTTGTGCAGTTTACACCCGCACTGTTCTGCGCATCGCACTGTTTTGTGTAGTTTGTCACTCGTGCTGTTTTGCACAGCGAAATGTCTTGTGCAGTTTTCACTCGTGCTGTTTTGCGCATCGCACTGTTTTGTGCAGTTTATCACTCGCGCCCTTTTGCGCATCGCACTATTTTGTGCGATTTGTCACTCGCGCTGTTTTGCGCATCGCACTGTTTTATGCAGTTAATCACTCGCGCTTTTTGTGCGTTGCACTGTTTTGTGCAGTTTACACTCGCGCTCTTTTGCGCATCGCACTGTTTTGTGCAATTTACACTCGCGCTCTTTAGCGCGTCGCACTGTTTTGTGCAGCTTATCCCTCTTGTTGTTTTGCGCAACGCAATGTTTTGCGCAGTATACACTCCCGCTGTTTTGCGCATCGAACTGTTTTGTGCAGTTTACACTTGCGCAAAAGAGCGCATGGCACTGTTTTGTGCAGTTTATCACTCGCGCTATTTTGCGCATCGCACTGTTTTGTGTAGTTTACGCTCGCGCTGTTTTACGCATTGCACTGTTTTGTGCAGTTTATCACTCGCGCTGTTTTGCGCATCGCACTGTTTTGTGCAGTTTATCACTCGCGCTTTTTGCGCATTGCACTGTTTTGTGGGGTTTACACTCGCGCTCTTTTGCGCATCACACTGTTTTGTGCAGTTTATCACTCGCGCTATTTTGCGCATCGCACTGTTTTGTGCAGTTTACACTCCCGCTATTTTGCGCATCGCACTGTTTTGTGCAGTTTACACTCCCGCTATTTTGCGATTTTGTTTTGTATAGTTTATCACTCGCGCTATTTCGCGCATCGCACTGTTTTGTGCAGTTTACACTCGCGCTGTTTTGCGCATCGCACTATTTTGTGCAGTTTATCACTTGCGCTATTTTTCACATCCCACAGTTTTGTGTAGTTTATCACTCGTGCTGTTTTGGGATCGCACTGTTTTATCACTCGCGCTATTTTGCGCATCGCACTGTTTTGGGCTATTTTCACTCGCGCTCTTTTCCGCATCGGACTATTTTGTGCAGTTTACACTCGCACTGTTTTGCGCGTCGCACTGTTGTGTGTACTTTCTCACTCGTGCTCTTTTTCGCATCGCACTATGTTGTGCAGCTTACACTCGCGCTATTTTGCGCATCGCACTATGTTTTGCAGCTTACACTCTCGCTATTTCGCGCATCGCACTGTTTTGTGCAGTTTACACTCGCGCTCTTTTGCGCATCGCACTGTTTTGTGCAGTTTACACTCGCGCTCTTTTGCGCATCGCACTGTTTTGTGCAGTTTATCACTCACGCTATTTTGCGCATCGCACTATTTTGTGCAGTTTACGCTCGCGCTGTTCTGCGCATCGCACTGTTTTGTGTAGTTTGTCACTCGTGCTGTTTTGCACATCGCACTGTTTTGTGCAGTTTTCACTCGTGCTGTTTTGCGCATCGCACTGTTTTGTGCAGTTTATCACTCGCGCTCTTTTGCGCATCGCACTATTTTGTGCGATTTGTCACTCGCGCTGTTTTGCGCATCGCACTGTTTTGTGCAGTTAATCACTCGCACTTTTTGTGCGTTGCACTGTTTTGTGCAGTTTACACTCGCGCCCTTTTGCGCATCGCACTGTTTTGTGTGCTTTACACTCGCGCTATTTTGCGATTATGTTTTGTGCAGTTTATCACTCGTGCTATTTTGCGCATCGCACTGTTTTGTGCAGTTTACACCCGCGGTATTTTGCGATTCTGTTTTGTGCAGTTTATCACTCGCACTATTTTTCGCATCGCACTGTTTTGGCCAGTTTTCACTCGCGCTCTTTTCCGCATCGCACTGTTTTGTGCACTTTACACTCGTGCTATTTTGCGAATCTATTTTGTGCAGTTTATCACTCGCGCTACTTTACGCATCGAACTATTTTGTGCAGTTCACACTCACTCTGTTTTGCGCATCGCACTGTTTTGTGCAGTTTATCACTCGCGCTATTTTGCGCATCGCACTGTTTTGGGCAGTTTACACTCGTCCTGTTTTGCGCATCGCACTGTTTTGTGCAGTTTATCACTCACGATGTTTTGCGCATCGCACTATTTTGTGTAGTTTACAGTCACGTTCTTTTGCGCACCGCACTATTTTGTGTAGTTTTCACTTGCGCTATTTTGCGCATCGCACTGTTTTGTACAATTTACACTCGCGCTGTTTTGCGCATCGCACTGTTTTGTGCAGTTTATCACTCCTGCTATTCTGCGTATCGCACGGTTTTGGGCAGTTTTCACTCGCGCCCTTTTCCGCATCGCACTGTTTTCTACAGTTTACACTCACGCGGTTTTGCGCATCGCACTGTTTTGTGTACTTTCTCACTCGTGCTCTTTTTCGCATCGCACTATGTTGTGCAGTTTACACTCGCGCTATTTGGTGCATCGCATTGTTTTGTGCAGTTTACACTCGCGCTGTTTTGCGCATCGCACTGTTTTGTGCAGTTTATCACTCTCACTGTTTTGCGTAGCGCAATGTTTTGTGGAGTTTACACTCGTGCTGTTTTGCGCATCGCACTGTTTTGTGCAGTTTACACTCGCGCTCTTTTGCGCATCGCACTATTTTGTGCAGTTTATCACGCGCGCTATTTTGTGCATCGCACTGTTTTGTGCAGTTTACGCCCGTGCTGTTTTGCGCATCGCACTGTTTTGTGCAGTTTATCACTTGCGCTCTTTTGCGCATCGTACTGTTTTGTGTAGTTTTCACTCGTGCTGTTTTTCGTATCGCACTGTTTTGTGTAGTTTATCACTCGCGCTGTTTTGCGCGTCGCACTGTTTTGTGCAGTTTATCACTCCTGCTGTTTGCGCGTTGCACAGTTTTGTGCAGTTTACACTCGCGCTATTTTGCGCATCGCACTATTTTGTGTAGTTTACACTCGCGCTATTTTGCGATTCAGTTTTGTGAAGTTTATCACTCGTGCTATTTTGCGCATCGCACTGTTTTTTGCAGTTTACACACGCGCTATTTTACGATTCTGTTTTGTGCAGTTTATCACTCGCGCTATTTTGCGCATCGCACTGTTTTGTGCTGTTTTCACTCGTGCTCTTTTCCGCATCACACTGTTTTGTCCTTTTTACACTCGCGTTGTTTTGCGCATCGCACTGTTTTGTGCAGTTTCTCACTCGCGCCCTTTTTTGCATCGCACTATGTTGTGCAGTTTACAGTTGCGCTATTTTGCGCATCGCACTGTTTTGTGCAGTTTACACTCGCGCTGTTTCGCGCATCGCACTGTTTTGTTATAGCGGTCCCGGGTTTACCCCTTGTTGTATAATGATCCGGACATGTGTCCGTGGATGTTGGTAGTTGAGTATTGTCTTGTTTGCATCCTTCCTTACTTTGTATTTGAGTTATGGGATGTGTTGGGCAGGTTTGTTACAGGTTGGTTGAGCTTAGGAACCAAGTCTAGTTGCCCAGGTTTTGGCTGGTCCGCTCGAGCGGAGATGTTGGCGCTCGAGCGGAGAGGTTGTTGTTGCTTGTGCGCTCGAGCGGAGGTTTTGGCGCTCGAGCGTATAATGCACCATTTCGGTATTTCGTGCACCTGCAGAACTTCTGCAAGCGTGGTTTTTGCGCTCGAGCGGAGGTGGTGAGCTCGAGCGGGTTGCGCTCGAGCGGTGAAGTTGAGCTCGAGCGGACAGTGTATTTTTGGTGAGAGTTCTGGGAGGGGGAGGACTGCGCTCGAGCGGGCTGGGATCTGCGCTCGAGCGGACGAGTTTTGTGTCTGTGTCTTGGCGCTCGAGCGGACAATGTTGCGCTCGAGCGGAACCTGTTTTATGTGTCTTTGCGCTCGAGCGGAGTGTCTTGCGCTCGAGCGGACCTGTCGTATAACTGAGTGGGACTGGGCATTTTAAATCACTTTTTGACTTATCTTCTTTCTCCTACTTTACCAAAACGCCATTTTCAGAGCTTCTCACTCAAGAACCTTAACTTCTCTCTAAGTGTTGATCTAGCTAGGCTGTGTTGTTCACCTTTGGTCTTCACAAAAAGGGTGTTGATCGTCGAGGGCATCATTTTGATCCGAATAGTTTGGTGTTTGGAGCATCTTGGTTTTTGGGTTCTTCTCCTTTTGAGCTAAATCTTTGAGGTAGGGATATCCTACTCCTCTTTATGAGTTTTGTCTTTGAATTTTAGCATTTTGACATGTTGGTAGTTGTTGTGTAATTTTGGAAAACTTTGGGCCATTGTGTAATTTTACAAAAGTTTGGGGTTTTGTCTATAATAAACCTAGAAGCATGTTTAGTAATAAAACATGGAATTAATGTTGAAACATTAATGAAATTGGAACCTAAGGGTTGTGATGTTAATTATGGAGGATGTCCTAATTGCATTGATTAATTAATTTGGATAATTAATTGTGTTGATTTGTGATGTATATAATTGTTGTTTATATGCATTGTGTTGTGTTGGAGAAGATAGGGGATGTACTCCACGGTTTAGGGGAAGATAGGGGATGGACCTCTAAGCCGGATGTTGTTGGGAGGAGATAGGGGATGAACTCCGTAGATAGTGCGTGTATGCTTATCTAGAATTGTATTGACAGAGCGTATATGCTTGTCTTTGGAAGTGTTGATATAACTGTTATGTTTATCGTTGTTGAAATGGAAGTGTTGGCATGAATGTTTGTTTCATGTGAGATGTTTGGCCAGGTTCTGAGCCAAGGTTATGAAATGGCAAGTAAAAGGAATGGAAATGGAAACGAAAGGAAACATAGACTTAAGTGTCTTGGAATTGTATTATGTTATGAAAGAATGTAAAAGAGTTGACCATCTATCAACTGTTAATCTTTTAGTCATTATTCATAACTGGTTTAGTATATTTCTACTGGGCTGTGGCTCACCCTATATGGGAACATCATTTTCAGGTACTGGCAGCATGCCACCTCCAAGGACTTAGCTTGGGAGGCTAGTGGCGGACAGACGTTTTTGGTTGCCTTTCCTTTATTTGTATTACATGTAAACTCAAGCCAAGGGCTTAACGTGTAAAAGAGTTAGCACTCTACTTTTGTGTAACCAAGTATGAACTTGGAAAGCTGTAAGCCCTTAGGGCATTTGCTTTTGTTGATTAACATGTAATACCTTTTGTAATAGAACTCTGATGAATGGAAGGATGTGGATCTTTATATATCATAGCATGTCAATATTGTTGGATTTAATGTCGTTATTTTGAGGGCGTTACATTTGTGCAGTTTATCACTTGCGCTGTTTTGCGCATCGCACTCTTTTGTAGAGTTTACACTCGCGTTGTTTTGCGCATCGCACTGTTTTCTGCAGTTTATCACTCGCGCTGTTTTTCGCATCGCACTGTTTTGTGCAGTTTACACTCGCTAACTTTTGCGAATCTATTTTGTGCAGTTTATCACTCGCGCTATTTTGCGCATCGCACTATTTTGTCCAGTTCACACTCACGCTGTTTTGCGCATCGCACTGTTTTGTGCAGTTTATCACTCGCGCTATTTTGCGCATCGCAATGTTTTGGGCAGTTTACACTCGCGTTGTTTTGCGCATCGCACTGTTTTGTGTACTTTCTTACAGTCGCGCTATTTTGCGCATCGCACTATGTTGTGCAGTTCACAGTCGCGCTATTTTGTGCATCGCACTGTTTTGTGCAATTTGCACTCGCGCTGTTTTGCGCATCGCTCTGTTTTGTACAGTTTATCACTTGTGCTGTTTTGCGCATCGCACTCTTTTGTACAGTTTATCACTCGCGCTGTTTTTCGCATCGCATTGTTTTGTGCAGTTTACACTCGCGCACTTTTGCGAATCTATTTAGGGCAGTTTATCACTCGCGCTATTTTGCGCATCGCACTATTTTGTCCAGTTCACACTCACGCTATTTTGCGCATCGCACTGTTTTGTGCAGTTTATCACTTGCGCTATTTTGCGCATCGCACTGTTTTGGGCAGTTTTCACTCGCGCTGTTTTGCGCATCGCACTGTTTTGTGCAGTTTATCACTGGCGCTGTTTTGCGCATCGCACTATTTTGTACAGTTTACACTCGCGCGGTTTTGCGCATCGCACTATTTTGGGTAGTTTATCACTCGCGCAGTTTTGCGCATCGCACTGTTTTGTGCAGTTTATTACTCGCGCTGTTTTCCGCATCGCACTGTTTTGTGCAGTTTATCACTCGCACTGTTCCGCGCATCGCACTATTTTGTGCAGTTTACAGACGCGCTCTTTTGCGCATTGCACTATTTTGTGCAGTTTTCACTCGCGCTATTTTGCGCATCGCTCTGTTTTGTACAATTTACACTCGCGCTGTTTTGCGCATCGCACTGTTTTGTGCAGTTTATCACTAGCGCTGTTTTGCGCATGGCACTGTTTGTGCAGTTTATCACTCGCACTATTTTGCGCATCGCACTGTTTTGTGTACTTTCTTACTCGTGCTCTTTTTCGCATCGCACTATGTTGTGCAGTTTACACTCGCGCTATTTGGCGCATTGCACTATGTTGTGCAGTTTACACCCGCGCTATTTGGAGCATCGCACTGTTTTGTGCAGTTTACACCGGCGCTGTTTTGCGAATCTCACTGTTTTGTGCAGTTCATCACTCTCACTGTTTTGCGCAGCGCAATGTTTTGTGCAGTTTACACTCGCGTTGTTTTGCGCATCGCACTGTTTTGTGCAGTTTACACTCGCGCTCTATTGCGCATCGCACTATTTTGTGCAGTTTATCACTCACGCTATTTTGCGCATCGCACTGTTTTGTGCAGTTTACGCTCGCGCAGTTTTGCGCATCGCACAGTTTTGTGTAGTTTATCACTCGCGCTGTTTTGCGCATCGCACTGTTTTGTGCAGTTTTCATTCGTGATGTTTTGCACATTGCACTGTTTTGTGCAGTTTATCACTCGTGATGTTTTGCGCATCGCACTGTTTTTTGCAGTTTATCACTCGCGCTGTTTTTCGCATCACACTATTTTTAGCTGTTTATCACTCGCGCTGTTTTGCGCATCGCACTGTTTTGTGCAGTTTACAGTCGCACTATTTTGCGCATCGCACTGTTTTATGCAGTTTATCACTGGCGCTATTTTGCGCATCGCACTATTTTGTGCAGTTTACGCTCGCGCTGTTTTGTACATCGCACTGTTTTGTGCTGTTTATCACTCGTGCTATTTTGCGCATCGTACTATTTTGTCCAGTTTTCACTCGGGCTGTTTTGCGCATCGCACTATTCTGTGCATTTTATCACTCGCACACTTTTGCATATCCCATTGTTTGGTGCAGTTTATCAGTTGCGCTGTTTTGCGCATCGCACTGTTTTGTGCAGTTTCTCAATCGCGCTCTTTTTTGCATCGCACTATGTTATGCAGTTTACAGTCGCGCTATTTTGCGCATCGCACTGTTTTGTGCAGTTTATACTCGTGCTGTTTCCCGCATCGCACTGTTTTGTGCAGATTATCACTTGCGCTGTTTTGCGCATCGCACTGTTTTGTAAAGTTTACACTCTCGCTGTTTTGCGCATCGTACTGTTTTGAACAATTTATCGCTCACGCTGTTTTTCGCATCGCACTGTTTTGTGCAGTTTATCCCTTGCGCACTTTTGCGGTTCGTAGTGTTTTGTGCAGTTTATCACCCGCGCTGTTTTGCGCATCGCACTGTTTTGTGCAGTTTATCACTAGCGTTTTTTTGCGTATCGCACTGTTTTGTGCAGTTTTCACACGAGCTATTTTGCGCATCGCTCTGTTTTGTGCAGCTTACACTCGCGCTATTTTGCGCATCGCACTGTTTTGTGAGGTTTACACTCGCGCTGTTTTGCGCATCTCACTGTTTTGTGCAGTTTATCACTGGCACTCTTTTACGCATCGCACTGTTTTGTGCAGTTTACACTCGCGCTATTTGGCGCATCGCACTGTTTTGTGCAGTTTTCATTCGCGCTCTTTTTTACATCACACTGTTTTGTGCAGTTTATCACTCGCGCTGTTTTGCGCATCGCACTGTTTTGTGCAGTTTTCACTCGCGCTGTTTTGCGCATCGCACTGTTTTGTGCAGTTTATCACTCGCGCTGTTTTGCGCATCGCACTGTTTTGTGCAGCTTATCACTCACGCTATTTTGCGAATCTGTTTTGTGCAGTTTATCACTCGCGCTATTTTGCGCATCGCACTGTTTTGTGCAGTTTACACTCGCGCTCTTTTGCGCATCGCACTGTTTTGTGCAGTTTACACTCACGCTATTTTGCGAATCTGTTTTGTGCAGTTTATCACTCGCGCTATTTTGCGCATCGCATTGTTTTGGGCAGTTTTCACTCGCGCACTTTTCCGCATCGCACTGTTTTGTGCAGTTTACACTCGCGCTGGTTTGCGCATCGCACTGTTTTGTGCAGTTTCTCACTCGCCCTCTTTTTTGCATCGCACTATGTTATGCAGTTTACAGTTGTGCTCAATATTAGTTTATGTTATTAAAATGTCTATAATAGAACTGATATTAAGATCTCATCTAATGTCTTTATCAATGAACGTGATTAAGTAATTAGGTAATACCTTATTCGATTCTTTAGAAATTTGAACTTATAATTAACATTGGTTATATGAAACAATTTTTATTTTATATTTTTTTAATATTATATGTTGATCTTATGTTTCATACCTACAGAGCGACAATTGCTTAAAATTTCTATAAAAGAAGAAAAATGTAGAGGAGGAGAGTCTCTATAATATGTAAATAATTGTAGTTAACACTACTATAATAAATGGTGTTTTTGAAATCATAGGGGGGCGATCGCCCTCCTGTGCCTATCATTGGGTAAGAGTATCACTGATAGAAGATAAGTTGAGAAAGAACAGATTAAGATAGTTTGGTCATATACAACGAACATCAATAGAGGCAATAGTGAGGAGATATGATAAAGTTACGGTAGATGGAAATGTTAGGGAAATGGGTAAACGTAAATTGACATGGGATAGTATAGTAAATAAAGACATGAACTTCCTTAATTGAATTAACCAAATAGCATTTGATAGAGCCAAATGAAGAAGAATGATTTATGTAGCCAATCTTATTTTATGGAACTTAAGATTTGGTTTGGTTATTATACATGAACTTAAACAATAATGAGAAATTATTTTTTAAAAATTAGATATTAGTTGAAAAGTTAATAGTTTATCTTTTTGTCAAGTCGATGTGCTAATTTGATAAAATGTGAAACAATAGGGTATTAACTTAGGGTCAGATTTGTTTATAGTATATTGTATGGAGAGTGTTGTCCCTAAATTTTGGTCTCTAAAACCTTACTTTTTTGCAGTGGTAATACATTGCTAACATTTTGAACAAAAAAAATCATACACAAAACTAAAGGGATCAAAATACAATTCAAAACAAACTATGGAGAGACCATATTTCAACAAAAGTAAGAAGTATGGACCAAATTGTTTAAATTGAAATTATGAGGATTAAAGTGACACCTCACTTAAACAATAGGGACTAATGATATAATTTACCCTATTATATATGAAATCAAAAAAGAAAAGATGAGTATCTATAGTTTCTTTCGATTTGAAGTTAATTATGTTGGAGTTTAACAAAAAAAATGGTTTAATTAATTGTGTGACTGTATGTAATAAAATAGTTGAACAAATGAAATATTCCCCACATTTTAAGTAGGTGTAGATATACTGATGTGAAAAGAAAAAGTGAAGGGGGATCTGTGCTTGGCTGTTACGCTGGTGGTATATTCTAAGGGGTTTTGATTTGGCTGGGTAAAACAAACAGAGAATATCGGCTGTTACACGCAGAAGCTTTTTGTTCATGCTTTTAGTAGTTTTATAAATAATTATAAGGACTTGTTTGTTAATTATATATTTTAATTAAAAAGTTAAAAAGTCATTATAAATTATTATATTATTATATTTTATTTTTTTGTATATTTTTTTATAAAAAGACAAAAAATTAATAAAATAACTTATTTTTAAACGAGACCTAAATTTATAAAAAAAAATTAAAAATTTTAATTATTAATATACATAAATTTTATAACTGATCTAAAATTATTTTTAAAAATTTATAGTAAATAGTAATTGTCTCAAATTGTTAAAAGGTTAAATTACACTCACTTGAAAAAATATAATTAATCATATATTTTTTATGGGTCTTGCTGACAAGTACTTTTAGGGCACAAATAAAAGATAGTAAAAAACTTTAAAAATACAAGATAGCTTTTATTAAATTCAATACATTTTTATTGAAATCAATACATTTTTTTAATATTTTCACATATCTTTAAGACACTTTTGCACACTTTTTTAACATTAAACAATACCTAGGGAATACTAGTTAGTATTTACCCTTTTTTTATATAATTAAATTAATTTTTTTAGTATAGTTAAAATATTGAAACTAATATAAATCGTAATATAATTAAAATAAATAAAAATAAATATACATTTTAACAAGAAAGACATGATAGCATCATTTTTATTTTATTTTATTTATACGTCTAATAAAAGAAAATGAATTTAACTTCTATACAAATTTAAACGTTTAAGGACAGCAGAATGATATAATTACATCAAATGTGTCAAACTTACTGTACTTACTTTAAATTTCATGGGGGGTGAAGGGAGTCTTTGCCCTAGTTCGAGGTCGTTCGCTGCTTCTATGGAGGACCTTCGATCAGAAATTGTTGCGATGGATGCTCTTGGTCCTGATGAGCGAGGTTCAACTAGAGGTAGGATTTTAAATCGGCGTTCGGATGTGGTAATTTCTCAGTCTCAGGCTATTGAGGACCTGCGGGCTAGGCTCAACACCATTTGTTTGCAAATATGTTGGGGGTTTTGAGGGAGGATCTGGTACCCATTGAACTTGCTCAAGAGAAAATATCCACTCCTGCACTTCAGCGTTCAACCTGCTTCAGACTAAGTGGTCGGACATTGTTGAAATGGAAGGGGGAGAGGATGCTGTTATTGATCAAACTTGCTAAGTTATATACGGAATTCATATACAAAAATATTCCAAAAAAGTCATTATATGGTCATATTCATTTTAAATGTGAACCGTACAATATATGAATTAAGTCTAAATCATACAATAATTTTATGGATAATTATTAAATGAGTATTTTACCATTATTAGCAAGTATTCTTACAATGGTTGTAGATTTCTAATAAAATTATGATAAGGGGGCGGATTTACAACCATTTAATACTTTGTTAAGAGATGGCATCCGTTATTAAATTCTGTTATATTGCCAAGTTTTATTATTATTACTAAGTATTATCTCTATTTTTTTTTTTTTTTTTTTTAGAAAAGTATATGAGCAATGTTAAGAATTCTAAATAAATTATTAAATATTTTATACAATACTCACATAGGCGTGAGATTCACATTACATAAGACTCACACCCATATGATTATTGCGTAAAATATTTGATAATTTATTTATGTCTCCAACATTTTTTTAAAGTATATTATCTTATGTATATTAATTGTTATCTTCACACTATGTATTGTCACAATTTACCATTAATGGTTGAGTGTAAATAATCATTAATGATAAATGAAACAATGCTCAATAATAATGATAATATTTCTTGATAGAATTAAATGGAAAATGCTATAGACCCCAAATGAATTATCAAATATCTTACCAAACCTCTCACATGGGAGTGGGACCCACACAAATATCTTACCAAACCTCTCACATGGGTGTGGGACCCACACACATGTGATTTGTGTGGGTCCCACTCCCATGTGAGAGGTTTGGTAGAATATTTGATAATTCATTTGGGGTCCTTAGAATAACTCGAATTAAATTATTGAGTAAGAACATAATCATACATTAGAATGATTAATCAACTCTATTTGAGTGGAATAATGCTATATGCACCAATTGGTATACCAATTGGTGTACTAACAGATGATGTGACATAATTTTAGAGGTTTTGGATATTTATAATTGAATAATGTCGTATGCACCAATCACTAATTGGTGCATGTAGCACCACCGTTTGTAATTTGTATAATAGGTGGGGTCAGTAAAAATGACATAAAATATGTTGGTATATTAGTTAGTATACCAATTGGTGCATGTAGTACCACCAATTTGAGTATGAATAAATTTAATATTTATCTTAAAGGAACTTTAATTAAATTAATATAGTAAATATAAATTAATATAGTTAATAGGATTCTTTTAATGAACTTAAGTGTGTACATTTAATTGTCTTCTTGAAAATTTGGATTCTCAAGAATACATTTAATGAATCAATTTAAAAAAAATATAAATTTAATGAGTGCATGTACATTTAATTATTTTTTTTTTTTATCAAATTAGAGAAATTGTTATTTCCATGTAACTGTTTTTTGTTCAGCCAATTTTTAGGGATCCTTGACAATAAGAGCATTTGTCAAATAATTGTGTATACATATATATTTATATTTTATAAGCATATGTTTTTGTAAAGAATGTACAATTATTTTAAATTTTATTAATTAAAACTCTTAATGCAATCGTTAAAAAGACTCACAAATATGGATTTAGTTTTCCTCCTATCCACTATTTGGATTGAAGGATCTCACCACAACAAAAAGCACTTTTGGCGACTAAAACTGCATTTTTCGTCGCTGAAAGTAGTAGAATTGGCAACTAAAATGGAATTAGTCGCCAAAATTGATCACTTTTGCCGGCTAAAAGAGTTTAGTCGCCAAATATAACGGTTTTAGCGACTAAAAGGCAGTTTAGTCGCCGAATGTAGGGGTTTTAGCGACTAAAGGTTGTTTAGTAACCAAAAGTCACGATTTTTGGCGACTAAAATGATTTAGTAGCCAAAAATGATGGTTTTGGCGACTAAAACACAGTTTCGTCGCCGATTTTAGGTGTTTTGCTGACTAAAAACTGTTTGGTCACTGAAAGTGAATCTTTTTGCCTACAAAAAAAAATTAGTAGCTAAAAACAGTCAATTGCCGACTAAAATTCAGTTTAGTAGCCAAAAGGGGACATTTTTGGCGACTAAAAACAGGTTTAGTCGCCAAAAGTGCTTATTTTTAGGCGGAACTTAATTTTTTAGCAACTAAATAATAGTTAGTAGCCGAAAATGATAGAATTGGCGACTAAAAGTGGCCTAAATTTTTTTTTAGTAAATAATTTATTTTTTACATAAATTATATTGAATTAAAATAATTATATTTATATATATTGTTTTGTATTAATACCGGTCAATATACCATATAAATAATATATATTGCATATATATTCATGTGATGTTGTAGTGGCATAGTGGAGGGATTGTGTTGCAAAAAGGTTTGGAATGTGGGACGGTTGGTGCGGTTCGAAACTCAGAAGAAGTAAAAGAAGTGGGTTTTTTTTTTTTTCGACGGAAACACCTTTGGCGACTAAAATTATTAATTGCCAAAAGTCTGTATTTTGGCGACTAAGCCGTTTAGCCATCGACAGTGAGTATTAGCGACTAAATTATTAGTCGGTAAATGTATGATTTTCAAAAGTGTAAAACACTATTGGCGACTAACACTTTCGTCGCTAAAGACCTGTATTTTGGTGACTAAAAAATTATTAGTCGCCAATACCTACGCCGACAACATATACGCGACAAATGTGGCGTGTGAAACCCCGTATTTTTGAGGTATTAATATTTTAGTGAGAGGTATTGGTGGTAGTTTGGTGGTAAAATTTTTTAGATGAGAATCTAACTTATTTTCTTCATTTGTTTTATCTCTTTTTCTCTCCACCTCATTATTATTCATCTCATTTGTTTTTTTAATATTTTTTTCATTATTCTTAGGCACCAAGTAAATTTCCTTTCTTTGACCCCAAGTTAGTACCATTGTGTGTATATATACATATATATATTTGTACCTCTTATTCATCAAATCTTTTTTAATAATATACTTTACAATTTCCAAGATTTGTACAATATATATATATATATAACATGTCCATCAATTCACCATCACATGGCTAGCCATCATACCCCCCTTAGACTATAATCATTGTACTTTAAAATCTCTTGAAATCTTAGAGCAATGATGACCTTGGTGCCAATTCTTCATATATACATTGGGAATATGTCCATAGTACACCCTTTCTTGCCCACCAAGTAAATTTTATTTTATTATTTTTTCATCATTTCCTTACTTACCAAGAAATCTTTTATTTTTAATTTCTTTAATCTTCCTTTCTCTCTAAGTTACTTTGTCTCTAAGAAAGTTTCTTTTCTTGTTCTCCAAGTACACCCCTTTCTTCCCCACAAAGTAAACTTTATTTTATTATTTTTCCTTTTCTTTGGTCTCAAGCTTCCTTGCCTATAAATTGAGCTCACATCTCAACCATTTCTATCATTCTTCTAGTTGGTCCATCCATATCTCTATCTCTCCCATATTCTTCTCTCTTAAATTATAGAAATTTTGAGTTTAGATTAAGAGTGTATAGAGTGAGTATAAGCATTTTCGTAAAGGAAGAGAGTTGTAGAATCTTACATACTTTATGCCACTTTGGAGATTCATGGAGAAAGATTGAGATTCGAGTGTTGGAGACGAAGGAGATTGATTTGAGGTAATTCGGTGGTATACAATACGCTTCCCTAAATTCTCTTTGCAAAGAGTTTATTTTTAATTCCCGTAAATTTGTACTCCTCTTGATTATTCTAATCGCTTGATAAATTCTGTGGAATTATTCGTTGCTGATTCATTTGATTACTCAAGTCATTTGATGAACTCTGTGTAGTTATTCTGTGTTGTAAATGTTGATTTGTCTGGCTAAATGACGTGGAAATGCTCCGTACATGGATTGAGTGGACTTTGCCAATATGCTCTGTACCAATAGCCCGGATAAGCGATTGTGCTTGGGTGAGGGGGGTGAGACCAGTCACTGGTCATGTACCGAGTAGGACCGGGTATTTGGTTCTGGATAAATTATCATATGTCAAGTTGACTTGTTTGTGTAATTTGGTAAATTGCTTGATTATCGAATCTAATCGGTTGTGTAATTGTTGGATCTCTGTTGATTTATTTTCTGTCTGAGCCTTGTTATTCCTGTTGTATTGTATACTTCCCAAATTAATTTATTTTTCAGGCGTGGAGCAAATTTAGTGGCCATTGGAGTTGAAGCATTTAAAGATATTGTTTGAGTTGGAGATTCTTTTAGTCCACAACTATATATTATTATTGTAGATTTGTATAATTTATGTTTTGGAGACATCTGAGTTAATTATTTATGGAGACGATTGTTATATTTGAGATTATGAGTTATCTGCAATTATAAATTTGTGGCTGATTTGATTTATTAACGACCCGGAAGTCGGGGCGTTACAGAATGGTATCAGAGCGTAGGGATTAGGTCTTACATGGGATCTGTTGGGAGATTAATAATTGGGTTCAGTATTTGTGGTAAAAAAAAAAAAAAAATCATTGTTTAGTTCAGAGTGCGTAGCGAAAGCGTGTTATTCAAGGAGATAGTAGTAGTTAAATATTTTGGAGTACTAGAGATTGTGAATTTCGAGGACGAAATTTGTTTAAGGGGGATAGATTGTGAAACCCCGTATTTTTGAGGTATTAATATTTTAGTGAGAGGTATTGGTGGTAGTTTGGTGGTAAAATTTTTTAGATGAGAATCTAACTTATTTTCTTCATTTGTTTTATCTCTTTTTCTCTCCACCTCATTATTATTCATCTCATTTGTTTTTTTAATATTTTTTTCATTATTCTTAGGCACCAAGTAAATTTCCTTTCTTTGACCCCAAGTTAGTACCATTGTGTGTATATATACATATATATATTTGTACCTCTTATTCATCAAATCTTTTTTAATAATATACTTTACAATTTCCAAGATTTGTACAATATATATATATATATAACATGTCCATCAATTCACCATCACATGGCTAGCCATCATACCCCCCTTAGACTATAATCATTGTACTTTAAAATCTCTTGAAATCTTAGAGCAATGATGACCTTGGTGCCAATTCTTCATATATACATTGGGAATATGTCCATAGTACACCCTTTCTTGCCCACCAAGTAAATTTTATTTTATTATTTTTTCATCATTTCCTTACTTACCAAGAAATCTTTTATTTTTAATTTCTTTAATCTTCCTTTCTCTCTAAGTTACTTTGTCTCTAAGAAAATTTCTTTTCTTGTTCTCCAAGTACACCCCTTTCTTCCCCACAAAGTAAACTTTATTTTATTATTTTTCCTTTTCTTTGGTCTCAAGCTTCCTTGCCTATAAATTGAGCTCACATCTCAACCATTTCTATCATTCTTCTAGTTGGTCCATCCATATCTCTATCTCTCCCATATACTTCTCTCTTAAATTATAGAAATTTTGAGTTTAGATTAAGAGTGTATAGAGTGAGTATAAGCATTTTCGTAAAGGAAGAGAGTTGTAGAATCTTACATACTTTATGCCACTTTGGAGATTCATGGAGAAAGATTGAGATTCGAGTGTTGGAGACGGAGGAGATTGATTTGAGGTAATTCGGTGGTATACAATACGCTTCCCTAAATTCTCTTTGCAAAGAGTTTATTTTTAATTCCCGTAAATTTGTACTCCTCTTGATTATTCTAATCGCTTGATAAATTCTGTGGAATTATTCGTTGCTGATTCATTTGATTACTCAAGTCATTTGATGAACTCTGTGTAGTTATTCTGTGTTGTAAATGTTGATTTGTCTGGCTAAATGACGTGGAAATGCTCCGTACATGGATTGAGTGGACTTTGCCAATATGCTCTGTACCAATAGCCCGGATAAGCGATTGTGCTTGGGTGAGGGGGGTGAGACCAGTCACTGGTCATGTACCGAGTAGGACCGGGTATTTGGTTCTGGATAAATTATCATATGTCAAGTTGACTTGTTTGTGTAATTTGGTAAATTGCTTGATTATCGAATCTAATCGGTTGTGTAATTGTTGGATCTCTGTTGATTTATTTTCTGTCTGAGCCTTGTTATTCCTGTTGTATTGTATACTTCCCAAATTAATTTATTTTTCAGGCGTGGAGCAAATTTAGTGGCCATTGGAGTTGAAGCATTTAAAGATATTGTTTGAGTTGGAGATTCTTTTAGTCCACAACTATATATTATTATTGTAGATTTGTATAATTTATGTTTTGGAGACATCTGAGTTAATTATTTATGGAGACGATTGTTATATTTGAGATTATGAGTTATCTGCAATTATAAATTTGTGGCTGATTTGATTTATTAACGACCCGGAAGTCGGGGCGTTACAGAATGGTATCAGAGCGTAGGGATTAGGTCTTACATGGGATCTGTTGGGAGATTAATAATTGGGTTCAGTATTTGTGGTAAAAAAAAAAAAAAAATCATTGTTTAGTTCAGAGTGCGTAGCGAAAGCGTGTTATTCAAGGAGATAGTAGTAGTTAAATATTTTGGAGTACTAGAGATTGTGAATTTCGAGGACGAAATTTGTTTAAGGGGGATAGATTGTGAAACCCCGTATTTTTGAGGTATTAATATTTTAGTGAGAGGTATTGGTGGTAGTTTGGTGGTAAAATTTTTTAGATGAGAATCTAACTTATTTTCTTCATTTGTTTTATCTCTTTTTCTCTCCACCTCATTATTATTCATCTCATTTGTTTTTTTAATATTTTTTTCATTATTCTTAGGCACCAAGTAAATTTCCTTTCTTTGACCCCAAGTTAGTACCATTGTGTGTATATATACATATATATATTTGTACCTCTTATTCATCAAATCTTTTTTAATAATATACTTTACAATTTCCAAGATTTGTACAATATATATATATATATATAACATGTCCATCAATTCACCATCACATGGCTAGCCATCATACCCCCCTTAGACTATAATCATTGTACTTTAAAATCTCTTGAAATCTTAGAGCAATGATGACCTTGGTGCCAATTCTTCATATATACATTGGGAATATGTCCATAGTACACCCTTTCTTGCCCACCAAGTAAATTTTATTTTATTATTTTTTCATCATTTCCTTACTTACCAAGAAATCTTTTATTTTTAATTTCTTTAATCTTCCTTTCTCTCTAAGTTACTTTGTCTCTAAGAAAGTTTCTTTTCTTATTCTCCAAGTACACCCCTTTCTTCCCCACAAAGTAAACTTTATTTTATTATTTTTCCTTTTCTTTGGTCTCAAGCTTCCTTGCCTATAAATTGAGCTCACATCTCAACCATTTCTATCATTCTTCTAGTTGGTCCATCCATATCTCTATCTCTCCCATATTCTTCTCTCTTAAATTATAGAAATTTTGAGTTTAGATTAAGAGTGTATAGAGTGAGTATAAGCATTTTCGTAAAGGAAGAGAGTTGTAGAATCTTACATACTTTATGCCACTTTGGAGATTCATGGAGAAAGATTGAGATTCGAGTGTTGGAGACGGAGGACATTGATTTGAGGTAATTCGGTGGTATACAATACGCTCCCCTAAATTCTCTTTGCAAAGAGTTTATTTTTAATTCCCATAAATTTGTACTCCTCTTGATTATTCTAATCGCTTGATAAATTCTGTGGAATTATTCGTTGCTGATTCATTTGATTACTCAAGTCATTTGATGAACTCTGTGTAGTTATTCTGTGTTGTAAATGTTGATTTGTCTGCCAAAATGACGTGGAAATGCTCCGTACATGGATTGAGTGGACTTTGCCAATATGCTCTGTACCAATAGCCCGGATAAGCGGTTGTGCTTGGGTGAGGGGGGTGAGGCCAGTCACTGGTCATGTACCGAGTAGGACCGGGTATTTGGTTCTGGATAAATTATCATATGTCAAGTTGACTTGTTTGTGTAATTTGGTAAATTGCTTGATTATCGAATCTAATCGGTTGTGTAATTGTTGGATCTCTGTTGATTTATTTTCTGTCTGAGCCTTGTTATTCCTGTTGTATTGTATACTTCCGGAATTAATTTATTTTTCAGGCGTGGAGCAAATTTAGTGGCCATTGGAGTTGAAGCATTTAAAGAGATTGTTTGAGTTGGAGATTCTTTTAGTCCACAACTATATATTATTATTGTAGATTTGTATAATTTATGTTTTGGAGACATCTGAGTTAATTATTTATGGAGACGATTGTTATATTTGAGATTATGAGTTATCTGCAATTATAAATTTGTGGTTGATTTGATTTATTAACGACCCGAAAGTCGGGGCGTTACAGAATGATATCAGAGCGTAGGGATTAGGTCTTACATGGGATCTGTTGGGAGATTAATAATTGGGTTCAGTATTTGTGGTAAAAAAAAAAAAAAAATCATTGTTTAGTTCAGAGTGCGTAGCGAAAGCGTGTTATTCAAGGAGATAGTAGTAGTTAAATATTTTGGAGTACTAGAGATTGTGAATTTCGAGGACGAAATTTGTTTAAGGGGGATAGATTGTGAAACCCCGTATTTTTGAGGTATTAATATTTTAGTGAGAGGTATTGGTGGTAGTTTGGTGGTAAAATTTTTTAGATGAGAATCTAACTTATTTTCTTCATTTGTTTTATCTCTTTTTCTCTCCACCTCATTATTATTCATCTCATTTGTTTTTTTAATATTTTTTTCATTATTCTTAGGCACCAAGTAAATTTCCTTTCTTTGACCCCAAGTTAGTACCATTGTGTGTATATATACATATATATATTTGTACCTCTTATTCATCAAATCTTTTTTAATAATATACTTTACAATTTCCAAGATTTGTACAATATATATATATATATATAACATGTCCATCAATTCACCATCACATGGCTAGCCATCATACCCCCCTTAGACTATAATCATTGTACTTTAAAATCTCTTGAAATCTTAGAGCAATGATGACCTTGGTGCCAATTCTTCATATATACATTGGGAATATGTCCATAGTACACCCTTTCTTGCCCACCAAGTAAATTTTATTTTATTATTTTTTCATCATTTCCTTACTTACCAAGAAATCTTTTATTTTTAATTTCTTTAATCTTCCTTTCTCTCTAAGTTACTTTGTCTCTAAGAATGTTTCTTTTCTTGTTCTCCAAGTACACCCCTTTCTTCCCCACAAAGTAAACTTTATTTTATTATTTTTCCTTTTCTTTGGTCTCAAGCTTCCTTGCCTATAAATTGAGCTCACATCTCAACCATTTCTATCATTCTTCTAGTTGGTCCATCCATATCTCTATCTCTCCCATATTCTTCTCTCTTAAATTATAGAAATTTTGAGTTTAGATTAAGAGTGTATAGAGTTAGTATAAGCATTTTCGTAAAGGAAGAGAGTTGTAGAATCTTACATACGTTATGCCACTTTGGAGATTCATGGAGAAAGATTGAGATTCGAGTGTTGGAGACGGAGGAGATTGATTTGAGGTAATTCGGTGGTATACAATACGCTCCTCTAAATTCTCTTTGCAAAGAGTTTATTTTTAATTCCCATAAATTTGTACTCCTCTTGATTATTCTAATCGCTTGATAAATTCTGTGGAATTATTCGTTGCTGATTCATTTGATTACTCTAGTCATTTGATGAACTCTGTGTAGTTATTCTGTGTTGTAAATGTTGATTTGTCTGGCTAAATGACGTGGAAATGCTCCGTACATGGATTGAGTGGACTTTGCCAATATGCTCTGTACCAATAGCCCGGATAAGCGGTTGTGCTTGGGTGAGGGGGGTGAGGCCAGTCACTGGTCATGTACCGAGTAGGACCGGGTATTTGGTTCTGGATAAATTATCATATGTCAAGTTGACTTGTTTGTGTAATTTGGTAAATTGCTTGATTATCGAATCTAATCGGTTGTGTAATTGTTGGATCTCTGTTGATTTATTTTCTGTCTGAGCCTTGTTATTCCTGTTGTATTGTATACTTCCTGAATTAATTTATTTTTCAGGCGTGGAGCAAATTTAGTGGCCATTGGAGTTGAAGCATTTAAAGAGATTGTTTGAGTTGGAGATTCTTTTAGTCCACAACTATATATTATTATTGTAGATTTGTATAATTTATGTTTTGGAGACATCTGAGTTAATTATTTATGGAGACGATTGTTATATTTGAGATTATGAGTTATCTGCAATTATAAATTTGTGGTTGATTTGATTTATTAACGACCCGAAAGTCGGGGCGTTACAGAATGATATCAGAGCGTAGGGATTAGGTCTTACATGGGATCTGTTGGGAGATTAATAATTGGGTTCAGTATTTGTGGTAAAAAAAAAAAAAATCATTGTTTAGTTCAGAGTGCATAGCGAAAGCGTGTTATTCAAGGAGATAGTAGTTGTTAAATATTTTGGAGTACTAGAGATTGTGAATTTCGAGGACGAAATTTGTTTAAGGGGGATAGATTGTGAAACCCCGTATTTTTGAGGTATTAATATTTTAGTGAGATGTATTGGTGGTAGTTTGGTAGTAAAAATTTTTAGATGAGAATCTAACTTATTTTCTTCATTTGTTTTATCTCTTTTTCTCTCCACCTCATTATTATTCATCTCATTTGTTTTTTTAATATTTTTTTCATTATTCTTAGGCACCAAGTAAATTTCCTTTCTTTGACCCCAAGTTAGTACCATTGTGTGTATATATACATATATATATTTGTACCTCTTATTCATCAAATCTTTTTTAATAATATACTTTACAATTTCCAAGATTTGTACAATATATATATATAACATGTCCATCAATTCACCATCACATGGCTAGCCATCATACCCCCCTTAGACTATAATCATTGTACTTTAAAATCTCTTGAAATCTTAGAGCAATGATGACCTTGGTGCCAATTCTTCACGTATACATTGGGAATATGTCCATAGTACACCCTTTCTTGCCCGCCAAGTAAATTTTATTTTATTATTTTTTCATCATTTCCTTACTTACCAAGAAATCTTTTATTTTTAATTTCTTTAATCTTCCTTTCTCTCTAAGTTACTTTGTCTCTAAGAAAGTTTCTTTTCTTGTTCTCCAAGTACACCCCTTTCTTCCCCACAAAGTAAACTTTATTTTATTATTTTTCCTTTTCTTTTGTCTCAAGCTTCCTTGCCTATAAATTGAGCTCACATCTCAACCATTTCTATCATTCTTCTAGTTGGTCCATCCATATCTCTATCTCTCCCATATTCGTCTCTCTTAAATTATAGAAATTTTGAGTTTAGATTAAGAGTGTATAGAGTGAGTATAAGCATTTTCGTAAAGGAAGAGAGTTGTAGAATCTTACATACTTTATGCCACTTTGGAGATTCATGGAGAAAGATTGAGATTCGAGTGTTGGAGACGGAGGAGATTGATTTGAGGTAATTCGGTGGTATACAATACGCTTCCCTAAATTCTCTTTTCAAAGAGTTTATTTTTAATTCCCATAAATTTGTACTCCTCTTGATTATTCTAACCGCTTGATAAATTCTGTGGAATTATTCGTTGCTGATTCATTTGATTACTCTAGTCATTTGATGAACTCTGTGTAGTTATTCTGTGTTGTAAATGTTGATTTGTCTGGCTAAATGACGTGGAAATGCTCCATACATGGATTGAGTGGACTTTGCCAATATGCTCTGTACCAATAGCCCGGATAAGCGGTTGTGCTTGGGTGAGGGGGGTGAGGCCAGTCACTGGTCATGTACCGAGTAGGACCGGGTATTTGGTTCTGGATAAATTATCATATGTCAAGTTGACTTGTTTGTGTAATTTGGTAAATTGCTTGATTATCGAATCTAATCGGTTGTGTAATTGTTGGATCTCTGTTGATTTATTTTCTGTCTGAGCCTTGTTATTCCTGTTGTATTGTATACTTCCCGAATTAATTTATTTTTCAGGCGTGGAGCAAATTTAGTGGCCATTGGAGTTGAAGCATTTAAAGAGATTGTTTGAGTTGGAGATTCTTTTAGTCCACAACTATATATTATTATTGTAGATTTGTATAATTTATGTTTTGGAGACATCTGAGTTAATTATTTATGGAGACGATTGTTATATTTGAGATTATGAGTTATCTGCAATTATAAATTTGTGGTTGATTTGATTTATTAACGACCCGGAAGTCGGGGCGTTACAGAATGGTATCAGAGCGTAGGGATTAGGTCTTACATAGGATCTGTTGGGAGATTAATAATTGGGTTTAGTATTTGTGGTAAAAAAAAAAAAAAATCATTGTTTAGTTCAGAGTGCGTAGCGAAAGCGTGTTATTCAAGGAGATAGTAGCTGTTAAATATTTTGGAGTACTAGAGATTGTGAATTTCGAGGACGAAATTTGTTTAAGGGGGATAGATTGTGAAACCCCGTATTTTTGAGGTATTAATATTTTAGTGAGAGGTATTGGTGGTAGTTTGGTGGTAAAATTTTTTAGATGAGAATCTAACTTATTTTCTTCATTTGTTTTATCTCTTTTTCTCTCCACCTCATTATTATTCATCTCATTTGTTTTTTTAATATTTTTTTCATTATTCTTAGGCACCAAGTAAATTTCCTTTCTTTGACCCCAAGTTAGTACCATTGTGTGTATATATACATATATATATTTGTACCTCTTATTCATCAAATCTTTTTTAATAATATACTTTACAATTTCCAAGATTTGTACAATATATATATATAACATGTCCATCAATTCACCATCACATGGCTAGCCATCATACCCCCCTTAGACTATAATCATTGTACTTTAAAATCTCTTGAAATCTTAGAGCAATGATGACCTTGGTGCCAATTCTTCATATATACATTGGGAATATGTCCATAGTACACCCTTTCTTGCCCACCAAGTAAATTTTATTTTATTATTTTTTCATCATTTCCTTACTTACCAAGAAATCTTTTATTTTTAATTTCTTTAATCTTCCTTTCTCTCTAAGTTACTTTGTCTCTAAGAAAGTTTCTTTTCTTGTTCTCCAAGTACACCCCTTTCTTCCCCACAAAGTAAACTTTGTTTTATTATTTTTCATTTTCTTTTGTCTCAAGCTTCCTTGCCTATAAATTGAGCTCACATCTCAACCATTTCTATCATTC
Organism: Camellia granthamiana; assembly: GCA_036172215.1. Lineage (NCBI taxonomy): Eukaryota > Viridiplantae > Streptophyta > Magnoliopsida > Ericales > Theaceae > Camellia > Camellia granthamiana. Next base: position 160,679,693 of record CM069907.1, on the reverse strand, counting down.
TTCTAGTTGGTCCATCCATATCTCTATCTCTCCCATATTCTTCTCTCTTAAATTATAGAAATTTTGAGTTTAGATTAAGAGTGTATAGAGTGAGTATAAGCATTTTCGTAAAGGAAGAGAGTTGTAGAATCTTACATACTTTATGCCACTTTGGAGATTCATGGAGAAAGATTGAGATTCGAGTGTTGGAGACGGAGGAGATTGATTTGAGGTAATTCGGTGGTATACAATACGCTTCCCTAAATTCTCTTTGCAAAGAGTTTATTTTTAATTCCCATAAATTTGTACTCCTCTTGATTATTCTAATCGCTTGATAAATTCTGTGGAATTATTCGTTGCTGATTCATTTGATTACTCTAGTCATTTGATGAACTCTGTGTAGTTATTCTGTGTTGTAAATGTTGATTTGTCTGGCTAAATGACGTGGAAATGCTCCGTACATGGATTGAGTGGACTTTGCCAATATGCTCTGTACCAATAGCTCGGATAAGCGGTTGTGCTTGGGTGAGGGGGGTGAGGCCAGTCACTGGTCATGTACCGAGTAGGACCGGGTATTTGGTTCTGGATAAATTATCATATGTCAAGTTGACTTGTTTGTGTAATTTGGTAAATTGCTTGATTATCGAATCTAATCGGTTGTGTAATTGTTGGATCTCTGTTGATTTATTTTCTGTCTGAGCCTTGTTATTCCTGTTGTATTGTATACTTCCCGAATTAATTTATTTTTCAGGCGTGGAGCAAATTTAGTGGCCATTGGAGTTGAAGCATTTAAAGAGATTGTTTGAGTTGGAGATTCTTTTAGTCCACAACTATATATTATTATTGTAGATTTGTATAATTTATGTTTTGGAGACATCTGAGTTAATTATTTATGGAGACGATTGTTATATTTGAGATTATGAGTTATCTGCAATTATAAATTTGTGGTTGATTTGATTTATTAACGACCCGGAAGTCGGGGCGTTACATGGCGACCGAAAAATTTTGTCGGGGAAAGTAAAATTTTGACTCTCGGCGACTAAAAACAGACTTTTGGCGACTAAAAATTTAGTCGCCAAGTGCTTTTTGTTGTAGTGTCTAGTTTAGCCCATAAGGTTCACCGCAAGTTCATTTTGAGCTCACTTGGGATGTGAGTTGACTTTTTATTATTTTGGCTATTTTAATTTGGGGTTTAAAAATTTCATTTGGGATAGACTTTTTGACTTTTTTTGACTTTTGGGAGGGAAAAAATGAAATGATTGTGGATTGGATACGACATTTTGTCCTATTTGACTAAAATAACATATTTTGTCTTATATGACTATTTTAGCCCAAAAGTTCTTTCCAAAAATTCAAATCGGTCAATTTTTAGTATATCTTTCAAGTAGATCATCCATATAGAAAAACTAAGTTGACCGAATATCCGTACCCATATAATTAGGTCACATTTAAAAAATAAAAATAAATAAATAGTCTATTTTTAAAATGTGATCTAAATATGTGGCTATCTATATTGGATTAAATGATGCACTAAATTCTGAACGGTTCGGGTCCATAAAGCCTTCGTTTGGCATAAGTTAAAATGTAGTGTTTTAGATAAAATAGTCACAAAAAGATAAAATAGGTTTTTTAGCTTAATAAGATAAATATCACATTTAAACCACAATCATTTCATTTTTTCTCTCACAAAAGTAAAAAAAAGTCAAAAAGTCTATTCCAAACGAGACTTTTTAACCTCATACTAAAATAATCAAAAAGTTAAAAAATCAACTCATATCCCAAACGAACCCAAAGTGGATCCAAAACGAGGCCATAATGAGTTAAATTAGACCACCAGTATAAAGAGTCGATTAGAGAAAGAGTAGATTAGAGGAAAGTCACATATCATACATATATGGTTCTCACATTTAGATTATAAGAATCTAGACAATTTAAAGAAGAGCAACCCTATATTAACTATGGTCTTGTTAACGTTTGCATTTATGGTATACGTTAAACAAATTTAAAACAATTATACATTTTTTTTATTATACTCATTTTTATGTAAGGTGTATCACACTTTTAAATTTCTTAATACATTTTTTAAGGGCACACATTAACAAAATGCTTAATATTGGAATTAAGTTGAAAGTGTCTTGAAAATAAGTAAAAGTGTTTAAAGTGTATTGATTTTAATAAAAAAAATACATTAAAATTTCAATAAAAAATGCCTTATATTTTTCAATTATTCTGTGTTTTTCTTGTCTCATGAGCACTTGTTAGCAAAACTCATTTCCATTACCAAAAATAAGATAGGTAGAGATATAGTCATTTAATGCTTTGTTAACAACAGTGCTTAAAAACAAAAATTTTGGCAAATTTTATTATGATTATCGTAATACTATTGTTATCCTCAATAACTATTGTCCCATTTTATTATTAACGCTTTAGTGTAAATATTATAAAATGATAAAAAAACAAAATCAATAAAAATAATAATATTCCATAATCACTAAATGATTGTATATCTCTACCAATCTCACTTTTGATAATGGAAATAATCACTAATGGTAAAATACTTATTTAATTTAATTGAATGTGAATTTGCATTTAGTATTTGTCTTACTGAAAATTAGTAAAGATATGTGCATAGACTTGGTGCATAAAAAATTATCCGTAAAATTATTGTATGATTTAGACTTAATTCATATATACATTTAAAATGAATATGACCTTATAATGATTTTTTTGGAATATTTTTGTATATGATCATAAACAATCAAAAAATCAGAGAATGAGACTCACAAAATCAACCTTCAAATCGGATTGATCGAGAGCTTTGAGCCAAGACGGAGAGAGCCGGATAGAGATTATGATCGTGAATCGGAGCTTTCAGCCAAGATGGAGATCGTGATCGTGAATAGAAGCCGGATAGAGAGCTCGATCTAGTGAACTTTCACCATAAGAAAGAGGAGTGATGAGGAGACAAAAAAACCCTAGATCTATCTCAGGATTGAGAGAAATGGAAGAATGAAAAACGCGTGGGCTTAAAGGGAAATATGTTAATACACCCAGCACGCGTGTTTTTTTAAATGAGTTGGTTATAAAATATTTTGAAAACCTTTTAAACAACATTTTTTAAAAAAACGCTATAACAAAAACATTGTTATAGGCCAATTTTCTTGTAGTGTGAATTCCGTATATAACTTAGCAAGTTTGATAAAAAAAATAAATAAATAAATAAATAATTTAAAATTTTAAGAGAGACAAAATTTTGAGGGGTGTCCTCTAGAGATTTGTGTGCCATAATTTGGAACATGTTGTCATCAATGCCATTAGTGTAAGGGGTGTATTTTTTTTTTCGACAAATTAGGAAACATGCTACTTACATTTAAAATCTCTTGTCCAATCATTTTTATAGGAAATTTAATTAAATTAACAAAAATAGTGTTGCCCTTGCTTAGACTACATGAATATAGATACCAATTTAAAATTTATTGTAAACAAATGATATTTGCTAAATCAGATTTTTTTTTTTTTTGTTAAATAGTATCAATTAGCTTGATGTTATTATTTGAATGGACATGATAAGGAGTTCATACTTCAATCCAACGGTAGAGATTCAATTTGAAATTTTAAAAATATCCATGCAATCCAGTGTAAAGTCATTGAGGCAAAGTTGAGGTGAATTTTGTATTTTTGAGATATAACTCTTTTTCCTTTGGTTTCTTTGGTGAAATTAGAACTTTTTTTCTACTTGAAAGTGGTAAAACTAGAACTGAACTCTTATTGTTCAGTTACTAAACAACAGTTTGAGAAATGCTTTCTTCTTTGTTGAAACAGAAAAGTAAACCAATTACTTACTAAATTAATTTGTTGAACAAATTTTCTGATCAAATCCAGTGTTTAACACTGTGTTCTTAAGACATATTCGTCCTCTCCATGGTCCTTTCAGAATGTGGGCGTCTATCTCTTAGGATAAAATGATCAACAACAAACAATAATAGCACCACAAATTATTTGCACAACGAACACACTTCGTATTTACACTATTTCTCACAAAAAAACAATGCAGCAAAATGCAAAGAGAGCAGGCAGAGTTAGGGACGAAATTGGAGTGAAAGAATCAAAAGATAGTGTAACAACCCGAAAATTTAAGTTGTCCCTTAAATTTTATGCTAGTGTTATAGTTGTATGTGACAATATATATTATTAAATAAATAATAATAAATACAGAATCTAATTTATTATTGGATTATTAAATATGGAATTAATTAGGGATTATTATTTGAGACCAAATTAACAGAAATATGGTACCTGTTCGGTTTAAATTTAAATCTGTTTGAATTTAAATTAAACAGATAAGAAAGTGTTTGGACAGATTTGAAATCTGTACAGAAAGGTGCAAATTTTTGAACCAAAATTTGAATTTAAACGGACAGATTTTCATAATTAATTTTCGAATTCTGGACAGATTTTATGTTACCAAAAAATAAAATAAGACCCAGGCCCTCCGACCGCCGACCGGACGGACGACGGCGCGTGTGTGTTTATTTTTGGGTCCAATGGGTTTAGCCCAATTTTTCCATAACCTCTCTCTTCCACAAACCCTAAACCCTAAATCCAAAACCCAAAACCCAAAACACAAAACCCTAAACCCTAAACCCAAAACCCTAAACCCTATACCCTAAATCCTAAACCCTAAATCCCAAATCCTAAACCCTAAACCCTAAAGCCTAAAAGCCTAAACCCCTAAACCCTAAACCCTAAACCCTAAACCCCAAACCCCAAACCCTAAACTCTAAACCTTAAACCCTAAACACTAAACCCTAAGCCCTAAGTCTTAAGCCCTAAGCCATAAGCCTTAAGCCCTAAGCCCTAAGCCCTAATTCCAAACCCTAACCCCAAAATCCTAAATCCTAAACCCTAAACCCTAAACCCCAAATCCTAAACCTTAAATCCCAAACCCTAAATCCTAAACCCTAAACCCCAAATCCTAAACCCTAAACCCCAAACCCTAAACCCTAAATCCAAAATCCAAAATCCTAAACCCTAAAACCCTAAACCCTAAACCCTAAACCCGAAAACAATCCTAAACCCTAAACCCTAAACCCTAGGCCCTAAAATAATCCTAAACCATAAATCCTAAATCCTAAACCCTAAACACCAAATCCTAAAATAACCCTAAACCCAAAACCCTAAACACTAAACCCTTAACCCTCAACCCTAAACCCTCAACCCTAAGTCCTAAACCCTAAAACCCTAAAACCCTAAACCCTAAAATCATAAACCCTAAACCCAAAACCATAAAACCTAAACCCTAAACCCAAAACCCAAAACCCGAAACCCTAAATCCTAAACCCAAAACCCAAAATCCTAAACCCTAAACCCTAAACCCAAAACCCTAAACCCTAAAACCCTAAATGCTAAACCCTAAAACCCAAATCCCTAAACGCAAAACCCCAAACCCTAAAACCCTAAATCCTAAATCCAACATCCTAAAGCCTAAACTCTAAACCCTAAACCCTAAAAATATTAAACCCTAAAAACCCTAAAACCCTAAACACTAAATCCTAAATCCTAAATCCTAAACACTAAACCCTAAACCCTAAATCCAAAATCCAAAATCCTAAACCTTAAACCCTAAATGCAAACCCCAAAACCCTAAATCCAAAATCCTAAACCCAAAACTCTAAACCCTAAACCCTAAACGCTAAACCCAAAACCCAAAATCCTAAATCCTAAACCCTAAACCCAAAACCCTAAACCCTAAACCCTAAACCCTAAACCCTAAATCCTAAATCCAAAATCCAAAACCAAAAATCCAAAACACTAAACCCAAAACCCTAAAACCCTAAACCTAAAACCCTAAATCCTAAATCTTAAATCCTAAACCCTAAACCCTAAACCCCAAATCCTAAACCCTAAACCCTAAACCCTAAATCCTAAATCCTAAACCCTAAAACCCTAAATCCTAAACCCCAAATCCTAAACTCTAAACCCTAAACCCTAAACCCTAAACCCTAAACCTCAAATCCTAAATTCTAAACCCTAAACCCTAAACCCTAAAATAACACTAAAATAACCTTAAACCCTAAATCCTAAATCCTAAACCCTAGACCTTAAAATAACCCTAAACCTTAAAATAACCCTAAACCCTAAACCCTAAAATAACCCTAAACCCTAAACCCTTAACCCTCAACCCTAAACCCTTAACTCTAAACCCTAAATCCTAAAAATCCTAAACCCTAAACCCTAAACCCTAGACCCTGACGGTTTGAGCCTTCCTAAGTTCCCTGAGCTCACGCTCGGCTTTTTCCGCACAAACCTCCAAACTACGTTTTCGTTCTTCCTTCTTCTCTATTTCCCGTCGTGCGGCGCGCAGACGCATGCCGACCTCATAAGCGGTGTACAGCTCCTTCACCGCTCCATGGATGCCTTCTCGAAATACATCGAAATCTTGTCGTCCAACCATCAACTGTTGGACCTCCGGCGGAAAGATCTGTCGAGCGAACTCGACTACTACACCTGGATTGTTAACGATGGAATCCGCCTCCGTCATCGGTAGGGGTGTGCATAATACCGCTAAAACCGCTGAAATCGCCAAAACCACACCGAACCGCACCGCCAAGGCAAATTCGTTATTATTTGTCAATCGAACCGCCGGTTTTTGGTAAGCAAAATGGCAAAATCTAGTGACACTTTTATCAATCCGCCGGTTTCTATTTTTCTTCCAAACCCCACCGACCCGCACCGCTATTAAATAATGTTTTATAAGATTCTAAAAATTCTTTTTTTCTAAAGTTTGCTTGTTGTTTTATACCTTAGAGTATAGTATTACATTACTGCTCGAGGGGAATTCAAGATGTCAGTAATCCAAAATAAAGTTGGATTCCAATTCACTTTTCAATCTTTTTTTTTTTTTTCTAGCCATGTTGCAAACTTGCATCAGCTCACTTTTCAATCTAAATACTTTTCAATAGTAAACATTTTCAATATATTGTAAACCCTAAATGATATTAATTTTATGTATTGTATTTGATCATTGTAGCTTCCACAGATGCTTGTAATGAACTGATGGCATAGTCGTTGATATTATCATGTTGTTGCTACACTTGCTGCATCAGAAGAAAGCTTCGCAAGATGCTTAACATCACGGTATCTCTCGTCTTTTTTTTACTCTTTGATTTAAGTTTTGTAATTTGAATTATATTTTTTATAAACCACCAATCCGCCCGAACCGCCAAGGCAAATCCGCCATTATTTTTCAACCGAACCGCCAGTTTTTGATAAGGAAAATGGCAAATTCTAGTGACACTTTTATCAATCCGCTACCCGCTATACGGTTTCTATTTTTCTCTCAAACCACACCGACCCGCACCGCACACACCCCTAGTCATCGGTTTATTTCCCACGAAAATCGCAAAACTCAATGGTCGTGGAGTCGCATCAGGCTCGCTTCTCGATCGCGGTTGCAGAGAGCTTCCCCGTTGCTGTTTCTCCTTTCGGGGTGATTTGTTTCGACGACTAGGGGGCTGACGCCTTTCCCGTTCTTTGGACGCCCTTCCTCCCGTGCGCATAGGCTCGCTACTGCGATTCATTGTAGCATTTAACTCAATTAATGTTCATCCTTCTCCTCTGCTGTTGAAAAACAACCTGTTTGACATTCGCGCTTGTCCCAGGCTAGTTTAAATCAAGTCTGAATAAAAATATGTGGAATCACTGGCGCGAACTCACCCCATTTATCCTTAATGTATGCAGCGACCCCGAGGCAACGTCATTAATTCAAAACGCCAAAAGTCCAGATGCCGATCGGACCATTCCACGAACTAGTCACATCCGGCTTATGAAGTTCCTGCAATGGCTGGGGCATGGACAGATTTATTAATCTAATCGGCCAACTATCTAGGCCCAATGCCGATCGATCTACGCCTCAGCCATTCCACAATCTAGTCCCATTCGGCTTACGAAGTTCCTGCACTGGCTGGGGCAAGGGCATATTTATTAATCTGATCGGCCAAGTATCTAGGCCCAATGCCGATCGATCTATGCCTCAGCCATTCCACGAACTAGTCCCATTCAACTTATGAAGTTCCTGCACTGGCTGGGGCAAGGGCAGATTTATTAATCTAATCGGCCAAGTATCTAGGCCCAATACTGATCGATCTATGCCTCAGCCATTCCACGAACTAGTCCCATTCGGCTTATGAAGTTCTTGCACTGGCTGGGGCAAGGGCAGATTTATTAATCTAATCGGCCAAGTATCTAGGCCCAATGCCGATCGATCCATGCCTCAGCCATTTCACGAACTAGTCCCATTCGGATAATGAAGTTCCTGCAATGGCTGGGGCAAGGGCAAATTTATTAATCTGATTGGCCAAGTATCTAAGCCCGATGCCGATCGATGCGTGCCACAGCCATTCCATGAACTACAAGCATTCGACTTTTTGGAGTTTTGCCTAATTATCTACTCGGCAAGTATACATGAACGTTTTATCCAAAATAGCAAAACACTATATCATTCATCAATAACACAATTTAGCACAACTAATAGCAAAGTACAAAAGGAATTTTCATTAAGTAAATTGGGCACAAATTGTAGCCATTTTACATATGAAAACTACTAAACAAAATGCTACAAGTTCGCATAGAAATGCCTAGCAAAAACAAAAAGAAAAACATCTGAAATGAAAATGACTATAGCAATACCAAACGAAAAGCTATAAAATACATTTGAAATCCTAAAACAAAAACAAGTGCCGCCCAAATCAGTCCTCAGAGTCAGACTCTAGCAGCTCAACATCCACTTGCTCGTATGGAATTGGCATAGCCAATGTCACATTAGCAGCAGCAAGGGCTTTGAGCCAGCCATGTTTAAATTCCCGATTCTCAAATTTGGAGACTTCTTGCACGTAATTTTTTAGGGCAGCGCCTTTCCCGGCCTCATACGCCTTTGAAGCTTCAGTGTCGGCTACTTCCTTTGCCGCCTTTGATTCTGCCAAATCCGCCTCAAGTTTGGCGATTGCCTCTTGGGCTAACTTGAGCGCAACTTCGCTCGTGTCCGCCCTCTGCTCGGCAGCCAATCTAAGTTGGTCCACATTTCTGGCCCTCTCCAACTCGGCTTCGGCCCTGGCAGCTTCCATTTTTGCCCTCAGGGCCTCAAACTCGGCACGACTCCTTTGGCCCTCAACTTCGATTTGTAAACGGCCAATTCGTTCGATGACATCGTGCTGGCGGTAACTTATCTCAGCTATCCTTCCGACTATCTACAAAACAGGAGCATGAGGTTAAATCCAAACATATATGCACAGAAAGGAAAGACAAGATCAAGATCTTTACCAGAAGAGCCGATTGAGCGGCTAACGCTACCTCTAAAACGTCTGGCTTCGAGCAAAAAGTGGCCTTGTCAAACGGCAATGAGACTGATGAAGCCAGGCTCAGCACAACGACTGGCTCTTTTATAGCTGACGCGTCAGAGGAGATCGAGATGTTCCTTACCATTGGTTGAACCACAAAAGGCAGAACTATATCTGACTCCTCTAAACGCGGCCGTTTGTCGGCAGGCTCTTCTTCAGACCCCGGCCTCAACCTCGATAGGACGCTTCTCCGACCATCGTTCAGCATCGTCATTTGTCGGCACGATCGGCTCCAACTCGGCATCTCGTACTTGAATCGTCTCCTCCGTAATAGGCAGGGGCGGCTCAACATCTGCGACGGGCAGCACTTCGGATCAATTGGCCTCTGCTCGAATGGCCTCCGCTCTCCGCCGCGCGGCCATTCGTTCGGCGTTGGCGAGCTTTGTAAGTGACAAACCGGCCATATCTTCAGGGAACATGCTGGGAAGATTCTCTAATCCGTTAAAGACATTGTCGTAACCTTCCCCTCAACCTAAGGTGGACGGAGGGTTGGCTGAATTGGGGCCGGCTTCTTCAAACGCTAGCCTTAAAGCCTCGTCTACTTCGGCCTCAGACTAGCCTGATTCGTCAGCGACCGCTTCTGCGCGCTCCGAGTCAATCCTTCGAAGCCGATTTGGCGCAAGTTTTTGAAGTTGGTCAAAATAAGAGCCGTTGGAAACTCCTCGCCCCTTGGAATCGGGATGTTTTCTACTGCTGAGAAAGTCGTGTATGTCGACACATATTGAAGCAGAATATGGGCCGCCCTCCCTTGTTTCTAAAGGCTTGGATGGCCGAAGTATTTCAAAGCAACTTTTGTCTCCAAAAGAACGGCGTCGTCGGTTGAGGTCAAAACTTTCTTCAAATCATTTCCTGCACAAGTAAAACCATTAGGTCTCAAAAGTGAAGCTTTACAAATATAACAAAAGGAAAAATAAACACAGCAGGCTATACGGCCACCTGGTTCTCCCCACCGCCTACGAATAGGATCGAGGCGATCCTCGCCTTCACCGAATTCCCAGTTGCCTTGGACAACGACCATAACGTCATCGACTCGCTTTCCAGAGCTGGAACGCATAGTCACTAGTTGATGGTCGGTGTCCTTGGCCCTAAGGAAATAACGACCGTGCCGACTGGAAGACTTGGCCAAGGCATAACAATGTCGAATAGCAGAAATGTCGAGGTTGATCCTCAGGCGACGGTTTAGCGCTACAATCCCCATTATGACTCTAAAGAAGTTGACATTGGGTTGGGAAGGAATTAGACCCCAATGGCAGAGCACAACCCTAAGGAGCGGGTGAAGGGGGAATCAGACTCCACCCTCTGCGATTGATAGGAGAGGGAAGACGATCGTGGTTTCGTCAGCCCTCTCCATATCGAGGGTGCCGTCTGTCACCAGAGACAGGCAGACGTCATCAGGAATGGAAAAATGGTGTCGGAAGCCAAAAATTCAATCTGAAGAGAGGAGATCTTTCAAATGTTTTGCCATTTTCTTCAGTTTATAGATATATTCTAAACTAAAAACAAACCAGGAAAAAGGATTTAGAGCAGAGAGGGAGAAAACTTACAAGAGACGAAGAAGATTGTGAAACAAAAGAAGTTGCAGAAATAGTTTGGAAGGAAGTCCAGCAACAAGTATCTGAAAGTATATGTATTTGAAAGGACGTCCAAATTTTAAATCATAGTAAATAGAAGTGTACAAAGAGGTGGGAAGTTGAAATGATAACCGAGAAGTGTGTGCTCAAACATCTGCATTGGAATGAGGTCAGCCGTCGAATTTCGGGCTTGACTTTTTGAGTTCGAAACCAAACACTCCAACCAACTGTCATTAGTGGGGTGTTTGAGGGGCAGTTGTGGGGGCTGAATATACGGATAGTAAAGAGGTCGAATGGATGAACTTGGAAAGTTGGAATATAAATATAGTATTCGGCTTCGTCCCACATATTCGGTCTCCTACCCTATTCGGTCGAAAGACCGGTTGGGTAAAGGGCCGAGTGAAAAGCAGTCTGCTATGAAAGAGACCGAATGCCGAATTGAAAATGGGTCCAATCCTGAGGCCCAAGAAAGAAAAGATATAAATAGAAGAACATCAGCCAGAAAGAGGTATGTGAGAACCATTATATTTAACTTAGAATACAAGTAATCTTGAGTGTGGAGACTGACTTGCCCATCGGAGTGCTAATTCTATCACCCCCGACCGGAGTGTTTATTCCTTTTCAGGTGTCTAGCAGAGGATCACGAGCATCCCCCGGGATCAGAAGAGTATTTCCAAACACTTCTCCACAATCCCATCAAATATCTCTTTGAGAAACCAACGCTTACGGGTAGGCTAGCTCGTTGGTTGCTTTTTCTCTCTGAATTTGATCTAAAGTATGTTACTCGCAAGTTTGTCAAGGAGAGAGTAGTAATGGTGTTCTTGGCAGATCACCCAGTAGAAGGGGATGAAACAGTAGAATACTTATTCCCAGATGAAGCTACTCTACAAGTCGAGGAAGAGATTTGGACAATGTACTTTGACGGAGCGTCTAATCAGTACGGTTATGGGATATGTGTGTTGCTGATTGCACCCGACAATTCCTATATACCTTTAGCCTTCAAACTCCGGTTCAAGGTATTAACAACGAAGTAGAATATGAGGCGTGTATCGCTAGTTTGGAAGCCGCCCTAGAAGTAGGGGCAAAAAGGTTAGACGTCATCGGGGACTCAAACCTAGTTGTTTCTCAAGCAAATGGAGACTGGAAGGTCAAAGAAGAAAAGATGAAGATTTATCACCAGACCCTGGACGTTCAGATTCCTAGGTTTGAAAAATTAACTTTTATGCATCTACTGAGAGAGAACAACAGGTTTGCTGACGCTTTATCAACTCTATCATCCATGATAGACATCTCGCTTCGAGTCCGGATGCGTCCGATCATCATTGAGCAGAGGTATACGCCGGCCTACGAGACTATTGGCGCAATAGATGAAGCGCAAGATCAAAACCCTTGGTACTATGATATCTGGAACTTCTTGGAAAATGAGGTTCATCCACCAGGGGCAAATGCCAAAGACAAGAGGGCAATACGGAGAATGGCCATTCAGTTTATCATCTGTGGAGGTAAACTGTACAAGAGGGGTCATCTGGGAATGCACAAGTTGTGTGTCGAAGCAGCGGAATCAGGGCACCTAATGGAGGCCATCCATGGAGGAGAGTGTGGAGCACACATGAATGGGGTAATGTTAGCCGAAAGATTCTCAGACAAGGTTACTACTGGTCCACTATGGCAGAGGATTGTATCAGTTTTGTTCAGCGATGCCACAAATGCCAAATTCATGCCAATCACATGAATATCCCGTCATCGAAGCTATACAACATGACTTTACCATAGCCTTTCTTAGTCCGGGGAATCAATGTCATCGGCGCAGTCACACCGAAAGGGTCAAATGGGCATGAATACATTCTGGTGGCAATTGACTACTTTACAAAGTGGGTGGAAGCTCTGTCTTATGTAGTGTTAAAAGTAGCACGTATGGCTAAGTTCATTCGAAACAACATCATTTGCCATTATGGGGTCCCAAACGAGGTTATATCAGATACTGGTTCCCACTTCAAAAAGGAAGTGATCGACTTGTTGGAGAAATACAATGTGACTTTTCATAAGTCATCTACATACTGGCCGCAAACCAACGGAGCTATTGAGGCCGCTAACAAGAACATTAAGCATATTCTACAGAAGATGGTTAAGACCTACAGGGACTAGCCAGACAAATTGCCATTCGTACTCTGGGGCTATAGAACTTCAATCCGGACGTCTACAGGGGCAACTCCTTATTCTCTTGTCTATGGGATGGAAGTTGTTCTGCCAATCGAAATAGAAGTCCCATTACTGCAAGTTATGGCAGTGTGTCAGATAGCAGAGGCGGATTGGTAGCAAAACAGGTTCAAAGAACTGATGTTGTTTGATAAGAGAAGGCTGAAAGCATTGTACCATGTTCAGGGTTATCAACGCAGGATTGTCAGGGCTTTTAACAAGAAAGTTAAGTCCCATAATCTCAAAGAAGGGGATTTGGTGCTGAAAGACAACCGAGCTCCATCCATGGCCCTAGGGGCTAGTTCAGACCCAATTGGACTGGTCCTTACATCATCAAAACTATCTGGTCGGGTGGAGCTATTATTCTCATGGACCTGGATGGCCTAGAATTTTCCTAATCGATCAACATGGACAAGTTGAAGAAATATTGTCCCTGAGAGGCTCGCTAGGCCGAAAACCTGAAAGGGCAACCTAGGCAAAAATTAGAGCATGAAAAATTGGAAATAAAGAAAAACTAAGCTCGTAAGGTTGAAAATCCTAAAGGGCAACCTTGGCACAAGTTAAAGCGCAAAAGGATAGTTTTAATACTCAAGTGAACCTGAACCGAACTACGTAAGGGCTGATTCCCATCTTCGGGATACGTAGGCAACTTCATCCTGAAGTTTAGCTGTAAATACCTCCAAATCAATTGTCCTATCCATGTGTCTAGTCAAGTCATCTTTGTCTGTTCTTTATCTGAAAGTTCGGTTGTGATCTTTATTCTGAGAGTTGGTTATAGTGCTGAGCAGTGTTATTTAGTCTGGGGGCAATTTGTGACCTTTTGATTTGGGGTTGTACATCTCAAGGACTGATTTTGGGCATGAAAAGTGGTGTTCCTTATCGAAAATGGTTTTGAAAAGTTTTGATAAAAGTTTATTTTTGCTCAAATTTTGTCTTTTACAACTTAGACCATTTTTGGACCAAAAGGAAAATTTTCAATGCTTACAACCTTAATTTCATTGATTTCAATACAAAGTTCTCCAACTCGTGATACAAATGAAAGTTGCTTTTATTACATTCATAAAACTTGAAAAAGTAAAGATCAAAATAATAAACTAGGGGCATAGATAAGTCAGGTGCCCTTACATTCCCCGCTTGTGCTTGTGGAAGCTTTTGATGCCAAACTGGGCCCGATTTATGCCTCATCTTCGAGCCAAGTCAGGCACTCGCTAGAAAGGGCCCAACTAAAACTAGGGGCAGGGGCTAGAAGCACTCTCGTCCTCCAAGCAGTGAGGTACCTAGCCAAATGTGAACCTCAGATGGGGAATGAAGCTTGGTTTTCTACCCCCTCCTCTAGGCAAGTCTGATCATGTCCAAACTTACATCTAAACCGGAAAGGAAAGTAGAATATACAATGTGTCAGGCTGATCATCTGAATACGAGGGTGCCGAGTCATGTTGTAGCTCATTTCAGTCAGATTAAGCTAGGGGCAACACCAAGCGATGCCAGCAGCAGACTTGTTGCACATCGAGTGGCACCACCATCCCTCATTCGAGAAATCCACTAGTTGTTGGCGGAAGAAGTATGCTCAAGCTGAGTATGAGGGGCAAGAGTCCACTACCTTCAGCTTGTCCATTAACCACACCTGGGGAGGGATGAAAGAAAAAGAGAGATTAAAGAATAGAGAGATATATGTTAAGAGAAAGTGAGAAAAGGGCTTTGAGAGAAAAACAGAGCATGAGTGCCGAGAGATGTGAGAAACACATACGAGAAAGGATGGAAAACATTACTTGAAGTAGTGGACTCCTTGCGAATTTGGTGGTCTCTCGCTGATGGAAGGTGTCTAGGCCCATCAAAGTCTCAGCCAGCACCAAGCCGATGCAACTCTTTCCCTCTTTCAAACCTTAGGCCACTTCAATTAGCTGAATATTAGACCAACCGAAACAAGGGGCAAGGAAGAAATTTGCCAGCATACACAAGCAAATGGCATGTTGCCTAAAACCCTGCCAAAGAAGATTACCTCAGTCGCCAACATCAGAAAATCGATGAATCAGACTAGGAATATCCAGCTCTCGATCATGGACCAAGGATAGAGACTCATGAATTGTGAGCCCACACATCCATCCCAAAGCTTGGATGTGGCCGAAACGAGGCTGAGGTATGATTTCCTCATCACGCTGGGATTCTATAAGTGCCTGAAATTCTTCAATTGTCGGGCATATCTCTTGTCCCCCGAAGCTAAAGATGTGTGGAATCGGGTTTCAGCATCTAGCTGCGGCATGAAGGAACGGAAAACAAAGTGGAGAATGGCTCAGCAGAAAAAGTGCATTTATGCCGAAACCTCAAAAATTCATCTTTTCCGAGCCATCTAAAGTTACAATCCAATCCGAGAGCTTTTTGGCAAAAAATGGCTCCATTTGTGAAGAATTCGCAGCTGAAATGAAGAAATTATGAAGTTCAACCTTTTGTAGAAGATAAGGCAGTGAGTGGAAGCTAGGTGCCAACAATCTGGAGGTTCTTCACTTTGGTGGCTGGCAGGCCACTGCTGATGGCCGACAGGCCACATTGGTGGCCGATAGCCTTTCTCCTTTGACCGGCACCCTTCCTCTCAAATATGCCATCCATCCTTGTGCTAAACATTGTTGGAAGCATGTGTTTTTTTTTTTTTTTTGCTCTTTGTGTGTTTTAAGGTCTTTTTTTAAGTCCTTTTGGTTTTATCAAGCTTGTTGAGTTGTATTTGAGTTGTTTTGTTTATCGAGTTGTTGTTGTGTTGCTTATCGAGTTGTATATCGCATTTTGTATTTTGGTTGTTGGTTGGTTCGTTACCCGATTAAGCGTCTTGTTTTAATCAAACACTCTTGGCCATTTCAATTCCCTATCCATTTCATGCATATATGGTGCTCATGATGCAAAAAAATGACAACACATTTTTTTCATAAAATTGCTGATTTTATTTCGATCATGGCTTTTTACAAAAGTGGAGTACAAGTTTTAAAGCAAAACAGAACTTCCTAAAGCTATACATGTGCTAATGCTATAAAACAAAAGAAAGTGAGCAAAAACACAAAAATCAGCGCTGGTCGCCTCAGGCTCGAGAAGCCCTCTTCGTCCTCTTTCTCTAAGGAGAGGACTCAGGGGCACTGTCTCTGTCAGTGCCGCTGTCTGAATTTGTCCCAGAATCTAAGCCGGAATCATCGCTGCTCTCTGCTCTAGAGCCTGACTCAGCATCACCCCCACTCTAAGATCTCGAGTCACCATCATCTCCACCCTCGGAGGACTTAGACTGTGGAATCACTGCCTCCCTGGAGTCACTGGTCTCAGCATCATCGTCACTCAACACTGGCTCTAAAGGGCTCCTCTGATTCCTAGACGCTTCTAAGCAAGATGCCAAGTACGACAACCGCGTCCAGAGTGGACACGATATTCATATCGCTAGGTTGCAAAAGGTTGAAGAAAGTAGTGTGATCAGCATCGACTTCCAGCAATCTGGTAGAGAGGAGCCCCCAGTTACGCACTAGTGTCAGCATCCAATCAGGAGGTGGTGAAGAACTGTTGTTGCTGAATGTGGCAGCAAGAAGGTCAGAGATACGGGTGAATCTAATCGATTCACAAATCATTTGAATCATGATGATCAGTGACGTCGCGCGATTTGCAGAGGAGATCGTGGAGGTAGCCAGACCATTTACGGCATGAGCGAGTTCTATTCGGCCAAGGGCTATGTTGGTCATACCTTTCCCGGAAGCACGTTCCAGGGCATTGTAGTTGCCATCGTAACCCAAGAACATGGATCCGGGAATTAGATGTGGAGAAGTAAGAGAAGTATGCCCGAACTCCAACCACTAAGAATTCTCCATTTGGTAGGCGTCCAAGTAAAGCTTGTCCCGTCGAATCCTCAGCTTAATCCAATGATTGTTGGTTCGCAGTATGATGTCGAACCATCGAGTGGGTCGATTCTGCTGAGCGGGAAGTACAAGAATATTGTGTGAAAAGGTCTCTCCTAATTCAACACGCAAGTCCTTAATGAAGTCCCTGTAAGCTCCACTACCTCTTTCAACATTGAACTCTTTTGTGAATTCTGCCATTAACTGAATTCAATCCTGCCATTGACAATAATAATCAATTAATAGAAAAACATAAAACACTTACATTCAAAGAGACTTATACAAAAAATAAAATAACCATAGCCAAAACCAAAAAAAAAAAAAAACTTAATAGCATTGGACACAAAACAAAAAGTTACAACATTAAAGAAAAGTTCATATATAAACCATGAAACTAAAATCTCAAAAAAGAACACAACATTAAATAGCATATCCAAAAGTCAATATCAAGAAGTTCATACATAAACCATGGATGTTTTTTTTTTTTTAATTAAAATTTATAAACTTGTATGCACTACTGTTCAGGAATTACCAAAAAGAAAAATAGAATTTATACCCCAAAAAAATTTAATTGTAGGTTGAATTAAGTCTTGAAAACTCATCACCAAACAAATTTTCTAATTTCACATGTCACATCAAACTTTCAAAACTCAATTCAACACTCTATTCAAAAACCATAACCAAACAAATTTTCTACACTTAAATCATAATTTCACAACTCACAAACTCAAAATACAACTCATATTCTCAAATCATATTTACAAAACTCTACCAATCGCAACCTTAATTTTTTAAGTGAGGTGTCACTTTATTCGTTTATCATACAATACCCATTAGATTAACAAGAAAATTTTATAGAACGGTTATTAGACCAACAATATTGAATGGGACAGAATGTTAGGAAACTAAAAAACAATATGTAGATAAGATGAGTATTACTGAGATAAGGATGCTAAAGTGAATGCGTGGCAAGATTAGAATGAATATATTCATGAATGGGTAGGAGCAGAGATGAACTCAAGATTTTTAGATAAAAGGCGAACATATATCTACTAACAAAATTTTTAAAAAGAAAATATGAATTATAATATCAATTTCTACTACTATAAAAAGTGAAAATAAGATGAAAATATATATAAATCAAATGTTTTTTGTAGTCACATTTAGTTACAAAAAATAGCAACCATAAAACAATTTATATATTAAAGTGCAGTATCTTGAATTATTGTGCTCAATATTAGTTTATGTCATTAAAATGTCTATAATAGAGCTGATATTAAGATCTCATATAATGTCTTTATCAATGAACGTGATTAAGTAATTAGGTAATACCTTATTTGATTCTTTAGAAATTTGAACTTATAATTAACATTGGTTATACGAAACAATTTTTATTTTATATTTTTTTAATATTATATGTTGATCTTATGTTTCATACCTACAAAGCGAAAATTGCTTAAAATTTGTCTAAAAGAAGAAAAACGTAGAGGGGGAGAGTCTCTATAATATGTAAATAATTGTAGTTAACACTACTATAATAAATGGTGTTTTTGAAATCATAGGGGGGCGATCGCCCTCCTGTGTCTATCATTGGGTAAGAGTATCACTGATAGAAGATAAGTTGAGAAAGAACAGATTAAGATAGTTTGGTCATATGCAATGAACACCAATAGAGGCAATAGTGAGGAGATATGATAAAGTTATGGTAGATGGAAATGTTAGGGAAAGGGGTAAACGTAAATTGACATGGGATAGTATAGTAAATAAAGACATGAACTTCCTTAATTGAATTAACCAAATAGCATTTGATAGAGCCAAATGAAGAAGAATGATTTATGTAGCCAATTTTATTTTATGGAACTTAAGATTTGGTTTGGTTATTATACATGAACTTAAACAATAATGAGAAATTATTTTTTAAAAATTAGATATTAGTTGAAGAGTTAATAGTTTATAGTATACTGTATGGAGAGTGTTGTCCCTAAATTTTGGTATCTAAAACCTTACTTTTTTGTAGTGGTAATACATTGCTAACATTTTGAACAAAAAAAATTATACACAAAACTAAAGGGATCAAAATACAATTCAAAACAAACTATGGAGAGACCATATTTCAACAAAAGTAAAAAGTATGGACCAAATTGTTTAAATTGAAATTATGAGGATTAAAGTGACACCTCGCTTAAATCATAGGAACTAATGATATAATTTACCCTATTATATATGAAATCAAAAAAGAAAAGATGAGTATCTATAGTTTCTTTTGATTTGAAGTTAATCATGTTGGAGTTTAACAAAAAGATGGCTTAATTAATTGTGTGACTGTATGTAATAAAATAGTTGAACAAATGAAATATTCCCCACATTTTAAGTAGGTGTAGATATACTGATGTGAAAAGAAAAAGTGAAGGGGGATCTATATTTGGTTGTTACGCTGGTGGTATATTCTAAAGGGTTTGATTTGACTTGGTAAAACAAACAGAGAATATCGGCTGTTACACGCAGAAGCTTTTTGTTCATGCTTTTAGTAGTTTTATAAATAATTATAAGGACTTGTTTGTTAATTATATATTTTAATTAAAAAGTTAAAAAGTTATTATAAATTATTATATTATTATATTTTATTTTTTTGTATATTTTTTTATAAGAAGATAAAAAATTAATAAAATAACTAATTTTTAAGCGAGACCTAAATTTATAAAAAACAATTAAAAATTTTAATTATTAATATGTATAAATTTTATAACTGATCTAAAATTATTTTTAAAAATTTATAGTAAATAGTAATTGTCTCAAATTATTAAAAGGTTAAATTACACTCACCTGAAAAAATATAATTAATCATATATTTTTTATGGGCCTTGCTAACAAGTACTTTTAGGGCACAAATAAAAGATAGTAAAAAACTTTAAAAATACAAGATAGCTTTTTATTAAATTCAATACATTTTTATTGAAATCAATACTTTTTTTTTTTTAATATTTTCACATATCTTTAAGACACTTTTACACACTTTTTTAACATTAAACAATACTTAGGGAATACTAGTTAGTATTTACCCTTTTTTTATATAATTAAATTAATTTTTTTAGTATTGTTAAAATATTGAACCTAATATAAATCGTAATATAATTAAAATAAATAAAAATAAATATACATTTTAACAAGAAAGACATGATAGCATCATTTTTATTTTATTTTATTTATACGTCTAATAAAAGAAAATGAATTTAACTTCTATACAAATTTAAACGTTTAAGGATAGCAGAATGATATAATTACATCAAATGTGTCAAACTAACTGTATTTACTTTAAATTTCATGGGGGGTGAAGGGAGTCTTTGCCCTAGTTCGAGGTCGTTCGCTGCTTCTATGGAGGGCCTTCGATCAGAAATTGTTGCGATGGATGCTCTTGGTCCTGATGAGCGAGGTTCAACTAGAGGTAGGATTTTAAATCAGCGTTCGGATGTGGTAATTTGTCAGTCTCAGACTATTGAGGACCTGCGGGCTAGGCTCAACACCATTCGTTTGCAGATATGTTGAGGGTTTCGAGGGAGGATCTGGTACCCGTTGAACTTGCTCAGGGGAAAATATCCACTCTTGCACTTCAGCGTTCAACCTGCTTCAGACTAAGTGGTCGGACATTGTTGAAATGGAAGGGGGAGAGGAGGCTGTTATTGATCGATTCAAGGACCTACCTGATAGCCTGGTTGTGGCTAGGGCTAAAAATTTGGTGTCAAAGCTTGAGTGATGTGAGTCCACCCCATTATATTGTGTGAGAGGGTGAGTTTGTGGGTTGAGTGACTGCAGCACTTCTACTGTTTTCTCTTACAGTTTGCTCTTGCAGGTTCCTAGCTGGCCTAGTTCTTTACGGATTGTGTATTTCAGATGGTGCGCATTCCTAACCTGAAATTTATTTAAATGGCAGCTTAACTCTAGTTTCTCCAAAATATACACTAATAGATCTTGTTTTATGGTTTTTCTTGTTGTGGTTAGCTGAACTGTGCATGAACATGTAAAATACCACAAAATGCTTCTACACCAAACATTTTCCCATTGAACATTAGTGGGCACAGTGATTGGAATTCATGCTAATTTTACTCTATTTTCAGATTTCAAGTTAAAATCGCTGTTAATTATTATTATTATTATTATTTTAAAATCAAACCTTTAGCTAAGATTCTAGATCTCACAAAATTGCATCATGTTACCTAGGCTTGCACTGTCCAACATCAGAAAATTTAGGACCCCATGTTAATGCAATTGCATTTTGACCTATGAAACACTCATGACATTCATTGATTTGAGGCAGCATGCTAGGTCAATTTTAAAACACATCCCAACACTCCACTTATGCAATATACTCAGGAAAAATATAGTTGTGTGAGTACAAAGCAATGATTGCACTGATGATGTCAATTTTCAATTAGCAACACTCCACTTATGTTGTGGTTGAGTCATGAATTTGGATAGGGATTTGAGGAGGGAAAAGAAAAGTAGTGGACAATGTGAAATAAGATTAGCTTATAATTCATTAATATTTTCCTTCGCATTTCCTTTGCCTACCCATATCCAAGATCTAAACACAATCTTATTCTGTCCTAGGAACCAATTAACCAAGGCTATGCTCTGTAGACTAAATCCCTAAGTTTTGTCTTTGGAAATTGCCGGGCATAATAAACCTCTGACAATCAAAATAAAAAAAATAAAATAAAAAGTAGTTAAAAGAAAACAAGAAAGAAAAGAACAAAAAGTTTTTGCTCCATCACTAGTTCATTAGGAGTATTTGCTCAGTTATGGCCTTTTAAGATAAGTAAATTACATTGTTGTTTCTGTCATCAGTGTCCTGATTCAAATGTGATTAACTTCCCCGTTTCATTAGCAGGGTTTGGTGGAAAATTTGAAGAAACATGCTTATAAAAATGTGAATGACTTGGTTCCACTTGATGAGGCATCAGCATTTGGTTCCACTTGAACTTTTCCATAATTGCTTTTGCTTAGTCTTACTTCTTGCATTAATCAAAATGGCTAAGGAAACTATTACTCTTTTTTTTTTCTTTTTCTTTCTCTTGTGGTTTAAAATTAAGTTTGCCTTTATAGTTAAACTATAGGAAAAAAATGGAAAGAAATAAAAAGCACTAGAATCTAGTGTCATATTCCCCAAATTTCTAAGAGTATTAAGGTTGGATTTACTCTTTAAAACATTAGTTTCATCCATTTGTTTCAATAACCCATGCTTTGCTATGTCATAAGCATGAGACACCATACTACATAAATTGTTTGTAGAGAGTGCTAAGTTGAAGTTGCTGCAAAGCGATAACTATTAAGCTGAAAATATGATATATGGGTTAGTAATGTATTTTCACTAAGTTGAAGTTTTGATCTTGTAGATTGGTCGATTGGTTATATCGAATTAGTTTGGTTAATTGAAAATTGGGTTTAAGAGATAGCCTCAGTTTTTATCTTTTACATTGTTCGATTGATTAGGTTAATTAAAAATAGGGTTTAAGATGGTTTTTTTTAATCTCGTTTGAAATAATGTTGCTCTGTTTTTATCTTTTAGATTAGTCCATCGATTCTCACAGATTGGTTTGTTTAATTTAAAACAGAGGTTAAGAGATAGCTTTTTAAATTTTTTGGTGTTTGGTTAAGTTCGATTTTAATAAGGAGAAGGCTTAAATTCTAGTGAAACTAGTATTTTTATTCTTTTTTTAAAAAATTAGTGTTTAATGTATACCTTTTTGGGTTTTCTTCTGTTTGATCTGGGATATACTATAGCGACCTCGGTCTTTCCCCATTTGATTGTTGTATCTGGACTTGGTTCCGTGGATGTTAGTTATGATTTATGTCTTGTTTCCGTCCTTCCATACTTTGTTTTTGAGTTATAGGATGTGTTCGGCAGGTTTGCTACAGGTTGGTTGTGTTTGGGAACAAATGGTTGCTACCCAGAATTTTGGTCCTTCGCTCGAGCGAGCAGTTTGTCGCTCGAGCGAGATCTTTGTTTTTGGTTCGTCACTCGAGCCAGTGTTTCTTCGCTCGAGCGAGCGACTGTGTCTGGGTTTAGACCAGAGGGTTGCACTCCTTGGCTCGAGCGAGCTTTCCTTCGCTCGAGCGAGCCAGGTGTAGGTTTTCGAGTTCTTCACTCGAGCGAGCATTCTGTCGCTCGAGCGTGCTTCTGGGTTGCAGACCTAAAGCATCGCATTGTTGGCTCGAGCGAGGCTTTCTACGCTCGAGCGAGTATTCTTTGTGTCTGGTCGCTCGAGCGACCAAGTCTTCGCTCGAGCGAGCCTGTTTTATATAAATATGCAGCGGCGGTTTTAAACATCTTTTTTTAGCCCCTTTTGTTTTAAAAACCCTAGGTCTGTGTTCTCTCTCTCTCCACTCACCTTCTCTCTTAGGTTTCATCTCCTTTTAGTGTGTTTCTACCCTAAGCTCTTTGTATAAAAGATAGAGGGTGACTTGGGCTTCGTTTTAATCTGAGCAATAGTGGATTTGGAGCACCTTGGGTTTCCGCCATCTTCTCCATTTGAGTTCTTCGCTTCGAGGTAGGGATAACCTACTCCATCTTATAGGTTTTCACCTAAGTTTTGGTCATTTTGATATGTTGGTGTTGTTGGGTAATTTTGGGAAAAGTTAGGGTTTGATTTGTGATTTGAGCCAAAGGGGGGGTTTTCATATAATAAACTCCATGTATTAGTATGACTTGAAAAATGGCATTGATAGTGTCAAATTGAGAATATTGAACCTTAGGGTTGATTTTGTTGTAATAAATTAATTGATATAACTAAGTTTGGAAAAATGTGGGATTTAGTTGAAATCCATGAAAATTGGAAAATTGTTGATTGAATGGTGTGGCTGGATTAATTTATCACCCACTTATGTAACTGTTGATATTATGTCCGTTTAATACATTTATTTCCAGTTTAGAAATAATTGTTTTGGGCTATCGATGGAGGATAGTCGTGATTGTTGTAGACATTGCATGCTGATTAGGGAAAACTAAAACTAATCACATTGAATGAGTCATTGAATATGACAGTTGAATTAATACAGCAAATACCTGTATTGATTGTATATTGTTTGGGAGGAGATAGGGGATGTACTCCATGGTTCGAGGGAAGATAGGGGATGGACTCTCAAACCTGTTTAGGAGGAGAAAGGGGATGGACTCCACTAGTACAGCAAATGTGTGTAGTTATTGATTCTTGAAAGTGTTTTAGTACAGCAAATATGTGTACTTATTGACTTATGAAAGTGCTTTAATATGAGCCTTAGTCTCATTTGAATTATTGATATTGGAAGTAATGTTGATGTGAGATGTAGTCTCATTTTATAGTTTGGCCAGGTTTTGAGCCATGTTTGTATAATTAGAAAGTTGAATAATAACGTAAAGTGAAACATGTCATGGACATTATTGTCATGAAACTGTATAGTGATATAGTGGATTTAATAGCGTTAACCATCTATCGAATGCTATTGCTTTAGTCAATTCTTATATTTGGTTTAGTATATTTCTGCTGGGCTGTGGCTCACCCTATACGGGAACATCATTTTCAGGTCCAGGTGATATGCTACCTCCAAGGACTTAGCTTGGAAGGATTTGGATTTGAAGACTTGTTTTAGTTAGTTATTACTTGACATTACATGTAAACTCAAGCCAAGGGCTTAATTTGTAGTTGAGTTAGTACTCACATTTTGTGTCCAAGTATTGGCTTGGAAAGCTGTAAGCCCGTAGGGCATTTACTTTTGATGTTACATGTGATGTTTTTCAATAAGAATACTCTGATAAATGGAATAATGTTTTGTTTTCTTATATCAATGCATGTCAATATCGTGTATATTGTGGGTTTATTTTGAGGACGTTACAACTTGGTATCAGAGCGTACCGGGTTTGAATACTTTGGGTACGTGGGAAGTGATTAGTATCACAATAGGTTTGTCTCGCTTGTTAGAGACTTATGTATGATAGTATGTGTTTAATTGATAACATGCTTATATGACTATTTGGGTATGGGATTTGATTTCTAGGATGTTGATTGGATCCTTTAGTTTCTATGAGTCTTGTTGGAAAAGCACTTGATCAATGTTGTTTCCAACCGGAACTCTAGCAACGCCTTGGGACTGTCATTATCCAGGAATGAAATTCGTAGGTGCTTATGTGCTTACGTGCTTACGTGGAGTGAATTACTATTGTCCAATGCATTAGGACGCGAGTGTTATAGCTTCGACACATTTATTAATGTGCTAACGTATTAATCGTCTTTGTTACCTTTATTAGGATGTCAGGATGAGGACGAGGATGTGGTAGGCGTGGTAGGCATGGTAGGCAGGAGATGCCCATATCGGATGAGATTCCGGAGCAGCAGGAGGGTATTGGTCAGGCCAATGTGGCCGAACCAGCGGGTCAGCAGGCTATGGGTGCCTTAGCCCGCAAGATAGCAGGGGCATTCAGGGAGTCTGTGGGCATTCTCAGGGCTGAGAATCAAGCCTAGGTTCATGTTGCAGATGCAGGGCCTGCATTTCTGAAAAGAGAGTTCTTCCGGTCTAATCCGGACAAGTTTGTGGGTGATCCAAAAGAGCCGCTTAAGGCCGATGAATGGCTCGAACAGACAACGAAGACGTTTGAGATGCTTGGCATCGAGGACGGGGTTCTGAAGGTGACCTTGGCATCTTTCCAGCTTAAGGGGGATGCGGGTCAGTGGTGGAAATTCACGAGAGGCCGCATAGGAGGGACTTGGGAGGCCTTTGTTGACGCTTTCCAGGAGAAGTTCCTGTCTCTAGCTGTTAAGGAGAGGTTGAGGGAGCAGTTCTGCCAGCTTAAGCAGCTGAGTTCTTCTGTGGCCGAGTTTGAGGCCGCATTTACCAGTTTGTCCAGGTTTGCACTTGAGCTTGTGGCGTCTGAGGAACGCCGTTGTTTAGAGTTTGAGAAGAAGTTGAGGCATGGCCTCAAGATGAGAGTTGGGGGTTCTATGACCCAAGAGTATGGGCGTCTAGTGGATGCTGCAGCCCATATGGAGATCATGATGTAGGAGGAGGAGGAGAGGCAGAGGGGCTCCAAGAGGAGTCAGGATGGTCAAAATGATGGCAGGAGACAGAGAGGTTTTACCCCTCAGCAGTCTCAGGGTAGTGTGACTAGATCGACTTTTCCAGTGCCAAGTGCAGGTCCTGGGAAAGGCAGCCAAGGAGACGTGACTTGTTTTAAATGTGGCCAACTGGGTCACAAGTCTCCAGTTTGCCCGCAGAAGGGAGGAGGTCAGAGAGCTGCTTCATCTTCAGCTAGACCGCAGAGCCAGAGTCAGGGCAGGGGTCAGCCACTGTCTTGTTATCAGTGTGGTCAGGCGGGGCACCTGAAGAGGTTTTGCCCGCAGTTGAGTGGCACATCTGGTGCATCTGGGCAGAGGCAGAGTTTTCAGCCAGCTCAGTCAGTTCAGGCCTCGAGGGCCAATCAGGGGGCTTCATCGTCCTAGTCTGCGCAACAGTCTTATGCTCCTAGGGGTGAGCAGGTAGATCAGAGACCGTCAGGGCGCGTGTATGATGTTACCGTGCAGGATCTTGTGCCTGCCCCATCAGTAGTGAGAGGTACCTTTCTGTTTTGCAACTTGGTTGCTAGTGTGTTGATTGATACTGGTGCGTCTCATTCTTTTGTATCTGCTGCATTTGCATCTCTGTTAGAGTTGGAGTTGGCACTATTAGTATCTCCTATTTGTGTAGTGCCACCTGTTGGGGGTGACTTGATTTTGAAACACGGATGTGGAGGTTGTGATATACAGGTCGCCGACCATAGGCTTCCTTTTTCCTTTGTGGTTATGCCCATGAAGGGTTTTGATGTTATTTTGGGTATGGATTGGCTATCGTCATACCGGGTTGTTATTGATTGCTACCTCCAGAGGGTCACATTATGTACCTTGATCGGGGAGTGTTTCCATTTCTTGGGGGATCGGGTTGGTAGTGTTTTGCCACTGGTATATGATCTGTGAGGGCAGAGTGAGCTTAGTGGTCTTCTTGCTAGCTTTATGAGTAGTGAGTGTGATGAGATCCAGACCGTATTGCCGAGAGTGGTTTGTGAGTACTCGGACGTCTTTCCCGAGGATCTTGTCAGTTTGCCACCCCATCGAGAGGTCGAGTTCTTTATTGACCTAGTGCCTGGCACGGCACCGATTTCTATGGCACCTTACCATTTTGCCCCAGCCGAGTTGAGCGAGTTGAAGATTCAACTCCAGGAGTTGCTAGATAAGGGCTTCATTCGCCCTAGTGTTTCACCGTGGGGAGCACCGGCCCTCTTTGCTAAAAAGAAAGATGGTGCCTTGAGACTTTGCATTGATTACCGGAAGTTAAATCGGGCTACGGTCAAGAATAAGTACCCTATATCCCGTATAGATGATTTGTTTGACCAGTTGAAGGGTTCCCGTTGTTTCTCTAAGATAGACTTGAGATCGGGTTACCACCAGTTGAGGGTCAGGGAGGAGGATATTACTAAGACGACATTCCGTACGCGGTATGGCCATTATGAGTTTCTAGTGATGCCGTTTGGGCTCACTAATGCACCGGCAGTCTTTATGGACTTGATGAACTGGATCTTTCGGGAATTCTTGGATCGTTTTGTGGTCGTTTTTGTGGACGACATTCTTATCTATTCGCCGTCCGAGGAAGAGCACGAGGAGCACTTGAGAGTGGTGCTTAAGTTACTTAGAGTCCATAAGCTTTATGCTAAGTTTGGGAAGTGTGAGTTCTGGCTAAGGGAGGTGAAGTTCTTAGGCCATGTGGTTTCTGGGGAAGGGGTATCTGTTGATACATCCAAGATTGAAGCAGTGCAAGATTGGGCACAGCCTAAGAGTGTGTTTGAGATTCGCAGTTTTCTGGGATTAGCAGGGTATTACCGTCGGTTTGTGAAAGATTTCTCCAGGTTAGCTTCACCGTTGACTAGACTGACTCGGAAGGGAGTCAAATTTGTATGGAGTGAGACTTGTGAAAAGTCATTCCAAGAGCTGAAAGTTAGATTGACCACCGCTCCGGTCTTGATTATTCCGGAGAGAGGGTTGGGTTATGCTGTCTATTGTGATGCCTCACGAGAGGGTTTGGGTTGTGTGTTGATGCAAGAGGGGAAAGTGGTTGCCTATGGCTCACGTCAGTTGAAAACACACGAGAAGAACTACCCTACACATGACCAAGAGTTAGCAGCTGTGATTTTTGCCTTGAAGATTTGGAGGCATTATTTGTATGGTGAGAAATTCGAGGTATTCTCGGATCATAAGAGTCTGAAATATCTGTTCACACAGAAAGACTTGAACTTGAGGCAAAGGAGGTGGATGGAGTTTATTGAGGATTACGACTTTGGGTTGCATTATCATCTGGGAAAGGCCAATGTTGTGGCCGATGCCCTTAGCAGAAAATCCATTAGTGATGTAGCTTGTATAGCCATCCGGGAGTGGAAGATGTTGGGTGCACTTGACGAGTTTGACTTGTCTTTGGGCGAATCCGTTGAGGCTGCGGCCTTGTTTTCTGTTGTTGCGCAGCCTACACTTGTGACTAGAGTGTTAGAGGCACAGAGAGGTGACCTTGAGGCAGAATCCCTCCGAGAGAAGATCTCTAATGGGAAGGTTGAGAAAGATTTGACTGTGTATCCGAACTTCATTGTGAGATACCGAGACCGTTTGTTTGTACCGGAGTCTTGCCGAGAGGAGGTACTCCGAGAGTTTCACCATTCACGTCTTGCAGTGCATCCGGGAGGCACCAAGATATATAGAGATTTGGGCCGCCAGTTTTGGTGGCGGGGTATGAAGAGAGATGTGGCAGTTTTCGTGTCTAAGTGCCTTACTTGTCAGCAAGTGAAGGCCGAACATCAGAGGCCAGTGGGTTTGTTACAACCCTTGCCTATTGCCGAGTGGAAGTGGGAGCATGTCACTATGGACTTTGTTGTAGGTCTTCCGAGGACTCAGCGAGGTAGTGATGCTATTTGGGTGATTGTAGACCGGTTGACTAAGTCGGCGCACTTTATTCCTATGCGCGTTAGAGATTCGGTAGATCACCTTGCCGACTTGTATATTCGGGACATAGTGAGGTTGCACGGAGTCCCAGTGACGATCGTCTCAGACAGAGATTCTCGTTTTACTGCCAGGTTGTGGCAGAGTTTGCAGAGTGCCTTGGGCACTAAGTTGACCTTTAGCACGGCTTATCATCCTCAGACTGACGGGCAATCCGAGCGTACTATTCAGATCCTTGAGGATATGCTTCGGGGTTGTGTTCTTGATTTTAGTGGGTCATGGGAGAGGCACTTGCCTTTGTTGGAGGTTGCCTACAACAACAGTTTCTAGTCTAGTATCGATATGGCCCCATTTGAGGCCTTGTATGGCCGACCGTGTAGGTCTCCAATTTGTTGGGCCGAGGTGGGTGATGCACCTTTGTCGGGCCCGAAATTGGTAAGGGAAACGACGGAGAAAGTTGAGCTTATCCGTAGGAGGCTTGTTACAACCCAGAGTCGTCAGAAATCTTATGCCGACCGTAGGAGGAGACCTTTGGTATTTGAGGTGGGTGATCATGTCTTTCTAAAGATATCACCTAGGCGGGGATTGATGAGGTTTGGGAAGAGCGGGAAGTTGTCCCCTTGGTTTATTGGCTCTTTTGAGATCCTTGAGAGGATTGGTGAGGCTGCCTATCGTTTAGCTTTGCCATCGCAATTATCCGGAGTTCATGACGTGTTTCATGTGAGTATGCTTCGGAAGTATGAGCTGGATCCATCGCATGTGTTGGATTGGACCGACTTAGAGGTTGACGAGGATGCCTCGTATGAGGAGAGACCGGTTCGGGTCTTGGATAGGCGGGAGCAAGTCTTGCAAGGCAAGACCATTCCTTTGGTAAAAGTTCTGTGGAAACATCACGGAGTGGAGGAAGCCACTTGGGAACGTGAGTTGGAAGTCCATGAGAAATATCTGGACATATTTGTTGATGTGTAATCATGTATTGAGATTTTGTCATATTATTTAACTTTAAGAGCATTATATATGTCTTGAATTGTAAAACATTGAGAATGTTTTGGTTTAATGGAAGAATCTTGAAACTTGCGTAGAATTGGAAGTTTGTTATAACATTGCATATGTTTAATATGTTATAGAAATGGAGTTATATCATGAAATTAAATATGATATGGAAATGGGAATCATGTATATTGAAAACTGTTGAAATTGAAAAGAAATTGCATAATGGTAATGCAGGTTGAAATATATGTTGTTTTACATATTATGAGATGCCTCTTGATATGAGATGGAATGACCGGTAATGGGTCAAGTTGTTGATTGTTGAAATGTTATATTGATGGAAATTGAGAAAAACCTGTTTTTTTTTTAAAACTTATGCTTAATTTCGGGGACGAAATTCTTTAAGGGGGGGAGGTTATAGCGACCCCGGTCTTTCCCCATTTGATTGTTGTATCTGGACTTGGTTCCGTGGATGTTAGTTATGATTTATGTCTTGTTTCCGTCCTTCCATACTTTGTTTTTGAGTTATAGGATGTGTTGGGTAGGTTTGTTACAGGTTGGTTGTGTTTGGGAACAAATGGTCGCTGCCCAGAATTTTGGTCCTTCGCTCGAGCGAGATCTTTGTTTTCGGTTCATTGCTCGGGCCAGTGTTTCTTCGCTCGAGCGAGCGACTGCGTCTGGGTTTAGACCTGAGGGTTACACTCCTTGGCTCGAGCGAGCTTTCCTTCGCTTCGAGCGAGCGAGGTGTAGGTTTTCGAGTTCTTTGCTCGAGCGAGCATTCTGTTGCTCGAGCGTGCTTCTGGGTTGCAGACCTAAAGCATCGCATTGTTGGCTCGAGCGAGGCTTTCTATGCTCGAGCGAGTATTCTTCGTGTCTGGTTGCTCGAGCGACCAAGTCTTCGCTCGAGCGAGCCTGTTTTATATAAATACGCAGCAGTGGTTTTAAACATCTTTTTTCAGCCCCTTTTGTTTTAGAAACCTTAGGTCCATGTTCTCTCTCTCTCCACTCACCTTCTCTCTTAGGTTTCATCTCCTTTTAGTGTGTTTCTACCCTAAGCTCTTTGTATAAAAGATAGAGGGTGACTTGGGCTTCGTTTTAATCTGAGCAATAGTGGATTTGGAGCACCTTGGGTTTCCGCCATCTTCTCCATTTGAGTTCTTCGCTTCGAGGTAGGGGTAACCTACTCCATCTTATAGGTTTTGACCTAAGTTTTGGTCATTTTGTTATGTTGGTGTTGTTGGGTAATTTTGGGAAAAGTTAGGGTTTGATTTGTAATTTGAGCCAAAGGGGGGGGTTTTCATATAATAAACTCCATGTATTAGTATGACTTGAAAAATGGCATTGATAGTGTCAAATTGAGAATATTGAACCTTAGGGTTGATTTTGTTGTAATAAATTAATTGATATAACTAAGTTGGGAAAAATGTGGGATTTAGTTGAAATCCATGAAAATTGGAAAATTGTTGATTGAATGGTGTGGCTGGATTAATTTATCACCCACTTATGTAACTGTTGATATTATGTCCGTTTAATACATTTATTTCCAGTTTAGAAATAATTGTTTTGGGCTATCGGTGGAGGATAGTCGTGATTGTTGTAGACATTGCATGCTGATTAGGGAAAACTAAAACTAATCACATTGAATGAGTCAATGAATATGACAGTTGAATTAATATAGCAAATACCTGTATTGATTGTATATTGTTTGGGAGGAGATAGGGGATGTACTCCATGGTTTGAGGGAAGATAGGGGATGGACTCTCAAACCTGTTTAGGAGGAGAAAAGGGATGGACTCCACTAGTACAGCAAATGTGTGTAGTTATTGATTCTTGAAAGTGTTTTAGTACAGCAAATATGTGTACTTATTGACTTATGGAAGTGCTTTAATATAAGCCTTAGTCTCATTTGAATTATTGATATTGGAAGTAATGTTGATGTGAGATGTAGTCTCAATTTATAGTTTGGCCAGGTTCTGAGCCATGTTTGTATAATTGGAAAGTTGAATAATAACGTAAAGTGAAACATGTCATGGACATTATTGTCATGAAACTGTATAGTGATATAGTGGATTTAATAGCGTTAACCATCTATCGAATGCTATTGCTTTAGTCAATTCTTATATTTGGTTTAGTATATTTCTGCTGGGCTATGGCTCACCCTATACGGGAACATCATTTTCAGGTCCAGGTGATATGCTACCTCCAAGGACTTAGCTTGGAAGGATTTGGATTTGAAGACTTGTTTTAGTTAGTTATTATTTGACATTACATGTAAACTCAAGCCAAGGGCTTAATTTGTAGTTGAGTTAGTACTCACATTTTGTGTCCAAGTATTGGCTTGGAAAGCTGTAAGCCCGTAGGGCATTTACTTTTGATGTTACATGTGATGTTTTTCAATAAGAATACTCTCATAAATGGAATAATGTTTTGTTTTCTTATATCAATGCATGTCAATATCGTGTATATTGTCGGTTTATTTTGAGGGCGTTACGTAAACACACAGGTTTTTATATTATAAGTGGGATTATGGAGGTGGGGTGAGGATCTAGGATATAGGGTTTGTTGCATAGTTCAGTTTGTGCAATCACACTGAGCATATATGCGTAAGTTCGAATTTTTTTATTGAATTTCAAGACTTATTTTCATTTTGTATTGATTTCCTTTTTTTTTGTTTCTCTTCCCGGTTAGCAATTTCGTCAAAACTCAACTTTCCCCAATTTATATATTATGTATGTATATGCATATCTGTGTACAATAATTTCTACTCGTATTTCCTTAATCTTACATTGTATCAATAATAATTTGTATCTTTATGTTTTTCTTGTTTTTAAGAGTGAAGTGAATAGTGATGTGAGGAAAAACATAGAATCTGCCAGAAAAATGGAGCAGACTTATCAGAATTTTATTTTCATCTTTCATCTCCAAAAAAAAATTCAAAGTTTTAATGATGGAAATAATACATGCATGTGATAAATCCTTTGTGGTCTCTGAGGATGCCAGTCTTCACAATTCCTGGGTGTACTGCATTTATGGTTACTCTTGCATTTCTTGACTATAACAACAAAAACACTTTTCACTAAGACAGAATCAAAAGATAGAAAACATTATCCTTTTTTTTTTTGTTTTTGTCTCACACAAATGATGTTTGGTCGTCAAAAACACCACAGCATTTAAAAAAATTTAAATATGTATATATATATTTACCTTAAGTTGTCTTGCGATTTCCTTGGTATGCAATATGTTGGCTAGTTTGGATTGAGCGTATGCATCCGTGCCGTTATAGCTGCATTCATGAAACCCAAAAGAAAAAAAAAGTTAATATGATGTGAATCACACTGAAAATAAATATGATCTAAGCATTCAATTTTTAGGATTTGATTTTTTCAAAATAAATTTTCTTGGTACATAGTATTATTTAGTATTATTGTTCCACATTTCCATTGATTACTTAACATAATTAATGCCATGTTTATTTGATGGAATGAGATTAAGGGGCTAAGGCAATAATAAATAATGTTGTGGGGCTCATATATTGGATGTGTTTATATATGGTATGGGATTATTGTGTTGTTTTTTGTTTAGAGTAAAATAAGATTTAAAAAAAAAATGTTTGATTAGAGAAGACAATTGTAAATAATTGCCTTGCGCATGTTTGATAATGTCGCTAACAATAGTAAATAGGTCCTCTCCTATTAGCAAACATAGTTTCCTCCAAAACAGTGTCACCCAGATCATATGAAGCTTACAAGATTTAGTTTGGTTGCTTATAGTTATGGTTCTTTATGATGTTGACAAAGCTTCCAAGAACATTCAGCAATTGATAAAATGGATTGTGGACTGTTACACAGATTCATGTAAACTCATACTCTGCTGTGAAGATGATGTGGACATTCTTGAACAAGTTAAAAATTGCTGCAAAGTTATTGAGGTTGATGCTCCTGTGACTCATGAAGTAAGTATGCTCATTGATATTGAATAGTAGTTGTTTCTTGGTTGCATTTTATGACACTCCTTACATTATACTATTATCCTCTTCTTTCTTGATGGTGTGCATGGTTGATGGCCATAGGAACACTTCATATCACTTTGAAAGAAAATGGATAATCGACAATTCAATGTTTCCTATGTAATAAAAAAATGGGAATTAAATGAATCCAACACCAAGACACCGACCTGCAATCAGCACACATATTATAAACATAGCTGATAATCTCTAGAAAAATGATTCCAGGGAAAAATTTTGGTGAGTTAATTTGGGAAGCCATGAAGAGTCAATTGATGTTTTCAGAAAATTTTAATCTCATTTCTTATAGGTTCCTAACATGGTTGGGATTGGTATCTTGATTCTTTTAATCAAAAATATTTCATAGAATTGTTAACAGGAATCCAAATACTACAAATATATAGAAATATAGAAATATTGAGGGATTTTGTTGGTTTTTAGGTCCATTCACTATGTTTAGTGTATGCAATCTGCTGGGGAATCTTCTGGGGCTAAAATCTCATATTGTACCCTGAATTTTCTTTGACTCTTCTTCCCCACAATTTTGCAGATCATGGAGGTTCTTATTCAGATAGCAAGGACGGAAAGACTTTGATCTACCGATGAGTTTTGTTGCTAAGATTGCTACAAAGTTGAAGCAAAACCCTAGGAAAGCAATTATGGCTCTTGAAGCATGCAAAGCACACAAGTAGGATATTGAACAACAGATTTGCTACCTTTGGCTTGTGTGAACAAAAGGTTTGAGCTTGTTATGTAGGGTTTCTGGGATTTTTTTTAAACCATGAATTTGGACATGAGAAATTCACTTGGGGCGAAAAAAAAAGAAGAAAAAACAGAAGAAGAATTTCATTTATTACAATTTGACATTCTTGAAATGCTTGCAATGAAATGAGGATTAACAGCACACATTTATGCTTCTTCAGATTATTTTATATGCGGGGAAAGTTTCAAAAGCTTCTCGTGGATTTTGTTCACCCCAAGCTGATTCTTCAGGTACTGTGTTTGACACTTTGGTTAAAATGACTTCATCCAAGATGATAAACCTCTTTGCTAACATGCCATCTATAATGTCAATAGGCCATTCAAACCTCTTTGGTAAAGTGTTTCACCTTTCTAGTGCATCATATGACTTCGTACATGAGTATTGGTAGAAAAGGTAAGATTATTCTAAGCTAAGAGGTTTTTAATTTCTTCTTTTAGTTTCTCTTGTGTATATTATTATTATTGTTATTATTTCTTTTTTTTCTGCATTGTAGATTGATGTTTATTATTATTTCTTGTAAAATTCAAGGACGTAGGTAAGTAATTGTGAATGGAACTAATGATATTCTCACTAGCTGTGCCGGAAATGAGGGGCGTGAATATGTCCCAAGGCGTATTCTTCGTCGAGTTGTACGTTATGGAACTGTAGTCCTAAAAGTTCAACCTGGATTCTTCAATGGGTAGGAATGAAAAACTAGCCTGCAATGTTTGTTAATTATTGTTCCTAATTGCTGCAATGTATTGTAGTTCTACTTTATATGGTGCCGTGTTTAACTTTACATTTATTATCCCTAATTGCTGTATTTTTAAGATTACCTATGTTGTTCTAATTGATATATATCATCTCTTCTAGAGGTTGCTTAATAATTGTGTGGAAATCAGGCTTGTAAAGGTGGTGGTGCAAGTGATGGGTGACATATTTCCAAAGCTAAGACACCATGAAGTGCATATGTCCCTGATATGCACACAATTGCATCAGAGGAAACAACTTTTGGCAAGACACTATGTGCAGTGTTTAGTGTAGTGTTTAGTGTAGTGTCTATGTGCAGTGTTTATATCAGGTCCATTCACTATGTGCAGTGTTTATGTTTTGCGCAATTTATACATTAACTTTGTTAAATCATTAAAGAAGGTGAAAGGCTTCAAGTTTTGTGTCATGTTGGACTTCAAAGAGAATATAACTTTTGAGATATATGCTTACTAAATTCAATTTGACTTGAATATGCCTTGTGTTGCACTACGGTTACATATTTTCATCTTTATTTTAAATGAAATTCAATTATTGTTTGATGATTTAGTGAAATTACTAGAAAGGAAATTTGTAATTATTGTTCCTAACCTTTTTTTTTTTTTTTTAAATGTTATTGTTCCTTAATTGTGGTTGGGTTGAATGAATTTTGTTCGATATTGGATTGAATGTTTATAAACAAAAGCTGATTGTTCTCAAAGAAAAGAAAAAAGAGATTTGGCAACTAAAAAATTGGTCGGCAAATTCTACACTTTTGCGACTAAAATCATTGGTCGGCAATTCCTTACCTTTTGGCGACTAAATTGTTAGTCGGCGATTCTTCGACTTTTGGCAACTAATTTGTTTGGTCGTAGAATGTGACAATTAGCGACTAAGATATGTGGTCGCGAAATTATCATTTTTTGCGACCAAAGTGTTTTAGCGACAAAATGGATTAGTCGCAGTAATGATATATTTAGGGACCAAATATTTAGTTGGCAAATATAACATTCCCCAACCAACAAAAAATTTGGTCGCGAATTACTTTTGCCGACCCTCAATTGGCGACCAAAGTAGCGACCAAAAAAATTGGTCGCTGTAGACACCCCATTTTTGACCGTCCTCAAGACTTGGACGTCACCGCTTGAACACTCGGTGATCATCCTTGTTTGTGTTCGTCTTGAGTTCCCGGGGGTCTCGGCTACGCGCCTTGCCTCAGGATCTCTCGACTCGACTGTTTTGTGTCTGGTTTTGCACCAAACACTTGTGCTTTGCCTTGGAGGGGCAGGGAATGGCTTGTGGGCCATACCCACACTCCACCAGCCATGGCTTGAGGCCACCAGCTGTGTTTTGTTGCCACCGGCCAAATGTTTGGCCGGTCGGCACTATAGATGGCCGGCCGGCTATCTTTTTTTGGTCAATTGCATTTTTCGCCGGCCGACTACTGTGCATCTGCTTTTGCAGATATTTTTGTGCAGTTGGCATGCACTTTCACCCCCTCTATACACGTGTATGGAGGGATTTACTTCTTGTTAGCTTCCTTTGGAAGCTTTACAAGACAAATTGTCTATAAGAGGGGCTCTCCTCTCCCTCCTTAAAGGTTAGACAATTTTAGACAACATTTTTTTAGAGTTTGAGCTTTAGGGTTAGGGTTTGTATCTCTTCTATCTCTATATCTCTCTTGTGTTTAGTGTGTGCTTAGTCTCATTTTTGTGCACAAACACCCACCATCACACCTTTTATTGGTTGCTGAGGTACCAGAGGTCTTTCCTTGAAGCTTTTGGACTGGTTTGGAACCAAAAGAGCTACTGGAACATTGTTTGTGAAGAGGGTCTACAAGGGTAAGACTTTTGTCCCTTTTTACCCCATTTTTCCAAAGCTTTTCAGCCTATCTTGCATCTGTTTTTGAGCTTAACATATAACATAGAAAAGTTCTATTTTTAAGTGCTCTAAATAGTTGGTTAAGGTTGCTTTAAGCTTTGGGGTTGTTTGACCCCTCTTAAGCCTTGTAAGGCTCCATTTTTGTGTCACTTTGGTTGAGCTCCGGGACCATTGTGTTTGGGCCTCCTCACCACTGAAATCTTGAGAGATTTCAGAGGTGAGGATGGTGCCTTGAGGTCCTAGGAAGGAGAGGGCCAACCCCTCTCCTCGTTGTCCTTGAAAAGGGCCTTTTTTTTGCCTCTTGAGGGAGCATCTAGTTTAAGTGTGTGTTGAACATGCCTTGACTGTTTTTTATGCTTATTTTGCCATGAAATAGCATTGTGTTGAGTTGGTTTTGGTACACCTTGCTTGCTTAGCATACATGCCTTGTAATGCCACGATTTGCCTCGATATATGCATAGCATTTAGACTACCATGCTCATGTGTTTTGGCCGAGCTTTGTGAAGCTTACATGCATATTTTGATGTGCTAAGGGACTGTTTTAGGTCATTTGAGTCATTCATGTCTTGCTTCGTATAGCTACCATGCAATCCCTCTTGTATGCCTTAAGCTTTGGCCCCTCTAGCATGCCATCCTTGCTTTGTTTCAGTGGTTTGGAATCACTTGATATGTTATTTCAGACCTCATGATGTGCTTATATGCTTGCATTCGATGTCTCTTTAATGCTCTATAAGATTGTCATCTCATGCTCCATGTTTAGGCCTCCATGCATGCCATCATGTTTAGGCCTCCGAGGACGCCATGTCATTGTGTTTTAGTTTTGTTTCAACAACCTAAACCTCTGATTTTGGTCATTCAATTTATGCCATGTTTGGTTTTGGTAAGGGTAGTTCAATACATCCTTAGCTTGCCTTGAGTACTTGGACCAATTGCATGCTATGCTTGTCTTGTTTGCTTGATTTGGCATCATCTTTGACATGATTTTCAGAGCTTACCTTGCATGCTAATTGTCCATGTTTACCTCCTTTTAAGTGTGCTTAGAAGTTGTCCCTTTATGCTTAGGAATTGGACCATATTTGCATGCATGTGTGTGTGTTTTGGACCTCTTCCATAGCATTGGCCACTGTTTTGGACCTAGTTTAGGGCTGTCCAATTAGTGTAAGTCCCTCCCTTAGCATGTGTTGCATGCTTACCTTGTGTGTTGTCGCATGCTTGGTCCCATTTGTATGATGTTGCATGCCTTGCATACTTGTATGTTTAGATCACATCTTGCATACTTGTAGGTTGCATTGCTTCATGCCTTACATGCTTCTTTAGGTTGTGCGCCTAACATGCATTGCTTGCTTGCATGGTTCATTTTGCATACTAGTCGACATGCTTAGGATTACATTGCATTGGCATGCATGCTTTGCCTCTTGAATTGCTTGTGATAGAGGTTGAGCCCCTTTATTTGCTTATGTGCATTACATTCCAATATCAAAATGCACACTTGATTCTTTGGGCCATCATGCATGGAAATGCGTGATTGGTGGCCCGAGAATCGAGGCCCGTCCTCCTTTGAGTCATACACATGATAAGGAGTGTGGTTGGTGCATATATTGCTTGAAATGCATTGCCATGCCAAGTATTGTCCTCAGCTGCTGTCAAACCAGTTTCTGTAGGGAGATTTGGCCGGCCGGCCATCTTCAGTGCCGACCGGCCATCAATTGTTGGCCGATGGATTATTTTGTGGCCGGTGACCATTATACATGGCCGGTGACCAATCCCTTCAGCCGGTGGTATTCTACATCTCCCAGAGAAGCAACCCTGGGACTTGTGCAGTCTTCAGAGGAGGATAACAGCCAAAGTAGAGGCATCTTGTGCATGGCAGTGACTTCCGAGCGGAACCGAGTGCGCATGCATTGGACCCTTTTCCCAAGGCTACTGTTTACTGCTTAATTATATTCATATGATTTGTCAATTAATTAGGTGGTCCGTAATAATTAATTAGCTTGTAGGTTAATTAATTGTATTATTCTTTCGGCCTCTCCGAGCGAGGGCAAATTTGTAATAAGTGTGGGTGCGTGTGTGCATGTCTTCCAACCCCCACTTCTTTCTCCCTTTTTACTTACCTGCTTTGATGGTTAGTATTAGGACATGTTTAATTTAGCATACCTTATGCTATGCATGCGTGCATCCATACATTTGTATTGCATGCACCGGGCTCGACGCATCATGCTAAATGCATAAACATTTCAAATCTAACTTGAATACATGCCACTTGCGCATTTTCACATGTTATTCTTAGATTAGTCGAGCCTATTCTTGTGACATTCTGTATGCGTTACATTAGGCATTTAAACATGGACTTGGATCATGCATGATTGCTAACATGTTCACTGTTTTGGCACGGAGTACATTGTAAGTATTTTATGCTTTAGCGTCTCGCATGGGTGTGAATGTTTGCCATGACAGCATGCTTGCCATGAGGCTAATTGCTTATGTGATATAACTACCTGAATGCCTGTGGGTGAAGGTTGGATTGTTTGAATTGGAATAATTCATCGAAATCTGTATTTTAGCCTACTTGCGAGTAGCAAATCTCAAACCATTTTCAAACAAATGGATATGCAATGCTTTGTTCCAAATTAGGCGATCTAGTCTATACTTGTTTGTTGTGCGCATAACATAGTAAATCTAGGCTAATAACCGGAATAAGAATACATGACGTTTTCAAAAGAGGATATCACGGTTAGTAGAGGCCGATCTTCGGATCGGGCGAGAGGGGGTGCTCATAGCTGACCTTCCCCAATCGTACCCAAGTTCCCGAGCCGAGGCAACTTTGATGATGACGGACATGTGGCCTTGGGCACCCAGTCAGGGTTTCCTAAATTCCCCCCATTAAAATATTTAGGTGGTGACTCTGTATCTGGCAAAGCAGTCCATGTTTGGCACTTCTTTTCTAAAAATCTGTTTTCTCAAAACGATTTGCCGGATTTGGACTCTTTGGTTTAGATTAAGAACCGTGACAAAATTGACTCCGAATTGTAACACCATGAGGTCCCTCGCGGACTTGTTACAGTTTCTGGCAACTCTGCTGGGGAGTTAGAGAACTTGACTCGAACTCGTGATATCTTGTTTTGACTACACTTATGTGTTTCTTTGCATTGCATGTGCATTGGTGCGCCTAGGACACTGTGTTGGCCATCTGCTATTCCTGAGCGGTTTGCCGGAGGCATGACTTTGTTAAAGCATGCCATAAGGTTGACCGGTTGCAGGCTCTGCCAGTATGGGAATACAAACCCCTGTTTTATCGGGGCACCCTTTTCGACCATTTAACCTAGTGCATATTCGGAATCCATAGTGACCATTCCAAGCTAGGACAGATTGCTTACCCGATGTTAGGTTGTTTGAAACCGCTGTGTGCGTAGTGAAACCCTAGCTCCGGACAAAATAAGACAGGGAAACCCTACCCCAACATAGGGGTGTTTTGGCTCTCTTTTTACTTGCTATGTGCTTTTAGAGTGTATCTCTATAGGAACGCGCATATCAGTTTGCAAGCTTGAGTATCAGGCCTGAGGGCACCAGTATCAGTTTAAGAGAATCAATTATATCTGTGGGAATCTGATTCAGTGTTTTGGGGCAGTGATTCTGGGGAACAGTGATCAGTAGTAGAGTACAGTTGTTCGGCTACACCTGTGTCTAATCTGTTTGGGCTGAAATGCTGCTTGTTTTTCCTTTCAGTTCAGAGAGTTGATACAGAATAGTCAGTGCTCCCCATTGCCGAGGCAAGACAGATATCTGATCAGTCACCGTTCAGTACAGCGGACTTATCATGACACAGAATTTGGAGGAAATCGTGGTTATGACAGCCGCATTAGATCAAGGAATCACTCTGCAAAGTGAGACCAATGTTGATGTGCCGTATCCACCTAGGTCGCCTGTTGCGCACCCGGTCTAGACCCCCCAGTTCTATCAAGCTCGCGAGCCCACCACATTTGAGTTGATGGGGATGATAGGTGATCTCCAGAGGTCCGTGGCGGATCTCGCCTACGGAATGTCAGCTTCACCACCAGCTGCACCATATGCTGGGAATTTTGTACCCCAGGAGCCCCCGCTATTGGGACGGATTGTGATCGAGCTTAGCCAACCGGAGATGGCCTCCAACTATAATAATGACATATCAACATCAACCCAAACCCTCGATCAGGATGAGCCCAGAGGCAAGAACAAAATGGAGGCAGATGCCGATCCCATTGAACAACTGCTGTGGGCAGTCGAGGCTTTGAAAGCCGAGGGGATGAGCAAACAACAGATATCTGCAGTTGTGACAAAAGCTGTAGAGGATGCTTTCCCTACTCCACCTGAGGGTAGTTCAAGTCGGTCAGAAAACCGGGATAGGCCCCGTCATGCCAGAACAGTTCCTTCCACTCCCAACCCTGCACCTGGGAAAGATCAGAAAGCCAAGGCGGCGCCTACCAACCCATTCGCTAGTGCGTCTAGCAAGAATACTCAACCTTCAAAGTACCTGCCCTGAGGGCGCAGGGTCTTTCACGCTCTCTATATGCCGTTGTCAAAGGCACTTTAGATCCTTGCCGAAAGGGGGCATCTTAAACCCTTGGAGCCTCGGCCTCTCCCAAAGAATCTCCCTACTACACATGATGCTGCCTTGTACTGTGCGTACCACCAGCAAACCGGTCATGCTACCGATAATTGTTTTCACCTCCGTCATAAGGTGCAAGACTTGATCGACAACGAGGTTATCCTTTCGCCCACCTCAGCCAAGTCCGTTACTACCCAGTTATTGGATTTTGAGGATACTGATACTACGAGTATGTAATCAGGAAGTGAACCACCTGCGGGTGGCGCTCGGCGTATTTTTGATATGGGGTCTGGCACGCATTTTTGAGCATCTGCGAATGCTAGTTTTGTAAATTCTGGCTTGGGTGTCGAGTCAGTCTTTTGTTTTGTTTCGAGTCTGCCTCATTGTCTTGAGTCAGTCCTTTTGCTTATGGGTCTGTCTTATTGTAGCGAGTCAGTCCCCTTTGTATAGAATGCCAGGTGATTTCGGGGTTGTTGCCTTGAACACTGTTTTGTTTTGTAATTACCCTTTTGTTTTCTTTTGAGTCTGTCTCTACTGTGGAGCCAGTTGCAACCAGGAAATCTGAATGAAACAGCTGCGGCTATCATATTTTCATGCTTATTGCTATTTTTGAGCTAGTTGTGCCAGAGGATTTGAATGGAACGGCAGCACATTCCGCCTGCTCTTTTGTGCCCTGAAAATCATTGTAATGACCTTAGTTTTTCAAAAACCTTTTCAAACACTGTGGTGATGAAAACGAAGAGGAAGGGATTCCTCGGGTTTTGTAAAACTTTGATCAATTTGAGAGAAAGATAGGCGTGCTAAGCCTTTTAATGAATGAAATCATGCTTGTCAGCGTGAGTACTGAGAAGGACCCTGGCTTGACCCGGATTGGTTCCACACTATCTTCAGCGCGAGCGATTTGTCACTTTCTTAAAAACTTTCAAAACAAAATGTTTTGCGTGGTCCTGTCAAGACCTGTGTGGGATCATTCTTGAGATTGTGCAGCCTAGGATCGCTCTCAGCCTCAAGGTCCAACCCGTCTATTTTCAAGCCTTGACCACAATTCGGACAGTTCAACAATCAACCGCCACGTAAGGCCTGTGTGGCCAGATTTGAAGTAGCCCTCGAACAAGAGGCCCCAAAATCAGATCAAGGAGGTCAGATCTCACCGCAAGGAGCTCGTGAAGCAACCGTGAGGGACCCTTCTACAAATCAATGCAACAGCTGCTGTCCTGGATACAGAGGGCTTCAATCTCAAAACCATTTGGCATGGACTTGTTACACTTTTACCCTTTGAGAGGCTCGCTGGGCCGAAAACCCGGAAGGGCAACCCAGGCAAAAGTTAGAGCAAGGAAAAAATATATACAAAAAAAAGAAAAAAAAGAAACATACAAAAAAATGCAAAAGTAAAAAATATATATGCAGATAAAAAAGAAAGAAAAAAAAAAGAAAAGAAAAAACAAAGCTCGCAAGGTCGAAAACCCGCATCGGGCACCTTGGCAA
Organism: Camellia granthamiana; assembly: GCA_036172215.1. NCBI lineage: Eukaryota > Viridiplantae > Streptophyta > Magnoliopsida > Ericales > Theaceae > Camellia > Camellia granthamiana. The sequence continues at coordinate 160,636,281 of CM069907.1, read as the reverse complement.
AAGTTAGAGCCTAAAAAGTGAAGGTTAAAATACCCGAGTGTACCTTAACCGAAACTACGTAAGGCTTGATTCCCATGTTTGGGATACGTAGGCGACTTCATCTTGAAGTCCAGCCCCCAACGCTTTCATAGCGCCTCAGTCCATGTAATGGTTTTGATTATCCTTGCCCTCCCCGAATCCGATAGTTCAGTTGTGACAACCGGGTACGTAGGCAACTTCATCCCGAAGTCCAGCCCCCAACACCTTCAAAGTGACTATGTCCATATATTGGTCCAAACCATCTCCGTCTTCTCTGCATCCGAGAGTTCGTTTGCAATCATCACTGACGAAGACTGTTTACCAAATGCTGCGGCGTCATCCAAACAAGGGGCAACTTTCCACTGCCATCCACCCCTTCCAAGCCAGGGGCAATTTTCCATTGCCTCCGATCCGAGGTTGCGCATCTCGAGGGTAAGTTCCGTGCTCGTTTAGCACTGGCCATTTGCAAAAATAATTTTTGAAAATTTTTACTAAGGTTGACTATTTTCTCGAAAACTATTTCATTTTCCAAAATCGGACCATTCTCTTGGACCCAAAAAAGGAAAATTTTCAGTGCTTATAGCCTAACTTGCGTGATTTTCGAATCAAAAAGTGAACAAGTATGTTAATCCGACTCTCATTTTGGTCAAAATTGTTTTAGGAAGAAAACAAAAAATGGTCAGAATGATGAACTAGGGGCACAGTTGAGTCAGGTGTTCTGTCTTTCCCCGTCGTCAACATACCCGCCAAAAAGGGCACAGCTAAAGCTGTTAGTAAAGGGTTGAAAGCTCTCTCAACAACCTCCAAGCAACGAGGTATCAAGCCAAGTGCGAAGCACAAATCGGAGTAGGTCAAGATACTTCATTCCCCATCCAGAACCTCGACTGGACGTCACCAGAAGGAATAGCCGCGAGCTGATACTGTTGGGCGTAAACCCACAACTTCCTATTCATCTATCAACCACCCTGGAGAGGGATGAAAAATGAGAGAATAAAGAATAGAGAGGTGTAAGTCGAGAGAAAAGTGAGGAAAAGGGTTTTGAAAAAAAAAAACGAGCCTGAGGGCCGAGTGTTATGAGAATCACAAATCAGAAAGGGTGGTAAACATACCCGAAGGAAATGGCTCCTCAAGATCTGAGGTCTTTTGGTTTTTGTAAACACGTCCGTGTGTCGTGTCTTTTCTTTTGATTTGTCTACCTCGACTTCTGTTTTGAGTCTTTTCCGAGTGTGTCTCGTTGTGTTTAGGTCGTGTACCCTTTTGTTGAGTCTTTCTCGCTGTGTTCAGTTGTAGGCTCGGTACCCCGGTTGAAAACCTTTTTTTTAATTTCAAAAGTTAAAATCGTTTATGCTCAGAATGCTGTGCCATTCTCCACATTTATGTGAAGCAAAAGAAGAAAAGGGAAAATTTGGGGCATCTGAGTGCGCTTCAACTTCAACTGGTTTCACCTTCGTAGTCCGTCTTGTCAGATTGGGCAGTTTGTTCAGGGTTTGCCGTGTGCAGAATGAACTGAATGCTGTGTTATGGGTTGTATGTAGTCTAATCCCCAGCAGAGCATGGGCTGTGTGTTCAGAATATAGTAGTGGGTTGCTGGGGTTTATTTTTGCTATCGGTTGGTTAGTCATCTGATTATTGCAATACAAGTGCTCAATTTTTAGACAACAGATCAATTTCATTTGAGATGTAACATGATGCAATGCGATGCAATATATGGAAATGTATAAATGTAACACTTTTTTTTAGATAAAAAGTTTGTTTCATTTCATCGTTTGTTTCAAGTACATAGCTTTGAAAACAAAATCTGCCTACGGCAGTATAAGGTACCCTAGCCACCAACAAAAAAGTACAAAAAGAAGAAGAAAAGCAGCAAAAATCTGGATCAATGACAAAGGATCTCAGGCCTGGGAGTCCATCCTAGTCCTCTTCCTGGACGAAGGTCCAGGAGCATCATCAGCACTATCATTTGAGCCCGAGTCCGAGCTGTCTCCGGTCTCCTCCGACGACGACTCTGCCTCCGCCTCCGCCTCCGACTCCGACTCCTTGTCATCGTCATCAGGGACTGGAGCCCGCGAGCTACTTCCGACGTGAGTGCGCCCCGCCTTGGTGCGGGGGAATACTCTGCCCTCTCCATCTCCTCCGGCAGGAACAGAAGGCCTGGCTGGAACACCTCCTACAGTGGGAATCTAGAAGGGAGGCGGAAAAGTATAAGAGGCAAACGCATCAGTATGCCGTGAGCAGTTTATCAGTGCAGAATGCAGTGTATGAGTACAGTGTGCGAATGCCGTGAGCAGTTTATCAGTGCAGAATGCAGTGTATGAATGCCATGAGCAACTTATCAAGTGTTGTGTTGTGCATCAGATTATGTGAAGCAGTTTATGTGTATGGTTTGAGACCGTGATCAGAAGAACATATCGGAATACTATAGAGGGCCAGGAGGTCGAAAGTTCGCTGCAACATCCCCATCATGGAGGCATTCAGCTCCAAGGACTACCGGGTATACTCGGAAGAAGCCTGCAAAAGTATCAGATGCATCAGTATTCTGCGGAATATCAAATAAACTGAAATGAAATGCCAATACAAGATGCATAAAATGTAGTAATACATATCGGAGGCAAGTCATGGAAACCGACCAACTCGTGGTCAGTCGGAGGAGGAGCAAAGGGGATCTGGTAGGTCGCCCCACTCTGCCCTCTGTATGTCAGTGAAGTGGGCAGTGCAGGCCAGCCACCCCCCCGCCCTCTCTAAACTCCACCCCCGCCGCGGACCCGAGCTCTCCTCGATGCTCCTGCTCCAGCCCCCGCTCCTGCCCTAGCTGCCGGCGCCGTGGGCCTCTCTCCCTCAACTCAATGGCCGCCACTCAGAGGCCGCATAATATACATCCGCACGTACTCTGTGTAGTCGCCTATGCCTCTGAAGCGGGTCGCATCCCAGCCGATCGTGTAGTCGGCCATCTGCTCGGCGGTGAATCTCTCGCTATCCCTCATATGCCCAGGAGGGTGAACCGGGACTATCTGCTCTGGTAACCCTAGGGTCTGGCGTAGGAAACGCTCGCCCAGGTACCAAGCCCGACAGACCAGGCCCTCCAGCAACATCCGAAAATGCGAGGTCTCCTCAGCACCGGCAAATCGATCCCGAATCACGGCTGGCAACGGAGCCCAAGGCTGCCAGGTGATCTGAAAATGAAATATAGATTGTTATCTACTATTATTGAAAATACAGTGTAAAGCGAAGCTTAAATGAACTGCAAGTAAAAGATACCTTTGCGGGAGTGATGGTGTCAAAATAGCGGCGGAATAAGCTAAATGTCTCCCGAGGCCTCCGCACGCATCTCCCGTCGAAACGGCGCAAGAATGGAACGATGAGAGGGGTCTCCGCGTCTGGCACGGGGGCGAGTCTCGGAAAGTAGGCGTAGACCCACAACTGCAGAATAAATACCAGTATGCTTATCAGATAAAGCAGAATACGGAATAAAACAGAGATAGCAGAGCCATATGCAGTGTATTGAGCAGAGTGTACAGTGTGAGCAGTGTACAGTCAGTGTAAAGCAGAGTATGTGTGTGCCGTATGTACAGTATACAGTCAGTGTAAAGCAGACCACAGTGTGTGCAATGTACAGAGTACAGATAATAGAAAGCAGAAATGAAATGTAAAGAAGGAAAAGGAAACGTACCTCCCAAGCGCGCCAATAACCCCTGAGCAACTGTCCACTGCCACGGGAAGCTGAGCTCATGTATCCGTAAAGTGTAGCCAGAGCAGCACCACCCCAGTCATAGCGCAAGATCTGTGTGACATCCACTAAGGCGCTCAGCAGACAGAGGGGCACGGTATTCGCCCGGTCGGCAAAAATAGTCATCCCCGGCAGAAACATCAGAAAGCCGCGGGCGTACTGCTCCACCGCCCCCTGGGTCATCGGAGCCTCCTCGGTCAAAGCTAGTTGGACCCTGAACTAAACCTCGAACCAGGAATATCAGACGAAGCCGGGATGTGCGAGAGGTGGCACCTCACCAAGCAGATATATCTAAGCAGCCTCCCACTCGTCCATGTCAGTGTCGAAGGGGATCGGATCACCCCCTACCCCGATGCCTGTGAGCATCGAGAAATCATAGGGAGTCATCGTCATGTCTCCCGTCGCAGAGAGGTGGAATGAGTCAGTGGTGTCCCACCACCTCTTTGCTAGAGCGGTAAGGAGAGGCCTGCTCGTAGTAAGTCTGGACAGTCCTCTGCAGAATGCAGCAAAACCGGCCTGGTCCACAATGTGGCAGACCGCATCGGGTAGCTCAGCGTACCAGTCGTAGGCGGCAATGTTCCCATACCCCCGAACGGTATGGGAATCTCCCTGTTTTCAAACAAACAATTGCGAAGCGATGCTAAATATACCAGTTTTGAAAGGCATTCAGAATTCAGAAAAATATAGCATGTGTGCATATTTTCAGATTCAAACAACTATCGGTTGCCGATGTGCTTACAGTGAACTACAACGTGTGATGTGTCAGCGTGTTTGCGTGGTTCAGTACAAATACAGCATGTGTGCATATTTTCAGATTCAAACAGATATCGGGTACCGGTGTGATTGCAATAAACTACAGTGTGTGCAGTGTGTACTGTGTCAGTGTGTTTGAGTGATTCAGAGCCAGTGTAGTGTGTGTGCACGTGTCAGTCTCAAACAGATATCAGCTACAAGTGTTCACAATTAACCATAGTATACAGTGCATCAGTGTATCTGAGCTAAGCAGTTAAAGAACATGATCAGCTATGGCAGTTGGCAGTTAAGTGTTCTACATTGCAGAAGGTAAAACAGAGGAGGAAATGTTACCTCGGAAGCGCCAAAGGACAGATGAGATGTAGGCTCACGCAAAAGAAGCTCTGGAGGCATCGCCCTATCAAAGCTCCGAAACTGGCGAAGTCCATCGGGAGGCAAGACATGGATCGCCGGCCGGTAGGTCGCCGGGTCAAATGGGTGGATGCTCAAAGGTAGAAGCTCGGCCTCGGGATCCATCTCGTGATCCGGGGGAGTCCCGCCCTGTGGAATATCGTCGGCCATGTCAAATGTGAAGAGGAAAATGGTCGAAAAAGGAAAACAAAGCTAGAATGTGAAGGGTCAACCGAAAAGTCAACCCCGAGAGGGTGGAAAATGGCCGGAAAAGCCGGGAAGTGGAAAAGGTATAGAGATCGAGAGAAACACGAGGGGAATAAACCCCAAAAAGTGGAAATAGCAAAAGGAACACCGAAATGGAGAAATATTCGGTTTAAAGTGTTCGAAACGCGAAGATATTCGCGAATCAAACGAGGAAACGGGCGTGAAATGCAAGGAAACGGAGAAAAGAAGAGAGAAAAATGCTCTAGAGAGAGAGAGCAACTATTTTCGGCCAAGGAAAATGAAAGAAATAGGGTTTGAAACCCTATTTTAAAAGACCCAAGGCGAAAAGTCAAAACTGCCCCGAATCAGGCATTTTTGGCCCGTCGGCTACATTTTTGGCCGGCTGGCCAAATGTTTGGCCGGTGATGTTTTTTGGTGGCCGGTGGCTTCCCCTTCCGGCCGGTGAGCCTCCTACAACCTTGTTTGGGTCAGATCTATGGTTTGGCACCTTTATTGTTCAAGATAGTACAAAAAAAGGAATTTCTGAAGCTCAACCGGCCTCCGTTTTGACCTCGGACCATGTCTTCTGTGCGTGGCACTCAAATTCGTGCAAGGTGTATCCTTTCTGTATCCTCTACAAGATTCAAAAGTTGCCCCATGTGCATTTCAATTCAATTGCGTTGTTTAGCGCACCACACTGTCTTGTGCATTCCACCTCTACCGCACTGTCTTGTGCACTCGCGTTGTCTAACGCATCGCGCTGTTTTGTGCATCGCATCATTCACGCTATTTTTGGCACCTCACTCGCATTGTCTTGTGCACGCACGGTCTAGGAGACCTTAAATCCTCGGAAGGTGCAAAACCTTTGGTGCTTGCGTGTCTGCATATGTTGTAGCACTCATCATCCCTTGAATCGTTATGCATGCATACACGCATCATAACACGTACAACTTGCATTGACGTGAATACTACTCACGTGCATTGTCATGCATCTTAAGCTGCGCGTCGTCGCGCATTAGAAAATTCTTGCATTGTCATGCATTTCAAGCCGCACGTTGCTGCGCATCAAAAATTCATGCATTTGAAGCGACTTGCGTTGTCGTGCATTCCATGCAACATACATTCCATGCATCATTTGCATTTAAAAAAAAAAAAACAACAGAAACAAAACCAAAAATCATGCATCATTTGTATTTTCAAGAAACAAAAAAAAAAAAAAAACAACAACAACAACAAACATGCACATGTCATTCATTTCATTTTAATATATTGCATATGTCATGCATTTCCATTGTAAATATCCATTCCATTGCATATTGTATATATTGCATTGTAGATTGCATACATTGCTGCATCACCTCCTCCTATGGCTTGCGCCTTTCCATGTTCAGCTTGGCCTGGTATGTGCCCATACTTTTCACGTCGAAGAATAGTTCAGTCGACTGTTCTATGTTAGACACGGCTTGTTTGCGCCCATGTCTTTCCTAGGCAAGACTTGGTCTGGCCTGCGTGCCATATCCATTGCACCATATCCATTCCATTGCATATTGTATATATTGCATTGTAGATTGCATGCATTGCTGCATCACCTCCGCCTATGGCTTGCGCCTTTCCATGTTGAGCTTGGTCTGGTATGTGCCCATACTTTTCACATCGAAGCATAGTTCAGTCGACCGTTCTATGTTAGACGCGGCTTGTTTGCGCCCATGCCTTTCCTAGGCAAGACTTGGTCTGGCCTGCGTGCCATATCCATTGCATCATATCCATTCCATTCATTGCATCACCTCCATCCATGGCTCGCGACTTTCCTTGTTGCGCTTGGTTTGGTATGTGCTCATACTTTTCACGTCGAAGCACAGTTCTGCATGTGTACGCGCCTATTCCTTGATGAACTTGGTTTGAGGGTGGCGGCACCTTTTTTGTGTTAGATGCGGTCCGTTTGTGTACATGCCTTTCCTAGGCAAGATTTGGTTTGGCCTGTGTGCCTTATCCATCGTATCTATTCCGTTCCATTGCATATTGTAAATATTGCATTGTAGCTTGCATGCATTCACTGCATCACCACCTCCATCTAGGGCTCGCACCTTTCCTTATTGAGCTTGGTCTGGTATGTGTTCATACTTTTCACGTCTATACACTCATAGTTCTGCATGTGTACGCGCTTTGAGGGTTGCGGCACCTTTTCTATGTTAGACATGGCTTGTATGTGTACATGCCTTTCCTAGGCAAGATTCGGTTTGGCTGCATGCCATATCCACTGTATATATTACATTGTAGTGTAATTTTTGCATCCAGCATTAGGATCATTGTCCTTTCGTTAGCGGGTTGTTTCCCCACTCATGTCATTCTACCCAATACTTGTTCTTGTGTCCGTCTACGTCACTCATAGTTCTGCATGTGTACGCGCTTTGAGGGTTGCGGCACCTTTTCTATGGTAGACAGACTTGTTACTTCCATCAATCTATTTGATATTTGTGTGGTTTTGAACCGCTCATGATTTGGTCATGATTCAATTGCATTGCATATCATTTGCATTGTTTCAATTGCATTGCATTTTCATTTGCATTGTTTATACATAGTTTTGTATATATTGCATATCATTTTGCATTCATTTTGCATATTATGCATGTGGCTAACGGTATCGTACCTGTTTAGTTACTTTCTTTGCAGGCACGATATTATATGTACGGTTCATTTGAGGCTGGTGCAACCAGACGAACCAGACAGGTATTGTATCCTCCGAGTGAGACGTATCGAGAATTACATAATTCCCTTACATCCTTTCTGCATTGTAGTGTAGTTTGGTGTATGCTAGCTTAAAACTGTCGCATGTTATGCTTCGTTGCAGCTTTCTTTGCATGATCATAAGCTATTGTTCGGCCTTGTGCATTGTCTTGCATTTTTCCCTTGCCTTCGGGCGCATATCTTTATTGTCTTGCATGCTTTGTCTAAGTCTTCGGCCTTGTCAAAAATGGGTCGTCTCCGGGCTTTGACATTCACTCCCGTCATTTTTATGACTTTCAAGTTCTGTCAAAGAGGGGCACCTGTAGACACCCCATTTTTGACCGTCCTCAAGACTTGGACGTCACCACTTGAACACTCGGTGATCATCCTTGTTTGTGCTCGTCTTGAGTTCCCGGGGGTCTCGACTACGCGCCTTGCCTCAGGATCTCTCGACTCGACTGTTTTGTGTCTAGTTTTGCACCAAACACTTGTGCTTTGCCTTGGAGGGGCAGGGAATGGCTTGTGGGCCATCCCCACACTCCACCAGACCTGGCTTGAGGCCACCGGCTGTGTTTTGTTGCCACCGGCCAAATGTTTGGCCGGCCGGCACTATAGATGGCCGGCAGGCTATCTTTTTTTGGTCAATTGCATTTTTGGCTGGCTGACTACTGTGCATCTGCTTTTGCAGATATTTTTGTGCAGCTGGCATGCACTTTCACCCCCTCCATACACGTGTATGGAGGGATTTACTTCTTGTTAGCTTCCTTTGGAAGCTTTACAAGACAAATTGTCTATAAGAGGGGCTCTCCTCTCCCTCCTTAGAGGTTAGACAATTTTAGACAACCTTTTTTCAGAGTTTGAGCTTTAGGGTTAGGGTTTGTATCTCTTCTATCTCTATATCTCTCTCTTGTGTTTAGTGTGTGTTTAGTCTCATTTTTGTGCACAAACACCCACCATCACACCTTTTATTCGTTGCTGAGGTACCAGAGGTCTTTCCTTGAAGCTTTTGGACTGGTTTAGAACCAAAAGAGCTGCTGGAACATTGTTTGTGAAGAGGGTCTACAAGGGTAAGACTTTTGTCCCTTTTTACCCCATTTTTGCAAAGCTTTTTAGCCTATCTTGCATCTGTTTTTGAGCTTAACATATAACATAGAAAAGTTCTATTTTTAAGTGCTCTAAATAGTTGGTTAAGGTTGCTTTAAGCTTTGGGGTTGTTTGACCCCTCTTAAGCCTTGTAAGGCTCCATTTTTGTGTCACTTTGGTTGAGCTCCGGGACCATTGTGTTTGGGCCTCCTCAGAGGTGAGGATGGTGCCTTGAGGTCCTAGGAAGGAGAGGGCCAACCCCTCTCCTCGTCGTCCTTGAAAAGGGCCTTTTTTTTGCCTCTTGAGGGAGCATCTAGTTTAAGTGTGTGTTGAACATGCCTTGACTGTTTTTTATGCTTATTTTGCCATGAAATAGCATTGTGTTGAGTTGGTTTTGGTACACCTTGCTTGCTTAGCATACATGCCTTGTAATGCCATGATTTGCCTCGATATATGCATAGCATTTAGACTACCATGCTCATGTGTTTTGGCCAAGCTTTGTGAAGCTTACATGCATATTTTGATGTGCTAAGGGACTGTTTTAGGTCATTTGAGTCATTCATGTCTTGCTTCGTATAGCTACCATGCAATCCCTCTTGTATGCCTTAAGCTTTGGCCCCTGTAGCATGCCATCCTTGCTTTGTTTCAGTGGTTGGAATCACTTGATATGTTATTTCAGACCTCATGATGTGCTTATATGCTTGCATTCGATGTCCCTTTAATGCTCTATAAGATTGTCATCTCATGCTCCATGTTTAGGCCTCCTAGGACGCCATGTCATTGTGTTTTAGTTTTGTTTCAACATCCTAAACCTCTGATTTTGGTCATTCAATTTATGCCATTTTGGTTTTGGTAAGGGTAGTTCAATACATCCTTAGCTTGCCTTGAGTACTTGGACCAATTGCATGATATGCTTGTCTTGTTTTCTTGATTTGGCATCATCTTTGACATGATTTTCAGAGCTTACCTTGCATGCTAATTGTCCATGTTTACCTCCTTTTAAGTGTGCTTAGAAGTTGTCCCTTTATGCTTAGGAATTGGACCATATTTGCATGCATGTGTGTGTGTTTTGGACCTCACTTCCATAGCATTGGCCACTGTTTTGGACCTAGTTTAGGGTTGTCCAATTAGTGTGAGTCCCTCCCTTAGCATGTGTTGCATGCTTACCTTGTGTGTTGTCGCATGCTTGGTCCCATTTGTATGATGTTGCATGCCTTGCATACTTGTATGTTTAGATCACATCTTGCATACTTGTAGGTTGCATTGCTTCATGCCTTACATGCTTCTTTAGGTTGTGCGCCTAACATGCATTGCTTGCTGGCATGGTTCATTTTGCATACTAGTCGACATGCTTAGGATTGCATTGCATTGGCATGCATGCTTTGCCTCTTAAATTGCTTGTGATAGAGGTTGAGCCCCTTTATTTGCTTATGTGCATTGCATTCCAATATCAAAATGCACACTTGATTCTTTGGGCCATCATGCATGGAAACGCGTGATTGGTGGCCCGAAAATCGAGGCCCATCCTCCTTTGAGTCATACACATGATAAGGAGTGTGGTTGGTGCATATATTGCTTGAAATGCATTGCCATGCCAAGTATTGTCCTCTGCTGCTGTCAAACCAGTTTCTACAGGGAGATTTGGCCGGCCAACCATCTTCAGTGCCGACCGACCATCAATTGTTGGCCGATGGATTATTTTGTGGCCGGTGACCATTATACATGGCCGGTGACCAATCCCCTCAGCCGGTGGTGTTCTACAACACCCAGAGAAGCAACCCTCTTCCCGAGGCTACTGTTTACTCCTTAATTATATTCATTTGATTTGTCAATTAATTAGGTGGTCTGTAATAATTAATTAGCTTGTAGGTTAATTAATTGTATTATTCTTCCAGCCTCTCCGAGCGAGGGCAAATTTGTAATAAGTGTGGGTGCGTGTGTACATGTCTTCCAACCCCCACTTCTTTATCCTTTTTTACTTACCTACTTTGATGGTTAGTATTAGGACATGCTTAATTTAGCATAACTTATGCTATGCATGCGTGCATCCATACATTTGTATTGCATGCACCGGGCTCGGCGCATCATGCTAAATGCATAAACATTTCAAATCTAACTTGAATACATGCTACTTGCGCATTTTCACATGTCATTCTTAGATTAGCCGGGCCTATTCTAGTGACATTCTGTATGCGTTACATTAGGCATTTAAACATGGACTTGGATCATGCATGATTGCTAACATGTTCACTGTTTTGACACGGAGTACATTGTAAGTATTTTATGCTTTAGCATCTCGCATGGGTGTGAATGTTTGCCATGACAGCATGCTTGCCATGAGGCTAATTGCTTATGTGATATAACTACCTGAATGCCTGTGGGTGAAGGTTGGATTGTTTGAATTGGAATAATTCATCGAAATCTGTATTTTAGCCTACTTGCGAGTAGCAAATCTCAAACCATTTTCAAACAAATGGATATGCAATGTTTTGTTCCAAATTAGGCGATCTAGTCTATACTTGTTTGCTGTGCGCATAACATAGTAAATCTAGGCTAATAACCGGAATAAGAATACATGACATTTTCAAAAGAGGATATCACGGTTAGTAGAGGCCGATCTTCAGATCGGGCGAGAGGGGGTGCTCATAGCTGACCTTCCCCAATCGTACCCAAGTTCCCGAGCCGAGTCAACTTTGGTGATGACGGACACGTGGCCTTTGGCACCGAGTTAGGGTTTCCTAAATTCCCCCCATTAAAATATTTAGGTGGCGACTCTATATCTGGCAAAGCAGTCCATGTTTGGCACTTCTTTTCTAAAAATCTGTTTTCTCAAAACGATTTGCCGGATTTGGACTCTTTGGTTCAGATTAAGAACCGTGACAAAATTGAGTCCGAACTGTAACACCATAAGGTCCCTCGCGGACTTGTTACAGTCGCGGATAACTTTTGCCGACTAAAATTGGGCTTTTAGCGACCAATTTTTTGGTCGACAAAGGTGTTATTTCTTGTAGTGAAAGCTTTATCAATCATGGGTGTAATATGATTAGTTTCTAGTTTATTAATGGGCCCTAACATTTTTTTGGTACCAAAAACTTTTTGCAGCCAACCTACAATTTGGTGTGGGTGAGATGTAACTAACTAGGGTAATTTTACTTACATCACATCACTATCTCCTTATATTTTTTAAATTTTATTTTTTTACAATTTTTATAATACTTTTCACCATGTTTGTTTTCTGTTTTTTGAAATACTTTTCAAAAAATTCTATTTTCTTGCTTTTCGCATTTTCTTTATTGAATTTTTTTAATATTTTAAATAATTTTTAAAATTTTTAGACACGCCTAACATAAATATATTTTAAAAATATAATTTTTGTGAAATTTTTTTTTTAAAAATTCACTAAATACCAAAAATACAAATACTCAATATATTTTTCATATTTTTATATATTTTTTTAAAATATTTTACTTTTTAAATACATCTAAGTAAGGTGTATCTAATAAAAAAAAATGCTTAGAATTTTAAAAACATTCACTAAAAATAAAAAAATACGAAAAATAAAAAATTTAATTTTCAGAAAACTAAATTCAAAAAATTGAAATCAAAAGTTTTTGTACATCTCATAAATTAATTCTTGAAATTAAAATTAACAAAACAGTTATGAAAATGCGATTTCTTAATCTAGGAAAAGTGACTGTATAAAAAATAAGATCGTTAAAATATTACCATTATAAAATATGATTATCCCAAAATTGATGATTTAAAAAATATGATAATTGACAATAGAAATAAAAAAAACAAATAAAAAAGCAAATAGAGAGAGACAAAGACAAATCGCGCGCGCGAGAGAGAGAGATCGCGATTGAGAAATAGCGATGACGGCAGTGGACGCTAGGGTTTTGAGACAAGGGGAGGGGAGTTGGGGATGGTTCTGCGACTGAATGGGAGGGGCGGCTGTGAAAGGATGAGTCGATGACGAAGGGCTCAGATTGTTTTTTCCAGGTGAGTTGTCTTCCCTCCCTCCCTCTCTCTCCTCCTCCACACAATAAGAAGTATGAAGTATGAATTGTTTTCCAGGTTAGTTGTTTTTTCAAGATTATCAAATATTAAGAAGTATAGGATATTTTTTTTACTACAAACAACGCACATAAAAAAGAAAAAACAATGAAATCCCTCACCGAAATAGCTTCTGAAGTGGTTGGTGGTTGGTGGAGGAGATCAATCCGATGAAAGATGAGAAACTTTTTTTTTTTTTTTTTTGGAACGATACTGAAAGATGAGAATTTGAGAAATGAGAAATCAAAGTTGTTGAGATTATTGAGATTATATATATTCATTTCTCTTTTAATTTGGTGTTAATGTGATCCTTGCTAGCTAAAGCTCCGATCTCTGGCACCAGCTTGACATACTATAAAAGATTATCAAGTAAACTACATTCACAGCAAAACAGGAAAATAATAAATAAATAAATCTTCATAGTTTTTTTTGAGAGATTGCCTAAATGTGTTAAACCATCCCCACGAAAGTCAATCCATATTGTTAAAAGGAAAATTATTCAAAATTTATACAAAACTTTATACCATAATAATGTGACAACGGCTTTCCTATGGGTTTTTGTCTTTAAAAAGAAAAAAACCAGATGCACAATAATAAATGGCAAATATCTCATTCAAATTTCAACTTATGGGCACTGGTTAATGTAATACCCCTGTTCCGTAATATGTTAATTGGTCCTTAATATGATGTGATTATGTGTTTTGATATGATTTTGTGTTCCATTATGTGAAAATATGTGGTTTTGAAGTTCTATCTGTTCACCGTAGGAATATCTGTTGAATAATCTACTTTGGGAATTAAATTGAGGGCCCTATCGGCCACAGAACCCAAAATTGACTATGCCTTTATGATTAGCGTAATTTTTAGAGCCTACGGTGAAATTTAATTAGAAATTGATTCTGGTCAGATTAAACTGATTAAATTGATGAATTAAGTGCCCAAATATTTTATATTAAAATATTATATTAGTGGGGCTTGTTGTATGATAGCACTACACCCCCCTTTAACTCTTATGAACTCAAAAATCTGAGGGATTCAATTGTGAGAGAGTGAGGGCTGGCCTTAGTGAGAGAAAGGGGGAGAAATTGTGCAATTTGGCTTAAAGCTTGGAAATTTTGGGGATTTAGCTCAAGAATTGACTAGAGCTTAGAAGATCAAAGCTTCTAGGTGAGTAATCTTGGATTATAGTTCGTAATTTTGTGTGTTCAAGCTAATTTGGTGATCAAGAGTAAGATTGAAATGAAATTGTGTTGTAATTGTTGAATTGAAGCTTAATATGTGCATGCATGTAAGAAATTACTTTGAAATTGCATGTTTGAGCACAAATGTGTGTAATCCATGTGAAATGTTAAAGGAAACTCATGTTTTGACCACCATTTTGGGTTATCCAAGTTGATAATGTGGCTAATTCATCACATGCATGTACAATTTGAGAAGATATGAGCTTGAATACATGAATTTGTTATGTTGGTGTTGAGTTTGACATATTTTGGGCCATGCATATAGATAAATCAAGAAATTGAGCTTCATAATGTTATAATTTTGCATTGGTACCATGCTGGTATGATTATATTTGAGATTTGAACCATTGCATGCAAGTAATGTAGCTGGAAAATCGAATTGGAGCTCAAGAACTCAACCTGGGATTTCCAGAATTTTGTTGTCCGCTCGAGCGGGAGAACTGCCGCTCGAGCGGGAAAATCATGCTCCCAGCACTTTTTACAGACAAGGCTCCCGCTCGAGCGGGGGATTTGGCGCTCAAGCGGGGAGCTATGTAGACAGGAAGTCCGCTCGAGCGGCCGAGTTCATGCTCGAGCGGGAATTTGAGGTAACCAGCACTTTTGCGGGCATAAGGGTCCGCTCGAGCGGGGAAGTCCACGCTTGAGCAGGGACCCTGTTTTCTGAAATTCTGAAAATGCATTATGTGTTCTGTTTTTCCGTTCTCTTTCACTTGTAAGCACTCTTAGGCATATGTTAAGCATTATAAATGAGTTAATGAGATAAGAATAAAGCCTAATGAGGAGTATTCGAATTAAAGAACGGATTGAACTGTTAGTGACCCTTTTGTGTTCATGAAATATGTAGGGTCAAGCTCCAGGGCAAATCCACAAGCCGATCACGGTGAGTAATATCGATGTTTGAATGCTTGTGAATGTCCAATGGTTTACTCCCTTATAAGCTGTATGAGTTGCTAATTGGGATTTTGGACGAAAGTCTGACATGAATAGATAAATGGACCAAAGGTCGTTCTGATAAACATAAATGGACCAAAGGTCGTTCTGATAAACATAAATGGACCAAAGGTCGTTTTGATAAACATAAATGGACCAAAGGTCGTTTTGATAGAACTGAATGAACCGAAGGTCGTTTTGATAAAACTGAATGGACCGAAGGTCGTTTTGATAGAAATGAACAGACTGAAGGTCGTTTTGACATATATGAATGGACCGAAGGTCGTTTCGACATATATGAATGGACCGAAGGTCGTTTCGACATATATGAATGGACCGAAGGTCGTTTTGACATGAATGAGTGGGCCGAAGGCCGTTTTGACACAAATAAGTGGGCCGAAGGCCGTTTTGACATAAATGAATGGGCCGAAGGCCATTTTGACAAAAATGAACGGGCCGAAGGCCGTTTTGACAATAGATGAATGGGCCGAAGGCCGTTTGACATGAATGGAAATCTGAATGGGCCAAAGGCCAGAATATTGAAATTACAGTCACTTGATTCGAATTTTGTATTGTATATATATATGTTAAATAGAAATATGAATTGGGCCCAAGGCCGTTCGGAATATGCTGTTCTACATATTGTTGTATCTTCTTATTTGATATTATTCACTGGCTTTCGTTCACACTCATTCATGTGTTTGTAGGTGAGCTAAGAGAGGTCTAGACCCAGCCCCAGTGAAGCCAGTGTGGAACAACCAAGTTTTTGAGAGTCAGCCCCTACGTCTCACGCACGAGACTCGTCTTCGCCCTTTTGTTCGGTATTTATATTTTGTCAAGTTGGCGAGGACTCTGTATCTGTTGTGTACAATTTTGACGGGGTGACTTAGACTAATGATCCTGTCTATACAGAACCTTTTGTTACTGTATTTTCTGATGTGAGTTGTTAACATATTTGTGTCTGGAATGTTATGACGTGCATATAAGCACAAATCTATGGACAAAGTTTTAAATTGCTTCCATTTGGCCCCCATTAACTCTGTTAAAATACGTTTGGTTTGGTTTGAGGCCGTAGGTAATCTCATGATTACTGGCCGGTTACGTCCTTAACCCACGGGGGCGGGTTCGGGTCGTGACAGTTAAAATGGCAATAAAAATAGCATTATACTTTAAAGAATGACCATTCTACATAGGTGTTTAAGGAATAACCATTATACTTAATTCTATCTCATTTTAATGTTGCTAGTAGATGAAAATATAATTATCTAATCAATGAATCACATGTGTAAAATAAAAAAATGAATATTACATTACATGTCATATAATTGTGTCTCATCCTGCCAGTGTACTTTTTTTCTTTTCTTTTTTTCTCCCTTTTATTTGATACCATAAAATAGTTTATAATAAAAAGTAAATTATTTAGGTTTATTTTTAAATTAAAAAAAAGAAGAAGATATTTTCATGTAGTATTTATTTAACTTTGACAATGTGAAGTTTGAAGGGAGGGTAAGTATTACTACAAATCTTAGACGTTTTTGGAGTTTACATACATGATTATTACTATGAGTATGAGAAACTTAAAAAAGGCATATTACAATATAAATTGTGCGTGCAGAGGAGTACAGGGAAGAGCTGGCCATTGCACACGTGAGACGACTCCTAGACATCGTCGCGTGTACCACCTCTTTTGGTTAGTCTAAAATCTCCGGTCGAATGAGTCCACTGGCAGGATGAGACACAATTATATGATATTTAATGTAATATTCATTTTTTTTTATTTCACACATGTGATTCATTGATTAGATAATTCTATTTTTATCTACCAGCAACATTAAAATGAGATGGAATTAAGTATAATGATTATTCCTTAAACTCCTATATAGAATGGGCAATCTTTTATAATGACAAATGATAATTTTATTTAGGGCTCGTTTGGAAACTTAGTTATTTTAGTTAATTTTTTAAACTATTTTAATATATTTATTAAAGTTATATATAGGACGATAGTTGTTTTATTTATTTTTTAATTGATTTGATGATTGTGAGGAAATTTTTTTTTTTGAATGTGACATATTATTATTATTATTAACTATTTTAGCCTCAAATCCACATCTTAAACTCCCCCTTACAATATATTTTCTATTATTTCATTTCAAACATTACTTAAAATCCTTTGTAATATAATAGTGCAATCAATTCATTATTACAACTCATAAGTCTTCACCTTTTGTTAAAACAATTTCATTTGAAAAATTCACCAATTTATTTTCTTTAACTTGTGATTTATAAAATAATAAACGAATGTATTTTTACTTAACTTTTTTAGTTAAACTATGAAGGTTTCATTTTGAATTTGGAAGAACCGAAACTATAAACCGAAACTATAAACTTTAGGGGATTGGATATCTTGGTTCTAGGATTCGAACTGTAGACTTGGATTCCAACTGCAGACTTGGGATTTCTGAAATTAAAAAATAAATAGGGAGGAGGGGGTGTACGTACCAGTGTACTTATTAGATGATTCATATTGACAAAATTGTAACAAAAAAAAAAAAAAAAAAAACCCATGAAGGATGAGTCGATGATGAAGGGCTCAGATTGTTTTTTCCAGGTGAGTTGTCTTCCCTCCCTCCCTCCCTCTCCTCCTCCACACAATAAGAAGTATGAAGTATGAGTTGTTTTCCAGGTGAGTTCTTTTTTCAAGATTATCAAATATTAAGAGGTATGAGATATTTTTTTTACTACGAACAACGCACATAACATAGATAAAACAATGAAATCCCTCACCGAAATAGCTTCTGAAGTGGTTGGTGGTTGGTGGAGGAGATCAATCCGATGAAAGATGAGAATTTTTTTTTTTTTTGGAACGATACTGAAAGATGAGAATTTGAGAAATGAGAGATCAAAGTTGTTGAGATTATTGAGATTATATATATTCATTTCTCTTTTAATTTGGTGTTAATGTGAACCTTGGTAGCTAAAGCTGCGATCTCTGGCACCAGCTTGACATACTATAAAAGATTATCAAATAAACTACATTCACAGCAGAACAGGAAAATAATAAATAAATAAATCTTCATAGTTTTTTTTGAGAGATTGCCTAAATGTGTTAAACCATCCCCACGAAAGTCGATCCATATTGTTAAAAGGAAAATTATTCAAAATTTATACAAAACTTTATACCATAATAATGTGACAACGGCTTTCCTATGGGTTTTTGTTTTTAAAAAGAAAAAACCAGATGCGCAATAATAAATGGCAAATATCTCATTCAAATTTCAACTTATGGGCACTAGTTAAAATGGTAATAAAAATAGCATTATACTTAAAAGAATGACCATTCTATATAGGCGTTTAAGGAATAACCATTATACTTAATTCTATCTCATTTTCATGTTGCTGGTAGATAAAAATATAATTATCTAATCAATGAATCACATGTGTAAAATAAAAAAATGAATATTACATTACATGTCATATAATTGTGTCGCATCCTGCCAGTGTACTTTTTTCTTTTCTTTTTTTCTCCCTTTTATTTGATACCTTAAAATAGTTTGTGATAAAAAGTAAATTATTGAGGTTTATTTTTAAATTAAAAAAAAAAAGAAGAAGATATTTTCATGTAGTATTTATTTAACTTTGACAATTTGAAGTTTGAAGGGAGGGTAAGTATTACTACAAATCTTAGATGTTTTTGGAGTTTACATACATGATTATTACTATGAGTATGAGAAACTTAAAAAAGGCATATTACAATATAAATTGTGCGTGCAGAGGAGTACAGGAAAGAGCTGGCCATTGCACACATGAGACGACTCCTAGACATCGTCGCGTGTACCACCTCTTTTGGTTAGTCTAAAATCTCCAGTCGAATGAGTCTACTGGCAGGATAAGACACAATTATATGACATTTAATGTAATATTCATTTTTTTATTTTACACATGTGATTCATTGATTAGATAATTATATTTTTATCTACCAGCAACATTAAAATGAGATGGAATTAAGTATAATGATTATTCCTTAAACTCCTAAATAGAATGGTCATTCTTTTATAATGACAAATGATAATTTTATTTAGGGCTCGTTTGGAAACTTAGTTATTTTAGTTAATTTTTTTTAACTATTTTAATATATTTATTAAAGTTATATATAGGATGATAGTTGATTTTTTTTTTTTAATTGAATTGATGATTGTGAGGAAAAAAAAAATTTGAATGTGACATATTATTATTATTAACTATTTTAGCCTCAAATCCACATCCTAAACTCCCCCTTACAATATATTTTCTATTATTTCATTTCAAACATTACTTAAAATCTTTTGTAATATAATAGTGCAATCAATTCATTATTACAACTCATAAGTCTTCACCTTTTGTTAAAACAATTTCATTTGAAAAATTCACCAATTTATTTTCTTTAACTTGTGATTTATAAAATAATACAAGAAATGTATTTTTACTTTACTTTTTTAGTTAAACTATGAAGGTTTCATTTTGAATTTGGAAGAACCGAAACTATAAACCGAAACTACAAACTTTAGGGGATCGGATGTGTTGGTTCTAGGATTCGAACTATAGACTTGGATTCCAACTGTAGACTTGGGATTTCTGAAATTAAAAAATAAATAGGGAGGAGGGGGTGTACGTACCAGTGTACTTATTAGATGATCCATATTGACAAAATTGTAACAAAAAAATTAAAAAAAAAACCCATGAAGGATGAGTCGATGACGAAGGGCTCGGATTGTTTTTTCCAGGTGAGTTGCCTTCCCTCCCTCCCTCTTCTCCTCCACACAATAAGAAGTATGAAGTATGAGTTGTTTTCCAGGTGAGTTGTTTTTCAAGATTATCAAATATTAAGAGGTATGAGATATTTTTTTTACTACAAACAACGCACATAACAAAGAAAAAACAATGAAATCCCTCACCGAGATAGCTTCTGAAGTGGTTGGTGGTTGGTGACGGAGATCAATCCGATGAAAGATGAGATTTTTTTTTTTTTTTTTTGGAACGATGCTGAAAGATGAGAATTTGAGAAATGAGAGATCAAAGTTGTTGAGATTATTGAGATTATATATATTCATTTCTCTTTTAATTTGGTGTTAATGTGATCCTTGGTAGCTAAAGCTGCGATCTCTGGCACCAGCTTGACATACTATAAAAGATTATCAAATAAACTACATTCACAGCAGAACAGGAAAATAATAAATAAATAAATCTTCATAGTTTTTTTTTGAGAGATTGCCTAAATGTGTTAAACCATCCCCACGAAAGTCGATCCATATTGTTAAAAGGAAAATTATTCAAAATTTATACAAAACTTTATACCATAATAATGTGACAACGGCTTTCCTATGGGTTTTTGTTTTTAAAAAGAAAAAACCAGATGCACAATAATAAATGGCAAATATCTCATTCAAATTTCAACTTATGGGCACTGGTTAAAATGGTAATAAAAATAGCATTATACTTAAAAGAATGACCATTCTATATAGGCGTTTGAGGAATAACCATTATACTTAATTCTATCACATTTTAATGTTGCTGGTAGATAAAAATATAATTATCTAATCAATGAATCACATGTGTAAAACAAAAAAATGAATATTACATTACATGTCATATAATTGTGTCGCATGCTGCCAGTGTACTTTTTTCTTTTCTTTTTTCTCCCTTTTATTTGATACCATAAAATAGTTTGTAATAAAAATTAAATTATTTAGGTTTATTTTTAAATTAAAAAAAAAAGAAGAAGATATTTTCATGTAGTATTTATTTAACTTTGACAATTTGAAGTTTGAAGGGACGGTAAGTATTACTACAAATCTTAGATGTTTTTGGAGTTTACATACATGATTATTACTATGAGTATGAGAAACTTAAAAAGGGCATATTACAATATAAATTGTGCATGCAGAGGAGTACAGGAAAGAGCTGGCCATTGCACACGTGAGACGACTCCTAGACATCGTCGCGTGTACCACCTCTTTTGGTTAGTCTAAAATCTCCGGTCGAATGAGTCTACTGGCAGGATAAGACACAATTATATGACATTTAATGTAGTATTCATTTTTTTATTTTACACATGTGATTCATTGATTAGATAATTATATTTTTATCTACCAGCAACATTAAAATGAGATGGAATTAAGTATAATGATTATTCCTTAAACTCCTATATAGAATGGTCATTCTTTTATAATGACAAATGATAATTTTATTTAGGGCTCGTTTGGAAACTTAGTTATTTTAGTTAATTTTTTTTAACTATTTTAATATATTTATTAAAGTTATATATAGGATGATAGTTGATTTTTTTTTTTAATTGAATTGATGATTGTGAGGGAAAAAAAAAATTTGAATGTGACATATTATTATTATTATTAACTATTTTAGCCTCAAATCCACACCCTAAACTCCCCCTTACAATATATTTTCTATTATTTCATTTCAAACATTACTTAAAATCTTTTGTAATATCATAGTGCAATCAATTCATTATTACAACTCATAAGTCTTCACCTTTTGTTAAAACAATTTCATTTGAAAAATTCACCAATTTATTTTCTTTAACTTGTGATTTATAAAATAATACAAGAAATGTATTTTTACTTAACTTTTTTAGTTAAACTATGAAGGTTTCATTTTGAATTTGGAAGAACCGAAACTGTAAACCGAAACTATAAACTTTAGGGGATCGGATGTGTTGGTTCTAGGATTCGAACTATAGACTTGGATTCCAACTGTAGACTTGGGATTTCTGAAATTAAAAAATAAATAGGGAGGAGGGGGTGTACGTACCAGTGTACTTATTAGATGATTCATATTGACAAAATTGTAACAAAAAAACAAAAAAAAAAACCCATGAAGGATGTGTCGATGACGAAGGGCTCGGATTGTTTTTTCCAGGTGAGTTGCCTTCCCTCCCTCCCTCTTCTCCTCCACACAATAAGAAGTATGAAGTATGAGTTGTTTTCCAGGTGAGTTGTTTTTTCAAGATTATCAAATATTAAGAGGTATGAGATATTTTTTTTACTACAAACAACGCACATAACAAAGAAAAAACGATGAAATCCCTCACCGAGATAGCTTCTGAAGTGGTTGGTGGTTGGTGAAGGAGATCAATCCGATGAAAGATGAGATTTTTTTTTTTTTTTTGGAACGATGCTGAAAGATGAGAATTTGAGAAATGAGAGATCAAAGTTGTTGAGATTATTGAGATTATATATATTCATTTCTCTTTTAATTTGGTGTTAATGTGATCCTTGGTAGCTAAAGCTGCGATCTCTGGCACCAGCTTGACATACTATAAAAGATTATCAAATAAACTACATTCACAGCAGAACAGGAAAATAATAAATAAATAAATCTTCATAGTTTTTTTTTGAGAGATTGCCTAAATGTGTTAAACCATCCCCACGAAAGTCGATCCATATTGTTAAAAGGAAAATTATTCAAAATTTATACAAAACTTTATACCATAATAATGTGACAACGGCTTTCCTATGGGCTTTTGTTTTTAAAAAGAAAAAACCAGATGCACAATAATAAATGGCAAATATCTCATTCAAATTTCAACTTATGGGCACTAGTTAAAATGGTAATAAAAATAGCATTATACTTAAAAGAATGACCATTCTATATAGGCGTTTAAGGAATAACCATTATACTTAATTCTATCACATTTTAATGTTGCTGGTAGATAACAATATAATTATCTAATCAATGAATCACATGTGTAAAATAAAAAAATGAATATTACATTACATGTCATATAATTGTGTCGCATGCTGCCAGTGTACTTTTTTCTTTTCTTTTTTTCTCCCTTTTATTTGATACCATAAAATAGTTTGTAATAAAAATTAAATTATTTAGGTTTATTTTTAAATTAAAAAAAAGAAGAAGAAGATATTTTCATGTAGTATTTATTTAACTTTGACAATTTGAAGTTTGAAGGGAGGGTAAGTATTACTACAAATCTTAGATGTTTTTGGAGTTTACATACATGATTATTACTATGAGTATGAGAAACTTAAAAAAGGTATATTACAATATAAATTGTGCGTGCAGAGGAGTGCAGGAAAGAGCGGGCCATTGCACACGTGAGACGACTCCTAGACATCGTCGCGTGTACCACCTCTTTTGGTTAGTCTAAAATCTCCGGTCGAATGAGTCTACTGGCAGGATAAGACACAATTATATGACATTTAATGTAGTATTCATTTTTTTATTTTACACATGTGATTCATTGATTAGATAATTATATTTTTATCTACCAGCAACATTAAAATGAGATGGAATTAAGTATAATGATTATTCCTTAAACTCCTATATAGAATGGTCATTCTTTTATAATGACAAATGATAATTTTATTTAGGGCTCGTTTGGAAACTTAGTTATTTTAGTTAATTTTTTTAAACTATTTTAATATATTTATTAAAGTTATATAAAGGATGATAGTTGATTTTTTTTTTTAATTGAATTGATGATTGTGAGGAAAAAAAAAATTTGAATGTGACATATTATTATTATTAACTATTTTAGCCTCAAATCCACACCCTAAACTCCCCCTTACAATATATTTTCTATTATTTCATTTCAAACATTACTTAAAATCTTTTTTAATATAATAGTGCAATCAATTCATTATTACAACTCATAAGTCTTCACCTTTTGTTAAAACAATTTCATTTGAAAAATTCACCAATTTATTTTCTTTAACTTGTGATTTATAAAATAATACAAGAAATGTATTTTTACTTAACTTTTTTAGTTAAACTATGAAGGTTTCATTTTGAATTTGGAAGAACCGAAACTATAAACCGAAACTATAAACTTTAGGGGATCGGATGTCTTGGTTCTAGGATTCGAACTATAGACTTGGATTCCAACTGTAGACTTGGGATTTCTGAAATTAAAAAATAAATAGGGAGGAGGGGGTGTACGTACCAGTGTACTTATTAGATGATTCATATTGAAAAAATTGTAACAAAAAAATAAAAAAAAAAAACCCATGAAGGATGAGTCGATGACGAAGGGCTCGGATTGTTTTTTCCAGGTGAGTTGCCTTCCCTCCCTCCCTCTTCTCCTCCACACAATAAGAAGTATGAAGTATGAGTTGTTTTCCAGGTGAGTTGTTTTTTCAAGATTATCAAATATTAAGAGGTATGAGATATTTTTTTTACTACAAACAACGCACATAACAAAGAAAAAACGATGAAATCCCTCACCGAGATAGCTTCTGAAGTGGTTGGTGGTTGGTGAAGGAGATCAATCCGATGAAAGATGAGATTTTTTTTTTGGAACGATGCTGAAAGATGAGAATTTGAGAAATGAGAGATCAAAGTTGTTGAGATTATTGAGATTATATATATTTATTTCTCTTTTAATTTGGTGTTAATGTGATCCTTGGTAGCTAAAGCTGCGATCTCTGGCACCAGCTTGACATACTATAAAAGATTATCAAATAAACTACATTCACAGCAGAACAGGAAAATAATAAATAAATAAATCTTCATAGTTTTTTTTTGAGAGATTGCCTAAATGTGTTAAACCATCCCCACGAAAGTCGATCCATATTGTTAAAAGGAAAATTATTCAAAATTTATACAAAACTTTATACCATAATAATGTGACAACGGCTTTCCTATGGGTTTTTGTTTTTAAAAAGAAAAAACCAGATGCACAATAATAAATGGCAAATATCTCATTCCAATTTCAACTTATGGGCACTAGTTAAAATGGTAATAAAAATAGCATTATACTTAAAAGAATGACCATTCTATATAGGCGTTTAAGGAATAACCATTATACTTAATTCTATCACATTTTAATGTTGCTGGTAGATAAAAATATAATTATCTAATCAATGAATCACATGTGTAAAATAAAAAAATGAATATTACATTACATGTCATATAATTGTGTCGCATGCTGCCAGTGTACTTTTTTCTTTTCTTTTTTCTCCCTTTTATTTGATACCATAAAATAGTTTGTAATAAAAATTAAATTATTTAGGTTTATTTTTAAATTAAAAAAAAAAAGAAGAAGATATTTTCATGTAGTATTTATTTAACTTTGACAATTTGAAGTTTGAAGGGAGGGTAAGTATTACTACAAATCTTAGATGTTTTTGGAGTTTACATACATGATTATTACTATGAGTATGAGAAACTTAAAAAAGGCGTATTACAATATAAATTGTGCGTGCAGAGGAGTACAGGAAAGAGCTGGCCATTGCACACGTGAGACG
The DNA here is from genome assembly GCA_036172215.1 of Camellia granthamiana. NCBI lineage: Eukaryota > Viridiplantae > Streptophyta > Magnoliopsida > Ericales > Theaceae > Camellia > Camellia granthamiana. The sequence continues at coordinate 160,610,896 of CM069907.1, read as the reverse complement.
ACTCCTAGACATCGTCGCGTGTACCACCTCTTTTGGTTAGTCTAATATCTCCGGTCGAATGAGTCTACTGGCAGGATCAGACACAATTATATGACATTTAATGTAATATTCATTTTTTTATTTTACACATGTGATTCATTGATTAGATAATTATATTTTTATCTACCTGCAACATTAAAATGAGATGGAATTAAGTATAATGATTATTCCTTGAACTCCTATATAGAATGGTCATTCTTTTATAATGACAAATGATAATTTTATTTAGGGCTCGTTTGGAAACTTAGTTATTTTAGTTATTTTTTTTAACTATTTTAATATATTTATTAAAGTTATATATAGGATGATAGTTTTTTTTTTTTTAATTGAATTGATGATTGTGAGGAAAAAAAAAATTTGAACGTGACATATTATTATTATTAACTATTTTAGCCTCAAATCCACATCTTAAACTCCCCCTTACAATATATTTTCTATTATTTCATTTCAAACATTACTTAAAATCCTTTGTAATATAATAGTGCAATCAATTCATTATTACAACTCATATCTTCACCTTTTGTTAAAACAATTTCATTTGAAAAATTCAGCAATTTATTTTCTTTAACTTGTGATTGATAAAATAATAAACGAAATGTATTTTTACTTAACTTTTTTAGTTAAACTATGAAGGTTTCATTTTCAATTTGGAAGAACCGAAACTATAAACTTTAGGGGATCAGATGTCTTGGTTCTAGGATTCGAACTGTAGACTTGGATTCCAACTGCAGACTTGGGATTTCTGAAATTTAAAAATAAATAGGGAGGAGGGGGTGTACGTACCAGTGTACTTATTAGATGATTCATATTGACAAAATTGTAAAAAAAAAAAAAAAAAAATTAAAAAAAATTAAAAAAAACCATGAAGGATGAGTCGATGACGAAGGGCTCAGATTGTTATTTCCAGGTGAGTTGTCTTCCCTCCCTCCCTCCCTCTCCTCCTCCACACAATAAGAAGTATGAAGTATGAGTTGTTTTCCAGGTGAGTTGTTTTTTCAAGATTATCAAATATTAAGAGGTGTGAGATATTTTTTTTCCTACAAACAACGCACATAACAAAGAAAAAGCAATGAAATCCCTCACCGAAATAGCTTCTGAAGTGGTTGGTGGTTGGTGGAGGAGATCAACCCGATGAAAGATGAGAATTTTTTTTTTTTTTTTGGAACGATACTGAAAGATGAGAATTTGAGAAATGAGAGATCAAAGTTGTTGAGATTATTGAGATTATATATATTCATTTCTCTTTTAATTTGGTGTTAATGTGATCCTTGGTAGCTAAAGCTGCGATCTCTGGCACCAGCTTGACATACTATAAAAGATTATCAAATAAACTACATTCACAGCAGAACAGGAAAATAATAAATAAATAAATCTTCATAGTTTTTTTTGAGAGATTGCCTAAATGTGTTAAACCATCCCCACGAAAGTCGATCCATATTGTTAAAAGGAAAATTATTCAAAATTTATACAAAACTTTATACCATAATAATGTGACAACGACTTTCCTATGGGTTTTTGTTTTTAAAAAGAAAAAACCAGATGCACAATAATAAATGGCAAATATCTCATTCAAATTTCAACTTATGGGCACTGGTTAAAATGGTAATAAAAATAGCATTATACTTAAAAGAATGACCATTCTATATAGGCGTTTAAGGAATAACCATTATACTTAATTCTATCTCATTTTCATGTTGCTGGTAGATAATAATATAATTATCTAATCAATGAATCACATGTGTAAAATAAAAAAATGAATATGACATTACATGTCATATAATTGTGTCTCATCCTGCTAGTGTACTTTTTTCTTCTCTTTTTTTCTCCCTTTTATTTGATACCATAAAATAGTTTGTAATAAAAAGTAAATTATTTAGGTTTATTTTTGAATTAAAAAAAAAAGAAGAAGATATTTTCATGTAGTATTTATTTAACTTTGACAATTTGAAGTTTGAAGGGAGGGTAAGTATTACTACAAATCTTAGATGTTTTTGGAGTTTACATACATGATTATTACTATGAGTATGAGAAACTTAAAAAAGGCATATTACAATATAAATTGTGCATGCAGAGGAGTACAGGAAAGAGCTGGCCAGTGCACACGTGAGACGACTCCTAGACATCGTCGCGTGTACCACCTCTTTTGGTTAGTCTAAAATCTCCGGTCGAATGAGTCTACTGGCAGGATAAGACACAATTATATGACATTTAATGTAATATTCATTTTTTTATTTTACACATGTGATTCACTGATTAGATAATTATATTTTTATCTACCAGCAACATCAAAATGAGATGGAATTAAGTATAATGATTATTCCTTAATATAGCGACCCCGGTCTTTTTCCCATTTGATTATTGTATTCGGACTTATGTTCCGTGGATTCCGTTGTCATATTATTGTCGTTGTTGTCCTTGATTCCTTATTCTTTGGTTATAGGATGTTTTGGGCAGGTTGATTACAGGTTGGTTGAGTCTAGAAACAAATTCTTGATGTTCAGTTTTTGGCTTGCTCGCTCGAGCGAGCTTCTCTTCGCTCGAGCGAGGTCCTTCTTGGTTCGTCGCTCGAGCGAGCATTTCTTGGCTCGAGCGAGGGCTGCGTCCAGTGCTAGACCTGAGGGCAGTGTTTGTTGGCTCGAGCGAGCTTTCCTTCGCTCGAGCGAGATGGTTTGTCTTTGGCTCGAGCGAGCTTCTTTTCGCTCGAGCGAGGTCTGTTTTTGTGTCTGGTCGCTCGAGCGACCATGTCTTCGCTCGAGCGAGCCTGTCCAGTATTTAAACGCAGCAGCAGTTTTAAAACGTGTTTTTTCACAATTTTTGATCCAGAAACCCTAGTTTCGAGTTTCTTTTCTCTCAACTCATCTTTTCCTTGGGTTTGATCTATCTAGAGGGCGTTTTTAATCTAGTTCCTTCATTAAAAAGGTAGAGGAGAGTGAGAGCTTTCATTTAATCGGAGCAATTGTTGATTTGGAGCACTTTGGGGTTTTGAGCACCATCTTCTCCTTCTCCTTTTGGGTTCTTCTGTTTAAGGTAGGGATTTCCTACTCCTTGTATACGTTTTAATCCTAAGTGTTGGTGTTTTGGTATGTGGGAGGTAGTTTGGTAATTTTGGGGAAAAACCTTAGGGTTTTGTTATAGATTAATTCATGTAATTAATTTAAAGGAGAATTGTGTATTGGTTAAATTCATGAGATTTGGGGAAATTGAGATTTTGTTGATGTAGTTGAATATTTAATCACTCATCTGTGAAATTGATATATATATATTGTGATATTTATTTCTTGCTTAGAAATAATTGTTTTGGGGATAGCCAGTGATTGTTGTAGACCTTGCATGTGGCTTAGGTATAACTGGAATTTAGTCAGCTGTTTGACTGTTGAATTAATACAGAACATTACGTGTATTGATTATGTGTTGTATATGGCAAGTATTAATTATGTTGCATATGCATTTGGTTTTGGAGGAGATAGGGGATGAACTCCCGGTTTAGGGGAAGAAAGGGGATGGACTCCTAAACCGAATTTGTTGGAGGGTTTAGGGGAAGAAAGGGGATGGACCCCTAAACCAGATGTGTTGGGAGGAGAAAGGGGATAGACCCCTGTAGCATCACATTTATGTGTACTTATTGTTAATAGAAGTATTTCTATTGATTGTTGGCATGATACATCACCACCATGTGTATCAGTTGGGAAGTATGGAAGTGAATGAATTGTGATTGATGTAACACCTGTATGTGTGTTTATTATATTGTAAGAAAGGTTAATCCGATGTGTTATCCTTGTTGAGTTGTTTGGCCAGGTTGTGAGCCATGTGGGTATAAGTGGAAAGTGAGTTGTGTCGTAGACCACGTGTCATAGACTGTATAGGCATTCGTGTCATAAAATTTGGGAATTTATTATCTTGTGCTAACTATGTATCGGATGTTAATGCTTTAGTTAATTCTTATGCCTGGTTTAGTATTTCTCTACTGGGCTGTGGCTCACCCTATATGGGAACTTCATTTTCAGGTGCAGATGGTTCACTGCCTCCAAGGACTTAGCTTGTGAGGGATTGGAACTCGAAGATTTGTTTCTAGTTTATTTGCTTTTATATGTAAAACACTCAAGCCTAGGGCTTTATTTGTTTTTGAGTTAGACTCATGGATTTGTGTCCAAGTATTGGCTTGGCAAGATGTAAGCCCGTAGGGCATTTATTTTGATGTTTTATTTCTTAATACTCTGATGAATGGAATTATATTCTTGTTTTGATATGATGATGTATGTTAATATTATTTATTATGGGTTTAATTTTGAGGGCGTGACAACTTGGTATCAGAGCGTACCGGGTTCGAATACTTTGGGTACGTGGGAAGTGATTAGTATCACAATGGGTTCGTCTCGTTTGATAGAGACTTAGTGTAATGATTGCATGCTTATATGATAACATGTTTACGTGACTATGTGGGTATGGAATGTAGTTTCTGGGATGTTGATTGGACCCTTGAGTCCCTGAAAGTCTTGTTGGAAAGGCACTTGATCAATGTTGTTTCCAACCGGAACTTTAGTGACGCCTCGGGACTATCATTATCCAGAAATGAAATTCGTAGGTGCTTATGTGATTATGTGCTTACGTGGTGTGATTTATTGTTGTCTAATGTATTAGGACGCGAGTGTCATAGTTTTGGCATATTATTTAGAGTGCTAACGTCTTTGTTTCTTTTATTAGGATGTCAGGACGAGGACGAGGTCGTGGTAGGCGTGGTAGGCAGGCCGGGCAAGAAGTGCCTATACCGGAGGAGATTCCGACGGTTCAGGAGGGTGTTGGCCAGGCCAATGCGGCCGAGCCAGTAGGGCAGCAGGGTTTGGGCACTTTGGCCCAAGAGATAGCAGGGGCATTTCAGGCGTCAGTGGACATTCTGAGGGCTGCGAATCCAGCCCAGGTAGTTCCGGCCCCGGTAGTTGCTGCAGATGCAGGGCCTTCTTTTCTGAAAAGGGAGTTTTTCCGGTCTCAACCGGAAGTGTTTGTTGGTGATCCTAGCGAGCCGCTTAAAGCAGACGAATGGCTCGAACAGACAACGAAAACGTTTGAGATGCTTGGCATCGAAGACGAGGGGTTGAAGGTGACCTTGGCATCTTTCCAGCTGAAAGGGGATGCGGGTCAGTGGTGGAAGTTCACCAAGGGTCGCATTGGAGGTACTTGGAAGGAGTTTGTTGATGCTTTTCAGGAGAAGTATCTGTCTCCAGCTGTTCAGGAGACGTTGAGAGATCAGTTCTGCCAGCTGAAGCAGAATAGTTCATCAGTGGCTGAGTTTGAGGCCTTATTTACTAGTTTGTCCAGGTTCGCACCTGAGTTAGTGGCGTCTGAGGAGCGTCGGTGTATAGAGTTCGAGAAGAAGTTGAGGCGCGGCCTCAAATTGAGAGTTGTGCCGACTATGATTAGGGATTTTGGGCGTTTGGTTGATGCAGCAGCCCATACTGAGATTGCGATGCGGGAGGAGGAGGAAGGGCAGAAAGGCTCCAAGAGGAGTCAGGATGGTCAGGGCGATGGCAGGAGGCAGAGAGGTTTCACTCCTCAGCAGCCTCAGAGTAGCTTCTCTAGGTCTACTTTTCCTGTACCGAGTGCTAGTTCGGGGAAAGGCAGTCAGGGAGATATTACCTGTTTCAAGTGTGGCCAGCTGGGCCATAAGTCTTCAGTCTGTCCTCAGAAGGGAGGAGTACAGAGGGCAGCATCTTCTTCGGCTCGATCACAGAGTCAGAGTCAGGGTAGAGGCCAGTCGCTCTCTTGTTTTCAGTGTGGTCAGCCGGGGCATATGAAGAGGTCCTGCCCGCAGTTAAGTGGCACACCTGGTGCGTCTGGTTTGAGTTGTTTTCAGTGTGGTCAGCCAGGGCACCTGAAGAGGTTTTGCCCACAGTTGAGTGGCACATCTGGTGCATCTGGGTTGAGGCAGACTCAGAGTCAGCCAGTTCAGTCCGTTCAGGCCTCGAGGACTAATCAGGGGGCTTCATCGTCCCATTCGGTGCAGCAGTCTTACGCTCCTAGGGGTGAGCAGGTTGATCAGAGGTCGTCGGGGCGCGTGTATGCAGTTACCGCGCAGGATCTGGTGCCGACTCCGTCGGTTGTGAGAGGTACCTTCTTGTTTTGCAATTCAGTTGCTAATGTTTTGATCGATACGGGTGCATCTCATTCTTTTGTGTCTGCTGCATTCGCATCTATTTTGGAGTTGGAGTTAGCACAGTTAGCATCTCCTATTTGTGTAGTGTCACCACTTGGGGGCGAATTAATTTTGAAACAAGGTGTTAGGGGTTGTGATATAGAGGTCGATGATCATAGAATCCCTTTTTCTTTCGTGGTTATGCCCATGAAGGGCTTCGATGTTATTTTGGGTATGGACTGGTTATCGTCATACCGGGCATTTATTGATTGCTACCGTCAAAGGGTCACCTGTTGTACAGTTAGCGGGGAACGTTTCCATTTTCTAGGGGACAGGGTTGGTAGTGTTTTGCCACCAGGGTACGATCCGCGAGGGCGGAGTGAGCTTAGTGGTCTACTTGCTAGCCTTGAGAGTAGTGAGTGTGATGAGACCCAGATTGTGTTACCGAGGGTGGTTTGTGAATACCCGGACGTCTTCCCCGAGGATCTTGTTGGTTTGCCACCTCATCGAGAGATTGAGTTCTCTATTGATTTAGTGCCCGGCACGGCGCCGATTTCTATGGCACCTTACCGTTTCGCCCCAGCTGAGTTAGTTGAGTTGAAGGTTCAACTCCAGGAGTTGCTAGATAAGGGCTATATCCGTCCTAGTGTTTCGCCGTGGGGAGCACCGGCCCTATTCGCTAAGAAGAAAGGTGGTGCTTTGAGACTGTGTATAGATTACCGGAAATTGAATCGGGCTACGGTTAAGAATAAGTACCCTATGCCTCGTATAGATGATTTGTTTGACCAGTTGAAGGGTTCCCGTTGTTTCTCTAAGATAGACTTGAGATCGGGTTATCATCAGTTGAGAGTCAGGGAGGAGGACATTCCAAAGACGGCATTCCGTACGCGGTATGGCCACTATGAGTTTCTGGTGATGCCGTTTGGGCTCACCAACGCACCGGCAGTGTTTATGGATTTGATGAATCGGATCTTTCGGGAATTCTTAGATCGTTTTGTGGTCGTCTTCGTGGACGACATTCTGATTTATTCACCTTCAGAGGAGGAGCACGAGGAACACTTGAGAGTGGTGCTTGAGTTACTTAGAGCCCATAAGTTATATGCTAAGTTTGGGAAGTGTGAATTCTGGCTAGAAGAGGTAAAATTTTTAGGCCACGTAGTTTCTGGGAAAGGGGTGTCTGTTGATACATCCAAGATTGAGGCAGTGCAAGATTGGGTACAACCTAAGAGTGTGTTTGAGATCCGCAGTTTTCTGGGATTGGCAGGGTATTATCGTCGGTTTGTGAAGGATTTCTCCAAGTTAGCTTCACCGTTAACCAGATTGACTCGGAAGGGAGTCAAATTTGTATGGAGTGAGACTTGTGAAAAGTCGTTTCAGGAATTGAAGGTTAGATTGACCACCGCTCCGGTCTTAATTATTCCGGAGAGAGGGTTAGGTTATGCAGTTTACTGTGACGCCTCACGAGAGGGTCTGGGTTGTGTGTTGATGCAAGAAGGGAAAGTGGTTGCCTATGGCTCACGCCAGTTGAAAATTCATGAGAAGAATTACCCTACGCATGATCTAGAGTTAGCAGCTGTGATATTTGCCTTGAAGATTTGGAGGCATTATCTGTTTGGTGAGAAATTTGAAGTATTCTCCGATCATAAGAGTCTGAAATATCTGTTTACACAGAAAGACTTGAATCTGAGGCAGAGGAGATGGATGGAATTTATTGAGGATTATGATTTCGAGTTACACTATCATCCGGGAAAGGCCAATGTTGTGGCCGATGCCCTTAGTAGGAAATCTGTTGGTGACGTTGCTAGTATAGCCATCCGAGAGTGGGAGATGTTGGGTGCAGTTGGGGAGTTTGATTTGCATCTGGGCGAATCCGTTGAGGCTGCGACCTTGTTTTCTGTTGTTGCACAGCCTACACTTGTGACTCGAGTGTTAGAGGCTCAGAGGGGTGATCTTGAGGTAGAATCTCTCCGGGAGAAGATTTCTAGTGGTAAGGTTGAGAAGGGTTTGACGGTGTATCCCGATCTGAGTGTGAAATACCGAGACCGTCTGTTTGTGCCGGAGTCGTGTCGAGAGGAGGTACTCCGAGAGTTTCATCATTCACGCCTTGCGGTGCATCCGGGAGGCACTAAAATGTATAGGGATTTGGGTCGCCAGTTTTGGTGGCGGGGTATGAAGAGAGATGTGGCAGCTTTCGTATCTAAGTGCCTTACTTGTCAGCAAGTGAAGGCCGAGCATCAGAGGCCAGCGGGTTTGTTGCAACCCTTACTTATTGCCGAGTGGAAGTGGGAACATGTCACTATGGATTTCGTTGTGGGTCTTCCTAGGACTCAGCGAGGTAATGATGCTATTTGGGTGGTTGTGGATCGGTTGACTAAGTCAGCACATTTTATTCCTATGCGTGTGAGAGATTCGGTGGATCATCTTGCCGATTTATATGTTCGGGAAATAGTAAAGTTGCATGGGGTTCCAGTGACGATTGTCTCAGATAGAGATCCTCGCTTCACTGCCAGGTTGTGGCAGAGTTTGCAGAGTGCTTTAGGCACTAAGTTGACCTTTAGTACGGCTTACCATCCTCAGACTGACGGGCAGTCAGAGCGTACCATACAGATCCTTGAGGATATGCTTCGGGGTTGTGTTCTTGATTTCAGTGGGTCGTGGGAGAGGCACTTGCCATTGGTGGAGTTTGCCTATAACAACAGTTTTCAGTCTAGTATCGGTATGGCACCATTTGAGGCCTTGTACGGCCGACCGTGTAGATCTCCAGTTTGTTGGGCCGAGGTGGGTGATGCACCTTTGATAGGTCCGGAGTTAGTGAGGGAGACGACGGAGAAAGTTGGGCTTATCCGTAAGAGACTTGTTACAGCCCAGAGTCGTCAGAAATCTTATGCCGACCGTAGGAGGAGACCTTTGGTGTTTGAGGTAGGTGATCATGTCTTTCTAAAAATCTCACCTAGGCGAGGTTTAATGAGGTTCGGGAAGAGTGGGAAGTTGTCCCCTCGATTTATTGGCCCCTTTGAGATCCTTGAGAGGATTGGCGAGGTTGCTTATCGTTTAGCTTTGCCACCGCAGTTGTCCGGAGTTCATGACGTGTTTCATGTGAGTATGCTTCGGAAGTATGAGCCGGATCCATCGCATGTGTTGGATTGGACCGATTTAGTTGTTGATGAGGATGTTTCGTATGAGGAGAGGCCGATTCGAGTCTTGGATAGGCGGGATCAAGTCCTGCGTGGTAAGACCATCCCTTTAGTGAAGGTTTTGTGGAAACATCACGGAGTGGAGGAGGCCACTTGGGAACGTGAGTTGGAAGTCCGTGAGAAATATCCGGACTTGTTTGTGGAATTGTAATCTTGTGTTTAGATTATGTAATATTGTGGAACTTGAGAATTTTATATATGTCTTAAGCTAGAAAACATTGAGAATGTTTGGGTTTAATGTTAACATGTTGAAACTTGCCTTTTTATGGAAGTGGAGTATAACATTTATATATATTAAATGTGTTGTTTATATCATGAGATTGAATATGATATGGAAATTGTTAACATCGAGAAGAATAATGCATAATATTCGTGCAAGTTGAAATATATGTTGATTTATATATACTGTGAGATAGCTCTTGATAAGAGATGAAGTGACCGGTTTTGGGTCAAGTTGTTGTTTATTGTTGTATTTATATCATTGGGAATTGAGAAAAAATTCATTTTTACAAACTCATGCTTAATTTCGGGGACGAAATTCTTTTAAGGGGGGGAGGTTATAGCGACCCCGGTCTTTTTCCCATTTGATTATTGTATTCGGACTTATGTTCCGTGGATTCCGTTGTCATATTATTGTCGTTGTTGTCCTTGATTCCTTATTCTTTGGTTATAGGATGTTTTGGGCAGGTTGATTACAGGTTGGTTGAGTCTAGAAACAAATTCTTGATGTTCAGTTTTTGGCTTGCTCGCTCGAGCGAGCTTCTCTTCGCTCGAGCGAGGTCCTTCTTGGTTCGTCGCTCGAGCGAGCATTTCTTGGCTCGAGCGAGGGCTGCGTCCAGTGCTAGACCTGAGGGCAGTGTTTGTTGGCTCGAGCGAGCTTTCCTTCGCTCGAGCGAGATGGTTTGTCTTTGGCTCGAGCGAGCTTCTTTTCGCTCGAGCGAGGTCTGTTTTTGTGTCTGGTCGCTCGAGCGACCATGTCTTCGCTCGAGCGAGCCTGTCCAGTATTTAAACGCAGCAGCAGTTTTAAAACGTGTTTTTTCACAATTTTTGATCCAGAAACCCTAGTTTCGAGTTTCTTTTCTCTCAACTCATCTTTTCCTTGGGTTTGATCTATCTAGAGGGCGTTTTTAATCTAGTTCCTTCATTAAAAAGGTAGAGGAGAGTGAGAGCTTTCATTTAATCGGAGCAATTGTTGATTTGGAGCACTTTGGGGTTTTGAGCACCATCTTCTCCTTCTCCTTTTGGGTTCTTCTGTTTAAGGTAGGGATTTCCTACTCCTTGTATACGTTTTAATCCTAAGTGTTGGTGTTTTGGTATGTGGGAGGTAGTTTGGTAATTTTGGGGAAAAACCTTAGGGTTTTGTTATAGATTAATTCATGTAATTAATTTAAAGGAGAATTGTGTATTGGTTAAATTCATGAGATTTGGGGAAATTGAGATTTTGTTGATGTAGTTGAATATTTAATCACTCATCTGTGAAATTGATATATATATATTGTGATATTTATTTCTTGCTTAGAAATAATTGTTTTGGGGCTATCGGTGGAGGATAGCCAGTGATTGTTGTAGACCTTGCATGTGGCTTAGGTATAACTGGAATTTAGTCAGCTGTTTGACTGTTGAATTAATACAGAACATTACGTGTATTGATTATGTGTTGTATATGGCAAGTATTAATTATGTTGCATATGCATTTGGTTTTGGAGGAGATAGGGGATGAACTCCCGGTTTAGGGGAAGAAAGGGGATGGACTCCTAAACCGAATTTGTTGGAGGGTTTAGGGGAAGAAAGGGGATGGACCCCTAAACCAGATGTGTTGGGAGGAGAAAGGGGATAGACCCCTGTAGCATCACATTTATGTGTACTTATTGTTAATAGAAGTATTTCTATTGATTGTTGGCATGATACATCACCACCATGTGTATCAGTTGGGAAGTATGGAAGTGAATGAATTGTGATTGATGTAACACCTGTATGTGTGTTTATTATATTGTAAGAAAGGTTAATCCGATGTGTTATCCTTGTTGAGTTGTTTGGCCAGGTTGTGAGCCATGTGGGTATAAGTGGAAAGTGAGTTGTGTCGTAGACCACGTGTCATAGACTGTATAGGCATTCGTGTCATAAAATTTGGGAATTTATTATCTTGTGCTAACTATGTATCGGATGTTAATGCTTTAGTTAATTCTTATGCCTGGTTTAGTATTTCTCTACTGGGCTGTGGCTCACCCTATATGGGAACTTCATTTTCAGGTGCAGATGGTTCACTGCCTCCAAGGACTTAGCTTGTGAGGGATTGGAACTCGAAGATTTGTTTCTAGTTTATTTGCTTTTATATGTAAAACACTCAAGCCTAGGGCTTTATTTGTTTTTGAGTTAGACTCATGGATTTGTGTCCAAGTATTGGCTTGGCAAGATGTAAGCCCGTAGGGCATTTATTTTGATGTTTTATTTCTTAATACTCTGATGAATGGAATTATATTCTTGTTTTGATATGATGATGTATGTTAATATTATTTATTATGGGTTTAATTTTGAGGGCGTGACACTTAAACTCCTATATAGAATGGTCATTCTTTTATAATGACAACTGATAATTTTATTTAGGGCTCGTTTGGAAACTTAGTTATTTTAGTTAATTTTTTTTAACTATTTTAATATATTTGTTAAAGTTATATATAGGATGATAGTTGATTTTTTTTTTAATTGAATTGATGATTGTGAGGAAAAAAAAAATTTGAATGTGACATATTATTATTATTAACTATTTTAGCCTCAAATCCACATCTTAAACTCCCCCTTACAATATATTTTCTATTATTTCATTTCAAACATTACTTAAAATCCTTTGTAATATAATAGTGCAATCAATTCATTATTACAACTCATAAGTCTTCACCTTTTGTTAAAACAATTTCATTTGAAAAATTCACCAATTTATTTTCTTTAACTTGTGATTTATAAAATAATAAACAAAATGTATTTTTACTTAACTTTTTTTGTTAAACTATGAAGGTTTCATTTTGAATTTGGAAGAACCGAAACTATAAACTTTAGGGGATCAGATGTCTTGGTTCTAGGATTCGAACTTAGACTTGGATTCCAACTGCAGACTTGGGATTTCTGAAATTTAAAAATAAATAGGGTGGAGGGGGTGTACGTACCAGTGTACTTATTAGATGATTCATATTGACAAAATTGTAACCAAAAAAAAAAAAAAACCATGAAGCATGAGTCGATGACGAAGGGCTCAGATTGTTATTTCCAGGTGAGTTGTCTTCCCTCCCTCCCTCCCTCTCCTCCTCCACACAATAAGAAGTATGAAGTATGAGTTGTTTTCCAGGTGAGTTGTTTTTTCAAGATTATCAAATATTAAGAGGTATGAGATATTTTTTTTCCTACAAACAACGCACATAACAAAGAAAAAACAATGAAATCCCTCACCGAAATAGCTTCTGAAGTGGTTGGTGGTTGGTGGAGGAGATCAACCCGATGAAAGATGAGAATTTTTTTTTTTTTTTTTGGAACGATACTGAAAGATGAGAATTTGAGAAATGAGAGATCAAAGTTGTTGAGATTATTGAGATTATATATATTCATTTCTCTTTTAATTTGGTGTTAATGTGATCCTTGGTAGCTAAAGCTGCGATCTCTGGCACCAGCTTGACATACTATAAAAGATTATCAAATAAACTACATTCACAGCAGAACAGGAAAATAATAAATAAATAAATCTTCATAGTTTTTTTTGAGAGATTGCCTAAATGTGTTAAACCATCCCCACGAAAGTCGATCCATATTGTTAAAAGGAAAATTATTCAAAATTTATACAAAACTTTATACCATAATAATGTGACAACGGCTTTCCTATGGGTTTTTGTTTTTAAAAAGAAAAAACCAGATGCACAATAATAAATGGCAAATATCTCATTCAAATTTCAACTTATGGGCACTGGTTAAAATGGTAATAAAAATAGCATTATACTTAAAAGAATGACCATTCTATATAGGCGTTTAAGGAATAACCATTATACTTAATTCTATCTCATTTTCATGTTGCTGGTAGATAAAAATATAATTATCTAATCAATGAATCACATGTGTAAAATAAAAAAATGAATATGACATTACATGTCATATAATTGTGTCTCATTCTGCTAGTGTACTTTTTTCTTTTCTTTTTTTCTCCCTTTTATTTGATACCATAAAATAGTTTGTAATAAAAAGTAAATTATTTAGGTTTATTTTTAAATTAAAAAAAAAAGAAAAAGATATTTTCATGTAGTATTTATTTAACTTTGACAATTTGAAGTTTGAAGGGAGGGTAAGTATTACTACAAATCTTAGATGTTTTTGGAGTTTACATACATGATTATTACTATGAGTATGAGAAACTTAAAAAAGGCATATTACAATATAAATTGTGCGTGCAGAGGAGTACAGGAAAGAGCTGGCCATTGCACACGTGAGACGACTCCTAGACATCGTCGCGTGTACCACCTCTTTTGGTTAGTCTAAAATCTCCGGTCGAATGAGTCTACTGGCAGGATAAGACACAATTATATGACATTTAATGTAATATTCATTTTTTTATTTTACACATGTGATTCATTGATTAGATAATTATATTTTTATCTACCAGCAACATTAAAATGAGATGGAATTAAGTATAATGATTGTTCCTTAAACTCCTATATAGAATGGTCATTCTTTTATAATGACAAATGATAATTTTATTTAGGGCTCGGTTGGAAACTTAGTTATTTTAGTTAATTTTTTTTAACTATTTTAATATATTTATTAAAGTTATATATAGGATGATAGTTGATTTTTTTTTTTTAATTGAATTGATGATTGTGAGGAAAAAAAAAATTTGAATGTGACATATTATTATTATTAACTATTTTAGCCTCAAATCCACATCCTTAACTCCCCCTTACAATATATTTTCTATTATTTCATTTCAAACATTACTTAAAATCCTTTGTAATATAATAGTGCAATCAATTCATTATTACAACTCATAAGTCTTCACCTTTTTTTAAAACAATTTCATTTGAAAAATTCACCAATTTATTTTATTTAACTTGTGATTTATAAAATAATAAAAGAAATGTATTTTTACTTAACTTTTTTAGTTAAACTGTGAAGGTTTCATTTTGAATTTGGAAGAATCGAAACTATAAACCGAAACTACAAACTTTAGGAGATCAGATGTCTTGGTTCTAGGATTCGAACTGTGGACTTGGATTCCAACTGTAGACTTGGAATTTCTGATACTAAAAAATAAATGGGGAGGAGGTAACTGTTTTTAAGTTTTTTTTTTTAAATATATAAATATAAAAATACTTCTTGCGTAAAGTGGGGTTGTTTTTAACCGTCTATCAAAACACATTACCTTCTACCATGCAGAGGTGGAATGGTTTGAGAGACACAACCTCCACCGAATCTTTCAGTCTTGAACTTCGTACCTGTCGGATTATATGAAGAAGAAGTTAGTCATTTTTCGTTATTCTATAATGCGTCAATGTTGGTTCACATTCACATTTGAAGTGTTTTAGTGTAAATTTGACTTATTCATATTTACATTCATTGTTTTTCGCCGTTTTAAATACTTTACTCACATATATGGTAACAAAAAGTGTTAAGAGTGCAAATTTAGTGGTGAATGCTATACACTAAAAAAATTATTACATTTTTTACATAATATTTACATATAATATAAGTCTTGTAGCGTGTGGTTTCTACCCTCATCATATAAATATTGTATAAATTAGCATTGTTCCAGATTTGAGTCCATACCATAGATGTTAAAAAAAAAAAAATTAATAGGCTTAATTTTTTTTAATAAAAAAATTTGATATTAAAATTATATTACAATATAAGCACATCCAAAAAAATTTATTAAATAAAAAAACAAATGTTTTTTGGCAAAAAATAAAAATAAAAATAACTGTTATAAAATTAAAAATTAATAACTATGTGATTCAATTGTTGGTTGCATTTGTTCTTTTAAATGTATATTTTTATTTTAAAAAATAAAAGTAAATAATTAGTTTGTCTGATGGATAGGCCGACCAACAAGTGAAGCCGAGTCCTATCTAAAAAATAAAAAAAACAATTGAAGCCAAGTAGATCCAAGTCAGCATTTTGAATTGATGAGTCTAAGACTGGGCTAGACAGAAGGCGTAGTGCCTAGATGGAATGAGGATAGATGAGACACAATTATATGACATTTAATGTAATATTTATTTTTTTATTTTACACATGTGATTCATTGATTAGATAATTATATTTTTATCTACCAGCAACATTAAAATGAGATGGAATTAAGTATAATGATTATTCCTTAAACTCTTATATAGAATGGCCATTCTTTTATAATGACAAATGATAATTTTATTTAAGGCTCGTTTGGAAACTTAGTTATTTTAGTTAATTTTTTTTAACTATTTTAATATATTTATTAAAGTTATATATAGGATGATAGTTATATATAGGATCATTATAGGGAAAATATATTTTTATCAAAATAACATGCCACTGAAAATATTATGCAACTACAAAGGCAAAAGTTATTAGCACTGGCCTCTACAAGTTGGGTGAGCTTTTGTTTTGAAGATGAGAGATAATTGTCAAGTTTCTCTTGTGAATCCGGAATATAAGCCCCTTGGATGCTTCCAATAACATTATTAACCACTTTCTTCAATATTGCCTTGTGAGACTCTTTGCTAATTTGACCTTCCTTCCACTTTGGTTTCAGCATCTCCTTAACAAACTCCACAAGCGCAAATTTAAATACTCAGATGCCCTTTGAATCATTATTTTTCTTGACCTCATCAGCCCTACCATCTTTATTCATCTTCTCCAATGGTCCATTTCCCTGTGCTTTCTTGCTTTCCTCAGCTGTCATTTCATTGTTTCCTTCACCATCACAATTAGCGACTGGATTAAGCTGAGCCAATTGGTGACACTCGCGATTTAATTCAACATCTGATTTACCAACCTTATATTGATCACCACCACTTGGTCCACCAGCAAGAGAACTGAATAATTCTCTTGAAGGTACTTCTTGTTTCTCACCCACAATTCCTTCAACAGGATTTGGTAACAATCCTGCGAGTGGATTATCAGTATGATTTTTAATCAACACAATGTTATCACTAAGAGGATTATATTGTGTCTCAGATCTAATGAATAGATTTGGATTAATGGATACTGCAGCAATCGAACGAACAGGTCCTGCAGAATTGGAAAGGGATGAAGACACAAATCCCATTAATTTTGTGGGATTGGGAACAGCACCTAGATGAGAACGTTGCTTCATGTCTCCATATAACTGAGACAAAGCTGAAAAATTGATAAATTGTGAAGGCTGCTGCCTGTTTACTATGTTTTGTACTGGAGGAATTTCAGAATTGAGTTCAGGTCGGTTTCCCTCTCCGGCATTAGGTTTGCTAAGTGATTTGCCCTCCTGGAACAGTGGTTGAGTTTGCACATTGGTAATACTTTCTCCTCTTGGAGCATGCAGAGAGAAAGTCTGTTGATTCTGTCCAACTGCACTAAACCTTGAGAGAGGGTCAATAACTGCACTAGAACTACGGTCATTCTGATCCACACTTTGTCCTGGCCGAACATCTGCAGAAAATTTTCGATCAATGCTTGACATCGCACAATCACTAGTTTCTTTTCTAAGCTCAAGAGAAAAAGCATAACCAGCATCCTCCTCCCTTGAACTGGGCTTTGAATGGAAACAAACATTTTCAGATATCAGCGGTAGCATAGCTGCAGGATCTTGATGCTTCTGACCTAACATCTCCTCGGTCATATCCTGTTCATATGAGCGTGAAGATCTTTCCTTAAGAGATAGACAATGTGAGGTCTGACTAATGTGACAACTCTCTTCTTTAACAACATGGCCAGAAGATTGCCCATAATTCCATGGGGAAGAAATCTCCATATAACTATACCAATTTTCAGCACCATTTGATTCAAAGCCACTTGTTCCAACAGCAGCAGTTTCTGCCTTTGGCTGGAGATACCCTTATCATTGACATCTACTGCTTTACCATTGTTTATTGGGTGACCATATGATCTGTTCTCAATGTTAAAACTACATACCCATCTATCATCCCTAGAATATGCATGATATACTTGTCCATGAGCACCAACATTTCCATTTCTGTCCTCATTCCACTCGAGCAACTTTGCATTATCTGGCACAGTCGTGTCGCTCCACCTTAGGTGTTCTGCTGGTTGTTCCACTGTATCTAAATTCTTGCTCCACCTCCTCCAATCATTCCTTGACCTGTCATTGGGATTGACAGTCTGGCCATAATGAGAAAATCTGCAAAACTTCCCTTTATGGCAATTTCCTGCAGTAAAAAATTTGCAAGAGATATCACAACTCCTATGGTGTCACGCCCCAAACCCGCCCCTAAAAGTTTGGGTATGATCACCTCAGAAACGGACATAAAACCTGATGTATATAACGTATGGGGCCTGAACGGAAGCATTTAATACAAAATAATAACATAAAAGAATATCCATTGAGCTACCACTACTATGCCAGGATCACAAATAGAACATGAGGCAGATAAACATACAGTTACGCGCACCTGAAAATTTGGCTATGTACATATACGTATACAACCCAGCCCTCAAAATCGGGCATATATAACGAAAACATGGGAAGATAAACGGATTACATACACTTCTACCTTAAACAGACATTCAGGGTACCACCAAAGGCTTAACAAAACTCCACAAATGAGCGGCCTTCATCTAAGTGCTTAGACACTCTGAGGTTGACAACGGGGAAACGGATGCCATAGGTTAAGACTGACTTCCAGGTTGAGTGCCTACAGAAAAAGACATAACATAAAGTGAGCCAAGCTCAGTGAATAATAGTGCTTAAGTAATTCAATAATCAACTTAAATTATAATACATATTAATGCGTACGTAAATGCAGAGAGCATATTGTTCATCTGATTCTGTACTAATTTCAAAATAACTTTGTCGGTTCACAGCTTCACAGATTGGCCCTTGGCCTGATGGGTTCACACATTCACAAGTTGGCCCTTGGCCTCAAAGTTTCATAACTTGGATTCATAATTTCACAAAATGGCCCTTGAACAGAACGACATTAAGCCCTTATCAGAATGGCATATAGCCCTTTTTATGTACGTATGAACTCAAGAGGTGGCTCGCACGGATTCTAGAGGTGACTCGCATAGCAGCACTTAGTTCCGTGCAGCACTTTGTTTCATACTAACAGATCATACAGAACGGCCATAGGCCCAGATGTCACAAATTCGCCATAGGCCTCACAGATGTTACAGACGGCTATAAGCCTCATAACTTTTACAGAACGGCCATAGGCCTCACAAATTTTACAGAATGGCCATAGGCCTCATAACTTTCACATATGTATGGACTCAAGAGGTGACTCGTACGGATTCTAGAGGTGGCTCCCACCAAAGTGTAGCACTTAGCTCCGTACAGCACTTTGCTCCATATCAGAAATACATAATGGCCTCTGGCCTAATAGTTCATACAGAATGGCCATAGGCCCAGATATCATCGGAGCAGACTAGTCTCAGAGTTATACAGAAGCACATAGTTCCTTCTAATTATTCACATGAGTTAACATCGTTACGTTACGTTCAACAGAGTGCGAATAGCAACCATTAACGAATTAGACTTCATAATGCACCCACATCCCATTTGTTTGTCATGAATTAATACCACTAGCTCATAGATAATAGAATGTTCGTATTAACTAACAACATGGTTGCCTCGTAAATAGCAGTGCATAACATTAATGAGGATCAGAGGGCGAATGTGCCATTAACAGAGGCATATATGTCATTCCAGTACATTTAATAAGGATAGAACAACTTACATTCTAACATGGTCACATAGTAACATTAAACCTTTGCATTCATGTCATAGGATCTGAACGATCTAGGTCTCATATGTAACACATTCGTTATTGACAGAATAGAATGATTGCAAAGTCATAACGATGTATGCCAATCTTTCAACAGTCACATTGATTTCCAATCGTCATAACTATTCGTGTAACACTTACGAAGGACAGAGCGTTAGCGACAATAATTATCCATGGTAGATAAAATGTACATTTCCGTACTATTACTCACAGTGTTGAGATGATGTGTTACTTCCTCCTAGAGTGTGTCCTGTACATATTCAAAACTTGCTCATTAGTTCGTTTTCTTATCCATTTACTTCCTGCTTCACTTCACTTCGAAGGAGTGTATAAATATCAAAAGGCATCAAATACATATTCCGACAATATTAGAGGATTCTATACGCAAAACGGAGCAAACACTATTTTTCAGCATGAGCTGCACGTGCGGCTGTGAGCCCCGCACGTGCGGAAGTTGGCCCCGCACGTGCGGCCTTGAGGTCCCGCACGTGCCTTTTAGGCAGAACCAAACCACAAAATTTCAGCATTTGCCGCACGTGCGGCAATGACTCCCGCATGTGCGGCGATTGTCCAGTTTGGGTCCGAAAATTGCATTCAAAACTCATCTTTTGGTACATCTTGACAAGGCTCAAATTAGCATTCTTCATTGATAATACATGGTCTAAAAATCATGTTAACAAAGGCTTCAAATACGTACTTCCATCTAGATCAAATTAGATCCATAATTCTTAAACACAACTTGGTTTTCCTTTGCACACAACATCACACGTAGGAACTACGTAAGTTCTTCATGATTCTCATAAGAAAATAAGCAATAGAAGGTACTTCCTTTATATATACATATCCAATTTAATTCCCATAATCTAATTGATAAAACATGAATTAAGACTAGCAAATATCACACTCTAGGATCAATTCCAAGACCTAGGCTACACAATTGTTATAGAATCACCCTGTAACTCAAGGGAGGAGTAAAACAAAACAAATAAACTTTCTTGAGCTTGAGTCATCCAAATTGTCTCTCAATTTCCAACCCTTGATCTTGAAGAAGGTCCCCTCCTAGCTCTTTTCTCTCTACTCTCATTCTTCTCTCTCACAAAAGATATTTTGAACTAGAGATGTCACGCCCCACTTTTTATTACTCGAAGTCATTACCAAATCCATTAACTTAATTCAATTTCAGAGATAACATGCGGATATAAACTCAAATGTTCAATAAAAGTAATGAACAACAATTCTCTCATTCGAATGAAAACTTAATACAACATGAACATTCGAAATAAGTTGCCCTTAGGCTTACAACAATAAATCAAACGAAGGGTGTAACCCTTGTACACATATGGCGTTCCGCCAACAACGAAGAGGCCCCGTGGCCAACAATTAAGAAAATCCAAATCTTGCAGCTCAACCTGCTTAATACCTGAAAAAGATTCAACAACGTGGGATGAACATATAGTCCAGTAGGGAACTCAACATGATCCTTAACAATAACAACTTACAGATAGCTATGATCATGAACACTCATTCTCATACTAGAATAGTAATGTGACAGTTTATACAAGAATATATATGTATGAACTTTTATCGAAAACAATCATTTCACTCAACGTTACAAATGATTTCCCTTTTTCCGTTTTCCTTTCATTAATCCCCATTCCCAATCTTCCATAACACACTAACAATCACTTAGGAAATAATCTCACTAAGCCTGATACTCTCTTCCCTTCCCATACGTACACAGATGTACCCTTTTCAAACATGCTTATCTTTACAACATTCACTCTCCTTTACACTTCCCAGGAGACAAAAACATTTTGGTTCATTTCCACCACTATCCTAACTATACATGCATAACCTTGTAAAATATAAATTTACAACCCACCAACATGTATACAATCAATCAATGGAATAACTCAGTCCTTCGAACGATAACCAATCAAATATATGATATTTTTAATTACAACGAAACAACAACCATTCCACTTTGCTCTACTAACTTTATACTTAGTAAGCCAAAGATATACCGAAACAACTACAACCAACTTCACTCTACTAGCCATAAGCATAGTAAGTCAAACTGCCAGTTTACCAGGCGCTAGCTGGAAGGGTATGGTGCCTCTCATTATTAGCGCATACAGTTCTCCAGGCGCTAGCTGGAAGGTAACGGTACCTCCGATTATAAGCGCGGCATATAACGCCATCCACAATCATGCACACAAGGCATATCCAACATGTATAATGCACATACATAAACTACCACAACAATAGCAACGTGTTAAAGTACATGAACACATATGTGTGTGGAGTCCATCCCCTATCTTCTCACACACACCGGAGTACAACCCCTCTCTCCTCCCTAACCAGTATACATATATAATGTATCTCAGCATTCCATCACATATGATGTTCAATCAACAATGGTGTAATATATACACGACAATCCAACACAACCATGTCATCCTCCACCGATGACCAAGGACAAAACCTCTAGATGCATGCATATTGTACATCTATAAACATACTCAATTATCATGAATCACAAACTCAACAACAACATTAACATGATAGTTAAAGATACAACACCTACATGGGTGTTCAACATTCAAAATCCAACAATCCAATTCCCAAACTTATTTCAAAAATACTTTCTTCCTTTTCACAAAAACGATTCCATTTCCTTTTTGTCACCACAAAACCAACTTCCTTTTTTTTTTTATTGTTCAAAACCAATTTTACCCCTTTTGTTTCCACAAAGTCAAATCCAAAGGCAACAAGGCCAAAACTCATTTTTATCTACCACATTCCTTTCAAAGCTACTCCGATTTAATTATACCAATTAAATCATAATCATTATACAAGGGTCTTCCTCCCTCTTCACAATATAAATTCAAAAGGGTCAATTATCTACTACAATCAACAATAGCTTCAATTAAAAGCCCAAAATACCCAATTATTTACCCAAAGATCAAACCCCTCTAATAAATTATTAAATCAATAAACATTAGGGTTTCCTCTCCTTTCAACAACAATTAGCCAATTGACACCCAATTAGCCCCAAAGCACATCTAAACATCATGGATCCAAATCCAACAACTAACCCAAAGTTCAACTTCATGAGTTTATACAAAATCCAACATGACACCATTTTCATGCAATACAAAATAACCACATGTCTATCTATAGACGGAGTATTGTAAAAGACCAAGGAGAATCCCTACCTCAAAGGAGAACTCAAATGGAGAAGATGACCCGAAATCAAAGTGCTCCAAATCCCCAATTGTTCCGATTAAATCGAAGCCCTCACCAATCTCTATCTTCTTAACAAAGGGTCTAGGATGGATTCATACTAGAAAGAGATGAAATCTAGAGAGAGGATATGTTTAGAGAGAGAGACTCTCGGCTGCTAGGGTTTCAAAGATGAAAGAAGAAGAAAAATTCTCTTTTTCCCCGCTGCTGCCTACTAAAATACGACAGGCTCGCTCGAGCGAAGACCTGGTCGCTCGAGCGACCAGACACAGAAAACTCCCACTCGGCCAACAAACCAGAAGCTCGCTCGAGCGACAAAAGGCTCGCTCGAGCGAAGAACTAACCAGCTCGCTCGAGCGAAGAAAAGCTCGCTCGAGCCAAGAAACACCACCTTCAGGTCTAACCCAGACGCAATCTGCGCTCGAGCGAAGCCACCCTGGCTCGAGCCACCAGACACAAAACTCCACTCTCGCTCGAGCGACCAAACCCTGGCTCGAGCGAAGAACAAAAGACAGAAGCTCGCTCGAGCGACCAACTCCTGGCTCGAGCGAGGGTCCAAAATTCTGGACAGCTACTCTTGGTTTCCAACACAACCAACCTGGAACAAACAAGTCCCAAACATTCTATAACTCAAATTTAAAGGATTGAAAGACAGAAACAAGTTCAAAACCACAACCAGCATCCACGGAACTAAGTCCGGATACAACGACCAAAGGAGAAGAACCGGGATCGCTATAAGAGATGCTCAAGTCAAATGGTCAAGAACACATAGATATACATATAGGAAATGAATGAGACAAAATTCAATCGTTTACGCATCCCGAATTGAAATTTCACAGAAATGCTTAATATTACCTAAAAATTATGCTGATCACATATATGAAATCAATTTCGGATAATTAAGCCACTAAGGCTTCCAATTCTTGATTCAAACATTCTAATGTGACAGATACTTGTCTTGTTAAACAGATAGACTCCCTTAAACATGGAGTTCACTTACTTAACCATAATTTCTCATAAAATTTCACGATAAGCATTCAAAAGCATAGAATAGAGGACCGAGAAGATACCAGAATCATGTACGAGGGTTGGGTTATTACACTCTCCCCCCTTTAAATAAGTTTGGTCCTCCAAACTTGATTTGATCCAACTAGTCATTTCAATGTTTATTTAGGCAGGTGGAAATGAAAATAACCATTCCATACATTTATTTTATAGGATCATGCGTTGCATAAGATAAGACTACAAGAGTCCAGTGCAAAATATTTAAGGCATAAAATCCTCAATAGGTAGGGTCTATATTTACAATATTTCCCCATCAATAAGTTCTAGTGCCAATTCTCAAATACAGAACATACAATTCTTAAATACATAAATATAGTAAATTTCATTTCTCTAGGCACAGACTTCATACATTCCACGGTATACGTTAATTCAATCACAATAGGTTCTTTACTAGGTTCATATGCACATCTTATTACTTATAAGTCACTTAGAGATAAGGTGATAACCCCAGCTGTATATCTTCGTCACCAAAATCAATTAGGTAGTTAAATTCAAATCATATAATCCATAATGAAATTGGATATCAAAGTTACCAACAAGGTTTCGTCTATTTAACAGGATATCCATCATTTCAATAGGTATAATAAGTTGCGTAAGCATGTAGTCTTTAGTTTCACAATTGTTCCTAGTATTTTCTATTTCCGTAAACATATCAAAATCATATCGTTATATGGACTCAAAACCATATATACTAATTTTTGATGAAATCAGAAGGATGGGAAGAAGAATCTCAATCATTATCGTTAATTCTTCACAGTATTACTTCTAAATACAATAACACAAGAAGAATCATATTCCAAATCCAACAGTTACAACAACGTCAAAACTAGCATCATACACTTTTGTAATTCCCTGTAAATGTGTCATGAGAGACACTTAATCAGAATATCATAGGTTCGGATGTGAGCCATAGGAACAGATAGGGCAACTATTTTTTTTCAAGTAAGGAAGCTATCCAAAAATAAACCAGAATCAAATTCAAAATCATGTTCAAGTAATCAATTATAGCGGTAAGGCGTAACATCCTCCCTTAATAAGCATTTATTTTTATTATGGCACAAATTAATTTGGCCCCTTTTTAATCATTTCAGTGTTTCCCTGTTCAGATTTTTGTTTGACACCAGTCAATTAACACAAGTAGACTATCCAGCCACTTCACATACATAGGTTCTGCTAGGTCCATTCGTAGAGTCACATTTTCATTAAGTCTACAGCCATCACATTCATCTAGGTTCCATAATATCTAAAACCTCAACAATATAACGAGAAAATGATCAGAGTTAGCATGCTCAATACGGAATCACAGAGTGTGTAGTATACAAATCTGTATAAACATGCGAGAGGAGGTAGGTACTCGTTAATTCATTATCAACATGTAACACTCCCATAACCACTTTTGTACGCAGGGTCTACCAGTTCCGGTCATAAATCTCATTAAGTATGCGGTAACTATAAGAATCACATTCTTTTAGACTTCATAATGTCAAAACAAATTATGCAATGATATAACAAATGGCTAATTTATCCAACTAAGTAAATTAATTCCTTAAGATAATAAATTAATTCCTAACCACATAATAAATATCGTTCAAATCCGTATAAACTGCAATAAGAGGTAAATGTCCATATTATAACCTTCAAATACAAAGAAGAAATTATTTTAACAATTTGCAATCTAACATTTGCATATTTTCACAGAAATATGTAACAGAGTTAATTTCTTGATTCCAAATCACGAACATTCATAAACAGGACTTTAGGTTTTGCTTCAATTCCAAATCATTCAATAATGACCTATCTTATTACGAGTGTCATATCAGCAGACACGTAATGTGGGTGGGGTTCTTTATGTCGTTCAACCATTCCTTATAAGAACTTGCAAGTACAGATTCCATAACCTTACCCTGAGTACACATAAACAAAACTTATTCGGCACCATCAACAATGCCCTCAAATTGTCAATAATTTTCTCGGCTCACGAAATCATATTAATTATAACTTGTTTTGAAATCATAGTTCATAGTACTTGACCAAATCGGTTCCAGGTTAATAATCAAATTCCCAAACATAACTAATATGTGTGTCATTCCCTTATTTCATATAAACCATCAGTAGGGAACAAGGGTATAATCATTTATTTCCTTACCCAATGACAAAGAGAGTCTCTATATGTATAACTTCTTATCACAGCCGGTCCTTCTCAACACATTACAAAACATCATGCAGAACTTATTTTTATCAAAATATCTAATTACAATTACCTCTTAAACTCGTAGGTTTAAACATTGCTATAATAAGGAGGACGTGGCTATGTTACAAAAAGTACACATTGCATATATTAGCTTATTTAATCACTAAGTCTTAGGAATAACCCATATTTAAGGTGTAAGCAACTCAGCTAAACAGATGGTAGGAAGCACAATCATATTGTTATCATTTTCGGCAAATATCTATTAATCCATCAATAACAATTAAGGACATACAATTTACTTGATCATGGGCATATAAATTGTCTTACCATTCAGCTCAAATTCTTACCACACTTCCACAGTGCAACCCTGTTAATCTAATCCCATCTGCATGCCTTACATTGTCTACCAACAATTTTCCTTTCTTTTTTCTTTTTTTTTTTTTTTCTAACCAGGTGGAGGTAGAATCCTCTGAATCCTGTATCCTTATTCTCGTCATGGTCTACATAACAATCAATCATAGACAATAGACATAGTTCAAAATTGTTAGCATTATCAGAGTGCACTTAATGTTGCCATCGATTTTTCATATATTTTCAGGATGTCATGCACGATACTTAAATCTTTTCTAGACACCCTAAAGCTCAATGGATCCGTGTGTGAGATAGCAACTCGTGCTCTGATACCACTTGTCACGCCCCAAACCCGCCCCTAAAAGTTTGGGCATGATCACCTCAGAAACGGACATAAAACCTGATGTATATAACGTATGGGGCCTGAACGGAAGCATTTAATACAAAATAATAACGTAAAAGAATATCCATTGAGCTACCACTACTATGCCAGGATCACAAACAGAACATGAGGCGGATAAAAATACAGTTACGCGCACTTGAAAATTTGGCTATGTACATATACGTATACAACCCAGCCCTCAAAATCGGGCGTATAACGAAAACATGGGAAGATAAATAGATTACATACACTTCTACCTTAAACAGACATTCAGGGTACCACCAAAGGCTTAACAAAACTCCACAAATGAGCGACCTTCATCTAAGTGCTTAGACACTCTGAGGTTGACAACGGGGAAACGGATGCCATAGGTTAAGACTGACTTCCAGGTTGAGTGCCTACAGAAACAGACATAACATAAAGTGAGCCAAGCTCAGTGAATAATAGTGCTTAAGTAATTCAATAATCAACTTAAATTATAATACATATCAATGCGTACGTAAATGCAGAGAGCATATTGTTCATCTGATTCTGTACTAATTTCAAAATAACTTTGTCGATTCACAGCTTCACAGATTGGCCCTTGGCCTGATGGGTTCACACATTCACAAGTTGGCCCTTGGCCTCAAAGTTTCATAACTTAGATTCATAATTTCACAAAATGGCCCTTGAACAGAATGACATTAAGCCCTTATCAGAATGGCATATAGCCCTTTTTATGTACGTATGAACTCAAGAGGTGGCTCGCACGAATTCTAGAGGTGACTCGCATAGCAGCACTTAGTTCCGTGCAACACTTTGTTTCATACTAACAGATCATACAGAACGGCCATAGGCCCAGATGTCACAAATTGGCCATAGGCCTCACAGATGTTACAGACGGCTATAAGCCTCATAACTTTTACAGAACGGCCGTAGGCCTCACAACTTTCACAGAACGGCCATAGGCCTCATAACTTTCACATATGTATGGACTCAAGAGGTGGCTCGTACGGATTCTAGAGGTGGCTCCCACCAAAGTGTAGCACTTAGCTCCGTACAGCACTTTGCTCCATATCAGAAATACATAATGGCCTCTGGCCTAATAGTTCATACAGAATGGCCATAGGCCCAGATATCATCGGAGCAGACTAGTCTCAGAGTTATACAGAAGCACATAGTTCCTTCTAATTATTCACATGAGTTAACATCGTTACGTTACGTTCAACAGAGTGCAAATAGCAACCATTAACGAATTAGACTTCATAATGCACCCACATCCCATTTGTTTGTCATGAATTAATACAACTAGCTCATAGATAATAGAATGTTCGTATTAACTAACAACATGGTTTTCTCGTAAATAGCAGTGCACAACATTAATGAGGATCAGAGGGCGAATGTGCCATTAACAGAGGCATATATGTCATTCCAGTACATTTAATAAGGATAGAACAACTTACATTCTAACGTGGTCACATAGTAACATTAAACCTTTGCATTCATGTCATAGGATCTGAATGATCTAGGTCTCATATGTAACACATTCGTTATTGACAGAATAGAATGATTGCAAAGTCATACCGATGTATGCCAATCTTTCAACAGTCACATTGATTTCCAATCGTCATAACTATTCATGTAACACTTACGAGGGATAGAGCATTAGCGACAATAATTATCCATGGTAGATAAAATGTACATTTCCGTACTATTACTCACAGTGTTGAGATGACGTGTTACTTCCTCCTGGAGTGTGTCCTGTACATATTCAAAACTTGCTCATTAGTTCGTTTTCTTATCCATTTATTTCCTGCTTCACTTCACTTCGAAGGAGTGTATAAATATCAAAAGGCATCAAATACATATTCCGACAATATTAGAGGATTCTATACACAAAACGGAGCAAACATTGTTTTTCAACATTAGCCGCACGTGCGGCTATGAGACCCGCACGTTCGTCAATTGGCCTCGCACATGCGGCCTTGAGGTCCCGCACGTGCCTTTTAGGCAGAACCAAACCACAAAATTTCAGTATTTGCCGCATGTGCGGCAGTGACTCCCGCACGTGCGGCGATTGTTCAGTTTGGATCCGAAAATTGCATTCAAAACTCATCTTTTGGTACATCTTCACAGGGCTCAAATTAGCATTCTTCATTGATAATACATGGTCTAAAAATCATGTTAACAAAGGCTTCAAATACATACTTCCATCTAGAGCAAATTAGATCCATAATTCTTAGAAACAACTTGGTTTTCCTTTGCACACAACATCACACGTAGGAACTAGGTAAGTTCTTCATGATTCTCATAAGAAAATAAGCAGTAGAAGGTACTTCCTTTATATATATACATATCCAATTTAATTCCCATCATCTAATTGATAAAACATGAATTAAGACTAGCAAATATCACACTCTAGGATCAATTCCAAGACCTAGGCTACACAATTGTGATAGAATCACCCTGTAACTCAAGGGAGAGTAAAACAAAACAAATACACTTACTTGAGCTTGAGTCATCCAAATTGTCTCTCAATTTCCAACCCTTGATCTTGAAGAAGGTCCCCTCCTAGCTCTTTTCTCTCCGCTCTCATTCTTCTCTCTCACAAAAGATATTTTGAACTAGAGATGCTCAAGTCAAATGGTCAAGAACACATAGATATACATATAGGAAATAAATGAGACAAAATTCAATCGTTTACGCATCCCGAATTGATATTTCACAGAAATGCTTAATATTACCTAAAAATTATGCTGATCACATATATGAAATCAATTTCGGATAATTAAGCCACTAAGGTTTCCAATTCTTGATTCAAACATTCTAATGTGACAGATACTTGTCTTGTTAAACAGATAGACTCCCTTAAACATGGAGTTCACTTACTTAACCATAATTTCTCATAAAATTTCACGATAAGCATTCAAAAGCATAGAATAGAGGACCGAGAAGATACCAGAATGATGTACAAGGGTCGGGTTATTACATATGGGGTTCATGCTCCCTGCCATGCCCACTCCTGTCATTTTCCTTTCCTCTAAACACTTCCTTCAAAGACCCTGTATCAGAAGCCACACTGTTATGTGCATATTTGGAATATTCCCCCGTACGGCATCTACCCTTGATAAAATCACTACAAAGATTATTAGATCTTCCCGCACTCTGTAAGTACTCCCTGCCATAATCAAAAGTGGAATATTTAGAAACTCCACTCCTCAAGTGGCTACTTTCCTAGCTCTTTGCTAGACCACCTTCAGGACTTCTATCTTCATGATCTTCGTGATCTTGGTGAAGATACGGACAATGATCACCTCTCCTGCATCTACCAGCAACAAAATCTCTACAAGTCCAGGCTGCAGTACTTCCATCCAATCCTAATTCTCTCTTAAAACCATATGGAGGACTCCTGCTCCGGCTCCTGCAAATTATAACCAGAAACCAGAGAACCACCTACTTTTCAATCATCAGAAGACAAAAGAGATAGAATTTTGCTGCCAAGGTAATACAGAATTTGCAAACTACTCATGAATAAGTTGGGAAAATCAAGGATAAATTTCACCGGGGAAGCAGTATACATCAGTGTCAGGAGAAGAAAAAAGAAAATGTTATCATTCTATAATTAATTCCGACATGAGGAACATTAGTTAATATCCCACTGGATTATGTCTTATTAGATAAAGCTACTCTATTTGATTTATTAGCGATAGTTCTTCAGTTCAGACTTACAGTACCATAAAGATCAACCGCATGAGCCACATAAACCAGTCAAGCATAAGTGAGGTCATCACCATAGTTTGAAGAGTTATACAGCATGGGTATGGGAAGTAGTGAATCATACCTGTCTGATCTGCCCCAACCATTTCTAGGGGAGTGACTGTAATTTTGTTGCCTCCAGTGATCAAGACCAGGAGACATTTTTGTCATGTAATATCCTTCTCCATACCACTCCAATATTTCATCTTCATTATTGCATTCAACACGATACAATTCTGGATTGGTACAACTAGCAAGCTGTGGGTAATCCCTCCCAGATTGTGATTCTTTATTATGAATAGACTCCCCTACATTCTGAAGCCAAATACCATATTATGTATCTCCTAGGAAAAGTCGAGGCTGATCCCACTTTGACACACATGTTCTGCCATTCCTGCTCATCCTTCTTCCACACTGAGCAGCACGCCTTCCCCCAAGTCAAATGTAGTATAATCTAAAGAAAAAAAAAAATTTTAAATATATATATATATATAAAATTCTCATTCAAATTAAATCACTTTCTAACTTTCTACTCTCTTCTTTATTTAAAATCTGCAGTTATGTCCAAATGTATCAAAAATATTTAGCAAAATTTACATCCATGATAATATTTTAATCTCCAAAGTCGAGATAAGGCCTACAACTGTTAGCAGGCAATTACATTATTGCAATACCCAAGGTAAAAGTTTGGGATGCCAAGTGTTAGAAGGCATGTCAGTCTACGCCCTAGGGGCAGCCACTTAACACAAATTATAAAATAGGTCCGGTTTGAGTAAGGCATTCAGACTAAGTAGCCTAATTTGAACTGGTAAAAAAAAAACAACCAAAAGACAAAAAAATTGGAATAATTAGCCAAAGTAGGGTAATTTCTGGTTTTTGGAATTTGGCTTTCTAATTATTTTAAGAAATATTTTATTTTCTATAAGCAAAGTACTATTCACAAAATGCCAAAAGAGATTAATCATTGTACATGAAGTACACATGATATAATAAAGCCTTAACCCAAAATAAAGCTCCTCAATAAAATCCATACAAGTAAAAGACAATTCACAAAAGTTTTTCTAAACTAAAAATGAAAGCATTTAGTAAAGTTACTCTTAAGCATATGTACATTAATCTCCACTTGTTCAAAAGTAAGATGATTCCTCTCCCTCTACGTACACCACATCAAGCATAGAGAAGTCGCCATCTATACCTTCTTAAACCTCTTCTTTTCACATCCGCTTGACCAACTCTCATAAAAATGGAGCAAAGCTTATGGATTCACCTATTGTACACCAAAAATAGACAAGATCAAACTCCATAATTCATTCACAACATCACAATCAACTACGAGATGGTTACTTGTCTCCCCTGCTCTCAACACAAACAACACCAATTTAGAAATTAATTAAACTAATGACGATTAGAGACTAACCTTGATTAATTAGAGCTAAACTCAATTAATTGAACTAATGAAGGAGATCAAGGAAGCTAATAGGTGAAGCTAGATGAAGCAAGCACCTCCAGTGGATGATGACAAGCCTTGGAGAGACAAGCATCTCTCCACCAAATAAAAAACAAGAAAATAAGGGAAAAAGAAAGAGAAAATCTGCTGGAGTTCTTGAGAGAAAGAAGAGAGGAGAAAGAAGGAAGAAAGAAAGAAAGAAAGAAAGAGAAAAAGGAGGAAGAAGAAGAAATAAGATAGGAGCTTCAAATCTTGTCCTAAATTCAAGTAAAAACCATCTAAAGGTAAGGATCTCACCCTTATTTCATGAGAATACTATCATATGTACAGAACTTTTTGTTAAACCTAGATTTGGATAGGATTGAATTAGAAGAGATTGAAGGAAAATGGAAAAGAAGATGGGATAAAGAAATAACGAATGAAAACCAACCTTTTAAGTGGTTGAATCCAAAACTTTTGTGTACAAAACTTGTATCATGTTTTCCATATCATTTTGTACAAGTCGAGCAACTTTCATACTTTGATGCCTTGAGTTGAAGAAAATAGGTGAAAAACAAGTTTGGAACTTGAAAACAGCCGTAGTGCAAATCCGCACGTGCAGCATAGACCCCCGTACGTGTGGCATAGACCCCCGCATGTGCAGCCCACCATCCCACATGTGCGGCCAGCTCTTTAGAAGACTGCATGGATCCACACATGCGGCCCACAGGGCAATTGCCCAATTTTGCTTCTTTTTGACACATTGACGCATCGAGCCTCGTTTCGCACCCCCAGGAATGGAATAAACCTAAAATGACTTGAAAACTGACTTAAAAGTATATAGTTTAAGACAAGAAGTTGTATCTAAGCTAGCACACTTGAATTAGACCCGAAAAGAGTAGTAATACTGTAATAACCCGACCCTCATACATGTTTTCTGATATATTTTCAGTCCTTGATGTGAGCAATTGAATGTTTACTGTGAAATTCTGTAGAAAATTAAAGTGATGTAAGTGAAATCCATGTTTAAGGAAGTCTATCTGTTGAACAAGGAACATATCTATTCCTCTAGAATGTTTAGAGCAGAAATCGGAGGCCTTAACAACTTAATTAACTGAAATTGATTATATACCTGTGTACAGCATAATTTTCTGGTAATATTAGGCATGTTTACGAAATTTCAATTTTGGGAATGATAAAACGATTGGTTTTTGTCTTATATGCCTCATGATATTTTTTTATATAAATCTAAGTCTTTTGACTTAAGATAAAAAATGTGGGCATCTCTTGGGAGAGGAAATAAGAGAGAGTTGAGAGGAAGAATTGGGGGAGAAGTAATTCAACAAGGTAGCTTGGTAAAATTGTTAGAGTTGTGGGATCTAAATCAAGGTAAGCTCAAGTTCATCTTGTTATGGCAACTTAAAGTTTGTAAATCATGTTTATGTTTGATTCATGTATGATTTATGGTTGCTTTATGAGGGTTTCTCATCAATTAGTTATTTTGGCACCTAATCTAAGTGTTGTATGAAATTATACTTCAATCCTTGATTCTATGTCATCACCTCATGGAGTTATGTTTATATCATGTATTATATTGATGAACATAAGGAATTTGAACCCAAGAATGGAATTTGAGGGAGAGATGGCTTGTTGAAGCTTCTAATCTGGTTTAATTTGTCATGTTTAAGGTAGAGCTCATGTTATGGTAAAGTTAGGTTGAAGTATTGCATTATTCTAACCTTGGATTGCGTGAAAAATGGAGTGGTGTTGCTGAATTTTGGGTTGAAATCGAACTGCCCCAAAACAGATTTTGCTTGGTTCGCTCGAGCGGCGGGAAGCCCGCTCGAGCGGGAAAATCGACCTTCCAGCAGTTTTGTAATTTGTGCAGTACGCTCAAGCGGCCAAAGTGGCGCTCGAGCGGGGAGGCTTATTTTAGACAAAAATAAATGTTGTTCAGTTTTGCATGCTTATGCCTCTGGTATTGTTAAAATATTTTTCTGATGCTTTTAAGGTGATTATAAATTCGTATGAAGTATAATGACTCAGAGAATGGTTCCTCAATGATTTAAGAGAAAAAGGAATTAATTTACAAGTTATGCTTGTGTGCAGGCTACACCCAGGAAGGAATTAGCACGCTATTACAACACTGTAAGTAATAAGACAAAGATGTACGTTTTAATTATTATAATTACTAATGTTCTGTTTCGTGTAAGTGCTATACGAACATGTTATACGAATGCTCGTGATGGGTGAGAGTCAATGTGGGCATTGAAAGAGTTACGTACATCGGTATAACTTTAGAATCCTCCTGTTCTGTTTATAACACATTTTAACTTCCGTTAGTTATCAGCAGACTGTATAATTTCTTAATGAAGCAAGATTATTTTGTATATGACACATGAACTTGAGATCATTCAGATCCTACGGACATTCTGCTACCTGCAAATAGTACCATTAATTTGTGATGAACAAGAGTAATGTGAATAATAGTACATTGAGCATACATTTACTTATTGCTAATGTCTGTAAATGATATTCTGTTTTCTATCAGAATATGTAACTCTTATTTCTACCAGAATTGGCCAATACATCGATGTGAGTAATAGTACTTCAATGTACCTCTAACCGTTAATAATTATCATTATTATCGTTCGGATCTTTGTTGTAAATGTTACATTGATATGAAATTATGTATTGACGTTATGATCCTTGTGGTAAAAATCATGTTGGTATGAAGTTATATATGTTATATGAGGAACACTATGAAACTATGGAAACATTGAAGAGGTTGTGCAATTATGTACACCTTGTGTGAAACCTTGTGAACTACGGAACGTATCAAAGAAATTGTGAAGTTGTGAACTTGAGTGGCCAAGGGCCATTTGTGAATTAAGAAATTATGAGGCCAAGGGCCTACTTGTGAGAATTGTGAATGTGTGAAACTATGTGGCCGAAGGCCATTTGTGAAGTATGAATTCCCAAGTTGTGAAATTATTAAATGATGCGGCCGAAGGCCATCTGCGAAGTATGAAGTGTGAACTTCTGGGCCGAGAGCCACTTTGTGATATTGTGTAACATTCTGAGTAACATTCTGGGCCGAGAGCCACTGTGTGATATTGTGTAACATTCTGTAACATTCTGTAATATTCTGGGCAGAGGGCTAAGTATAACACTCTGGGTCATGGATCATTCTGTATCATTGGATTAATTTATATGCATTTGGTTGTGAGTTATGGTTTCAATTATTTTGGTACTATTATTCACTGAGCTTGGCTCACCCCTTACATTGTCTGTTTCTGTAGGTCGTCAAACCGGGAACCAGTCTTAACTCCTGAAGCTCGTTCCTTTTTGTCAACCCTTATGGTCAGGCACATAAGAAGACCTGCCCTATCTTTGTAGACTTTTGTCAAGTTTTGGCTTGTATTCTAATTACCTGTTTTGGATTGTCTGTAACTAATATTTTTGGTTGTACGCCTTAGGGCAAAGGTTGCATGTAACTAGTACGTAATTGGTTAGTGTTGTATATGATGCTCTGTGTTGATATGCATGATCCTGGCATGTTATAGTAGCTCAATGGAAGTTTTGGATATTGCTCATTTGTGTATTATGCTTCCGTTCAGGCCCCTATAACATACGTTCATCTCAGGTTTATCATATGTTTCTGCATGGGTCATGCCCGAACTTTTAGGGGCAGGTTCGGGTCGTGACAAGTGGTATCAGAGCACGAGTTGCTATCTCACACACGGACCCATTGAGCTCTAGGATGTCTAGAAAAGCTTTAGGCATCTTGTATGACATCCAAAAAGTACATGGAAGATTGATAGCAACGTTACGTATACTCTGATAAGGCTAACAATTTTGAATTATGCCTACTGTATAATGATTGTTGTACAGCATATAGCGAGAATAAGGATAAAGGATTCTACCTCCGCTTGATGACAGACTGTATAAGCAAGCAGATGGGATTAGAACAACAAAGTTGCCGGTAGAAGTGGGGGTAAGAATTCGAGTTGACTGGTAAGATAATTTATATGTCCATGGGAAATGCAATTTTGTGTTATTGGATGTTATTTGTGGAAAATGATAACAAATGATTGTGCTTTCTAACATCTGTCTAGCTGAATGGCTTACACCTTACAGATGAATTATTTCCACGACTTAGTTGCAATATGTACTTTTTTTTTGTAGTATAGTTGCGTTCACCTATTTATAGCAATGTTTAAACCTTGTAATTCGACTTTCCGATAAGAATAAGTTTTGCATGACGTTTTGTAATGTGTTGAGACGGACTAGTTGTGATAAGAAGCTATAGTTATATAGCGCCTTTGTAATTGTGCAAGGAGCTAATTGAACCTTATTCTCTACTGATAGCTCATATGCAATAAGGGAATGATGTACGCATGAGTTATGTTTGGATATTTGGATATTGACCTTGAGTGTAATATGTGATCCGTGATCAAAATTTCTTGTAAAGAATAATCGATCGGCATAAGGAATCTCACTCACATTGTGAGTCTGCTTCCATAATACTTGACGAAATATGGTTAGTTATTGACTACTTTGAGGCTGAAACTAACTAATTAATAATTTGACTAGTTACTGGAAGAATGAAATCTTGCTTATGTATGTTCATGATTTAAGATTGTCAAAGCCTTCAAGTGCGAACCATTCTACATGACATTATGAATTCGGATAGAAATGAATGGAATGGGAGTATGCTATGTTAATGGGTGATTGAGATTATGTACCGGACCTTTACCTCTTATTGCAGATTGATATGGATTTGCACGATAAATAATACATAGTTACGAATTGACTTATGATTTTGGAATCATTCGGTTGTGTCAGTAATGAATAAAAACTTTCTATTATCTTTAAGTAAGCTAAGTTGTATCTTAACGAATAAATGGGATGATGTTCGTTTGTAAATTAAGGTATCGGTACGAAGTTAAAATTTTCTGTTGTGTTACGTAGGGACCCGAATTGTTTAAAATCTATGACATGAATGCAAAAGTTTGACCTTATTAGAATGTGAACTGTTTATTTTGTTAAGCATACTCTAATGACATGATATGATAAGAAATATTCTATCGTCTGATATGTAATGTTTCGAATCTGCTTTGTTTATGTCTAATTTGTGATCTGGTCCCTGTTCTGTTATGTCGAACCTATGATCTGTCAGTGGGACTTCTGATAAGGAAGAGTCGTAACATAAGGAACCCCGCTTATAATCCGTATTCGTCCATATGATACTTGTAGAGCAATAGCTAATCACCAAGTAATTTGATTGGTAATCTGATAGGTTACTGTAAGAATTAGCATCCTATCTCTAAGAATAAGAAAACACGTCTGTGATACACTTTTGTGTGAATCTTGTAACTTGTCAAACCAAACCCTATTCTATATTGATGGCAATAATACAAGCTATTCTGGGTGTCACTATGAATTTTGATGAGAACAAATGGTTATAGAGGTATTTCAGGATAAGAATGGGTTGCCGGGTATATATATTCCGCATAGTGTGAGTCTACATTAAGTTCTTGTAATGTTCAACGGATCTTGTTACGTTACATCATATTATGGATATACTACTGAATTAAGTTCTTATAAACAATGTAGTTAATTGTATGCAATAAGGAGAATATAAACCCTGAAGCGATGATATAAAGAAAAAGAAAGAAAAGTGAAGCGACGTATTTGATTATTGTAACTGAATAGAAGACTTAAGAAGAGTGGGTGTAGTACTACATCATTATGATTGAGTGATGCAATACGATTCTAAACGTGATTCCCAATTTTATTTTTAAATGGCTCCATTTGCTTGAAACGACGATTGCTATAGTTCTATTTGTTGCTTAGATTTGTATTCATGAAATATGTCTAAGTGTTATGATGATAAATCTGCATGAATTGATGTAAGTGTTATCCTAATCATTGACCCGGGGTATGATTTTCCTTGTAATTCTACACTTACCAGTAATACTATTAAGAACTAACAATGTGTATTGGGATTTCTTGTTTTTAGTTTTGCCGATGTGCTAACGTTTGTTTGTTAAAGATGTATCGTTCTTAAAGAATTGTTAAGGACTATTGCATGTAATTCTAAACCAATATAATGGTATGCTTGTGGAATATTTGTGAACATTGAAGACTGTGAAACTAATGGATATATCTACTTAAACGGCTCCTTTGTAACGGTTAAAATGAATTATACATATTTAGGTAAGGCCCTACTGGGCGAACTTGGTGTCTGATTGAATTATACATAATCCGACTTGACTCTAACCACGTAATCGTATAAAAACAAAACAAGATAAATAACCAAATAAAAATAGATAATGTTGTGGTTGGAATTAAGGTATGTTATAGAAATTTGATTTACGTGACTTATGTGTTGAAGGTAACGATATCTATTATTTCCTGTATTTGGAAGTTGTATGCTTTTAACTATGAGAATTACTTGTAACTTGCATCAACCTTATGGATAGGAAAATACGGTGATTTGATACCCTACCCAGTGGAGATTATATGTCTATAATGCCCTGTTATGGAATCGTGTAATCTTATCTTGCGTTATTTAATTTATACATGCCCAATACACATTAAATCGATTGGTTAAATAAAATAGTAAGATACTGATTGTGGTAACACCTCTTGAATGATTATAGTAAGGACTAGGGTAATCTGTGAATTGTTTGAACTGCAGTATTATGTGAACCCTTATAAGAAGAAGAGACACTGAAGTGAGACTACGATTTCTACTTTGTTATACGTTGGAACAAGTTTGGAGGACCAAACTTATTTAAGGGGGGGAGAGTGTAATAACCGGACCCTCATACATGTTTTCTGATATATTTTCAGTCCTTGATGTGAGCAATTGAATGTTTACTGTGAAATTCCGTAGAAAATTAAAGTGATGTAAGTGAAATCCATGTTTAAGGAAGTCTATCTGTTGAACAAGGAACATATCTGTTCCTCTAGAATGTTTAGAGCAGAAATTGGAGGCCTTAACGACTTAATTAACTGAAATTGATTATACCTGTGTATAGCATAATTTTCTGGTAATATTAGGCATGTTTACGAAATTTCAATTTTGGGAATGATAAAACGATTGGTTTTTGTCTTATATGCCTCATGATATTTTTTTTATATAAATCTAAGTCTTTTGACTTAAGATAAAAAACGTGGGCATCTCTTGGGAGAGGAAATAAGAGAGAGTTGAGAGGAAGAATTGGGGGAGAAGTAATTCAACAAGGTAGCTTGGTAAAATTGTTAGAGTTGTGGGATCTAAATCAAGGTAAGCTCAAGTTCATCTTGTTATGGCAACTTAAAGTTTGTAAATCATGTTTATGTTTGATTCATGTATGATTTATGGTTGCTTTATGAGGGTTTCTCATCAATTAGTTATTTTGGCACCTAATCTAAGTGTTGTATGAAATTATACTTCAATCCTTGATTCTATGTCATCACCTCATGGAGTTATGTTTATATCATGTATTATATTGATGAACATAAGGAATTTGAACCCAAGAATGGAATTTGAGGGAGAGATGGCTTGTTGAAGCTTCTAATCTGGTTTAATTTGTCATGTTTAAGGTAGAGCTCATGTTATGGTAAAGTTAGGTTGAAGTATTGCATTATTCTAACCTTGGATTGCGTGAAAAATGGAGTGGTGTTGCTGAATTTTGGGTTGAAATCGAACTGCCCCAAAACAGATTTTGCTTGGTTCGCTCGAGCGGCGGGAAGCCCGCTCGAGCGGGAAAATCGACCTTCCAGCAGTTTTGTAATTTGTGCAGTACGCTCGAGCGGCCAAAGTGGCGCTCGAGCGGGGAGGCTTATTTTAGACAAAAATAAATGTTGTTCAGTTTTGCATGCTTATGCCTCTGGTATTGTTAAAATATTTTTCTGATGCTTTTAAGGTGATTATAAATTCGTATGAAGTATAATGACTCAGAGAATGGTTCCTCAATGATTTAAGAGAAAAATGAATTAATTTACAAGTTATGCTTGTGTGCAGGCTACACCCAGGAAGGAATTAGCACGCTATTACAACACTGTAAGTAATAAGACAAAGATGTACGTTTTAATTATTATAATTACTAATGTTCTGTTTCGTGTAAGTGCTATACGAACATGTTATACGAATGCTCGTGATGGGTGAGAGTCAATGTGGGCATTGAAAGAGTTACGTACATCGGTATAACTTTAGAATCCTCCTGTTCTGTTTATAACACATTTTAACTTCCGTTAGTTATCAGCAGACTGTATAATTTCTTAATGAAGCAAGATTATTTTGTATATGACACATGAACTTGAGATCATTCAGATCCTACGGACATTCTGCTACCTGCAAATAGTACCATTAATTTGTGATGAACAAGAGTAATGTGAATAATAGTACATTGAGCATACATTTACTTATTGCTAATGTCTGTAAATGATATTCTGTTTTCTATCAGAATATGTAACTCTTATTTCTACCAGAATTGGCCAATACATCGATGTGAGTAATAGTACTTCAATGTACCCTAACTGTTAATAATTATCATTATTATCGTTCGGATCTTTGTTGTAAATGTTACATTGATATGAAGTTATGTATTGACGTTATGATCCTTGTGGTAAAAATCATGTTGGTATGAAGTTATATATGTTATATGAGGAACACTATGAAACTATGGAAACATTGAAGAGGTTGTGCAATTATGTACACCTTGTGTGAAACCTTGTGAACTATGGAACGTATCAAAGAAATTGTGAAGTTGTGAACTTGAGTGGCCAAGGGCCATTTGTGAATTAAGAAATTATGAGGCCAAGGGCCTACTTGTGAGAATTGTGAATGTGTGAAACTATGTGGCCGAAGGCCATTTGTGAAGTATGAATTCCCAAGTTGTGAAATTATTAAATGATGCGGCCGAAGGCCATCTGCGAAGTATGAAGTGTGAACTTCTGGGCCGAGAGCCACTTTGTGATATTGTGTAACATTCTGAGTAACATTCTGGGCCGAGAGCCACTTTGTGATATTGTGTAACATTCTGAGTAACATTCTGGGCCGAGAGCCACTGTGTGATATTGTGTAACATTCTGTAACATTCTGTAATATTCTGGGCAGAGGGCTAAGTATAACACTCTGGGTCATGGATCATTCTGTATCATTGGATTAATTTATATGCATTTGGTTGTGAGTTATGGTTTCAATTATTTTGGTACTATTATTCACTGAGCTTGGCTCACCCCTTACATTGTCTGTTTCTGTAGGTCGTCAAACCGGGAACCAGTCTTAACTCCTGAAGCTCGTTCCTTTTTGTCAACCCTTATGGTCAGGCACATAAGAAGACCCGCCCTATCTTTGTAGACTTTTGTCAAGTTTTGGCTTGTATTCTAATTACCTGTTTTGGATTGTATTCATAAGCTTTACATTCATTAGTTAATTAAATCCATTCATATCTACTTATGTGCTTTGAATGGATTTAATTAACTAATGAATGTAAAGCTTCAGCTTAACAAACCCCAATTCTTGTTTTGTCTAGTTAGGCCTTTGGTAGTCAAGGACTGCTAGTTGGTCACCGCATTATCCTGTTTGGGATGGATGGGATGGTGATAGTTGGACAACTCATTACCCTTCAAGTTTCATGTTTTCTTTTTATTAATTAAATCCCCCATTTCATGCTTTGTTCATTTTCTAAAAAATTATAATATTTCATAGTGCAATAAAATATAACATTATTGCTGATATATGGACTTCAATAAAGTGAAGTAGGTAACCACAATTAGGATGGCATAAAAATAAATAAATAAAAGTAACAAGCCATGCAACAGATACGGTTTTTTTTCCCTAAAAGAATTAATTTTGGCCATTATCTAACAAGCCATTTTATTGTTGGGAGAACTAGGCAAAGGAAAATGAATTTAAATGGTTAATCAAAGAGGACTTTTGTCACATGGAGCTGTAACAATTAACTAATGTACCCATTGAGCATAAAACAATAAATACTTCTAGAGTAGGATTAGGCATTGCCTACATGGTTACTCCCAACAAACAAAAAATCGCAACACATACCAAGTATGTCATCTTTTATCTCGTAACTACCTTTATTATCAACTACCTAATAAAGGTGAGCCACCATGTCCTGCTAATAAAATTTACCACTACGTGATTGGTTTGGAGCGCCATGTAAACAATGCCACTTGGTGCTCTAGAACTATTAAATAATTACCCCATTAAGCAATATACAACTTGCAAGACTTCTTTAATGCAATTATCCATCTATACCAAAAACATAAATAATAAAACAAACAAATTAATGAATATCATCTCCACATAGGTCATACTATCTCATTATCAAGTGGCTTACTTGGCACATCCATAATTTGCTAACCAGATGAATTAAAGTTAAAATGAAGGGTTATGCCATGGTACGGGTGTGTACCATGTGCAACCTTGTTATGCATTTTGTGGTACATGTTATGTATTTTTGTGATATATATTACGTATTTTCTAGGTAGAGCTATAACAATTTGTGGTACA
This sequence comes from Camellia granthamiana, assembly GCA_036172215.1. NCBI lineage: Eukaryota > Viridiplantae > Streptophyta > Magnoliopsida > Ericales > Theaceae > Camellia > Camellia granthamiana. The sequence continues at coordinate 160,568,662 of CM069907.1, read as the reverse complement.
AAAATGAAGTTAATGTCATAAATTTTTTGGGTAATATTCCACATTTGTTTATCCAAACATTTTCTAGCCACAAATGTGCAACATTACCACAAAAATGCATAACATTGCAACAAAAATGCATAATTGCATTTTGAACCACAAATTATCATAACTCTACCAGAAAATTACATAATATTTACTACAATAATGCATAACATACACCAAAAAAATACATAACACAGTGCATATGGTACACACCATAGAATTTCCCTAAAATGATAGGTCATATAAATTTATCTCTCTAGTTATATAAAAAAAATGCCCAAGTAATGTGAACTATAACAACACTACAACACAATAAAATAGAAAGAAAGTTAACTAGGGAAACTCACAACACCAAACCCCCCTATCTCTCCCACTCAGCAATAAATCTCTCTTGTTATAAATGAATCCATTCATGATTGTCTTATTGAAGTCATTTCAAGTTTGTAAACCATCTATAGACACAATAATTGATACAATCTATAGACACACACACACATATATATACCAAAATCATATGTATATGTGCCAAGAAAAGGCGTTTGGGTTGATTCCTTCACCCTATCTATGGATATGCAGTAAACCGTCAAAAGCCCCAAAGGTCACCGGAAAGCTTCTCTCACTATAGCTATTGACCTACTTTCTCATGCACTGCCACTGCTCTTCATTTCCCATGGTTGCGCCTCCATGATCGCTGCTGGTGGCTTCACTCTCAAGGTCAAAAACCAGCTCTCTCTCTCTCTCTCTCTCTCAAGCCCACAAAACCACCGCCCCGATCTCCCTCAATCTCTTTGCAATTTCTCAACATAAGAGGATACATAAAATAACCCTAGCCACTATTTAAGTGCAAAGGTTAACCATCAGAATTACTAAAATGCCCTTATGATTTTCTCTTATTTACACAAGGATCAATGTGACCATAAACCCACTAAACTAGCTAACATATACTATCACACCATTAAGTCAAATTTGAGCCGAACAGTTTAAATGCTGCAAATATACCATGTCAAATATGTGCAAAAGAGAATTTCAATTCTTTTCCAAAAGCATACCGGCAAAATGTGCACATTTATGACCATTAAAAAAGTAGTCATTGTTAACACGAAATACTAGTTAAAATTATTAAATTTATTATTTACAAAATTAAGGGATATTACATTGCCTGACCACCTATGAAACACGGGTGCGGTACGGATACTAGTACGGATACGTTACGAGCATGCCGATAAGGCAAGACCTAAAAAAATAGGATACGGATATGTCTAGGGTACGTCAATCAATGTTTTATTTTTTATAATTTATAGGTTGAGATTCAGCCTACAAATCAAAGTTTCAATACCAAAGCTAAAAGGAGATATTACAAAACCAAAAAAGAAATCTTAATTCAACAATACCAATTCCAAAGCGAAATCAATAAGCTATTTTAATGCCATTAAATAGGAAAAATTACAAAACAAAATTTCATTGCAAAATTTGGAAACTTGAAACTTTAATTTTCACTTCCATCAATTTCATCATTAAATAATACATCTCTCATTTCTAGCACATCAAGTAAAGGATTTGCATTTTCAAATAAATCAAAACTCTCTGCTAATTAAACGTATCTCCACAAATGTGTCATAGCTTGGTGTATCCCCAATGTACCCATCTGTAGACACCCCATTTTTGACCGACCTTATGACTCAGACGTCATCGATTGGGTGCTCAATGATTGCACATGTTGTGCTCGTTCTGAGGTTACGAAGTCTCGGTTGAGAGCCTTGCCTCTGGACTTCGGGACTCTTTTGTGCTTTGCCTCGGTTTGCAAACCAGGTTCAGTTTTCTCTTCCCAAAGGGAGGGAGAGGTCTCATAGACTATCTCTCAGTTGCCGTAGTCTACTTTTCGTGGTCGTAGACCATTGTTCCCGTTTCGAGACTAGTTTTCGATTTTCAGAGCCGTCAGTCGTGCGCCTCGGTTCGGGACCGCTTAACTTTCTCCGTTTGCTCCGGTTTTTGGTACACACCTTGTTTCCTCTCTCTAGAGGGACACTGTGGCCCGGGAGACCACCTTCGTGGTCGCACGCCACTTTCGATGCTTAACAGTCAGTTTTCGGGGCACCCGGCTGCGTGTTTTGGCCCCCGAACCCTCGTTTTGCATCCGTCTTGGTTCATTTTTGGCATGGACCCTATTTTCATTGTTTGGAAGGTGGTACAAGGGTGGGAGACCATCTTTTCTCCTTGGAGACCACTTTTTCCCCACCGGCCGATTTTCTTGTCAGGTAACTGGTCTCCCTCATTTTTTGGCCACAATTGCTGGTCTCCCACCATACCACTTGCTTGCATTTCCTGTGGAGACCACCAAATGGGGCTTCCAACCACCATTCATTGGTTTGACCCTTTTGAACTGGTCGGCCGACCAGGGGAAGTGGTCGGCTGACCTCCTGAACTGGTCGGCCTGCCTCCATCAATTCTGTCTCAGTGAGTTGATTCCAGCTGTGCCAGCTGGGAGGCACAGACTGCATCCTCCATACACGTGTATGGAGGATGTTTGCCCTTGGTTTGAAGCTTCTAGGAGAAGCTTTAGTCCCTCTTATCTATAAAGGAAGGGCTCCCCTTCCTTGTAGGGGGTTCAGAAAATTTGCTAAGGCTCATATAATATATCTCTCTATATCTCTACATTTTAGGCTTAGAAAGTGTATGGCTCTTGCCCTTTTACACTTCACCTCATAGCCACACACCTCCACCATTGTTCTAAGGTTCTTGGGGGTCTTGAGAGGTCTCAAAGAGTTGGTTTTGGGCTGGAGAAGTTGCTGGTTTTGCAGAGCTACAAGGGTAACTCCTTTTTCCCTCTTTTAAACTTTATCTTGATCCATCTCTTAGCCTTATTTGTATTCATATTTTAGCTTTAGTGTAAACTAAAAAAAGTCTTATTTTAAGGCCCTTAACATGTTTGTTTAAGATCATTTTTCCATTGGGGGTCATCTATCTCCTTGCATGCTTCATTTTACCTTGTTTTGAGCCATGCCTTAGAGCATTGGTGTTAGCCTTTGTTTGGCCTTTTAGCCACTGAAATTCAACAGATTTTTAGTGGCTACCATGCTGTTTTGAGCCCCAAAATCAGAGAGGGGTGACCCTTTCTCTCCTTGTTTTGTTTTCTAGCAATTTTGGCCTTACAAAGGAGCCCTTATTTGCATACTTCCAAGCCATGTTTCAGGCCATTTTTGGTGAGTTTTAGGACCTTCATAGGCTCTTTCCAGAGCTTTTTTTTTCCATATTGGATGTCCATCTTGTATGTGTAGAATAACCCTCTTCATGGCATATGAAAGGAGCATCTCATTCTTGCATGCATTAACCATGTTTAAGTGGGTTTTTGGGCTTTATTTGGCATGTAATACCTCTAACTTTTGCTGGTTTAGTGGCCTCTTGATTGCCTCACATGCTTGTAGTGCAAACCTTCTTTGCTAGTTTACATTGCATGCTATTTTGGCCTTTGATTCTAGCACTTTTTGGCCATGCCTTGAACTGATTTTGTGCATGTTTTGGACTTCCTTAGCTCTATTTTTTGGCCTCATGGTCGAATGATGTTTGCTATGCATGGTTGTAGTTCAATACCCTTGCCTAGCTTTGAGTTTTGAAGCCTATTGCATGCGTATTTTGAGGTGTTTCCATGTTTTGGCATCATTTTGAATCATATTTCAGAGCTTATATGTATGTCATATTCCCATGTTTTCCACTCTTTAAGTGTGTTTGAGAGTTGTGCATGAATACCTCATTTTTGGACCATTGCATGAGGTTCATTTCCATGCTTTGCGAGCCATCATTTTAGTCCATATTTGCTACTGTTTTGGCTTGCACAGGGACTGTTTGGGGCTGGTTTAGCCATTTGAGCATTGCTTTGCATGCCTATAGTGTAATCAACTTCACTAGTTTCGGTATTTGGGCCATCTAGCATGCATTGTGTGAGGTGTTTGCATGATTCAGAACCATCTTGCATGTCATTTTAGAGCTGGAAAATATGTGATTGTATACCATATTTCATGCTTACCATGCTTTGGTGGAGTTGCACTTTGTGCCTTAGGTTTGGTCCCTTGCATTTGTGCATGTTTGCATGTGTGTTGTTGCTTCATTTTCATCATGTATGGCCACTGATTTGAGTGTGGCTGAGGCCCATTCATTTTAGTTTAAGTCCATCTTGCATTATGTATGCCATATCCATGTTGTCGCATGCTCGATCATTGCATTACGTATGCCTCCTTCAAAACGTTGCGTATGTTAGTGCATTGTGCATGCATGCCACATAATCCATGTGCATTGAGTATGCCATTGACTAGTTCATAGCATTGTGTATGCCATTTGCATGCTTGCATGTCATTCCATGCATCTTCGCATCACTTAGTTGCATTGCATTTAGATCGCATGCTAGAGTTGCATTTGTCCATACATTGTTTGTTGCATTGTGTTTGGAGTAGGGTTTAGTCCAAACACGGGAAACGAGGGACGTTTCGTACTCAAAGTGACGAAACGTGCCTCAATTCTCGGTCGCCGACACTCTTGACTAACACATGATGGAGTTTAGGCATTTATGTGTTTATATGTGCATTCATTTCACATTGAGTCGTGCAATCCGACTCCTTGGCCATCATGCATCGAGATGCGTGATTGGTGGCCCGAGGATCGAGACCTACACTCCCTTGAGCTGGTACAATGATGGGGAGAGTGGTCGAGCACACATATGTTGAAAATACCTTGCCATGCCCCTCTCTTGTTCCTTGTTGCAGAAAACCAGAACCAGAGGCAGAAACTGGTCAGCCGACCAGCTTTTCTGGCAGGCCGACCACCCCTGTTGGCTTTTCTCACAAAAACTAGTCGGTGGGTGGTCTCCAAGGTCCATGGCTGGTCGGTGGCCCTCCCACAGATTCCCAGGGTGGAGTTTCAGCCTTCTGGAGCTTCGTGCAGTGTTCTGAAATCAATTGCAAACAATGGCAAGCCGGGGCATCGCGATGGATTTCCCGACGAGGCGACTTGAGCATGCATGCACCCTTTATCATTCAAGGCAGAGCTGAGGCAGTCCGCATTCATGTAGTTTGCATGCTAGTTTATTTGCTTACTTAGCTAGTTTGTTAATTAATTAGAATTGTGTAATAATTAGCTGTAATTTATTATTCATTTTGGTTATATAATAACTAGCTTAATTAAATTAGCTTAGATTAGCTAGTTGGTGTTGTATTATTTATTCGGACCCTCCAAGAGAGGGCCAATTGTTGTAATAAGTGTGCGTGTGTGTGATGCATGTCTTCCAACCCCATGTCTTTCTCCTTTTTATTTACCAGCTTATGATGGTTAGTTTAGGGCATGTTTAAATTAGCATACTTATGCTCGCATGTTTGCATTCATTCATCTGTCTTGTATGCACTGGGCTCGGCGCATCATACTAACCGCATTGTATTTCAATTCCAAGTTGAATACATGTATCAAATGTTGCATTTCATATGCCATCTTAGGACAGCCGAGCCTATTTCTAGTTACATTTTTGTATGTGTTGCATTAGGCATTTCAGCATAGTTAGGATTCATGCATGATTTCTAATTAGCTTCTTTCTTTGGCTTGGAGTACTCGGTAAGCTTTTATGCTTTAGCATCCTTGGATGCGTGTGAGTATTGCCATGATAGCATGCTTGCCATGAGGCTGTTTGCTTATGTGATATAAGTGCCTGACTGCCTGTGGGTGAAGGTTGGGTTACTTGAATAGGAACAATTCATCAAAATGCAAGTTTTAAGTCCACTTGCGAGTGGCAAAATCATGTTTTCTAAGCCCACCCGAGGGTGGCAAATCCACGTCTTAGCCTACTTGCGAGTAGCATCATCAAACCATTTTCAAACAAACATGAGTTGTTTTGTTCCAATTTAGGCGATCTAGTCTATACTTGTGTGTTGTGCGCATCACATAGTAATTCTAGGCTAATAACAGAATAAGAGCACATGTGTTTTCAAAAACAAGATATCATGCTTAGTACATGCCAATCTTTGATCGGGCGAGCGGGGGTGCTCATAGATGACCTTCCCCAATCGTACCCAAGTTCCTGAGCTGAGACAACTTTGGTGATGACAGACACGTGGCCTTAGGCAACGAGTCAGGGTTTCCTAAATTTCCCAAAATAAAATATTTAGGTGGCGACTCTGTATCTGGCAAAGCAGTCCATGTTTGGCACTTCTTTCTTAAAAATCTGTTTTCCAAAACGATTTGCCGGATTTGGACTCTTTGGTGATTTATCATTCTTGCATTGCACTTTAGATTAAGAACCGTGACATTTGAGTCCGCTACTGTAGTAAGCCCAAGATGAACAAAACACGGGGGATTTTCCCCCGGGACGTTCGGCACGTCTACAGTTTCTGGCGACTCCGCTGGGGAGTTAGAGAGCTTGACTCGAACTCATGATATCTCGTTTTGACTACACTTATGTGTTTCTTTGCATTGCATTTGCATTGGTGCGCCTAGGACACTGTGTTTTCCATCTGCTATTCCTGAACGGTTTGCTGGAGGCTGCGTGCCATAAGGATGACCAGTTACGGGCTCTGCCACGATGGGAACACAAACCCCGGTTTTTACCGGGGCACCCTTTTGACCATTCGACCTAGTGCATATTCGGAATCCATAGTGACCATTCCAAGCTAGGACAGGTTGCTTACCCGATTATAAGTTGTTTGAAACCGCTGCGTGCGTAGTGAAACCCTAGCTCCTGACAAAATAGGACAGGGAAACCTTACCCCCAATATAGGGGTGTTTTGGCTCTCACTTGTTTGCTATGTGCTTTTAGAGTGCGTCTCTACAGGAATGCATGTATCAGTTTACAAGTTTGGGTATCAGGCCTATGGGCACCAGTTCAGTATTTTGGGAATCAGTTATCTGCGGGTATCAGATTCAGTTTTGGGGGTAGTGATTTGGGAACAATGATCAGCATTTGAGAACAGTCTATTCAGCTTATCAACTGTGTGTTGTGATGCCCAACTGTGTGTTGTGTGTTTATTTACGCTGTTATGTTGTCCGTTTGTCTGGTTGTTTATTTCCTTATTATTGCTTTATTTATCTTTTTGCTAGGGGGTAGTTTAGCATAATTGCTTCAGACTAAGCAGATATTCCTCAAGCACTCTGGACTAGAGGTCGCCGACTCAATCGATCTGAGGATCTGGTCGACGGACCACCAGTGTTTTATTCCTTACCCCCGGTTATCAGATAGAGGTTGAGAAGACATAGTGCATCCAAGCAGAGGTTGCCAGAACAGTGGTCTACCCCATCAGTGGACAGTCAGGCTGAGGCTTCAATTTTTACCACAGAGATAGATATACCAGTCAGTCAGCTGGAACAGCAGAACATGGCAGGGATGGAGGAAATGATGCGTCAACTCCAAGAAAGTATGAAACTCATGCCGGAGGACGCTGCTCCTCAAGCGGAATTTGCCAAATAGCAGGCTGTGGTCATGACCCAGCAGACAGAGCTAATTACCCAGCTACAGCAGCAAGCCGGAGCATCAGCCTCACATCAAGCTCCTCCCCCACCAAGGGTCCCACTACCCGGGGAGACACCAAATGTCCAGAATATCCAGGAGGATACAGACATCCCAACAGGGCCGGCTCCGCCCCCGATTCTACCTCAACTATCCAAGGCACCTACGCCTATCAATTAACCAGACTCTCCCTTTGAGTTTGAGGTGGACCCTACAGCGTTGAAGTTGAGCAAGCTTGAAAAGTTGTTCAAAAAATCCCAAGGGGTAAAGTCCATCCCAGACATTAAGGACGGGTATACCGACGCAGCCGTGACGCTGCCGGACAGATTTAAGATGCCACACATTGACCGCTTTGATGGGTCCGGCGATCGTATGGTACATCTGCAGCTGTTTTCAAACATATTAAGGCCGATGGGCCTCACCAGACTACAAAAGCTTTCCTTATTTGGCCGGACCCTGTCGGGTGTGGCGGCCATCTGGTATGCGAAATTGGAAGACGATGTTAAGAGGAATTAGGATGAGATAGCCGAGGCTTTTGTCGCTCAGTACTCCTATAATACATAGATCGAGATCACAACCCGTGATTTAGAGATGACTAGGCAGGAGCCTAAGGACAGTTTTTCTGACTTCGTAACCCAGTGGAGGGCCAAGGCCTCAAGGATGACCACTAGGCCCACTGACAAAGATCAGATTCGGATGATTGTGCGCAATCTCCAGCCTAAGCTTATGCAGAAAATGATTGTTCTCCCTTTCCCCACCTTTTCAAATTTACATGAGATGGTGGTACAAATTGAGGATGCTATGAAACAGGGTCTGATTGACCAAGACAGAGAGCAACCCAGGAGAACCTTCAACCACAACACCAATACAGGCACAAGCACTACCGCAACCGCCAGAGCTGCAGATGTGAGTATGGTCACCACCACCACCCCAAGAACCCTTTCAACTACACCATTCACCGGTGTGTCCGGTAGTAACTCGCAAACAACCAAATATGCCCCCAGAGGCCAAAGAACCTTTACCCCAATATATATGCCCCTGTCCAAGGCTCTAGGGGTTTTAATTAAGAAAGGGCACTTGAAGCCTCTGGAGCCACGGCCATTGCCAAATCCACTTCCTTCCTCTCACAACCCTGCTAAATACTGTGCCTTTCACCAAAAACATGGTCACGACACCGACCATTGCTTTAGATTGCGTCACGAGATTCAAGATCTCGTTGAGAATAGGGTGATTGTGCCTCTGGAAAAGCCCAATGTCACGACCAACCCTCTTCTGCCACATAACCAAACTCCACCTCCCAAACGCATCAACTCAATCCAAACTGAGGTTGTGTCATACGACTCCAGCATGTATATCACCCCATCCCACCTACCCAAGCCGGAGGTGTTCATTCCTGACAGCACTGACTTGTGTATGTTGGACATCTCCCAAACCCAACTCGAACCAATGGTGGTGGCTGTCGAAGACAGGATAGGGATGATTTTGGAGGAAAGTGGTACAGTGGATTCAGGGACTGAGGAATTGGGGAGCTCTGCTGAGGGGGTGTACGATCCGAGTGGCTACATTACATCAGCAGGTCAGATTAGGCCAAATGTGGAATTGCCGGTAGGGGCAAAAATTTGTGTACTCCGGGGGGATGGACTTGATCAGAGGATAGATGACTTAGCAGTTCTGGAAGGGGACATTGCCGACCTTCAGATTTTCAATGAACAAGATCCGGGGGACATGACAGTCAACTGGTTCGATTTTGAGGAGTTAGCAGAGGTCACAGGATGGCTTGACGATCATCCGGATATTGTCGAAGAACTTCAGCCAGAACGGGGACAATTGGGGACCAGGACACCAATTGTGGCTAGAAGGGCCGGGGATCAAAATACATCGCCGGAGAGTGCCGGTGCCAAGAATTTCACTCAGGATTTGGGTATTTTGAGTATAGGAGATGTTGAACAGCAGGCTACACTGAAGCACTTCGAACAGGAAGGCATCGAAGATTCTGAGAGAGCCAGAAAGGCTAAAGCTCCTATGGGGACTGAACGTACTGTGCACACAGGAACAGAACATGCTGCGAGCATAGGAATGAAAGGTGTTGTGGGCACGGGAATAGTTGTAACGGAGCCGGACAAGTGTCTGTCGGTTGCCGATGAAATGTGGTGGGAGGACAATGACCTATGTCTCACCCACACAGATGAGGACTGGGGGAATAACCAGCCGGATGATACCTGGTATATTGGTGAAGTTGACCATATGACTAGGAGTGGGCGGTATTTCAAGCCCCTGCACTTAGATCAACCAGAGGCGTCCGGAAAGGACAAGGAGGCGGAAAAGCAGAGAAGCTACTTGAAGAAGAGGCTGTGCTGAAGTAGTTGAAAAAGATACAGGCAGACATCTCCATTTGGGGACTACTTATGGCTTCCAGGGTACATAGACAGGCTGCCCTTTCTGCAATGGACAAGGCCAAACTCTCCATAGACACCACGCCTGAACAACTGGTGGGCTTGGTTTTTCCGGGAGGAGGTTCCCCAGTGTTGACTTTTTTCGACAAGGAACTACCGCCTGAGGGCTCAGATCACAACAAACCTCTCTACATCTCTGTGGAGTGTAGAAACAAATGGATACCGGTGGTTCTTGTCGATACCGGATCCGCCATCAACGTGTGCCAGGCAAGGACAACATATGCAATCGGGTTGAAGCCCGCGGACTTTGGGCCGATAGCCCAAGTGATAAGGGCATATGATAACACAAGTAGAGAGGTGATGGGGACAGTGAAAATTCAAACCCAGGTTGGTCCAGGACAACACGAGATTGACTTTCATGTCTTGGATGTTCTTGCAACCTTCAATCTACTCCTAGGGCGGCTGTGGCTGCACTAGGTGAAGGTAGTCTCTTCCACCCTGCACCAGATGTTGAAATACCCCCACGGGAAGGGGGTGGCTATAGTTTTTGGGAATTCATCGATCCATCCGCCGCCAGAGGTGTCTATACCGATTTTGGAAATCGAGCATGGCACGGAGGATGTCTTTTTATCAGGATTTACTTTGGCCGAGGCCCGGGTCATTCAGAACATCTTAGCTGTTGACGAGGGGGTGTATGTCAGCGTGCAGTCAGTGTATCTCATGAACAAGCTTCAGCATATCCCTGGATGGGACTGGGAAAGAGTGGCTGGAAGGGCATTGCAGCATTGGCCGAAGTGCCGCACAACCCACGTACCTTTGGCTTAGGTTATCTGCCCACTAAAGAGGATTGGGTGAGGAAAGGTAAGGAGATGGCTGGGAGAGCCAGAGTAAAGCAGGCAGGGAAGCCTTTTGAATTAATGCATCGGCCTATCCAGGGTACCCCGAACGGACGCTTTGTCCGGGAGGGGAAGGATTTTCCATTTTGCGGCTTCCCAGAGCCATGGTTGAATGCGGAGAAGAAGCGTCTGCCGGGGTTTGAGATCTTCTTCGACCTGCAGTTATCCGGGAAAGATGTTGCCGAAGAGTAGACAGACCCATCAGCTGAGTTTGAGTAGTGTAAGGAAGTGGGTTTCGAGAGCACCGAGAATGAAATGGGGGTAGCACTGGCTTGTCTACTTTCAGATCCTCCGATCGTACAGAAGTGCTTGGGGGATAACTTCTCGATATCCATGATCGGGAATGAAATAGCTGCGGGCTTATCTTCAAATATTTTGGATGCATCCATCGCACCCTTCCTCATCTGGTAGTATGAGGAGGGATTTTTGTCAAGCAGCACCGGGTCAGGTAGTGAGCTGGAATCTGATTCCACCGAGTCTGTGGAGTCGGAATTAGGTTCCAGCTCGTCTAAGTCTGAGTCCGGTATTCCTGGGGGTGACAACCCAGATGCCACAGTCCTGTCAAGGTTGTCTTTTTCTTTCCTTTTTGAGTCTGTTGTAACAGAGGAATCTGACGTTTTGGAGGTACCTAATGAGAATGGAATGGCTATGGCTTCTGAGTATTTTTCTGTGCCTTTAATTTATTGCTTGAATCAGGACTTTCAAAATTTTGATGAAAACGATGAGGAAGAAATTCCTCTGGTTTTACAACGTTTAATTGATCAAGAGCAGGAGAGATTTGTTAAACCCCTGGTTGACGAAATCACTATAGTTAATGTGGGTACTGAGAAGGACCCTCGGTTGGTCCAGATTGGGTCCACGTTGTCTTCGGAGGAGCGCGAGCGCTTAGTCGCTTTATTAAAAGATTTCAAAGATGTTTTCGCATGGTCCTATGAAGACATGCCTGGAATCGATCCTGAGATTGTACAGCATCGGATCCCTCTTCGCCCCGAGGCCCGACCCGTTAAATAGAAACTCAGAAGGATTCGCCCGGACTGGGCCCTCAAGATCAAGGAAGAGGTCACCAAGAAAATTGACGCTGGGTTCCTGCTGGTATCTGAATACCCAACTTGGTTGGCCAACATAGTTCCAGTGCCAAAGAAGGACGGTAGAATTCGGGTATGTGTGGACTTCAGGGATTTGAATAGAGCCAGTCCGAAGGACGACTTTCCTTTGCCGCATATTGACGAGTTAGTAGACTTCACAGCGGGGCATGCTTTGCTTTCATTCATGGATGGATTCTCAGGCTACAATTAGATAGTGATGGCACCTGAAGACCGGGAGAAGACTGCTTTCACCACCCCGTGGGGGACTTATTGCTACAGGGTGATGCCATTTGGGTTGAAGAATGCTGGAGCTACATATCAACGGGCCGCGACCACGATTTTGCATGACATGATCCACAAAGAGGTTGAGGTGTACGTGGACGACATGATTGTCAAGTCCAAGGAAAGAGAGGGCCACTACACTGCCTTGCAAAAGTTCTTCCAAAGGATTAGAGAATTTCGGTTATGGCTAAATCCTCAAAAATGTACGTTCGGTGTTACAGCAGGGAAAATGCTGGGGTTCTTGATTACACAGAGAGGTATCGAAGTTGACCCTTCCAAAATCAAGGCCATCTTAGAAATGCCACCACCAAGGACTAAAAAGGAGGTGCGAGGCTTTCTGGGTAAAGTGCACTTCATAAGACGGTTTATCGCAAAATTAACCTTGACTTGTGAACCACTTTTTGGTCTCCTGAAGAAAGGAACGAAGTTCCAATGGGACGGTCGATGCCAAGCAGCTTTTGAGCAGATCGAACAATACTTGCAGAACCCGCCTGTGTTGTCACCACCTGAACCAAGGAAACCGTTGATTTTGTATCTTTCAGTGACTGAGACTACAATGGGCTGCATGCTCGCACAGGAGTCCGAAGACAAAGTGGACAAAGCCATCTACTACCTAAGCAAGAAGATGCTGGATTACGAGACCCGCTACACTCCGCTTGAGAAGGCTTGTCTGGCCTTGGTATGGGCTACCAGGAAGTTGCGGCACTACCTATTAGCTCACTCCGTAATGTTGGTTTCGAGATTAGATTCCATCAAATACCTTTTCGAGAAACCGGCACTTACGGGTAGGCTAGCTCGTTGGTTGCTTCTGCTTTCCGAATTTGATCTGAAGTATGTAACGCGCAAGTCAGTAAAGGGGAGAGCGGTAGCAGAGTTCCTAGCCGATCACCCAGTTGAAGAGGATGAAGCAGTTGAGTACCTATTCCCAGACGAGGCCATTCTGCATGTTGAAGAAGAATTTTGGACGATGTACTTTGACGGAGCGTCAAACCAATACGGATATGGGATAGGGGTGTTGCTGATAGCACCCGACAATTCCCGCATACCTTTAGCATTCAAACTCTGGTTCAAAGTATCGAACAACGAAGCAGAGTACGAGGCATGCATTGCTGGACTAAAAGTAGCCCTAGAACTAGGGGCAAAATGGTTGGACGTCATCGGGGACTCGAACCTTGTTGTATCTCAAGCTAAAGGAGATTGGAAGGTCAAAGAGGAAAAGATGAAAATCTATCACCAGACCTTGGACATGCTGATTCTTCGGTTTGAGAAACTGAATTTCGCTCATCTTTTAAGAGAGAACAACAGGTTCGCTGATTCTTTAGCAACTCTATCATCCATGATAGACATCCCTTTCGGAGTCTGGATGCGTCCAATCATCATCGAGCAGAAATTTGTACCAGCTTACGAACTGATTGTTGTTGTAGAAGAGGTTCAAGATGAAAACCCCTGGTATTACGATGTCTGGAACTTCTTGGAGAAGGAGACGTATCCACCAGGGGCAAATGCCAAGGATAAAAGGGAAATCAGAAGAATCGCTGCTCAGTTCATCATCTGTGGGGGTGAACTGTACAAAAGGGGTCATCTCGGGATGCATAAGCTGTGTGTGGAAGCTGAAGAATCGAAGCGTCTTATGGAGGCCATCCATGGGGGAGAGTGCGAAGCCCACATAAACGGAGTGATGCTAGTCCGGAAGATTCTTAGACAAGGTTACTACTGGTCCACCATGGAAGAGGATTGTATTAGCTTTGTTCAGCGATGCCATAAATGTCAGATCCATGCAAACCGCATGAACATCCTGCTGTCCAAGCTGTATAGCATGACTTTGCCATGGCCATTTTCAGTTTGGGGAACTGATGTAATTGGGGCTGTCAGTCCGAAAGGGTCCAATGGGCATGAGTTCATTCTGGTCGCGATAGACTATTTTACGAAGTGGGTCGAGGCCCAATCTTATGCAGTGTTGAAAGCTTCCCATGCTGCCAAGTTTATCAGAAACAACATCATCTATCGCTACGGGGTCCCAAACGAGATCATTTCAGATAATGGTTCCCACTTCAAGAAGAAAGTGATTGACTTGTTGGAAAAATACAACATGGCTTTTCATAAGTCATCCACATATCGGCCACAGACTAATGGAGCAGTTGAGGCCGCCAACAAGAACATCAAGCACATTCTACAGAAAATGGTGGAAACCTACTGGGATTGGCCAAATAAGCTGCTGTTTACTCTGTGGGGCTACCAGACTTCAATTCGAACTTCCACTGGAGCAACTCCGTATTCATTGGTCTATGGGATGGAGGCTGTTCTACCTATCGAAATTGAGGTTCTGTCATTACGACTACTGGCCGAGTATCAGATAGCCGAGGCAGATTGGCAACAAAGCAGATTTGAAGAACTCATGCTCTTTGATGAAAGAACGCTGAAAGCACGGTACCATATTCAAGGTTATCAACACAGAATTGCCAGGGCCTTCAACAAGAAAGTTAAGTCCAGGAATTTGAAAGAAGGAGATCTTGTGCTCAAAGAGAACCAAGCTCCCATCCATGACCCTAGGGGCAAGTTCAGACCCAATTGGACTGGTCTCTACATCATTAAGTCTATTTGGTCGGGTAGAGCTGTCGTTCTGATGGACCTAGATGGCCTAGAGTTCTCACAGCCGATCAACATGGACAAGTTGAAGAAATATTACCCTTGAGTGGCTCGCTAGGCTGAAAACCCGAAAGGGCGACCTAGGCAAAAGTTAGAGCATGAAAAATTCGAAAATATAAAAACTGAGCTCGCAAGGTTGAAAACCCACAAAGGGCGGCCTTGGCAAAAGTTAGAGTGCAAAAGGAGAGTGAAAATACACGAGTGAACCCAAGCCGGAACTACGTAAGGCTTGATTCCCATCTTTGGGATACGTAGGCAACTTCATCCTAAAGTCCAGCCATAAACTCTTCCCCGATCAACTTTGTCAATGTGATCATGTTTGGTCATCTTTGTCTACTTCGCATTCAAGAGCTCAATTGTGATATCTAGTGCAGTGCTATTCAAACTAGGGGCAACTTTCCAAATGCTGGGATCCAGGGTTGTGCATCTCAGTGACAAACTTCAGGCGTGTCCAGTTGTGATCCATATTGAAAATGGTTTTGAAAATTTTTAATAAAAGTTGACTTTGCGCAAATTAATCTTTTTACAACTTAGACCATTTTTGGACCGAACGGAAAATTTTCAATACCCACAACCTTCAATTACATTGATTTCAGTACAGAGTTCTCCTGCTCTTGAATACAAATTGAAGTTGCTTTTTATTACATTCATAAAGAAAACTTGAGAGTACTGATAAAGCAATAAATTCAGGGCATAGTCAAGTGTTCCCGTGCCCCCTTCTAGAGCTTGTGGAAGCCTCTGATGCCAAGCTTGGCCGATCTGTGCCTCTTTATTGAGCCAATCTATGCACTCATCAGAGAGGGTGCAGCTGAATGTGGGAGCAGAGGCCAGAAGCTCTCTCGTCCTCTATGCCGTGGCATACCGAGCTAGCTGTGCGCCTCGAATTCGAAATGCAGCCGGGTACTCTATCCCCTCTGCCGGGCAAATCTGATCATGGCCGAATTGACGCTGGAACCGGAATGGGAAATAGAAAACACAATGGGTCAGGCCAATCAGCTGGATTCCAAGCTGGCGAGACATGCTGTAACTCATCACCGATAGATTGAGCCAGGGGCAGCACCAAGCAATGTCTTCCGCGGACAAACTGCACATCCAATTGTACCACCATCCCTCATCAAGGGCATCGACTAGGCGACGTTAGAAGAAATAGCTGCGGGCTGAATATGCCGAGCATGAGTCGACCACTCTTAAATTATCCATCAACCATACCTGGGGAGGGATTGAAAAATGAGAGATTAAAGAATAGAGAGGTGTACGTTGAGAGAAAAAGTGAGAAAAGGTTTCTTGGGAGAAAAATCGAGCCTGAGAGCTGAGTGATATGAGTAATATATGTGAGGAGGGGTGGAAGCATTACTTGCAGTAGTAGTGGACTCCCCGCAAATCTGGTCGTCTCTCGGTGATGAAAAGCATCTAAGCCCATCAATGTCTCGGCCAATGACATGGCAATGCAGCTCTTGCCCTCCCTTAAGCCTTGGGCAACCTCGATCAACCGAACACTAGATCCTTCGGAGCCTGAGGCAAGCAAGAAATGAGATAGCATGCACAAGCAAAGGGCATGTCACCGAAAGCCCTGCCAATGATGGTCACCGCGGTCACCGGGATCAGAAAAACGTTGAATCAAGCTGAGGATGTCCAATTCTCCGTTGCAGATCAGAGACCGAGCGTCATGCATAGTGAGCCCACACATTCGTCCTAAGGCTTGAGCATGGCCGAAGCAGAGTTGGGGCAAGATCTCCTCGTTGCGCTCGGACTCCATGAAAGCTTGGAAATCTTCGAAGGTAGGACACATCTCTTGCCCGCCGAAGCTAAAGACATGTGTTACCGGATTCCAAAACCTCGCCGCGGCATGGAGAAAGGGAAGATACAGCGGAGTGTGGCTCAATGTGAATAGTGCATTCAAGCCGAAGCCCCGGAAGTTCAACTTTTCCGAGCCGTCTAAAGTAGCAATCCAAGCTGTGAGATTTTCGATGAGGAATGCCTCCATTTTGATGCAAAACTGAGATGAAATGAAAGAACCACGAAGTTGGAACTTTTACTGAGGATAAGGCACTGTTTGGGGACACGTGTCAAAAATTTGGTGGTCGCCAAACCAGGGGGTTGGCCGACCACTTTTTCTGGTAGGCCGACCACCCCTTTGGTCTCCAAGGAAAATAGCTGGTCGGCCAGCCCCTTCTGGTGGTCGGCCATGGAGAAAAGTTGGTCTTTAGTCTGTTCCTAGTTTCTAGAAGAGAGATCCTAGCTTTTCCATGCGTTGGGAGTGTTGAAGGTCTGAGTTTACCTCTGTTTCGGATGCATTCCGTCACTCCAATTGTCTGAGATGCATTTGCTTATCGAGTTGTTGTTCTTTGTTTATCGAGTTGTTGTTTGGTTTTGTTTATTGAGTTGTTAAAGTTTTGTTTATCGAGTAGTTGCTTATCGAGTCATTGAGTTCCGTATATCGAGTTACTACTCTTTGTTTAATCAACATTGTCGGGATTTGCTTATCGAGTTGTAAACTTGCTAAGGTTTTGTTGTTTCTTACTAAGTTAAGTTGTTTAGTTTGTTGCGTCGGTTCACTAACTGACTTGGCAATTTTCGATGCTCAATTTTCATTCAATCTCATTTTTGTGCAAAATGATGCGATGTGATGCTAAGAACATAAAATACGACACTTTTCCAAAAAGCTGTTTCATTCCATCATGCTTCCTTTGTTATAACATTTTACAACAAGGATACAAGTTTTATAGAAAATAAAATTGCCTAATAATGTACAATGTGCTACAACTACTAGTAAAAAAGGTAAATCAAGCAGGAACATCTGCATCACTGCTCTCGGACTCAAGATCGGGAGGCCCTCTTCATCCTCTTCGCCTGAGCAGTCTCGGCAATACCTCTACCAGCACCATCATCTGAATCGGAGCTGTCATCCTCGGGATCCTCCCCGACATCACCTCCACTCTCAGAACCAGAGCCAGAGCCCTCCTCTCTATCTGCGAACGTCTCTGACTGAGGATGCGCCGACTCCTCCTCACTGGACTCCTCATCATCTATGACAGGTGCTCTGCGAGACGAGTCCCCTCTCCCAGCTCCTTGAGAAGGCCTGGATAGCCCGGCTTGTAGTGGTGGCATCTGAAAAGGACAATTTGAGTACATTAGCCAACATGTATATCCGATGTAGAGACAAGAATGCTACATAGAGTGGGTGTATGCAGATACAATGTATGAGTATGGTGTATGTCAAATGTGCTCTATGCATACAGTTAAGCAATGCAGTGAAATGGTTAAATACAGCATGTCATCAGAAGTATGATAAATGCGAGAAAATTGAAAAATATCGTTACACTGGCGATGAACAGCTGTGTCTCCCTCCGCAAGACCATGCCCTCAAGTGAGGCCACCAATCCGAGCAGATCATCAGAATACTCCCTGAGAGGCTGCAGATACAAGCTCAAGTCATCAATGAATAAATGAATGCCTAAGTATCTGAGTGATAAATGAAAAGCAGTGGAACATACCAGTGGTGAGTCAGGATCACTGACATATCGGTGATCGGGCATAGGAGGCTCTATTGGAATCGGGTAAGATGACCCGTATCGCCATCCAATCAACTCGGTCGGAAGATCTGGCCACCCGGCGTGCTGATAAGTCGGGGGAATCGGGGGAATCTGTCTAGCCCCACTCCTCGATGTGCCGGCCCTGCTAGACGAAGGAACATCTGTAGCCTGGGCTCGAGCTGACGATGATGCACTAGCAGCCCTCCTAGTAGGAGTAAGGACACCCATCAGTGGAGGCATTAAGTACATGTGGCGGTAAGTCGCATACTCCCCCTCATCCGTGTGCAGAGCTGCATCGGTACCCAACATAGCGACATCGACCTCCTCGGGAGTGAGTCTCTCAGCGGACCGCATGCCATCTGGAGGTGCTGAAGGGACACTCTACTCAGGGATGCCCATCGTCTGGCACATGAAGTGATCTCCCAGAAACCAGGCCCTGCTAACTGGCCCCTCAAACAAAGTCCTATACTGAGAAGAAGCCCATGCCCTTGGGAACTGGAAACGGATATCTCCTCCCAAGGGTGCCCAGGGCCGCCAAGCGATCTGAGGATAACAAGTGTATGAGCCAATCAGATGTCATAAATATGCGAGATGAATCAAAGCTGAAAATATGAAGACTTGAGAGTTCTGAAGTACCTCGGTCGCCCGCACCGTGTCAAAAAACTGTCGCAAGAAGGGCAGAGTCTCTCGAGCCCTCACCCGACATCGACCCTCAAATACGTGAGAGTAAGGGATTGTAAAAGGCACCTCCACCTCGAACTCTGGGGCTAGCGTCGGAAAGTACGCGTAAACCCATAGCTATGGAAAACAGGGCAGTGGCCATCAGAATACAGAATATACAGAAAATACAGAGTGCTGAGTGCAGAATGTAGAATACAGAATGTAAAGTGCACCGTGTGCAATGTACAGATAGTGAAAAGCAGAAATGTAAATCAAGAGGGCAGAAGGTACCTCCCAGGCTCTCCAGTAGCCGCCAAATATGTTCCCTCGTCCGCGGGAGGTCGCACTCATATAGCAGTAGAGGGTAGTGAGGCCGGCGCCACCCCAGTCATACTGGCTAACCTGTGATAGGTCCACCAAAGCACTGAGCAGATACGGTCCAACTGTGTTCCCCCTATCGGAGAACAAATTAGTCCCAAGGAGGAACATCAAAAAACCTCGAGCGTACTGCTCTATCTCCTCAAGAGTCTCAAGCATACTCCCCCTATACTGCACAGGGAGCTAAGTGTACCTGACTCTCTACCCGAAGATCGGTCAATCGGTGGGCGAGCTCCCAACAGTAGATCCAGGCAGCCTCCCACTCACCCATATCCTCGTCGTAGGGGACCGGTCAGCCGGCCACATCAAGGCCAGTTAGCATCGCAAAGTCGAACAGGGTCATTGTCATATCCCCGGTAGCTGAGAAGTGGAAAGAGTTGGTGGTGTCCCACCATCTCTCCACGAGTGCCCCCATCAAGGTCCTGCTCGCAGGATAGCGAGATAACCCCACGCAGAAGGGCCCAAATCCTACCCCTTCCACCATGTGACGAACGGTCTCTGGGAGCTCTATATACCACTCCCTAGCAATAATCGAGCCATAACCTCACGTAGAACGAGGGGGTACCTGCATTCAAAATGAACAAAAGTATTTAGTTTCAGAATGAAATGTATAAGCTGTGTGCAAATGAAATGAATGAGCTGTGAGTTCAAAAGTGAAATGTAAGAACTGTGTGTTCAATATGCGTTGCGTGCAAATGAAATAAGTGGGTTGTGTGTTCACCATCAAAAGTTTGAGCTGCGTGTTCAGATTTCAGAAATAGGGGGCTGTGTGTTCACCTCAAGAGTTTGGGCTGCGTGTTCAGATTTCAAAAACTGTGGGCTGTGTGTTCACCTCAAGAGTTTGGGCTGCGTGTTCAACTTTCAAAAATTGTGGGCTGTGTGTTCACCTCAAGAGTTTGGGCTACGTGTTCAGATTTCAAAAACTGTGGGCTGTGTGTTCACCTCAAGAGTTTGGGCTAAGTGTTCAAACTTTCAAAAACTGCGGGCTGTGTGTTCACCTCAAGAGTTTGGGCTGCGTGTTCAGATTTCAAAAACTGTGGGCTGTGTGTTCACCTCAAAAGTTTGGGCTGCGTGTTCAACTTTCAAAAAAGTGGGCTGTGTGTTCACCATCAGGAGTTTGGGCTACGTGTTCAACTTTCAAAAACTGTGGGCTGCGTGTTCAAGATAAAAAGTATGAGCTGCATGTTCAAAAATCTGAGTGATTGAGCTGTGTGTTCAAAATGCAAACAGAATGCTATGTTATAGACTAAGTGTTCATAACAAGCTGTGTGCCCACTCAACAGAATTCTGTGCGGTGAGGTATGTGCTAAAATAAACAGAAATATGGTGTGCAAATGTGTTCAGAACGAGCGAATAAGTATACATAGCAAAAGTATGAAATGTGCATGAAATGCAGAATACAGTGCAGAGAATGTAAAAGTGAAGTACGTACCTCTTGTGCCTGATGAGAGAGATGAGTCTCTGGCTCCTACAGCAACAGATCCGTAAGCGCTCGGTCATCAAAGTCAGTGAAATGGTAGAAAGTGGCCTGAGGAAGGACGTGCTCCCGAGGATGATACCTCTCGGGATCAAACGGCCGAACTCTCGGGGGCAAGGACATGATGTCCGGCTCACCCTCGGCACCTGAAGGACCTCCACCATGAGGAAAATGACCCGCCATTTGAAGAAATCTGCAAAAAGGAGCACAAATGAGCAAAATGAGCCAAAATTGGAAAAAGTCAACAAAAGTCAACTCTCGGGAAATGAAAAAGTCAACAAAGTCAACTCCCAAGAAAATGTACCAAATGTCGAGACAAACTTACCTCAAGTGGTGAAAATGAAGGAAGAAGCTCTGAAATCAAATTTTAATCGGTCCAAAGTGAAGAAAATTGAAAGATTTCGCGAAACAACTTTGCATGGGGCATTGGAAAACGTGTGTAAAGCGCAGATCTGAGAGAGAAAATGGTCTAGGAAGGAAGGAGAACTGATTTCGGCCTTGAGGGTGTGAGGAATAGTGATTGGAACATGTGGATTTAAAGAAACAAGTGTAAAAAGACGAAACTGTCCCGGATTTGGACAGGTGGTCGGCCGACCACCTTTCCTAGTAGGCCAACCACCCCCTTGCACAAAACTTGGTCGGTGGCCTCCTTAGGTGGTTGGTGGCCCTCCTGGGTGGCCTCCAATGACTCTTTGTTCTCCCTGCAAATTTTAGTGGTGATCGGAGTCCCCGACTCTCAAGAAAGTACAGGGAAAGTGCACTTTTCGGCGAGAAATCCCCCCGTGGGAACTTCAAATCCAATCCTCAATGCATGGCTCATCGTTATTCGCCAAGAGCCAAGTGTATCCTTTTTGAGTACGTTGCGACCCCTCTGAGAGGTAAACCGAAGGTCGCGTTTGAGTTGCCCTCATCGAGGCTTGCTTTTCTTTGCTTAATGTTTTGTTTCAAACATGCTTTTGAAGTTACGCTTATCTTGCATTGTTATGCACGTCACTGGCATTATTATGCGCATCGCTTGCATCGTTGTCACGTTTCACTGGTATCGTCATACCTCCATGCTTAACTTGCGTTGTCGCGCACGTTTCTTCTTGCATCGCAATGTACTTTTTCATCAGCACCATGTTTGTCTGCGTTCGATATAGCGTTGAACATATGTTGCTAACTATGTTGTGCCTGTTAGGTTTCTCTCTTTTGTAGGCACGATATTGTATGTACGGTTCATTTGAAGTTGGCGCGGCCAGACGAACCGGACAGGTATTGTATCTTCTTCGTGTGAGACGTAGCGAGAATTGTAATTCTCTTACATCCTTACTGCATGAAATATAGTTTTGCTCTGCATTCTTGCTTAAAACTATCGCATTTATTGTGACTATTTACTTCATTGCAGTTTGCTGCTTCGCATGATCATGAGTTATGTTCAGCTTTGTGCATATCCTTTGCATCTTGCCCCTGCCTACGGGCGCATCTCTTTGTTATCTTGCCTGTTTGTCTAAGTCTTCGGCCTTGTCAAAAATGGGTCGTCTTTGGGCTTTGACATTCACTCTCGTCACTTATGACTTCCGAATTCTGTCAAAGAGGGGCAACTGTAGACACCCTATTTTTGACCGACCTTAAGACTCAGACGTCATCGATTGAGCGCTCGGTGATTAAGCATGTTGTGCTCGTTCTGAGGTTACAGAGTCTCGGCTGAGAGCCTTGCCTCTAGACTTCGGGACTCTTTTGTGCTTTGGCTCGGTTTACGAACCAGGTTCTGTTTTCTCTTCCTGAAGGGAGGAAGAGGTCTCGTAGACCATCTCTGAGTGGCCGTAGGCTACTTTTCGTGGTCGTAGACCACTGTTCCCGTCTGGAGACCAGAGTGCTTGGGGGATGACTTCGCTGTTTCCATGATTGAGGATCAAATGGCTGTGGGTCCCTCTTCTGGCATTCTGGACGCGTCCATTGCACCCTCCCTCGTTTGGCAGTATGAGGAGGGCTTTTTGTTAAGCAGTTCTGGGTCAGGTAGTGAACCAGAATCTGATTCCACAGAGTCTGTGGAGTCGGAATTAGATTCTAGTTCTTCTGAGTCAGGGTCTGATATTTTTGGGGTTGATAACTCGGATGCTATTGTCTTGTCCAGGTCATCATTTTCATTTTCTTTTGAGTCGGTTGTAATCGAAGAATCAGACGAACTGGAAGTTATTAATGAGAATGGTGCTGCTGCTGCTTCTAAGTACTTTTCTGTGCCTTTAGTTTACTGCATGAATTAAGACTTTCAAAACTTTAATGAAAACGACGAGGAAGAAATTCCTCCGGTTTTGAAACATTTGATTGATCAAGAGTAGGAGAGGTTTGTAAAACCTTTGGTTGATGAAATCACCTCAATTAATGTTGGTACTAAGAAGGATCCGCGGTTGGTCCAGATCGGCTCCACGTTGTCTTCGGAGGAACGCGAGCACTTAGTCGCTCTATTAAAAGATTTCAAAGATATTTTCGTGTGGTCCTATGAAGACATGCCTGGAATCGATCCTGAGATTGTATAGCACTGGATCCCTCTTGACCCAGAGGCTCGACCTGTTAAGCAGAAGCTTCGAAGGATCCACCCGGATTGGGCTCTGAAAATCAAAGAATAGGTCACAAAGCAGATTGATGTAAGGTTCCTATTAGTATCTAAGTACCCTACTTGGTTGGCCAACATAATTCCGGTGCCTAAGAAAGATGGCAGAATTCGGGTATGTGTGGACTTTAGAGATCTGAACAAAGCTAGTCCGAAGGATGACTTTCCTCTGCTGCATATCGATGAATTGGTGGACTTCACCGCTAGGCATGCGTTGCTCTCATTTATGGATGGGTTTTCGGGTTATAACCAGATTCTGATGGCACTCGAAGACAGGGAGAAAACAGCCTTCACTACCCCGTGGGGAACCTGCTGCTATAGGGTGATGCTGTTCGGTTTGAAGAATGCTGGGACTACTTATCAACGGGCTGCAACCATGATCTTACACGATATGATCCACAGAGAGGTCAAGGTGTATGTGGATGACCTGATTGTCAACTCCAAGGAAAGAGAGGGCCAGTACACTGCCTTGAAGAAATTCTTCCAATGGATCAGAGAGTATCGGTTATGACTGAATCCTCAGAAATGTACTTTTGGTGTCACGACAAGAAAAATGCTGGGGTTCTTGATTACACAAAGGGGCATCGAGGTCGATCCTTCCAAAATCAAGGCCATTTTAGAAATGCCAGCACCAAGGACTAAAAAGGAGGTGCGAGGCTTTCTGGGTAAAGTGCAATTCATAAGATGGTTTATTGCAAAATTAACCGTGACTTGTGAACCACTGTTTGGTCTCCTGAAGAAAGGAAAGAAATTCCAATGGGATGACCGATGTCAAGTTGCTTTTGAGCAAATCAAGTAATATCTACAGAACCTATTTGTGTTGTCACCGCCTGAGCTGGGAAAACCGTTGATTCTGTATCTATCAGTAACCGACACGACAATGGGCTGCATGCTTGCGCAGGGATCTGAGGATAAAGTGGAGAAGGCTATCTACTACCTGAGCAAGAAAATGCTGAAATACGAGACCCGCTACACTCCATTGGAGAAGGCTTGTTTGGCCTTGGTATGGGCTACCAGAAAGTTGAGGCACTACCTGTTAGCTCACTCCGTAATACTGGTTTCGAGATTAGATCCCATTAAATATCTCTTTGAGAAACCAGCGCTTACGGGTAGGCTAACCCGTTGGTTGCTTCTTCTCTTCGAATTTGATTTGAAGTACATGACGTGCAAGTCTGTGAAAAGGAGAGCGGTAGCAGAGTTCCCAGCCGATCACCCAGTAAAGGGAGATGAAGCAGTAGAGTATCTATTCCTGGATGAGGCCATTTTGCAGCTTGAGGAAGAGGCCTGGACTATGCACTTTGATGGAGCGTCTAACCAGTACAGGTATGGGATAGGGGTGTTGCTGATAGCGCCCGACAATTTCCACATACCTTTAACTTTCAAACTCCGGTTCAAAGTATCGAACAATGAGGTAGAGTATAAGGCATGTATCGCTGGCTTGGAAGCCGTCCTGGAACTAGGGGTAAAAAGGTTGGACGTCATTGGGGACTCGAACCTGGTTGTGTCTCAAACGAAAAGAGACTGGAAGGTTAAAGAAGAAAGGATGAAAATCTATCACCAAACCCTGGACGTTCTAATTCCCAGGTTTGAGAAGTTAACCTTCACCCATCTGTTGAGAGAGAGCAATAGGTTCGCAAATGTTTTATCAACTCTATATTTTATGATAGACATCCCTTTGGGAGTCTGGATGCGTCCAATCATCATTGAACAGAGGTAGGTGCCAGCCTATGAGCTGATTGCTTCCATAGATGAAGTGCAAGATTAGAACCCGTGGTATCATGACATCTGGAACTTCTTGGAAAAGGAGGCTTATCTACCAGGGGCAAATGCCAAAGATAAGAGGGCGATATGAAGAATGGCTACTCAGTTCATCATCTGTGGGGGTAAATTGTACAAACGGCGCCATCTTGGGATGCATAAACTATGCGTTGATGCTGAAGAATCTAAGCACCTAATGGAGGCCATCCACGGAGGAGAGTGCAGAGCGCACATGAGCGGGGTGATGCTAGCCCGAAAGATTCTCAAACAGGGTTACTATTGGTCAACCATGGAGGAGGATTGCATTGGTTTTGTTCAGCGATGCCACAAATACCAGATCCATGCAAATCGCATGAACATTCTGCCGTCGAAGCTGTATAACATGACTTCGCCGTGGCCATTTTCAGTTTGGGGGATTGACAATTTTGGGGCAGTCACTCCAAAGGGTTCGAACGAGTATGAGTATATCTTGGTGGCGATAGACTACTTTACAAAGTGGGTTGAGGCCTAATCCTACGCAGTGCTGAAAGCGTCACATGTAGCTAAGTTCATCAGGAACAACATTATCTGTCGCTATGGAGTCCCGAGTGAGATTATTTCGGACAATGGTTCCCACTTCAAGAAGGAGGTGATCGACGTGTTGGAGAAGTACGACGTGGCTTTTCATAAGTCATTCACATATCCGCTGTAAACCAACGGAGCTGTTGAGGTTACCAACAAGAACATCAAGCATATTCTGCAAAAGATGGTGGAAACCTACAGGGACTGGCCAGATAAGCTGCCATTTGCTCTCTGCGGCTACAGAACATCAATTCAAACTTCTACTGGGGCAACTCCATATTCCTTGGTTTATGAGATAGAGGCTGTTTTGCCGATCGAAGTTGAGGTTCCGTCATTGCGGGTTATGGCTGAGTGCCAGATAGCTGAGGCAGATTGGCAGCAGTGCAAGTTCGAAGAACTTATGTTGTTCGACAAGAGAAGGCTGAAAGCACTATATCATGTCCAAGGTTATCAACATAGAATTGCCAGGGCTTTCAATAAGAAAGTTAAGTCCAGGAATTTGAAAGAAGGGGATTTGGTGCTCTAAGACAACCGAGCTCCCATCCATAACCCTAGGGGCAAGTTCAGACCTAATTGGACTAGTCCTTACATCATCAAATCTATCTGGTCGGGTGGAGCTTTCGTTCTTATGGACCTAGATGGCCTTGAGTTCTCCTAACCAATCAACATGGACAAGTTGAAGAAATATTATCCTTGAGTGGCTCGCTAGGCCAAAAACCTGAAGGGGCGACCTAGGTAAAAGTTAGAGCATGAAAAATTTGAAATAAGAAAAATTGAGCTCGCAAGGTTGAAAACCCAGAAAAGGCAGCCTTGGCAAAAGTTAGAGTGCAAAAGGAGAGTGTTAAAACCCGAGTGGACCTGAACCGAACTACGTAAGGCTTGACTCTCATCTTCAGGATACGTAGGCAACTTCATTCTGAAGTCCAGCCATAAACACTTCCAAATCAATTGTGTCCATGAGATTGTCTTAGTCATCTTTGTCTTTTCCACATCCAAGAGTTCGGTTGTGATCTCCAGTACAGTGCTATTCAGACAAGGGGCAACTTTCCAGTTATGAGATCTGGGATTGTGCATCTCAAGGATAGATTTTGGGCGTGTCCTGTTGTGATCCATATCGAAAATGGTTTTGAAAAGTTTTAATAAAAGTTGATTTTGTTCAAATTAATCTTTTTACAAATTAGACCATTTTTGGACCATACGAAAAATTTTCAGTACCCATAGCCTTCAATTTCATTAATTTCAACACAGAGTTCTCCGACTCTTGATACAAATTGAAGTTGCTTTTTATTACATTCAAAAAGAAAACTTGAAAGTACAGATTAAAACAATAAACTCGGGGCATAGTCAGGTGTTCCTGTGCCCCCTCCTAGAGCTTGTGGAAGTTTCTGATGCCAAAGTAGGCCCAGTTTGTGCCTCATCTTCAAGCCAAGCTATGTATTCGCCAGAAAGGGCACAACTGAAAGTGGGAGCGGGGGCCAGAAGTTCTCTTGTTCTCCATGCTGTGGCATTCCGAGCTAGTTGTGAGACTCGGATCGAAAATGAAGCTAGATACTCTATCCTCTCTTCTGGGCAAATCTGATCATGCCCAAACTGACGCCTGAACCGAAATGGGAAGTAGAAGACACAGTGTGTCAAGCCAACCAACTAAATGCCAGGCTGCCGGGACACGATGTAACTCATCTCAGGCAGATCAAACCAGGGGCAGCGCCAAACAATGTCAACAGTAGACATGTTGCACATCCAGTGGCACCACCACCCCTCGTTTGGGAAGTCAACTAGCTGTGGGTGGAAAAAATAGCCACGCGCTGAATATGCAGGGCAAGCATCAACTACTTTTAACCTATCCATTAGCCATACCTAGGGAGGGATGAAAAATAAGAGAGAGTAAAGAATATAGAGGTGTATGTGGAGAGAAAAGAAAGAAAGGGTTTTGAGAGAAAAACAGAGCATGTGGGCCGAGTGATGTGAGAAACACATGTGAGAAGGGTGGGAAACATTACCTGCAACAGTAGCGGACTTTCTGCAAACTTGGTTGTCTCCCAGCGGTGGAAAGCATCCAAGCCCATCAAAGTCTTCGCTAGTGTCAAGCCAATGCAGCTCTTGCCCTTTTTCAAGCCTTGGGCAACTTCAATCAAACGAATGCTAGACCCTCTGAAGCTAGGGGCAAGAAGAAAATGGGCTAACATACACAAGTAGAGGGCATGTTGCCGAAAACTTTTCCAAAAGTGGTCACTGCGGTCACCTGCGTTAGAAAACTAATGAATTAAGCTGGGGATGTCCAACTCCCCATTGTGAACTAGGGACCGGGCATCATGTAAAGCGAGCCAGCACATTCTTCCCAAAGCCTGGATGTGGCCAACACGAGACTGAGGTAAGATTTCCTCGTCACGCCGGGACTCTATCAAAGCTTGAAATTCTTCGATTGTGAGGCACAGCTCTTGTCCGCCAAAGCTAAAAACGTGTGTAATTGGATTTCAACATCTAGCCGCGACATTGAGGAATGAAAAACACAGTGAAGTACGGCTCAGTGGGAATAGTGCATTTAGCCCGAAACCCCAAAAATTCAACTTTTCTGAGCCATCCAAAGTCGCAATCCAATTGGAGAGTTTTTTGGCGAAGAATGGTTCCATTTGGGGCAAAAGTGGGGCTGAAATGAAAAAACCACGAAGCTGGAACTTTTATAGAAGATAAGGCAGTGAGTGGAGGGCAAGTGTCAACATTTCAGAGGTGCTTCTCATCGATGGTCGGCAGTGGCTCATTGATGGCCGGCAGCCTCCCTTCATGCTCAATGATCTCCCGTGTGAAGATCTAGTTGCTTTCACAATTGTATTCTGTTGTCGGTACCTTTTGGGATCTTGTTTTGGTTCTTTTTGGGCTGGAGTATGTTTGTTTATGTTGTAATCATCTAGTTTTGTTTGTTAAGTTGTATGTATGTTGTTTATCGAGTTGTTGCAATTTGCTTATCGAGTTGTATTTACGTTGTTTGTCGAGTTGTTTTGTCCTTTTAATTGTTAGTTGGTTCACTACCTGACTAAGACAATGCAATTTGAATGTGCAGTTTTCAAACAAAGATCAATCTTATTTTCATGTTGTGCGATGTTATGTGATGCTTAGAATGTAAAATGCATCACTTTTTAAACAAAAACTAAATTTTCATTCCAATCATGGTTTCTTTTTGCAAAAGAGTACAAGTTTTCAAAAGAAAAAGAAAAACTGCCTAAGGCTGTACAAAGTGCTAACACTACTAGCAAAAAGGAAAACAAAGCAAAACGCATCTAAATCGATGTCGACTATCTCAAGCTCGAGAGGCCCTCTTCGTCCTCTTCCTCGGCAGAGCAGACTTTGGAGCACTGTCACCACCGGCACCGCTGTTTGAATCTGAATCAGAGTCTGAACCAGAGCCCTCCTCAGAGTTTGAACCGGAGCCCTCCTCTGACTCTCCAGCCTCACTACTAGCAAAACCCAAGCTGGTGTCGTCATTTCCCTCCTCAGAGGACTCTAACTGTGCACTCGCTACCTCACCCTCCTCCTCGCTCGTCTCGTCATCATCATCGCCTAGAATGGGCTTTGAAGGACCACTCTCACCACGGGTGTCCCTAACTCCGGCTTGGCTGCGTGTCGGAGCCTGATTCCCTCCCCTCTCTGCTGATGGGGGAGGTGCTGAAGGTCCTGCCGTTGCTCTCGCTGGGGCATCCGATGGAGCTGCATCTCGAAAGGAATCTGTAAAGGGCAGTTTGTTAAGATGTATTAGCTGAGGTGTATATTAGATGCAAAAGATAATGTGCCGTAAGCAATAACCGATTGTAGTGTATGTATGCCGTGGGCAGTGTATGGGAGCAGTGCATCAATGTAGTGTTTTAGTGCAATATATCATATCAGTGTAGTGTGGAACAATTGAAATGCTAATGCGTCAGCAAAAACTTCGTGACATGAAGTGCAAGTTGAAAGAAATTACCGGAATCCTGTGGAGGCTGAGCAGATCCAAGCTCGTCTGTACCATCTCTGTCAAGGAGGCCACTAGTCTAAGGGCCTGCCCTGTGTACTTATGGGTGCCTGCAAGTGCATTGAAGGGATTAGTATTCTATAAAGCATAATTGAAATGAAGTAAATATGCAAAATGTAAAGTTTGGTGCATATCGGAGTCGGGCCTCGAACTCCAACAAGTGCATGACCAACTGGTGCAGGCTCAATGGGGATTTGGCAAGTCTCCCCAGAACGTCTCCGATAAATCAGTAAAGTAGGCAGCTCTGGCCATCTTGGCCCCTGTCTCACTCCGGGATCCCTCCTGCCACGAGTCCTAGCCGCTCTGGCCCCTTTACCTCTCTCCCTTGAAGCTGGAGCTCTCGCTCCCACGGCTCCACAGACGCTGATTAGAGGCGGCATCTGATGAGTCTGGATGAAGGTCGCGTAGTCGCCCTCCATGTGAAAGTAGTCCGCCTCTAGTCCTACCATAAATTGGATCACCTCCTCAGCAGAAAGTCTGTGTGTCTCTCACATAGATACTCGAGGCGCCATCGGTATGAATAGGGCAGGCAGTCCCGAAGTCTGTCGTGTAAAACGCTCGCCTAAGAACCAATCACAGTAGATCGGGCCCTCGAGGAGGATATGACAGCGAGTGGCGACCCTAGCTATCTTATACTAGGCTTAGAGCCCTGATGGTATCGTATCCCACGGCTGCCATGTGATCTGAAAAATAAGAGAATGAACAGATGATTAGTCGTTGTCAATTGACTAATGTGTGGATCAAGTTGATTGGAAAGCGGGATGACTTTGTTTTGGGTTACCTAGTGCGTCGTGACCGTATCGAAGTACTGACGGAAAAACGTGAAGTTTTCTCGGGCCCTATGATGGAGCTGGCCGTCGTATACCCAAGAAAATGGGACTGTCGCTGGGGTCTCCTCTATAGGCTCTGGAGCAGGAGCTGGGAAGTATGCGTACACCCATAGCTACAAGGAAAATGTGATCAATACAGTGTATGAGCAGATACAAAAAATCCAGAACAGAAAGTAGATGTGTTGTACAAATGTAAAGCAGGAAATGCTAAGCAGAATGTGTAAAGTGAAAAGGGAAAACTAAGCTATGTACCTCCCAAGCCCGCCAATAGTCGCCGATCAAGGTCCCGTTCATGCGAGAGGTTGAGCTCATGTATTCATACAGGGTGGTGAGGCCGGCTCTGCCCCAATCGTAGAATTGAACTCGCTGAAGCACTACAAATGCGCTTAGTAGATACAAGCCTACGTATTCCACCTATTCAAAAAAAAGGTGGTACCGAAAAGGAACATGAGGAAGCCCCTGGCATACTGCTCTGTCTCCTCAACTATGTCGGGCTCAACTCCTCTAAACTGCTCCTTGAACCAGCTATATCGGACCATGCTTGCCCGGAGTATTGACGGGCGTGCCCCAAGTAGTGCGGCCAATATTGCCTCCCACTCTCCCATGTCAAGATCGAGAGGGATCAGATCACCCCCTACGCCTAAGCCGGTGATTATGGCAAAGTCGTAGGGAGTCAGTGTCATCTCCCTCGTGGTGGGAAGTGAAAGGAGTTGGTGGTATCCCACCACCTCTCCACAAGGGCCCCTAAGAGAGGGCGGCTTGCTACAACTCGCGTCAGGCTAGAGCAGAACAGACCAAAGCCTGTCTCATTGATAATGTCCCAAACTCTGGTTGGGAGCTCGTCGTACCAGTCCCGAGCTGTCGTCGTACCGTAGCCTCTGAAGGAGCGGGATTCGTCCTGTGGTAATGCATGAGATGCAATCAGATCAAGCAGTGAAAGCACAGTTGAATGTAAAGCAGTAATGTATGAGATACAGTTAGATCAAAGCAGTGCATGAAATGCAGTCAGATCAAAACAATGCAAGAAATGCAAACAGTTAAAGGTAGTACTGCAGAAAAGCGAAGTTCATACCTCCACGGTGATGGCTGACAAGTGAGACACAGGCTCTCTCAGTAAAAGGTTGTCTGGCATATCTTCAGCGAAGTTAGTGAAGGCTTTGATGCCTCCCGCAGTAGGTACTATATGGGTCTCAAGGTGATACCTTGCCGAATTAAAGGGGCGTATGCTCGGTGGTAATGACTGAGGCTTGACCTCTGGCTCGGCCTCAAAGTCTGCCTCAAACTCTACCGGCGGAAGCGCGGGGAAGGCCGTATCATGAGGGACATCATCTGCTATCTGAAATAGACGCAAAATGAGCAAAAATGAGGGAAAATGAAAGAAAGGGTGAAACTTTGAAAAAGTCAACCCTAGGAGAAAAGAAAAGTCAAAGAAAGTAAAAAACCGAGAAAGTGTACTAACCTTGGGAGAAACTCGAGGGGAATGAGCCTTGAGCAGTGGAAATGACGAAAGAAGCGTCGAAATCAAATTCTAATCTATTCAAATTGAAGAGAACAAGAGGGTTTTAACGAAGAAAATGTTTTTAAGGTGTTGGAAAACACATAAAATGCACGGATCTAGAGAAAAGGAGCATCTAGAGAGCAAGGGAGGGTAATTTTGTGCAAGGGTTTGTGGGGAAATGAAGTGACTCTGCTTGTACTTAAAGACCCCTGGGTCAAAAGACCAAACTGCCCAAATCTGCCATCGATGGCCGGCAGTGGCACATCGATGGCCGGCAGTGTTGCATTGGTGACGGGCAGTGACCACTGATGGCCGGCAGGTGGCCGGCGGCCTCCCCAGATGGACAGCGGGGTCCCATAAGCTCCCTATGCCTCTTTAGCCTTGATGTCTATCCTTGGGTTCCAATAAATGCAAGTTCTGCTCAAAGTTTGATTCAAAATGCCTCTACAGAAGCCCAAAATTGTGTTCTCAGTGTACGGAGGTCATCGCCCATCAACACACACAAGGTGTATCCTTTTTAACATATTTTAACTCTCCGAGAGGTAAATCAGGAGTTGCCTTTGAGTCGTCTTTGCCAAATATGCTTTTGTCGTTGCATAGAATGTGCATTGCTTTCATCGTTGTATGGAGCATGCATTCTGAATTGTTGCATAGAACATGCATTACCATGTTTGCATAGAATATGTACGTTGCATTGAACATGCATTCTGAATTGTCGCATAGAACATGCATTGGATAGCATATGCCTCTGTTTCATTTCTTGCATGTTGTGCATGAAACATGCCTCAAACATTGTGTTACGGTCATTCGTCTTGCATGAGACATGCATTCCTATCTTGCATTGTACCTGTTAAGTTTCTTTCTTATGCTGGCACGATATTGTATGTATGGTTCATTCAGAGGAATCCTAGGTAAAACCATTCCTCTCCCTTACATCCTCGTTGGTTAGAAACATTCGGGTACGCCCGATGTTTACACTGACACCTTGCTCCAGTTAGAAGCATTTTGGGTTGTGTGCCGGATGCTTATACCCTACTCCGGTTAGAAGCGTTTTGGGTTGTGTGCCCGATGCTTATACCTCGCTTCGGTTAGAAGTGTTTTGGGTTGTGTGCCTGACGCTTATACTTCGTTTCGGCTAGAAGCATTTTGGGTTGTGTGCCCGACGCTTATACCTTGTTCCGGTTAGAAGCGTTTGGCATGTGTGTCCAACGCTTATACCTCCTCGTTGGTTAGAAACATTCGGGTAAGCTCGATGTTTACACCGATACCTTGCTTTGGTTAGAAGTGTTTGGGTTGTGTGCCCGACACTTATACCTTGCTTCTGTTAGAAGCGTTTGGGATGTGTGCCCGATGCTTATACCACCTTGTTCTTGGTTAGAGACATTGGGTCGTGCGCCCGATGTTTATACCATATTTTTGGGTAGACACATTGGGTCGTGTGCCCGATGTTTGTACCTTGCTCTTGGTTGGAAACATTAGGACGTGCTCCGATGTTTATACAACCCTCCGGTGTTTACACTGTTTCCTTTTCTCCTCTCGCATGTGATGCGCTAGCACGTGTTTTGTTTGAGACTTCAGGTATGCCCGACAGTCGCTTTTGACCTTTCCTGCGTGAGGCGCAGTAAAGATTGTTTGTGAGTCTCACGCGTGGCGTGTTTGTTTGTTTACTTCTTCTCATGTATGAGATTTCTATACCTTGTTGGTTTGCTTAAAATGTCACATTTTCTTTGCATGATACTTGTAGTTAAGTGCTTTATTACAGCTTTCTTTGCATGATCATAAGTTATGTTTTCGCATCGTGCATACCATTTGCATTTTGCCCCAGCCTGCGGGCACATCTTTGTATTGTTATATTGAATGTTTGTCTAAGTCTTCGGCCTTGTCAAAAATGGGTCGTCTCTGGGCTTTGACATTCACTCATATCATTTCATCACTTCCGAGTTCTGTCAAAGAGGGGCAACTGTAGACATCCCATTTTTGACCGTCCTCAAGACTTGGATGTTCTTGCAGGTACATCCGGCGACGAGTGTGATTGTTCGTTGAGCACTCAAAATCCGCGGCGGGACGCCACAGGTTTGAGCTCTCCAAACCCTGCATCCATTCTTTTTCATTTTTGGACCATGTTTTGGTCCTTCCAGCTTGTTGTTTGTGGTGCATTGCTGGCTAGCACTGATGGCCAGCCGGCCACCAATGCATCAGTAGATATTTTGTAGATATTTTTGACAGTTGTTTGCACAGAATGGCCCATCTGCTTGCACGTGGATGGTTGGATCTTTACAAGAGGCCTTTGTATCTTCTATATATAGAGGTCATCTTCTTGCATGCAAAGGGTTACAAATTTTGGAAGACAAAATGTCCTCTCTCTCTTTCTAGAATCCTCTCTCTCTATTTTTTGTGCTTGAAAGTGAGTTTTCTCTACAAATTTGCACTAGCACCCTTTGCCAAACACCTTCACCATGGAGCTGAGGTTCTTGGAGGCCTTGTTTGAGCTTCTTAGAGTGGTTTTAGCTAAGAAATCTTGTTGTTTTGTTGTTGTGCTTCAAGGGTAAGAACTTAGCTCTTTTAAGCTTTTAGCTCTTTTAAGCTTTGTTTTAATTCATTGTTTGGCCATCTTTATATGCTACTTTGAAGCTGGTTTTAACTTCCAAAAAACTCTTTTTTTAAGGTTTTAAAATGGTGGTTTAAGCCTTGTTTGGTTAGGGGGTGGTTTCCTCCCTTTGCTCTTTGGCTTGTAAAGCCTTTTGAGCCATCTTTCAAAGCTTTTAAAACACTCTTTTCATGGCCTTTTAACCACTGAATTCCAAAGAATTTCAGTGGTGGAAAGTTGGTTTTGAGGTCTAAAAGAGGAGGGGGTGGCCTCCCCTCCTTGTGTCTTGTTTGTATGTGTAGTTGGCCTAGCATGTAAGCATGCTTTTCTACCTCTGTGAGGCTCTATCTTAGCTTGTTTTTGCTACTAATTTAGCATGTTTTAGCTCTGTTTTGGGCTGCTTTGATCACATGACTCGTGCTTTGTATAGCTGTAGTGCAAATGGTCTTCACTAGCTTTGTGTTTCAAGGCCTCCAACATGTTTTGCTTGTGTTATTTGCATGTTGTAGCTTCATTTAACATGTAATTTCAGTGCATATATCTTTGTCACAGTCTCACATATCTCACTCTTTCATTGCTTTTGAGAGTCATGCTTTGAGCCTTGTTTATGAGCCAATACATGAGCATGTTTTTTTGCTTTTCATGCTACCATCTCAGCTCATTTTAGCCATTGTTTTGGTATGATTTAGCTCTGTCCAGAGCTGGTTTGGTTCTTTGTGCTTGATATTGCATGCCTCTAGTGTAGTGCTCTTCACTAGTTTTAATGCTTAAGTCCATCCACGTGTTGTACGTGAGTTGTTTGCATCCTATAGTCTTGTGTTTCATGCCACATCAGCACTGAAATTCTACAACCTCCCTCATTTCTTCACTTTTGATTTGTTTTGAGGGTTGGTCAAGCTTAAGGTTGTGTTAAAGCTTGAGATTGAGACTTATGCTCAATGGTTTTAGCCTTCTTTTGAGGGTTTCTACTAACCAAAGGCATGATCTCTCTCATGTCTTGAATCATTCTTTGTTTGATCCCCCTCTCATTAGAGGACAATCACTTCGACTTAACTGGTTAATGAATGGCTCGGTAATATAAAATGTGTAAAAAGAATTGAGCAAAGTAAAACTTGTGCAAGATAAGCATTTGTGTTGCATTGCGTGTATTTGGATCGGACGTTAATCCAAACACAAGAAATGCGAGATGTGTCATACTTATAGTGATGAAACGTGTCACGTTTCTTGGTCTCCATTACCATTGATCATCCATGATAAGGTAGTGGACTTGAGTCTTTGTTTTGTGTATTTATTGAAAGTGTACAAGTTAGATCCTTGGCCATTATGCATCAAAATGCTTGGTTGGTGGTTTTGGATCCAATAGCCCCCCTTCTTTGATGTTTTGAGATGATAAGGAGAGGGTGCAGTACAAACATGTCCTAGAAAAACCCTCTATTTTCCTCTGTGTATGCTCTGTTGCAGTTTGGTGTTATAGTATACCAGTGGCCTGCATTGCCTTATTGGTGGCCGGCAGTTCTTCATTGTAGGTCGGCAGAGCACATCCTTGGCCGGCAAGTGGCCGGCAGGCAACTGGTGCACTCCCCAGCAGTTATTTGGTAAGGTTCAGCAGAAAGTTCTTGAAGACACCCTGCAAACAGAGCCTTTAAAGAGCAAACTGGAAGGCTTTTCAGGACGGAAACCGAGGCATGCATGTTCAACTTCTTCAAACAGAGCTGAGGCAGTGTAGTTTAAAGCTTATCTTGTTAGATAGCATGAATTTGTAATTTAATTAATTAGTGTGCTAATTAGTTAAGTGTTATAATAATTAGTAAGTAGCTTACTAGTTATTCAATTCAGTTTGTAATAATTAGTCTAATTAGTTTAATTAGATTAGTTAGCTTAGCTTATTTATTCGGACCCTCCTTCACGAGGGCACAATGTTGTAATAAGTGTGCGTGTGTGTGTGCATGTCTTCCAACCCCACGTCTTTCTCCCTTTTATTTAACCTCTTTCGATGGTTAGATTAGGGCATATTTTAATTAGCATACCGTATGCTTGCATGCGTGAATCATTCATTCATTTGTCTTGCATGCACCGAGGCTCGATGCATCATTCAAACTGCATTATATTTCAATACACTTACTTGAATACATGTTTAAAAGCATGTTATCAAGTGTTGCACTCATATGCCATCTTAGATAGCCGAGCCTATTAATTGCATTATTGCATGTGTTGCATTAGGCATTGTGTATAGTTAAGATCATGCATTGTTTCTAACTAACATTTGTTTTGACTCGGAGTACGCTGTAAGTTTTATGCTTTAGCATACTTGCATGAATGTGAGTGATGCCATGATCGCATGCTTGCCATGAGGCTATTTTCTTATTTGCTAAACTGCATGAATGCCTGTTGATGAAGGCTTGGTTGCTTGAATTGGAACAATTCATCAAATGTATGCTTAAGCCCACTTTGCGAAGTGGCAAAATCATGTTTTAAGCCCACTTGAGGGTGGCAAATCCCCACTTTAGCCCACTCGAGGGTGGCACTTTCAAACCATTTTCGAAAAACAAACATGAATTGTTTTGTTCCAATTCTTGCGATTTTAGTCTATACTTGTATGCTGTGCGCATCACATAGTAAGTTAGCTAATAACCGGAATAAGAACACATGTGTTTATAAAACAACATATCATGCTTAGTAAAGGCCGATCCTTTGATCGGGCGAGCGGGGGTGCTCATTTTAGGACCTTCCCCTCTTGTACCCAAGTTCCCGAGCTGAGGCAACTTTGGTGATGACGGACACGTGGCCTTTGGCACGAGTCAAGGTTTCCTAAATTTCTCCAAAACAAAATATTTAGGTGGCGACTCTGTAATCTGGCAAAGCAGTCCAGTTTTGGCATTATTTGATTCAAAATCAATTTTCCAAAATGATTTTCCGAATTGGACTCTTTGGTGTTTTTCAGTCTCACATTGCACTTTGTGAGATTATATTCAGAACCGTGACAGGAGTCCGAACTGTAGGAGACCAATTCGCTCCTTCTCCGAAAGGGGGGCGCGCGAAGAAAGTCGAGTCCACACATGGGCATCATCAACCGATGCCAACTGCGGGTCTGTTGAACATCCAGTCGTACCACAACCCCTCTGTGTGAAAGCTCACTAGTTGTGAGTGAAAGAATGAGAATCTGGTAGAATACTAGGGGCACGAGCCCACAACTTCTTGTTTATCCATCAACCACCCAGGGGAGGGATAAAAATAAGAGAGATTGAAGAATAGAGAGATGTGCGTTGAGAGAAAAAGTGAGGAAAGGGCTTTTTCAGAGAAAAAGAGAGTGAGTGCCAAAGTGATGTGACAATCACAAATAAGAAAGGGTGGGAAACATTATTTAAAGAAGCTGTGGGCTCCTTGTGAACTGAGAGGTCTCTCGCCATTGGAACACATCCAAGTGTTGTGTTTGTTGTTTTTGTTTGTCTTTATTCTTGTTTTGAGTCGTTTCGAGTGTAAATATTTGTGTTTAGGTTGTTTTACCTTCGTTTTCTCTTTGTCGAGTCGTTTTGTGATGTGTTCATTTGTAGGCTCAATACCCAGTCAAGAACTCATTTCTCAATTTCAAGAATGAATCGTTCTATGTTCAAAGTGCTGTGCCGTTCTGCACATATGTGCAAAATAGGATCCTTTCTTTCATAAACTGCAGGGTTCAACCCAGGTCATGTGAAAATAGTTGAACTAGGACCTATTTGAAGCTACATAGGTTCCAGACTACAAAGCAAAAGAAAAGAGGGAAAAATTGGAGCATCTTAGTGTGTTTCAACTTCAGTAACTTCCAAGATTGCATTTTGGATGTACCTCCTCAGGCCTTGTCAATGCTCCGAAGTACGAGTGTACCTCTACCTCAAGCTCAAGTTCAAGCCTGCTTCAAGTCAGAATGGCGATTAGAAGTGCTCTCCCTGAGTACCATTCCCTGCCAGAGGTATCTTGGCTGTGTTTGCAATGAGTTCCTAGGAGACCAACTGCGATGGTGGAAACTAGAGTTCGAATGGCGATGCCTAGAACACAAAGGTTCGGAATTTCCGAGACTAAAGTCTGGTTCAAATGGCCAGGGGTGTATCCTCGGCTTGAAATCTGTATGGCAACCCCATAGGTTGAGGTAGTGTGTATGCACCTCAATTTTGGATACTGAACCAACCTGGTCTGTCACCCCGTTGGAGAATAGGGAAAGTTGTGAATATGATCGGGAAGAAAAAGTGGCATCTGTGGCTTCTACATGTAGAGGTTACCCCTTGTCAACATTTCAGGACCTTTGTACTGTGAGTTGAAGGTAAGAGTTCGAAGAACACAAAGGGAGATCCCCGTCAGAGTAGAGCGGTTCATCGCCACTCACCCCATGAGGTGCTTTCTAAAGCGCCGCTTTGTTTGTTTATTGCATTCCCTAAACATCATGCACTACATTGCTTGTAACATGTATCATATCATCATACTTATTGCATTTATTTGCATTTTGTGCCATCTTGTATTAGTTATCCTTTTAGGCTGAGCAGCGTTTAGGATTGTTGTCCCCCGGGACTTATCTTAGGATGTGTGGAACGCATTCCTGATTGGTTGTTTTTGGACCTCTTCTCACGATTTCAGCATGGTTAGAGTGCTCCTTTCCTCACACGATTTTAGCATGTTTGGAATTTATCCCGCGTTGTGTGGAACGTGCTCCTGAGTGGTTGTTTTTAGACCTCTTCTCACGATTTCAGCGTGGTTAGAGTGCTCCTTTCCTCACTCGATTTCAGCGTGTTTGGAATTTATCTCAGGTTGCAAGGAACGCACCCCTGAGTGTTTGTTTTTGAACCTCTTCTCACGATTTTAGCGTGGTTAGAGTGTCCCATTCCTCACACGATTTCAGCGTGTTTGGAATTTATCTTGGGTTGCGTGGAACGCGCTCCTGAGTGGTTGTTTTTAGACCTCTTCTCACGATTTCAGCGTGGTTAGATTGCTCCTTTCCTCACACGATTTCAACGTGTTTGGAATTTATCTCAGGTTGCGTCGAGCATGCTCTTGATTGGTTTTTCCTAGGACCTCTTCTCATGATTTCAGCGTGGTTAGAGTGTTCTTTTCCTCACACAATTTCAGTGTGTTTGGAATTTATCTCAAGACGTGTAGGGTGCACCCCTGGATGGTTTTCTGGGGACCTCTTCTCACGATTTCAGCGTGATTTGAGTGTTCCCTTCCTCACACGATTTCGGCGTGTTTGGGATTTGTTCTTCCTCCTCTTATGATTCCAACATGGTTGGAGTATGTCACCTTTTGCATCTACTGCACTATCTGTTACATCTATTGCATCATATCTATTTTATCGCCTGCATCCTTTCATGTTAAGCTTAGTTTGGCATATGCTCATACATTTCCTTTGTTTAAGCATGGTTTTGTGATAATGTGTACGCGCCTATTCCACTAAGAGAATTGTGGTCTGAGGGTTTCGGCACCTTTTCTGTGTTAGAAGTGGTCTGTTTTGTATCCACGCCTTTTCTAGGAAAAATATGGTTTGGCTTACGCCTTATTCACTTCATCCATTGCATTCATTGCATCGTATTTTGTTTTGTTGCATTCAACATTTAGGATCACGATCTTTCCACAGCAGATCATTCCTCACTTATATCATCCAATCCAATTACTTGTATTCTTTCTGCGAAACGCATAGTTTTGCATGTGCTCACACCCCTTTCACGTTGAAACATAGTTCTATTATGTGTAAGCATCCATGCTGGGCTGAGGCCAGTACTGAGGATGTAGGCACTTAGCCTGCGTTAGGCGTCGTTCGGCTCGTGCCCACTTCTTTTCTATGTTAAACATAGTTTGATGTTACATCTCCATCCCTTTATGATATTTGTGTGGTTTTGCACTACTTGTGGCTTGATTATTTCATTACACTATATATCATTTATATTATTTTGTTATATTGTATATCATTTTGCATCTTGCCCCTGAACTACGCTGGTTTGATTCCTTGCAAAGGGATACGTAGGTAGCCTGAGGGCGCGACCATTTGTTTCTACATTTTCATTTTATTTGTTTGTCTAAGTCTTCGGCCTTGTCAAAAATGGGTTGTCTCTGGCCTTTGACATTCACTCACGTCATTTCATGAC
Organism: Camellia granthamiana; assembly: GCA_036172215.1. Taxonomy (NCBI): domain Eukaryota; kingdom Viridiplantae; phylum Streptophyta; class Magnoliopsida; order Ericales; family Theaceae; genus Camellia; species Camellia granthamiana. The sequence goes on along the minus strand of CM069907.1, from coordinate 160,527,874 downwards.
TTCCGAGTTCTATCAAAGAGGGGTAACTACAGACACCCCATTTTTCACCACCCTTCAGACTTGGGTGCTACTGATCGTTTACTTGGTGATGAAAGATGTGTAGTGCAAAGATTCGATTTCTTTAGCAAGGAAAGAGTCAAAGCCCAACCTTACACCCCAGTTGTGGACCAAAACTATTTTGACCAAAGATTTTAGACCTTAAAACCCTCTCTTTCAAAATATTTTTGGAAAAGAAGTTCCTACGATATTCCGAGGCTCGCATTTCGTTAAATGTTGCACTTTTCGGTAAGCCGAGCAAAGGACAAAATGGAAATGAATGGAAGAGAGGTGAAATCTTTGAAAAATATTTCAAAACACCTTGTTTAGAGGTTTGGAGTTAAAGAAAATTAGAGGAGAGGGAAGAAACCAAGTTAGGGAAGAAGATGGGCATGAACCGTTAAGATAGAGTCGAGCAGCCCTCGCTAAATCGGGTCTATCCTTTTGTACACTTGTATTTAAGCTATGAGAATATCACCATTGAAAAGTGGACTTCCAGGGCTTCATTTTCCACTCAAGAATCTCTTAAAGCCGAGTCCGGATGGGGGAGATATGGCTAGTTGAAGTTAGGCATCAATCCGATTGACCTGGAAATGAGCAGTCTTCACTAAAAGAGGGATATCTTTTAGTGCAATTAAAACTTTGAGGTGAGGCTGCCACCATTGGAAAGCTTACTTCCGGGGCTTCAATTTAGACACAAGAATGACCTACAAAGGAGTCCAGATGAAGGAGTTATGCCCATTTGAAGTTGGACTTGGAGAGTAGATTTTTCTGCTGGCCACTGGTGAAGAGTGCCAGCCATGGATGATACAGTGCCGGCCATTGATGATAAATGCCGGCCACCAATGATCTCCTGCCGGCCATTAGTGTCAAAAATCTGATTTTTTGCAGATTTTTAGCTCCAGCTGCTTCCCCACTGCTCCAGCTGTCCATTTGTTGATATTTTTGGCCAAAGCTCATGTTTTTCTATATATAGAGGCCATTCTCTATGGTTTTAAAGGTTAGAAACATTTGGGGAAGCAAATTTTGGGAGCCTCTCTCTCTAAAAATCCTCTCTCTCTACAATGCTCTCTCTCTAGATTTCTCTCTCTCTTGCTCTTTTGTGCATACAAGTAGAGAGTGTGCATACAAGTAGAGATACACCTCTCATTTTCCTAGACATCCTTAACCAAATTTGCATATCTTTGGGCTGAGGCATCTTGGGACTAATTTTGGGCTATTGAAGGGTCATTTGAGCCAAGAAAGTGGCTGTTCAAGTGCTGTGCTTCAAAGGTATAAGTCTTACCTCTTTTAAGCTCTTTGCACATAGTTGTTTTGCCATCTTTTTGTGCTGTTTTGAGCATAGTTTTCAACTACAAAAAGTTCTGATTTTTGGGCCTAAACATGCTGGTATAAAGCCATTTTGTGCTAAGGGGTTGTACCCCCTTCTTGTTGCCTATTTGTACGTGTCTTTGCATCATCTCTTAGCATGTAAAAGTCAAAGTTTTGGGGCCTTTAAACCACTGAAATTCAGAGTCATTTTAGTGGTAACAAGTGTATTTTGAAGTCCAAAAATTGAGGGGTAAGCCGCCCCTCCTTGTCTCTCTCTTTCATGCCTAGTTAGCATTACAAAGTAGCATGATTTTGTGGCTTAACTTAGCTTAATCCAAGCATGTTTTAGGATTTGTTTTGATGTGTCTCAACTCTATTTTTGGTTGGTTGGAGCACTTGTTGCTTGTTTCTTGCACTTGTACTTCAATTATGCTTACTAGTCTAGCATGCCTAATGAGTAAGCCTATTATTCTAGCTTGTGCTAGCTTGATTCCAGCACATTTTTGCTAATGTTTTGGCATGTTTAAGCTCTGTTTTGAGCTGGTTTGATCACTCGAGCTTTGCTTTGTATGCTTGTAGTGCAATTGTGCTAAATTGCCTAACATGTGCTATTGTTTTGGCCTCTAAGTCTAGTCATTCTTAGCTTATTTCAAGCATGTTTTAGAACTCCATTTAGGCTGTTTTAGGACTGTTTTGGGCTGTCTTGGTCATATGAGCTTTGTATTGTATAGCTATAGTGTAAAGGCCTTCACTAGCTTAGTTTTTTAAGGCCTCTAGCATGCTTTACTTGTGATGTTTCCATGGTATAGCATCATTTAGCATGTGATTTCAGTGCATATACCTCTATCACACTCTCGCATATTTCACTCTTTCATTGCTTTTGAGAGTTGTGCCTTATGCCTTGCTTGCGAGCCAACATGTGTGCATGATTTTCTTGCCTTTTATGCTTCTATCTCAGCATGTTTAGGCAACTATTTTGGCATGTTTAAGCTCTGTCCAGAGCTGGTTTGGTCCTTTAAGCTTGATATTGCATGCCTCTAGTGTAATGCTCTTCACTAGTTTTGATATTTTCAACTATTAACATGTTGTGCACGTGTTGCTTGCATGTTGTAGTGTCCTTTGCATGCCATTTCAGCACTAAAAGTCTACAACCACCCTCATTTCTTCAGTTTCTATTTGTTTTGAGGGTTGGTTAACCTTATGATTGTGTTTAAGCTTGAGAAAGAGCTTGTGCTCAATGGCTTTAACTCTCTTTTGAGGGTTCCTTCTAGCCAAAGGCATGATCTCTCTCATGTCTTAAACTGTCCTTGGGTTGACCTGTCTCTCATTAGAGGACAATCACCTTGGACAAACCAATCAAAGAATGGCTTGGTAATGCTAAAATGAGTAGATAAAATGAATCAAGTAAAACATGACCAAGATAAGCATGTTATGTTTGCATTGCATGTGTTCAATCGGACGTTATATTGAACAAAAGGTAGATCGGTCCATTTCATACTCAAAGTGATGAAATGAGCCATTCTCCTTTGTCTCCATTGCCTTTGATCATCCATGATAAGGTAGTGGACTTGAGTCTTTGTTTTGTGCATTTTTTGAATGTGTACAAGTTGGATCCTTGGCCATCATGCATTGAAAATGCTTGATTGGTGGTTTTAGACCCAATAGCTCCCCTCCTTTGATGTTTTGAGATGATAAGGAGAGGGTGCAGTACAAACATGTGCTAGAAAAACCCTCCATTTTTCTCTGTGTGTACTCTATTGCAGTTTGGTGAATCAGCACACTAGTGGTTAGCAGTGCTTCACTAATGGTCGGCAGTGCTTCATCCTTGGCCGGCATAGCACACTTTTGGCTGGCAGATGGCCGGCAGGCCACTGGTGCATTCCTTGACATGGAATTGGAAAGGTGGAGTAGAAAGTTCTTGGAACAAGCTTAACCCTGCAAACAGAGCCTCTCAAGAGTAAACCGGAAGGCTTTTCCGGGAGGAAGCCAAGTGCATTCATCTTCTACTTTCCAAAGCAGAGCTAAGGCAGTGTAGTTTAGCATTTTGCATGTTTATTTAGCATGAATTTGTAATTTAATTAATTAGTGTGCTAATTAGTTAAGTGTTGTAATAATTTGTAAGTAGTTTACTAGTTATTCAATTTGGTTTGTAATAATTAGTCTAATTAGTTTAATTAGATTAGTTAGCTTAGCTTAGCTTAGATTAGCTTAGCTCTTATTCATTCGGATCCTCCTTCGAGAGGGCGCAATGTTGTAATAAGTGTGCGTGTGTGTGTGCATGTCTTCCAACCCCACGTCTTTCTCTCTTTTATTTAACCGCTTTCAATGGTTAGTTTAGGGATCATGTTTTGATTAGCATACCTTATGCTTGCATGTTTGCATCATTCATTTGTCTTGTATGCACCGGGCTCGGCGCATCATTCAAACTGCATTGTATTTCAATACCTATTTGAATACGTATTTCAAAGCATGTTATCAAGTGTTGCAGTCATATGCCACCTTAGATAGCCGAGCCTATTTAGTTGCATTTTGCATGCGTTGCATTAGGCATTTTGTATAGTTAGGGTCATGCATATTTCTAACTAGCTTTTGTTTTGGCTCAGAGTACTCTGTAAGTTTTACGCTTTAGCATACTTGCATGAGTGTGAGTGTTGCCACGTTTCGCATGCTTGCCATGAGGCTGTTTGCATAAATGCTTAACTGCATGAATGCCTGTAGATGAAGGCTTTGTTGCTTGAATTGGAACAATTCGACAAATGTGAGTTTTAAGCCCACTTTGCGAAGTGGCAAATCATGTTTTAAGCCCACTTGAGGGTGGCATTTTCAAACCATTCTCGAAAGCAAACATAAGTTGAATTTGTTCCAATTCTTGTGATTTAGTCTATACTCGTGTGTGCGTCACATAGTAAAGTTAGCTAATAATCGGATAAGAACACATGTGTTTATAAAACGACATATCATGCTTAGTAGAGGCCGATCTTCGATCAGGCGAGCGGGGGTGCTCATTTCAGGACCTTCCCCTCTCGTACCCAAGTTCCCGAACCGAGGCAACTTTGGTGATGACGGACACGTGGCCTTTGGCACGAGTCAGGGTTTCCTAAGTTTCCCCCCAAAAAAAAAAAAACAAAATATTTAGGTGGTGACTCTGTAATCTAGCAAAGTAGTCCAGTTTTGGCATTATTTGATTCAAAATCTAATTTTCCAAAACGACTTCCTGGATTGGACTCTTTGGTGTTTATCAGTCTCACATTGCACTTTGTGAGATTAGATTCAGAACCGTGATAGGAGTCCGAACTGTAGGAGACCAATTCGTGCCTCTCCGAAAGGGGGCGCGAAGGAAGTCGAGTCCACAGTATCAACCTCCCAAATTTGAGACAATTCCAAGCTCATCCCAAAAGTGTCGCCAAAATGCCGTTTTCGATCAAACTGCATAATTTGAGACAATTTCGAGCTGGTCCCAAAACTGTCACCAAGACGCCATTTCGCTCAGACTCCAAAATTTGAGACAATTCCAACCTCGTTCCAAAATTGTTGGCAAAATGCCCTTCCCGATTAGATTGTCAAATTCGAGACAATTCCGAGCTCTTCCCAAAAGTGTCGCCAAAACGTCATTTCTGATCAGACTGTGAAATTTGAGATAATTCCGAGCTCCTACCAAAAGTGTAACCAAAATGCCTTTTTCGATCAGACTGACAAATTTGAGACAATTCTAAGCTGGTCCTAAATGTGTCTCGAAAACGCCGTTTCCTTTCAGATTGCAAAATTCGAGACAATTTCGAGCTCATTCCAAAAGTGTCGAGCTCGTTCCAAAATTGTCGCCAAAGCAACCTTTCGGATCTGATTGCCAAATTTAAGACAATTTCGAGTTCATCCAAAAAGTGTTGCCAAAACATCATTTCCGAGCAGACTGCTAGATTTGAGACAATTCAGATCTCGTCCCAAAAGTTTCACTAAAATGCCACTTCCGATCAGACTCCCAAATTTGGGACAATTCCGAGCTCGTCCCAAAAGTGTTGCGAAAATGCCGTTTCCAATCAGACTTCAAAATTTGAGATAATTCCGAACTTGTCCCGAAAGTGTCTGCAAAACGTAGTTTTCACTCAAATTGCCAAATTTGAGACATTTCCTAGCTCGTCCCAAAAGTGTCACTAAAATGCCATTTCAAAACTGATTGCCAAATTTGAGACAATTTCGAGCTCGTCCCAAAAGTGCCTCGAAAATGATGTTTTCGTTCAGACTGCCAAATTTGAGACAATTCTCATCTCATTCCAAAAGTGTTGCAATAACGTCGTTTCCAATCAAACTGCCAAATTAGAGACAATTTCGAGCTCATCCCAAAAGTGTCACTAAAACGCCGTTTCAGAATGGAGAGCCAAATTTGAGACAATTCTGAGCTCGTCCCAAAAGTGTCACTAAAATGCAATTTTTAATCAGACTTCCAAATTTGAGACAATTCCGAGTTCGTCCCAAAAGTGTCGTGAAAACGCCATTTTCAATCAGTCTATAAAATTTGAAACAATTCTAAATTGGTCTTGAAAGTGTCTCCAGAACGATGTTTCTGCTCAGACTGCCAAATTTGAGACAATTCCTAGCTTGCACCAGAAGTGTCGCAAAAATGTCATTTCAAAATGGACTACCAAATTTGAAAATATTCCGAGCTCACCCTAAAAGTCTCGCGAAAATGACGTATTTGTCCAGATTGCCAAATTTGAGACAATTCTGAGCTCGTCCCAAAAGTGTCGCTAAAATACTGTTTTTCATCAGACTCTCAAATTTGAGACAAAGCTTATTTCCAAATGTAGACACCCCATTTTTGACCGTCCTCAAGACTTGGATGTCATCGCTTGTGCGTGCGATGATTGTGCATGTTTGTGCTCGTTTTGAGTGCCCGAAGGTCTCGGCCAAGCGCCTTGTCTTTGAGCCTCTAAACTCTCTGTGTTTTGGCCTTGTTTTTGGGCCAAACCTTGGTGCCCCTTGCCTGGAGGGAGGAAAGGCCCTGTCGGCCACTTTTTCCTCTTGTCGGCCACCTTGGGTGGCCGGTCAGCTAAGGGAGGTGGCCGGTCGGCCAAGGGAGGTGGCCGGTCGGCAACCTAGAGTGGCCAACGGCCATTTTTCTCCTTTTTTAGATATTTTGTGTGCCAGCTGTGCCAGCTGTTGGTCACTGAAGCCATCCTCCATACATCCATACACGTGTATGGAGGGATGGAAACAAGCTTTAGGCTTGTTTTCCTATATAAGGGGAGGTCCCTCCCCCTTTTATAGGGTTCAGAATTTTTGTGAGCAAAAATTTCCCCTCTCTCGAGAACTCTCTCTCTATATATATTTTAGGCTTGAAAGTGAGTTTTCTTCACATATTTGCATACAACCCCTTGATCAAATACCTTAATCTTGGAGCTGAGGTCCTTAGAGGTCCTATTTGAGGTTTAAAGTTTGGTTGTAGCTCGTAATCATACCTGTTTGGCAACTGTGCTTCAAGGGTAAGAACTTAACCCTCTTAAGCTTTGTTTTAGTTAAGTGCTTAGCCATCTTTTTATGCTACTTTGAGGCTGGTTTTAGCCACTAAAAAACTCTGATTTGAAGGTTCTAAAATGATGGTTTAAACCTTGTTTGGTTAGGGGTGGTTCTCCCATTTTGCTCTTTGGCTTGCAAAGCCTTTTGAGCCCCCTTTTCAAAGCTTTTGAAATAGCCTTTTCTTGGCCTTTTAACCACTGAATTCCAAGGGAATTTCAGTGGCAAAAAGTTTGTTTTGAGGACCAAAATGGGAGGGGGCGGTCCCCCTTCGCCATGTCTTGTTTGCATGAGTAGATGGCCTAGCATTTGAACATGCTTTTCTACTCTTTTGTAACCTAGTTCAAGCATGTTTTCGGATTTATTTTAACATGTTATAACTCTGTTTTTGGCTGGTTGGAGCACCTCTTGTTTGCTTCTTACACTTGTACTGTAATCTTGCTCACTAGCCTTGCATGCCTAATGAGTTAGCCTATCATTCTAGCTTGTGTTAACTCCATCTCAGCATGTTTTCGCTAATGTTTTAGCATTGTTTTAACTCTATTTCAAGTGATCTTGGTCATATGTGGTTCGCTTCGCATAGCTATAGTGTAAATGGCCTTTACTCGCTTTGTGTTTTAAGGCTCTTAGCATGCTTTATTTAAGTTGTTCGCATGATATTGCATCATTTGGCATGTGATTTCAGTGTGTATACCTCTGTTACACTCTCACATATTTCACCTTTTTCATCGCTTTTGAGAGTTGAGCTTTATGCCTTGCTTGTGAGCCAATTTGTGAGCATGATTTTCTTTCCTTTTAAGCTTCAATCTCAGCATGATTTAGCCTTTGTTTTGGCATGCTTTAACTCTGTTCTAAGTTGGTTTCGCCTTTTGAGGCTTGTGTTGTAAGGTTGTGGTACAACCCATTTCATTAGCTTAATGAGTCAAGCCTTTAAACATGCATTACATGGGTTGTTTGCATGATCTTAAGTCATTTAGCATGTTATTTTAGTGCTGAAATATACATGGTTTCAATCTTTCATTTCGCTTTGGAAGTGGTCTTAAGCCCCTTGTTGGCTTGAGCATGAACTTGAGGCATTCATGCCTAATGGTTTTAATCCTCTCTTGAGGGTTTCTACTAACCAACAGCATGATAGCTCTTTCATGTTCAAGGCATTTGTGGCTTAGGCCATCTCTCCAATTAGAGGACTTTTCACATTGGACTTAACCGATTAAAGGACTAATTGGTAAGCTAAAATGTGTAAACAAGAAATGGACCAAGTAAAACTTGTGCAAGATAAACATGTGTGTTGCATTGCATGTGTTTGGATTGGACATTAATCCAAACACAAGAAATGTGGGACGTTTCATACTCAAAGTGATGAAACGTGTCACATTTTTTGGTCGCCAACACCCTTGATCATGCATGATAGGGTGGAGGCTCTTTGTGTATTGTTGTGCATTCACTAAGCTTGTACAAGCTTGGTTTTTGGGCTACCATGCATTGAGATGCTTGGTTGGTGGTTTGAAAGCCAAGTGCCACTCTCCTTTGAGCCTAAGAGATGATGAGGAGAGTGGCAGTACACACATTTCCTTCCAAATACATTGTCTTGCTTCTGTTGTTCTCTGTTGCTGCAAAATCAGAAGTTTGGAAAAAGGACTGGCTGACCGACCACCTAAGGTAGCCGACCGACCACCTGAGGTAGCTAACTGACCAGTGGTGGTGGTCGACAGCCACTTTTGGTGGCCGACCGGCCACCAGTCCATTTTTGGTGCAAAAATGTTCCTCTTTCGAGGCAAAGGCAGTCTAAAGTTGGTACAATGTTTAGTAATAATTAATTAGCTAAGTTAGTTAATTAGTTGGTTTGTAATAATTAGCTTACCTTTGTGTAGCTTAGCTTATTTATTCAGACCCTCCTTCACGAGGGCACAATGTTGTAATAAGGAAGGGTGCATGCGTGTGTCCATGTCTTCCAACCCCACTTCTTTCTCCCTTTTACTTAACCGCTTGTGAGGGTTAGATTAAGGCAACTTTCAATTAGCATACCTTATGCTTCCATGCGTGCATCATTCATTTGTCTTGCATGCACCGGGCTCAGCGCATCATTCAAACTGCATTGTACTTCAATACTTATTTGAATACGTGTTTTAAAGCATGCTATCAAAGTGTTGCAAATGCCATGATTAGACAGCCGAGCCTACTTAGTTGCATTATTGCATGTGTTGCATTAGGCATCTTGTATAGTTAGGATCATGTATATTTCTAACTAGCTTTTGTTTTGGCTTGGAGTACACTGTAAGTTTTACGCTTTAGCATACTTTCATGAGTGTGAGTGTTGCCATGATCGCATGCTTGCCATGAGGCTATGTGCTTAAGTGATTAACTGAATGAATGACTGTGGATGAAGGCTTTATTGCTTGAATTGGGACAATTCATCGAATGTGAGTTTTAAGCCCACTTTGCGAAGTGGCAAATCATCATGTTTTAAGTCCACTTGAGGGTGGCAAACCCGCGTTTTAGCCCACTTGAGGGTGGCACTTTCAAACCATTTTCGAAAAACAAACATGAGTTGCTTTGTTCCAATTCTTACGATTTTAGTCTATACTTGTATACTGTGCGCGTCACATAGTAAGCTAGTTAATAATCAGAATAAGAACACGTGTTTATAAAACAACATATCATGCTTAGTAGAGGCTGATCTTTGATCGGACGAGTGGGGGTGCTTGTTCTAGGACCTTTCACTCATACCCAAATTCCCTAGCCGAGGCAATTTTGGCGATGACGGACACGTGGCCTTTGGCACGAGTCAGGGTTTCCTAAATTTTCCAAAATAAAATATTTAGGTGGCGACTGTGTAATCTGGCAAAGCAGTCCAGTTTTGGCATTATATGATCTAAAATCAATTTTCCAAAATGACTTGCCAGATTGGACTCTTTGGTGTTTATCAGTCTCACATTGCACTTTGTGAGATTAGATTCAGAACCGTGACAGGAGTCCGAACTGTAGGACCAATTCGAGCTCTCTGAAAGGGGCGCGAAGAAAGTCTGGTCGGGGAATCCGTTAATTCTGTATCTATCAGTAACCGACACAACAATGGGCTACATGCTTGCGCAGGAATCTGAGGATAAAGTGGAGAAGGCTATCTACTACCTGAGCAAGAAAATGCTGGAATATGAGACCCACTACACTCCATTGGAGAAGGCTTGTTTGGCCTTAGTATGGGCTACCAGGAAGTTGAAGCACTACCTGTTAGCTCACTCCGTAATATTGGTTTCGAGATTAGATCCCATCAAATATCTCTTTGAGAAACCAGCGCTTACGGGTAGGCTAACTAGTTGGTTGCTTCTTCTCTCTGAATTTGATTTGAAGTACATGACGCGCAAGTCTGTGAAAGGGAGAACGGTAGCGAAGTTCCTAGCCGATCACCTAGTAGAAGGAGATAAAGCAGTAGAGTATCTGTTCCCGGATGAGGCCATTCTGCAGCTTGAAGAAGAGGTCTGGACTATGTACTTTGACAGAGTGTCTAACTAGTACCGGGTATGGGACAGGGGTGTTGCTGATAGCGCCCAACAATTCCCACATACCCTTAGGTTTCAAACTTCGGTTCAAAGTATCGAACAATGAGGCAGAGCATGAGGCATGTGTCGTTGGCTTAGAAGCCATCCTAGAACTAGGGGTAAAAAGGTCGGACGTCATTGGGGACTCGAACCTGGTTGTGTCTCAAGCGAAAGGAGACTGGAAGGTTAAGGAAGAAAGGATGAAAATCTATCACCAAACTCTGGACGTCCTAATTCCCAGGTTTGAGAAGTTAACCTTCACGCATCTGTTAAGAGAGAGCAACAGGTTTGCAGATGCTTTATTAACTCTATCTTCCATGATAGATATCTCTTTGGGAGTCTGGATGCGTCCAATCATCATTGAATAGAGGTATGTGCCGACCTACGAGCTGATTGCCATCATAGATGAGGTACAAGATCAAAACCCCTGATATCACGACATTTGGAACTTCTTGGAAAAGGAGGCTTATCGACCAGGAGCAAATGCCAAAGATAAGAGGGCGATACGAAGAATGGCTGCTCAGTTCATCGTCTGCGGGGGTAAACTATACAAACGGGGCCATCTTGGGATGCACAAACTGTGTTGATGCTGAAGAATCTAAGCGCCTGATGAAGGCCATCCACGGAGGAGAGTGCGGAGTGCACATGAACGGGGTGATGCTAGCCCGAAAAATTCTCAGACAGAGTTACTACTAGTCAACCATAGAGGAGGATTGTATTGGTTTTGTTCGGTGATGCCACAAATGCCAGATCCATGCGAATCGCATGAACATTCCGCCGTTGAAGCTATACAACATGACTTCGCCATGGCCATTTTCAGTTTGGGGGATTGATGTGATTGGGGCAGTTACTCCGAAGGCATCGAACGGGCATGAGTACATCTTTGTGGCGATAGCTTACTTTAGAAAGTGGGTCGACACCCAATCCTACGCATTGCTGAATGAGATCATTATCAAGAATAACATTATCTGTCGCTATGGGGTCCCGAATGAGATCATCTTGGATAATGGTTCCCACTTCAAGAAGGAGGTGATAGACTTGTTGGAGAAGTACAACGTGGCTTTCCATAAGTCATCCACATATCGGCCGCAAACCAACGGAGATGTTGAGGGCGCCAACAAGAATATCAAGCACATTCTACAGAAGATGGTGGAAACCTACAGGGACTGGCCAATTCAGCTGCCATTTTCTCTTTGGGGCTACCGGACATCAATTCGAACTTCTACTGGGGCAACTCTGTATTCCTTGGTTTATGGGATGGAGGCTGTTCTGCCGATCGAAGTTGAGGTTCCGTCATTACAGGTTATGGCTGAGTGCCAGATAGCGGAAGCAGATTGGCAGCAAAGCAGGTTCGAAGAACTTATGCTGTTCGACGAGAGAAGGCTGAAAGCACTATATCACGTCCAAGGTTATCAATGTAGAATTGCCCGGGCTTTCAACAAGAAGGTTAAGTCCAGGAATTTGAAAGAAGGGGATTTGGTGCTCAAAGACAACCGAGCTCCCATCCACGACCCTAGGGGCAAGTTCAGACCTAATTGGACTGGTCTTTACATTATCAAGCCAATTTGGTCGAGTGGAGCTGTCGTTATGGACCTGGATGGCCTTGAGTTCTCCCAGCCGATCAACATGGACAAGTTAAAGAAATACTATCCCTGAGTGGCTCACTAGGCCGAAAACCCGAAAGGGTGACCTAGGCAAAAGGTAGAGCATGAAAAATTTCAAATAAGAAAAACTGAGCTCGCAAGGTTGAAAACCCAGAAAGGGCGGCCTTGGCAAAAGTTAGAGCGCAAAAGGAGAGTGTTAAAACCTGAGTGAACCCGAACTGAACTACGTAAGGCTTGATTCCCATCTTTGGGATATGTAGGCAACTTCATTCTGAAGTCCAGCGATAAACATTTCCAAATCAACTGTGTCCATGAGATTGTTCTGGTTATCTTTGTCTTTTCTGCATCCAAGGGTTCGGTTATGATCTCCAATGCAGTGCTATTCAGACAAGGGGCAACTTTCCAGTTATTGGATCTGAGGTTGTACATCTCAAGGATAGATCTCGGGTGTGTCCAGTTGTGATCATATCGAAAATGGTTTTGAAAAGTTTTAATAAAAGTTGATTTTTTTCAAATTAATCTTTTTACAACTTAGACCATTTTTGGACCAAACAGAAAATTTTCAGTACCCACAACCTTCAATTTCATTGATTTTAATGCAAAGTTCTCCGACTCTTGATACAAATTGAAGTTGTTTTTTATTACATTCAAAAAGAAAACTTGAAAGTACAGATTAAAGCAATAAACTTAAGGCATAGTCAGGTGTTCCTGTGTCCCCTCCCAGAGCTTGTGGAAGCTTCAAATGCCAAAGCAGGCCCGGTTTGTGCCTCATCTTCAAGCCAAGCTATGCATTCGCCAGAAAGGGCGCAGCTGAAATAGGAAGCAGGGGCCAGAAGTTCTCTTGTTCTCCATGCTGTGGTATACCGAGCTAGCTATGCGTCTTCGATCGAAAATGAAGCTGGGTACTCTATCCCCTCTTTTGGGCAGGTCTGGTCCTGACCGAACTGACGCCTAAACCGAAATGGGAAGTAGAAGACACAGTGTGTCAAGCCAACCAACTGAATGCCAGGTTGCCGAGACATGCTGTAGCTCATCTCAGGCAGATCAAACCAGGGGCAGCACCAAGCAATGTCAACAGCAAATCTGCTGCACATCCAGTGGCACCACCATCCCTCGTTTGAGAAGTCAACTAGCCGCGGGCGGAAGAAATAGTTGCGCGCTGAATATGCTGGGCAAGAGTCCACTACTTTCAATTTCTCCATCAACCATACCTAGGGAGGGATGAAAAATAAGAGAGATTAAAGAATAGAGAGGTGTAGGTGGAGAGAAAAGTGAGAAAGGGTTTTGAGAGAAACATAGAGCCTGAGGGCCGAGTGATGTAAGAAACACATGTGAGAAGGGTGGGAAACATTGCCTGCAATAGTAGTGGACTCCCACAAACTTAGATGTCTCCCGGCGATGGAAATCATCCAAGCCTATGAAAGTCTCGGCTAGTGTCAAGCCAATGCAATTGTTTCCCTCTTTCAAGCCTTGGGCAACTTCTATTAAATGAATGCTAGACCCTCCAAAGCTAGGGGCAAGCAGAAAATGGGCCAACATACACAAGCAAAGGGCATGTTGTCGAAAACTTTGCGAAAAATGGTCACCAAGGTTGCCAGCATTAGAAAACCGATGAATCAAGTTAGGAATGTCCAACTCCTCGTTGCGAACCAAAGACCGAGCATCATGTAAAGTCAGTTCGCACATCCTTCCCAAAGCCTGGGTGAGGCCAAAATGAGACTAGGGCAAGATTTTCTCGTCACGCCGGGATTCCATCAAAGCCTGGAATTCTCTGATTGTGGGGCATATTTCTTGTCCCCTAAAGCTAAAAACGTGTGTAATTGGATTCCAACATCTAGCCGCGGCGTGGAGGAATGGAAAGCGCAGCAAAGTACGGCTCAGTGGGAATAGTGCGTTTGGCCCGAAACCTCGAAAATTTAACTTTTTCGAGCCATCCAAATTTGCAATCCAAGTTGAGAGTTTTTTGGCGAAGAATGGCTCCATTTGGGGCAAAAATAGAGCTAAAATGAAGAAACCACGAAGCTAGAGCTTTTGTAGAAGATAAGGCACAGAGTGGAGGACATGTGGCAGCAATCTGGAGATTCTCAAAATTTCTGGCAAACCGGCCAGTTCAAGTAGCCAACCAGCCATCTTTACTGGCCGACCGGCCACCTCAAGTGGCCGAAAATGACCTTAGGTGGCCGGCAATGATCCTAAGTGGTCGACAGCCACTTCTTGTCTCCAGCAAAGAGCCTTTAGTCTTCCTGTGTACTGAGGATGCTAAAAATCTGAGTTTGATTCTACTTCAGATGCGTCCTACTGTTCTATTAAACAATTGTATTTTCAATTTACTTATCAAGTTTGTTGTAATTTGTTTATCGAGTTATTGTTGTTTTGTTTATCGAGGTTTTCTTTAGGTTGTCTTATTTTTGTTATGTTAGGTTGTGTCAATTCACTACCTGACTGTGCAAATACAAATATTCAATTTTCATCAATCTCATTTTTGTGAAAAATGGTGTGATGCGATGCTCAGAATATAAAATGTAACACATTTTTAATCAAAAAGTTTCTTTCATTCCAATCATTGTTTCTTTTTTACAAAGTACAATTTTAAAGAAAATAAAACTACCTAAGGATGTACGATGTGCTAATACTACTAGCAAAAAGAGAAACAAAGCAAAAACATCTGGCTTGGTGCCATTCGTATCAGGATCGAGAGGCTCTCTTCGTCCTCTTCCTCGGCTATACTGTCTCAGAGCTATCACCGTCTGTGCCACTATCTGAATCTACGTCAGAGCCAGAGCCAGAACCAGAGCTGCCTCCGCTCTCATCCTCGGAGCCCTCCTCGGCATTGTCACCACCCTCGGAACCTGAGTTGGTGCCGTCGTCTCCGCCCTCGGATGACTCTAACTGAGGACTCACTGATTCCTCGTCCTCACTGGTCTCGTCATCATCGTTATGCACGAAAGGCTCTCAACGTCTCCCTCGGCTGTGAGCCGAAATCTCTCTCCCTGCTGCTGGAGAAGGCTCTGATGGTCTTGCTTGAAGGGGTGTGACCTGAAAAGGTAGTTTGAATACATCAGCTACAATATATGTATCATATGCAAGTATGGTGTGCAGAGTGAGTACATGCAAAAAGTAGATATAGTATGTGAATGCAATGTGTCAGATGCAGTCTATACATGCAGTTTATCAGTGCAATGAGATGTTCAGTTTTAGTATATCAGCAGAAGTATGATAAATACGAGAAAACTGAAAAATTACCTGAATCCCGTGGGAGTTCAGCATCATCTCTCTCCTCAAGATCATGCCCTCAAATGAGGCCATCACCTAGAGTAACCCTTTGACATACTCTACGGAGGGCTGCAAATGCAAGTTGAAATCATGAGTGCATGAATGAATAAGAATCTGAGCGAAACAGAAATGAATGAAAGCTGTAAAGTATACCGGTGGTGCACCGGGTGTCCTAACATATCGATGATCAGGCAATGGGGGCTTAAGCGAAATCAGATAAGGCACTCTGGAGTACTACCAACTAGTCAGCTCGGTCGGAGGATCAGGCCATCTAACACTCTGCCTGGAGGGAGGTATCTCTCTAGCCCTGCCCCTCGGTGCCTGGGCCTTACTCGTCGAAGGAGCATCTGCTGCCTGAGCCCTGCTCGTCGAAGGAACATCTTCTGTCCGAGCCCTGCTCAACGAAGCAATATCGGCTGTCCTCCCCGTGAGAGCATGAACACCTGTCAGGGGAGGCATCAGATATGTCTAAAGATAAGTCAAGTAGTCCCTCTCCCCAATGAACCGGTCTGCATCTGCACCTCGCAAGACATCAGTCATCTCCTGAGGAGAGATACTCTCTATAGCACGCATGGAAGGCAGGGACGGTAAGGGAACTGACTACAGTGGCAGGCCAAAAGTCTGTCGCATAAAGCGCTCACCTAAGAACCATGCTCGGCCTACCAGCCCTTCAAACAGGATCCGATATTGGGAAGCACCCCAAGCACCAGCAAAATGAAATCGGGCAAACCCTAGCATCACCACCCAAGGCTGCCATGTGATCTGTAGACAACAAGTGCATGAAATGTTTAGTTGCCATTAGATATGCAATTGCCATTAGATGTGCAAAATTAATTGAAGTTGAAAGTGGGAAAAACTATGAGTTTTGAGTTATCTCGGTCACCCTCACGGTGTTGAAATATTGACGAAGATATAGGAGGGTCTCTTGGGCCCTTGGCTGGCACCGACCATCATATCTATGCAAGTACGGTGCCTCGAGCGGCGTCTCAACCACTGGCTTGGGAGCAAGTGCTGGGAAATAGGCGTATATTCACAACTGTGAAACACAAGACAGTGGCAGTGAGAATACAGAATACACAGAAAATGCAGAATGCAGAATACAGAATGTAGTGTGTGCAGAGTGTGCAGTATACAGAAAGTGCAAAGCAGAGAGCATGGCAAAAACTATAAAATTGAAAAGTAAAGCATATCTCCCAAGCTCTTCAATAGTCGCCCACTCTGTTCCCGCTCCTGCGGGGGGTCGAGCTCATATAACAGTAAAGGGTAGTGAGGCTGGTGCTGCCCCAATCATAGTGCTGAACCTGGATAGGTCTACTAAAGCACTCATAAGATACAGCCCAATGGTGTTCACCCTGTCGGCGAACAAAGTAGTGCCGAAGAGGTACATCAGGAATCCTCGGGCGTACTACTCTGTAGCCTCAATCATCGCAGACTCAGTCCCTCTAAAGTAGTCTGAGAACCAAGTATATCTGACTGTGCCTGATCGAAACATGGGTGGGTGTGCTCCCAGTAGATAAGTCCAAGCAGCCTCTCACTCACCCATGTTGGGGTCGTACGGGATTGGCCGACCTTCCACCTCAAGGCCTGTCAGCATGGCAAAGTCATACGGGGTCATCGTCATGTCCCTGGTGGTAGAGAAATGGAAGGAGTTGGTGGCGTCCCACCATCTCTCTACTAATACGCCTAGAAAGGTCTTGCTCGCCATGAGACGCGGGAGGCCCATGCAAAATAGGCCAAATCCCACCTCGTCAATGATGTGTCGGACACCATCAGGGAGGTCCATATACCACTCCCTTGCTCTAGTCGACCCGTATTCGCGGGTGAAACAGAGTCTACCTGCGTGAATGAACAAAAATGCAGTGTGTGAATGTGTTCAAATGAACAAAAATGCAATGTGTGAATGTGTTCAGAATGAGCAGAAATACAGTGTGTGAGATGTGTTTGGGATAAGTAGCAATACAGTATGTACGTATGTTCAGAACAAACAGATGGAATATAGTGCAAAGGTGTGAGCTATACAAGAAATGTAAATTGCATCGCAGAAAATGTGAAGAGTGTAGTATGTACCTCGGGCGTGTCGCGAGACAGGTGAGACTCCAGCTCCTGTAGTAGAAGATCTGTGGGTGGGCCCGTGTAAATCCGGTAAAGTGGCAAATTGTGCTAGGCGGTAGTACATGTACCTCCGGATAGTACGTCGCTGGGTCAAAAAGCCGAATCTTGGGTGGCGACGGTATGATGTTGGGCTCTCCCTCCATCTTTGGAGAACCCCGTCGTGTGGAGCGTCGCCTGCCATCTGAAAAGGAGGTGAAAGATAGACAAAAATGGGCAAAATGGGCGAAAAATGCCAAAAGTCAACAAAAGTCAACTCTCGGGAAGAGAAAAAGTCAAAAAAGTCAAAGCCCAAGAAAAGGGCACCAAGCTCAAGACAAACTTGGGGAAAACATACGTCAAATGATGTAAATGGAGAAAAAAGCTCCGAAAACAAGTTTTGTTTGGTTCAAAGTGAAGGAAACCGAAAGGTTTTAGTGAATCAACTTCGCGGGGGGCGTTGGAAAACACGTGTGGGGCATGGATCTGAGGAGAAAAAGTGTCTAGGAGTAGAGAGGAAGGAATTTCGGCCTTGTGGGTGTGAGTAAAAGTGATTTGGGAATGTGGTTTTAGAGCTCTCCAAGCAAAATGACTAAACTGTCTTGAAAATACCATAACTGGCTGACCGACCAATTTCTTTGGCCGACGGATCTATCAAGTGGCCGACATGGTCTTGGGGTGGTCGGCAGGTGCCCGGTGTCTTCCCTATGTGTTTTTAGGCTGTTTTGAGTCCTTGGTTCTAGAGAAAGTCCAAGAAAAGTTCACTTTTCAACTCAAAATGTCTCCACGAGAATTTCAATTCATGTCTTCGATGCGAGACTCATCGTCGGCCGGCATAAACGAGGTGTATCCTTCTAAAACACATTGTAGTCCCTCCGAGAGGTAAATCAGAGGTTGCAACTATGTTGGCCTTGTTAAGGCGTGCATTTCTTTGTTCGATATTGTGCATTAAGCATGCTATGGATTCTGCATAATATATTGTTATCATTGTGCACAGAACACGTACGTCGCATTTCATTGCACTACATATGTTCTTTTGTTTTCATAGAATATGCATGTCACGTTGCATTGCATTATGCATGCTCTTGCATTCGTATAGAAATTCTCCGTGTTTGTTGCATTGAACATGCATTCGATGTTGCCTAGAACACGCTCCATGTTATGCTTCTGTTTTGTTTTTGGCATAATGTGCATGAAACATGCCTTCCTAAACATTGTATCATGGTTATTGATGTTGCATTGAACCTGCATTCCTATGGTATTGTACTTGTCGAAGTTTCTTTCTCGTGCAAGCATGATATTGTATGTACGGTTCATTCAAAGCTGATGCAACCAGACGATATTGTATGTACGGTTCATTCAGAGGAACTCCAGGTAAGATCATTCCTATCCTCTAAACTCCTTGCTTTGGTTAGAAACATTCGGGTATGCCCGGTGTTTACACCACTCCTTGCTTTGGTTAGAAACATTTGGGTACGCCCGGTGTTTACACCACTCCTTCCCTTGGTTAGAAACATTTGGGTATGCCTAGTGTTTACACCACTCCTTGCTTTAGTTAGAAACATTCAGGTACGCCCGGTGTTTACACCACTCCTTGCTTTGGTTAGAAACATTCAGGTACGCCCGGTGTTTACACCACTCCTTGCTTTGGTTAGAAACATTCAGGTACACCCGGTGTTTACACCACTCCTTGCTTTGGTTAGAAACATTCGGGTACACTCGGTAAACACCACTACTTTCTTTGGTTAGAAACATTCGGGTACGCCCGGTGTTTACACCACTCCTTGCTTTGCTTAAAAAACACTCGGGTACGCTCGGTGTTTACACTGATACCTCATTGGTTAGAAACATTCGGGTATGCCCGGTGTTTACATCGACACCCTGTTGGTTAGAGACATTGGGTTGTGCGCCCAATGTCTATACCACCCCTTGGTTAGAGGCGTCCGAGCTGTGTGTCCGCCGCTTACACCACCTCCTTCGATTAGAAGCGTTTGGGACGTGTGTCCGACGCTTATACCACCCTGTTGGTTAGAGACATTGGGTTGTGCGCCCGATGTTTATACCACCCCTTTTGGTTAGAAGCGTTTGGGACGTGTGTCTGACGCTTATACCTCCCATTTGGTCAGAAGTGTTTAGGTTATGTGCCCGACACTTATACCACCCTGTTGGTTAGAGACATTGGGTTGTGCGCCCAATGTTTATACCTCCTCTTTGGTTAGAAGTGTTTGGACTATGTGCCCAACACTTATACCACTTCTCGGTTAGAAGCGTTTGGGACATGTGTCCGATGCTTATACGACCCTGTTGGTTAGAGACATTGGGTTGTGCGCCCGATGTTTATACCACCCCTTTTGGTTAGAAGCGTTTGGGACGTGTGTCGGACGCTTATACCTCCTCTTTGGTCAAAAGTGTTTGGGTTGTGTGCCTGACACTTTTACCACCCCTTTGGTTAGAAGTGTTTGGACTGTGTGCCCGACACTTATACCACTCCTTGGTTAGAAGCGTTTGGGACGTGTGTCTAACGCTTATATCGCCTATTTGGTTAGAAACATTGGAACATGCTCTGATGTTTATACCACCCTCCGGTGTTTGCACCGCTCTCTTTTCCCTCTCGCATGCGGCGCATTAGAATGCTTTGGTTAAATGCATCTAGACGGATCCCGATGCTTATATCGCTCCTTGCTTTGATTGCATAATATTTGGATGTGTTTCAATTGCTATTACGTGTTCTTTTTGGTTCGGGGCCTTGGGGTGTGTCCTTGGGTTCACACCATTTCTTTCCTCGCGTGTGCCATTCGTTGGAATCTTGTTTGCCGCCTCGGGTGTGCCCAATGTTGGTGTTGTTCTTTATCTTTTCCTGCGTGAGGCGCAGTTAAGATTCCATAATTTTCTTACATCATTTCTGCATGAAATGTAGTTCAGTTCATAATTACCACGCGTGCGGCGTGTTTGCTTACCTTTGTGTATGAGTTTGCTGTAGCATTTCTTTGCATAGCATTTGCATCTAAAAAGTTTTGTTACAGCTCTCATTGCATGATCATCAGTTATGTTTTGCATTGTGCATATCATTTGCATTTTGCCCCTACCTACGGGCGCATCTCTATATGGTTTTCTTGTTTGTTTGTCTGAGTCTTCGGCCTTGTCAAAAATGGGTCGTCTCTAGGTTTTGATAATTACTCCCGTCATTTCATGACTTCCGAGTTCTGTCAAAGAGGGGAAACTGTAGACACCCCATTTTTGACCGTCATCAAGACTTGGACATCATTGCTTGCGCATGCGATGATTGTGCAAGTTTGTGCTTGTTTTGGGTGCGCGAAGGTCTCGGCCGAGTGCCTTGTCTTTGAGCCTCTAAACTCTCTGTGTTTTGGCCTTGTTTTAGGGCCAAACCTTGGTGTCCCTTGTATGGAGGGAGGAAAGGCCCTGTCAGCCACTTTTGGCTCTTGTCGGTCACTTTTTCCTCTTGTCGGCCACCTTGGGTGGCTGGTCGACTAGGGGAGGTGGCCGATCGGCCACCTAGAGTGGCCAACGGCCATTTTTCTCCTTTTTTAGATATTTCATGTGCCAGCTATTCGTCACTGAAGCCATCCCCCATACATCCATACACGTGTATGGAGGGATGGAAACAAGCTTTAGGCTTGTTTTCCTATATAAGGGGAGGTCCCTCTCCTTTTTAGAGGGTTCAGAATTTTTGTGAGCAAAAATTTCCCCTCTCTCGAGAACTCTCTCTCTCTATATATTTTAGGCTTGAAAGTGAGTTTTCTTCACATATTTGCATACAACCCCTTGATCAAATACCTTCATCTTGGAGCTAAGGTCCTTGGAGGTCCTATTTGAGGTCTAAGGTTTGGTTTTAGCTCATAATTATACTTGTTTGGCATCTGTGCTTCAAGGGTAAGAACTTAACACTCTTAAGCTTTATTTTAGTTAAGTGCTTAGCCATCTTTTTATGCTACTTTGAGGCTGGTTTTCGCCTCTAAAAAACTCTGATTTTAAGGTTCTAAAATGATGGTTTAAAACTTGTTTGGTTAGGGGGTGGTTTTCCCCTTTTGCTCTTTGGCTTGCAAAGCCTTTTGAGCCCCCTTTTCAAAGCTTTTGAAATAGCCTTTTCTTGCCCTTTTAACCACTAAATTATAGGGGAATTTCAGTAGCAAAAAGTTTGTTTTGAGGACCAAAATGGGAGGGGGTGGTCCCCCTTCCCCATGTCTTGTTTGCATGTGTAGATGGCCTGGTATTTGAGCATGCTTTTCTACCCTTTTGTAGCCTAGTTCAAGCATATTTTTGGCTAGTTAGAGCACCTCTTGTTTGCTTCTTACACTTGTAGTGTAATCTTGCTCACTAGCCTTGCATGCCTAATGAGTTAGCCTATCATTCTAGCTTGTGTTAACTCCATCTCAGCATGTTTTTGCTAATGTTTTAGCATGCTTTAACTCTGTTTCAAGTGATCTTGGTCATATGTGCTTCGCTTTGTATAGCTATAGTGTAAATGACCTTTACTAGCTTTGTGTTTTAAGGCTCTTAGCATGCTTTATTTGAGTTGTTTGTATGATATGACATCATTTGGCATGTGATTTCAGTGTGTATACCTCTGCTACACTCTCACATATTTCACCTTTTTCATCGCTTTTGAGAGTTGAGCTTTATGCCTTGCTTGTGAGCCAATTTGTGAGCATGATTTTCTTCCCTTTTAAGCTTCAATCTCAGAATGATTTAGCCTTTGTTTTGGCATGCTTTAACTCTATTTTGAGTTGGTTTTGCCTTTTGAGGCTTGTGTTGTAAGGTTGTGGTACAACCCCTTTCATTAGATTAATGAGTCAAGCCTTTAAACATGCATTACATGGGTTGTTTGCATGATCTTAAGTCATTTAGCATGTTATTTTAGTGCTGAAATATATGTCATTGCACTCCATGGTTTCAATCTTTCATTTCGCTTTGGAAGTGGTCTTAAGCCTCTTGTTAGCTTGAGCATGAACTTGAGGCATTCATGCCTAATGGTTTTAATCCTCCCATGAGGGTTTCTACTAACCAACAGCATGAGACCTCTTTCATGTTCAAGGCATTTGTGGCTTAGGCTATCTCTCCAATTAGAGAACTTTTCACGTTGGACTTAACCGGTTAAAGGACTAATTGGTAAGCTAAAATGTGTAAACAATAAATGGACCAAGTAAAACTTGTGCAAGATAAACATGTGTGTTGCATTGCATGTGTTTGGATCGGAAGTTAATCCAAACATAAGAAATGTGGGACGTTTCATACTCAAAGTGATGAAACGTGTCACATTTCTTGGTCGCCAACACCCTTGATCGTGCATGATAGGGTGGAAGCTCTTTGTGTATTGCTTGTGCATTCACTAAGCTTGTGCAAGCTTGGTTTTTGGGCCATCATGCATTGAGATGCTTGGTTAGTGGTTTGAAAGCCGAGTGCCACTCTCCTTTGAGCCTGAGACATGATGAGAAGAGTGGCAGTACACACATTTCCTTGCAAATACATTGTCTTGCCTCTATTGTTCTCTGTTGCAACAAAATCAGAAGTCTAGAAAAAGGACTGGCTGACCGACCACCTAAGGTAGCCGACCGACCCCCTGAGGTAGCCGACCGACCAGTGGTGGTGGTCGATAGCCACTTTTGTTGGCCGACCGGCCACCAGTCTATTTTTGGTGCAAAAATGTTCCTCTTTCAAGGCAAAGGCAGTCTGAAGTTGGTACAAGGTTCCGAAAACAGAGGCGAGTGCAAACAGAGACAACCGACAGCAAGGCAATGGATTTTCGGGGATGATGCCAACCGAGCATGCATGTCTCCCTTCCCTACGAGGCCATTTCATTGCTTATGATTAGTTTGTGTGACTAGTTAATCAATCTGTTTTGTAATATTTAGCTAGCTTAGAATAGTTAGTTAATTTATTTCAATTGTAATAATTAATTAGCTAAGTTAGTTAATTAGTTGGTTTGTAATAATTAGCTTACCTTTGTGTGGCTTAGCTTATTTATTCGGACCCCCCTTCGCGAGGGCACAATGTTGTAATAAGGAAGGGTGCGTGCGTGTGTGCATGTCTTCCAACCCCACTTCTTTCTCCCTTTTACTTAACCGCTTTCGATGGTTAGATTAAGGAAAATTTCAATTACATACCTTATGCTTGCATGCGTGCATCATTCAAACTGCATTGCACTTAAATACTTATTTGAATACGTGTTTTAAAGCATGCTATCAAAGTGTTGCAAATGCCATGATTAGGTAGCCGAGCCTACTTAGTTGCATTATTGCATGTGTTGCATTAGACATCTTGTATAGTTAGGATCATGCATATTTCTAACTAGCTTTTGTTTTGGCTTGGAGTACACTGTAAGTTTTACGCTTTAGCATACTTGCATGAGTGTGAGTGTTGCCATGATCGCATACTTGCCATGAGGCTATGTGCTTAAGTGATTAACTGCATGAATGCCTGTGGATGAAGGCTTTGTTGTTTGAATTGGGACAATCCATCGAGTGTGAGTTTTAGCCCACTTTGCGAAGTGGCAAATCATCATGTTTTAAGCCCACTTGAGGATGGCAAATCCGTATTTTAGCCCACTTAAGGGTGGCACTTTCAAACCATTTTCCAAAAACAAACATGACTTGTTTTGTTCCAATTCTTGCGATTTTAGTCTATACTTGTATGCTGTGCGCATCACATAGTAAGTTAGCTAATAATCAGAATAAGAGCACATGTGTTTATAAAACAACATATCATGCTTAGTAGAGGCTGATCTTTGATCGAACGAGCGGGGGTGCTCATTTCAGGACCTTCCCCTCTCGTACCCAAGTTCCCGAGCCGAGGCAACTTTGGTGATGACGGACACGTGGCCTTTGGCATGAGTCAGGGTCTCCTAAATTTCCCAAAATAAAATATTTAGGTGGCGACTGTGTAGTCTGGCAAAGCAGTCCAGTTTTGGCATTATTTGATCTAAAATCAATTTTTCAAAATGACTTGCCATATTGGACTCTTTGGTGTTTATCAGTCTCACATTGCACTTTGTGAGATTAGATTCAGAACCGTGACAGGAGTCCGAACTGTAGGACCAATTTGAGCTCGTCGAAAGAGGGAGCGAAGAAAGTAGAGTCCACACCAAGGTTTCACTAAAACGCCATTTTTTATTAGACAGCCAGATTTGAGACAATTCCGAGCTTGTCTGAAATGTGTCACTAAAATGCCATTTTCGATCGGACTGCTAAATTTGTGACAATTATGAGCTGGTCCCAAAAGTGTCGCGAAAATGCTGTTTCATATCAGATTGCCAAATTTGAGACAATTCTGAGCTCGTCCTAAAATTGTCGTGAAAATATCGTTTCCGATTAGACGGCCAAATTTGAGAGAATTCTGATCTTGTCTCAAAAGTGTCGCTAGAATGCTGTTTCCAATCAGACTACCAAATTTGATACAATTTTGATCTCATCCTAGAAGTGTCGTGAAAATGCCATTTTAGATCAAACTGCAAAATTTGAGACAATTTTGAGTTGGCCCTACAGGTGTTGCAAAAACGCCGTTTCAAATAAGACTGCTAAATTTGAGAAAATTCTGAGCTTGTCTCAACAGTGTCGATATTGGAATTGTCGACCGTTACTGTTTAGACTGCAAAATTTGAGACAATTCCGGGCTCGTTCCAAAAGTGTCGAGCTTGTTCCAAAAGTGTCGCAAAAATGAAATTTCTGATCAGATTGTCAAATTTTAGAAAATTTCGAGCCCGTCCCAAAAGTGTTGCCAAAATGCCTTTTCCGATCAAATTGCCAAATTTGTGACAATTCCAATATTGTCCCAAAAGTGTCGTGAAAATACTGTTTTCGATCAGACTAACAAATTTGAGACAAATTCGAGATGGTCTTAAAAGTGTCGCAAAAAACATTGTTTTCAGAAAAGACTGCCAAATTTTAGGCAATTTCAAGCCTGTCTCAAAAGTCTCACTAAAATGCTGTTTCAGAATGGACTACCAAATTTGAAACAATTTCGAGCTTGTCCTGAAAGTGTCGCTAAAAATGCAATTTCTGATTACACTCCCAAATTTGAAACAATTTCAAGCTCGTCCCAAAAGTGCTGCGAAAACAACGTTTCCCCACAGGCTGCAGAATTTGAGACAATTCTGAGCTTGTCCCAAAAGTGTCGCTAAAACGTCGTTTCTGATTAGTCTGCCAAATTTGAGACAATTCCGAGCTCGTTCCAAATGTTTTACCAAAATGCCATTTTTTATCAAACTGCTAGATTTGAGACAATTTCGAACTCATCCGAATTGTGTTACCAAAAATGACAATTTTTATCAGACTACTAAATTTGTGACAATTCCGAGTTGGTCCCAAAAGTGTCGCTAAAATGACATTTTCAATAAGACGTCCAAATTTGAGACAATTCGAATCTAATCCCAGAAGTGTTGCGAAAATGCCATTTCATATCAGATAGCCAAATTTGAGAAAATTCCGAGTTGGTCCTAAAAGTGTTGCCAAAACACTGTTTTCGATCACCCTTCCAAATTTGCGACAATTCCGAGCTCGTCCCAAAAGTGTCATGAAAATGCCGTTTTTGATCCGACTACCAAATTTGATACAATTCCAATCTCGACCCAAAACAGTCCCTACAATGCAATTTTTTATCAGACTACCAAATTTGAGACATTTTGAGCTCGTCCCAAGAGTATTCAGAAAATGCCATTTCTGATCAGACTAAAACATTTCATATAACTCCGAACTCGTCTCGAAAGTGTCTCGAAAACGCTGTTTCCACTCAGACAATTCCGTGCTTGTCCCAAAAGTGTCGCAACAACAACGTTTCAGATCAATCAGCCAAATTTGAGACAATGCCGAGCTCGTCCCAAAAGTGTCGCGAAAACGCCGTTTAGATAAGATTGCAAAATTTGAGACAATTCAGGGCTCGTCCCGAAAGTGTCAGCAAAATGACATTTCTGATTAGACCGCTAAATTTTAGACAATTCTGAGCTCCTCCCAAACGTGTCGCAAAAATGCCATTTCTGATTAGACCGCCAAATTTGAGACAATTTCGATCTCGTCCCAAAAGTGTCGCTGAAGTGTTGTTTTCGATCAGACTGCCAAATTTGAGGCAATTCCAATCTCGTCCCAGAAGTGTTGTGAAAATGCCATTTTAGATCAAACAGCCAAATTTGAGACAATTCCGAGGTCGTCCACAAGTGTCGCCTAAACATCATTTTTGATTGGACTACTGTATTTGAGACAATTTCGATCTCGTCCCAAACATGTTGCCAAAATGCCGTTTTTCAATCAGATTGCCAAATTTGAGACAATTTCGAGCACGTCCCAAAAGTGTCGCTAAAACTCCATTTCATATCAGACTGCCAAATTTGAGACAATTCCAAGCACCTCCCAAAAGTGTCGCCAAAATGCCATTTACAATCAGATTGCCAAATTTGAGACAATTTCGAGCTCATCCCAAACGTGTCTCTAAAATGCCATTTGTGATTAAACCACCAAATTTTGGACAATTTCGATCTCGTCCCAAAAGTGTCACTAAAATGCCGTTTTCGATCAGACTGCCACATTTGTAAAAATTCTGAGTTCGTCCTAACAATGTTGCTAAAATGCGGTTTCAAATCTGACCACCAAATTTGAGACCGTTCTAAGTTCGTCCGAAAAGTGTCGCAAAAACACTGATTCTGATCAGACTGTCAAATTTAAGACAATTCTGAGCTCGTCCCAAACGGGTCACAAAATTGCTGTTTCTGATCAGTCTACCAAATGTTAGACAATTTTGATCCCGTCCGAAAAGCGTCGCTACAATGCCATTTCTAATTAGACTGCCCAATTTGAGACAATTTCGAACTTGTACAAAAGTGTCGATATAATGGTATTTTCGATCAAACTCTTAAAGTTGAGACAATTCTGAGCTCGTCATAAAAATTTCACTAAAATGCCGTTCCAGATTGGACTGCAAAATTTGAGACAATTTCGAGCACGTCCCAAAAGTGCCACTAAAATGCAATTTTCGATCAAACTCCAAAATTTGAGACAATTCCAAGCTCCTCCCAAAAGTGTCGCCAAAATGCCGTTTTCAATCAGACTGCAAAATTTGAGACTATTTCGAGCTGGTCCCAAAAGTGTCACCAAAACCCCATTTCCCTCAGACTACAAAAATTGAGACAATTCCAAGCTTGTTCCAAAATTGTCGGCAAAATGCCCTTTCCGATTAGATTGTCAAATTCGAGACAATTTCGAGCTCCTCCCAAAAGTGTCGCCAAAATGTCGTTTCCGATCAGACTGTGAAATTTGAGATAATTTCGAACTCCTACCAAAAGTGTAACCAAAATGCCTTTTTCGATCAAACTGCCAAATTTGAGACAATTCCGAGATGGTCCCAAATGTGTCTCGAAAACGTTGTTTCCTTTCAGACTCCAAAATTCGAGACAATTCCGAGCTCATTCCAAAAGTGTCGAGCTCGTTCCAAAATTGTCGCCAAAACAACCTTTCTGATCGGATTGCCAAATTTGAGACAATTTCAAGTTCGTCCCAAAAGTGTTGCCAAAGCATCATTTCCGAGCAGACTGGCATATTTGAGACAATTCCGATCTCCTCCCAAAAGTTTCGGTAAAATGCCATTTCCGATCAGACTCCAAATTTGGGACAATTTCGAGCTCGTCCCAAAAGTGTCGCGAAAACACCGTTTCCAGTTAGACTTCAACATTTGAGACAATTCTCAACTTGCCCTGAAAGTGTCTCCAAAACGCAGTTTTCGCTCAGACTGCCAAATTTGAGACATTTCCTAGCTCGTCCCAAAAGTGTCACTAAAATGCCGTTTTAGAACGGACTGGAAATTTGAAACAATTTCGAGCTCGTCCCTAAAGTGTGTCAAAAATGCTGTTTTCGCTCAGACTGCCAAATTTAAGACAATTCCCATCTCGTTCCAAAAGTGTCGCTATAACGTCTTTTCTGATCAAACTGCCAAATTGGAGAAAATTTCGATCTCATCCCAAATGTGTCAATAAAACGCCGTTTCATAATGGGGATCCAAATTCGAGACAATTTCGAGCTAGTCCCAAAAGTGTCGCTAAAATGCAATTTTTGATCAAACTTCCAACTTTGAGATAATTTCGAGCTCGTCCCAAAAGTGTTGTGAAAACGCCATTTCCGATCAGTGTTTAAAATTTGAAACAATTTTGAACTGGTCCCAAAAGTGTCTCTAGAATGATGTTTCTGCTCAGACTACCAAATTTGAGACAATTCCTAGCTTGCCCCAAAAGTGTCGCAAAAATGTCTTGTCAGAATGGACTGCCAAATTTGAAAAAATTCCGAGCTCACCGTAAAAGCCTCGCGAAAATGCCGTATTTGTCCAGACTGCCAAATTTGAGACAATTCTAAGCTCATCCCAAATGTGTCGCTAAATTACTATTTCTGATCTGACTCTCAAATTTGAGACAAAGCTTATTTTCAAAGTTTCACTAAAATGCCATTTTTTATTGGACAGCCAGATTTGAGACAATTTCGAGCTTGCCTGAAATGTGTCACTAAAACGCCATTTTCGATCAGACAACTAAATTTGGGACAATTCTGGGCTGGTCCCAAAAGTGTCGCGAAAACGCTGTTTCATATCAGACTGCCAAATTTGAGACAATTCCGAGCTCGTCCCAAAATTATCGCTAGAATGCCGTTTTTCATCAGACAACCAAATTTGAGACAATTCCGATCTCGTCCTAGATGTGTCGCGAAATGCCATTTAAGAGTAAACAGCAAACTTTGAGACAATTTCGAGCTATTTCCACAAGTGTCGCGAAAATGCCGTTTCAGATAAGACTGCCAAATTTGAGACAATACCGAGCTTGTCTTGAAAGTATCTCCAAAATGCCGTTTCCGATCAGATTGCCAAATTTGAGTCAATTCCGAGCTCCTCTGAAATGTGTTGCCAAAATGTCGTTTCTGATCAGACTGCCAAATTTGAGACAATTCCGAGCTCGTCTCAAAAGTGTTGCGAAAATGCTGTTTCAGATCAGACTGCCATGCTTGAGACAATTCCAAGCTTGCCCCAAAAGTATCGCCAAAACACCGTTTCTGATTAGATCGTTGAATTTGAGACAATTCCGAGCCCCTCCCAGGAGTGTCGCTACAATGTTGTTTCTGATTACACTACAAAATTTGAGACAATTCTGAACTCCTCTTAACAGTGTCTCCACAATGCCATTTTAGTTAGACTGTCAAATTTGAGACTATTCCGAGATCGTTCCGAAAGTGTCACCAAAACACTGTTTCTGATCTGACTACAAAATTTGAGACAATTCCGAGCTCGTCCCAAAACTATCCCGGAATTGCCATTTTCGATTAGACTGTCAAATTTGAGACAATTTCGAGCTGGTCCCAAAAGTGTCCCATACACGCCGTTTCTGTTCAGATTGCAAAATTTTAGACAATTCTGAGCTCGTTCAAAAATTGTTGTCAAAACACCATTTTTGATCTGACAGCCAAATTAGAGACAATTCCGAACTAGTCCCAAAAGTGTTGCCAAATTGCCATTTTCGATTAGATTGCCAAATTTGGGACAATTTTGAGCTGGTCCCAAAAGTTTCTCAGAAACACCGTTTTCGTTCAGACTGCAAAATTTGAGACAATTCCGAGCTCGTTCCAAAAGTGTCGAGCTTGCTCCAAAAGTGTCGCAAAAATGACCTTTCTGATAAGATTGACAAATTTTAGACAATTTCGAGCCCGTCCCAAAAGTGTTGGCAAAATGCTGTTTCCGATCAAACTACCAAATTTGTGACAATTCCAATATCGTCCCAAAAGTGTCGCGAAAATGCCGTTTTCGATTAGACTAACAAATTTGAGACAATTTCGAGCTGGTCTTAAAAGGGTCATAAAAAATGTTGTTTCAGATGAGATTGCCAAATTTTACGCAATTTCTAGACTGTCTCAAACGTGTCACTAAAATGACGTTTCACAACAGACTGCCAAATTTTAAACAATTCCGAGCTCGTCCTGAAAGTGTCGCTAAAAATGCAATTTCCGATTAGACTCCCAAATTTGAGACAATTTCGAGCTCGTCCCAAAAGTGCTGCAAAAACAACGTTTCCCCACAGACTGCCGAATTTGAGACAAGTCTGAGCTTGTCCCAAAAGTGTTGCTAAAATGCCATTTTCGATTAGTCTGCCAAATTTGAGACAATTCCGAGCTCATTCCAAATGTTTTACCAAAATGCCATTTTTTATCAAACTGCCAGATTTGTGACAATTCCGAGCTCATCCGAATTGTGTTGCCAAAAATGACAATTTTTATCAGACTACTAAATTTGTGACAATTCCGAGTTGGTCCCAAAAGTGTCGCTAAAATGTCATTTTCAATAAGACAGCCAAATTTGAGGCAATTCGAATCTCATCCCAGAAGTGTTGCGAAAATGCCATTTCATGTCAGACAGCCAAATTTGAGAAAATTTTGAGCTAGTCCTAAAAGTGTTGCCAAAACACTGTTTCCGATCACACTGCCAAATTTGAGGCAATTCTGAGCTCGTCCTAAAAGTGTCATGAAAACCTCGTTTTTGATCCGATTGCCAAATTTGACACAATTCCAATCTCGTCCCAAAAGAGTCACTAAAATGCAATTTTTTATCAGACTCCCAAATTTGAGACACTTTCGAGCTCATCCCAAAAGTGTTTAGAAAATGTCATTTCTGATAAGACTTCAACATTTGATATAACTTCGAACTCGTCCCGAAAGTGTCTCGAAAATGCTGTTTCCACTCAGACAATTCCGTGCTTGTCCCAAAAGTGTCGCGATAACACCGTTTTAGATCAGACTGCCAAATTTGAGACAATTCCAAGCTCGTCCCAAAAGTACCGCCAAAATGACGTTTTAGATCAGACTACCAAATTAGTGACAATTCTGAGCTCGTCCCAAAAGGGTCGCCAAAACGCTGTATCTGATCAGACTGCCATATTTGAGACAATACAAAACTCATCACAGAACTGTCACCATAACGACGTTTCTGATTAGACTGCTAATTTTCAGACAATTCTGAACTCGTCCCAAAAGTGTCACAAAAATGTCATTTTCAATCAGAATGCCAAATTTGAGAGAACTTCGAGCTTGTCCCAAAAGTGTCGCAAAAACACCGTTTCAAATAAGATTGTAAAATTTGAGACAATTCAGAGCTCGTCCCGAAAGTGTAAGAAAAATAACGTTTTTGATCAGACCGTTAAATTTCAGACAATTCTGCGCTGCTCCCAAACGTGTCGCGAAAATGCCATTTCGGATTAGACTGCCAAATTTGAGATAATTTCGATCTCGTCCCAAAAGTGTCGCTGAAGTGTTGCTTTCGATCAGACTGCCAAATTTGAGACAATTCCAATCGCGTCCCAGAACTGTTGTGAAAATGCCATTTTAGATCAAACAGCCAAATTTGAGACAATTCTGAGGTCGTCTATGTAGACACCCCATTTTTGACCGTCCTCAAGACTTGGACGTCACTGTTTGAACACTCGGTGATTATCCATGTTTGTGTTCGTTTTGGAGTTCCCGGAGGTCTCAGCTACGCGCCCTGCCTCAGGATCTCCCAACTCGACCGTTTTGTGTCTGGTTTTGCACCAAACACTTGTGTTTTGCCTTGGAAGGGTAGGGAATGGCTTATTAGCCATCGCCACAACCCACCGGCCCTCCACTGTGATCACCGGCTGCATGTTTGTACCATCGGCACTGTTTTCTCAAAAGCTTTGGCCGGTCGGCATTATATGTTGCCGACCGGCACTTTTTTGTGCCGATGACATTTTTGATCGGCCGGTGACCCTTCTGAACCTCCCCTGAGGATGGTGCATGCCAGCTGTGCCAGCTGGATTGCACCATCACACATCCCCGTGCATAAGAGTGACCACTTTGCGCCTTTGAACCCCTAAAGCTTCTAGAAGCTTGAACTTTTGGCCAAGCTTCTTGGAGAAGCTTGGCCAGCTGTCTTAGCTTCTCCAAGAAGCCAAGAGCCCTTTGCACTCTTTGCCCCTTTTGGGTTAGCTTCTTGAAGAAGCTTTGAGCCTTAGTCTGTGCCTATATAAACACCATCCCTCTCCCATGGTTAAGGGGTTAGCCATTTTCAACACAAAACCAGAGCTTGTGTATCTATATATCTGCCATATATCTCTCCCTCTCTAGATTTTCCCTCTCTCTCCTCTTGTGTGTGTGTTTTTAGGCCTAAAAGTGCACTTTTACCTCACTTTTGCACCATTACACACACTATTACACCTAGCTTCGAGATTGAGGGACTTGGTGGGTTGTTTGTTGTGATTTTGGACTGATTTTGATCACTAGAGGAGGGCTGCATCATCTGTTCTTCAAAGGATCTTCAAGGGTGAGCTTGTTACTTTAGTTTCCCCATTCTTGCAACTAGTTTCTACCCCTCTTGCTTTGTGTTTTGAGCTTTGTCTATAACATAAAAAAAATCTTGTTTTTACTTGCTCAAGAACATTCATTAAGGTCACTTTTTGGTTTGAGTGAAAACTCACCTTCTTAGGCCTTGTTTTGGTCCTTTTAGTGTCTTTTCTTGAAGCTTTGCTTACTTGGTGTTTTTGGTCTTCTCACCACTGAAAACCAGTGGGTTTTCAGTGGTGAGGAAGGTATTTTCTAGTCATGAATAGGGGAGGGACACCCCTCTCCCTTTGGTCCCTCTTTGGTCTTTACTTTGGCTCACATGGTAGCATGCATTTTTAGTCTTATATGCCCTCATTTCAGAGCTTATTTGGGTATTTTGGATCACATGTCATCTCTGTTTTTGGTTGGTTTTGTGGTCCTTAGCATGTTTCTTACACTTGCTTTGTAATGCTTTAGTTTGCCTAGAAATGAGCCATGAGTTTAGGTCATGTTTCTTGCATGTGTAAGCCTCACTTCATGAAGATATTAGCATCATTTTGTCATGTTTAAGGGCTGTGAGCCACTGTTTTTGCCATGTTTGGTGTGCTTGATGTGGTTGCCTTGTGTTTTGGCTTGTAAATCTTAAGCATATTGGCCCCTAACATGCTTAGTTTGGACTATACTCATGATTTGGCATCATTTAGGATCCTATTTCAGTCCATAAATCATGTTTGTATGTTTGCATACGTGGCTTACTTCATGCTTTAAAGGTGTCCCCTTTTGTGCCTAGGAATAGGCCTTATGCATGCTTGTATGTTTAAAGCATTTTGGGGCTGCCATATCAAGGAATTTGGGTGTATCTTTTTATGCTAGAACTCTGTTTTCATATGCCTAATATGTGCCATGACTGGTCATGTTGGTGGTGGAGGAATACCCCTTGTTTATGCCTTGGTTTTAGGCCCATTTGTTTGCATGCTTGCATGAGGGTTGGTCTACCATTTTGGGCACATTTTGCCACTGTTTTGGGGAGGTTTGAGGTCTGCCCTATTATGTTTAAATCCACCATTGCATGCTTGCCTCATGTTTGTTGCTTAATTGATTCATTAAGTGTTGCTACATGTTAGTCCTATCACCTAAATTGCCCATGTTTGCATTGCATTTGGACCTTGCATGTTGCATTACATTTGGCATGTTGGCATTTTAGTATTAGGTTGCATCATGGAGCCATGTTTGCATAACATGCATTGCATTACTTGGTTTGGGGTGTCAAACCAAGTGTAAGGGTTGAGATGAGTTCATACTACAAGTGATGCAACTTGTTTCAACTCATGGTCACTAAGGCCCTTGATCTTGACATGATAGGGACTTAGTTCTCATTTGTGTGTTGCATGCATATTGACATTGAAATACAATCTTGGTTCCTTAGGCTATCATGTACCAAGATGCATAATTGATGGCCCAAGAACCAAGGGTCATGCTCCCTTGAGTCCCAAACATGATAGGGAGGCATTGGCCATGCTTACATATGCCTAAAAATTCATGCCATGCACTGCTTGTCCGCTGCTACTGTCAAAACTGTCTCCTGCAGGAATTTTGTGCCGACCGGCATTATACAGTGCTGACCGGCACTATATGGGTGGCCGACAACATCATTTACAGCCGGTGACTATTTTGGAGGACCGGTGAACATTTCCTCCAGCCGGTGGTATTCAGCAGCATGAAAGGAAGGCATTCTGGGACTTAGGCAATTTTTGGAGAGACAGGGCAGTAAAAACAGAGGCAGCAGTGTTATGGTGCGGGTTTCCGGGCGAGTCGGATTCGAGCATGCATCATTCGCGCATACCGAGGCGGGGCTGCGGCCTTTTCTATGCTGCATTTAATTTATTAATTAAATTAGAAATTTTGTAATAATTTATTTTGTATTCGGACTGTATTATTTTGGGACTGTATATTCTTTCGAACCCTCTGCGCGAGGGCAAAATTGTAATAAGTGTGGGTGAGTGTGATGTATGTCTTCCAACCCCCACTTCTTTCTTCCCTTTTATTTACCTGCTTATGATGGTAGATTAGGGCATATTTAAATTAGCATAACAGTATGATAGCATGCGTGCATCCATACATTTGTTATACATGCATTGGGCTCGGCACATCATACAAGCTGCATTGTATTTCAATTCCAAATTGAATACGTGTTATTTGTAGCATTCCACGTGCCATGTTTAGGATAGCCGAGCCTGTCTAGATTGCATCTTTGCATGTGTTGCATTAGCCACTTAACATGAACTAGGATCATGCATATGATTACTAACTGGTTTTTGTTTTGGCTCGGAGTACTAGGTGAGCTTTTAAGCTTTAGCATATCACATGTGTGTGATTGTTGCCATGATAGCATGATTGCCATGAGGCTAGCTGCTTACGTGATATAACTGCTTGAATGCCTGTGGATGGAAGTCGAATTGCCTGAATTGGGATAATACATTAAAACTGTGAGTTTTAAAAGCCCACTAGATAGTGGCAAAACCATCTTTTCTAAAAGTCCACTTGAGGGTGGCAAAATCTGCATTTTAGCCTACTTACGAGTAGCAAACCATTTTCAAAACAAACATGCAAATGTTTTGTTCCAATTTAGGCGATTTGGTCTATACTTGTGTGCTGTGCGCATAACATAGTAATTCTAGGCTAAATAACTGGAATAAGAACATGTAATGTTTTCAAAATCGGATATCACGGTTAGTAGAGGCCGGTCTTCAGACTGGGCGAGAGGGGGTGCTCATAGCTGACCTTCCCCGATCGTAGCCAAGCTCCCGAGCCAAGATCACTTTGGTGATGGCGGACACGTGGCCTTTGGCACCGAGTCAGGGTTTCCTAAATTTCCCCATTTTAAAATATTTAGGTGGCGACTCTGTAATCTGGCAAAGCAGTCCATGTTTGGCACTTCTTTTCAAAAATCAGTTTTTATTCAAAAACGATTTGCCAGAGTTGGACTCTTTGGTTCAAGATTAAGAACCGTGACATTTGAGTCCTTCGAATTGTAGTAGACCCAAATCGAACCAGAACGGGGGGGAGTCGCACCCTCCCCGGGATGCGTTCGGGGACGTCCACAGTTTCTGGCGACTCTGCTGGGGAATTTAGAGAGCTTGACTCGAACTCGTGATATCCCGTTTTGATTTCATTTATGTGTCTCTTTGCATTGCATGTGCATTGGTGCGCCTAGGACACCGTGTTGGCCATCTGCTATTCCTGAGCGGTTGCGGGAGGCTTGTCTTGTCAAGACATGTCCATAAGGCTGACCGGTTGCGGGCTCTGCCAGTATGGGAACACAAACCCCGGTTTTACCGGGGCACCCTTTTCGACCATTCGACCTAGTGCATATCGAAATCCATAGTGACCATTCCAAACTAGGACAGGTTGCTTGCCCGATATAGGTTGTTTGAAACCGCTGCGTGCGTAGTGAAACCCTAGCTCCTGACAAAATAGGACAGGGAAACCCTACCCCAACATAGGGGTGTATTGGCTCTCCTTTACATGCTATGTGCTTTTAGAGTGTATCTCTACAAGGAATGCGCATATCAGTTTGCAAGTCTTGGTATCCGGCCTGAGGGCACCAGTCACAGTATTTTGGAGAATCAGTTATCTGTGGGTACCAGATTCAGACATGGGGGCAATGATTCAGAAACAGTGATCAGTATTTGAGGAACAGTGTACCCAGTTCACTTGCAGTGTGTTGTGATATCCAACCGTGTGTTGCATGTTTATTTTATGCTGTTATGCTGTCCAATTGTCTGTTTATTTATACGCTTTATTTATCTTTTTAACTAGGTAGTTGAGCACGATTGCTTCCGACCCAGTAGATATTCCCCAAGCACCCTGGATTAGAGGTCGCCGACTCCATCGATCTGAGGATCTGATAGACGGACAACCAGTGTCACGCCCCAAACCCGCCCCTAAAAGTTTGGGCATGACCTATTCAAAACAGACTTGAAACCTGATATACATAACATATGGGGCCTGAACGGAAGCACGAAATATGAAAATAATTAAACAAATAAACTCCATTGAGCTACTTCTACATGCCAGGATCTCATTCATCACATGCATTATAGTGGCTAGATAAATCCCAAACTATAACCCGGAGCATATACATGCACATTTACAGTTCCAGTCCTATGATTGGGTGTATACAACAAAATAAACATGAAAGTTAGATACATCACTCTTAGATGGACACCCCTAAACAGCCAACATCTTATACGGGGCTTGGACATATGAAGGTTGACAAAAGAAAGCGGCGTCTTGGCTAGGACTGACCACTTGATTGATGACCTACAGAAACAGACATAACAGAGAGTGAGCCGGGCTCAATGAATAGTAATACATAAATAAAATGATGCATAACTTGGAACATAATACATATCAACGCATATATAGAAATGCAGAGTTGACATAATTAGTCTGATTCTGTGCTAATTTTATAATGGCCTTAGGCCCAGTCTTAAAACATAATAGCTTGAGACATAATAGCTTGAATCATAACGGCTTTAAGCCCTTGAATATCATAGCATTAAACTTTTAAACATGTTGGCATAAAGCCCTTGAACATGTGGCATAAAGCCCTTGAACATGTGGCACAAAGCCCTTGTAACTTGTAATGGCGTAAAGCCCTTGTAACTTGTAATGGCATAAAGCCCTTGTAACTTGTAATGGCATAAAAGCCTCATAACTTGTAATGGCATAAAGCCCTTGAAAATGTATCTAACTTTGTAGCATACTTAGACTTGTAACATATTTAAAGTATACCTGAAACATGCTTGAGCTCGTAACTTACTTGAAGCATACCTGTAACATACTTGAACTTGTAATATACTGGGAACCATACTTGAAACATGTTTGAACTATACTTGAAACCATACTTGAACTATCCTTGAAATATACTTGAAACCATATTTGAACTTGCAACATGCGTGACTTAGAACATGCATGAACTTGTACCATACATAAACTTGTAACATATTTAAGCTTGTATCGTACTTAAACTTGTAACATACTTGAATTTCTAACATACGTGAACTTGTAACATACATGAGCTTGTAACATACGTAAAACTCGTAACATACTTTAACTTGTATATACTTGAACTTGTAAATTTACTTAAACTTGTACATACTTGAATTTGCCACATAAATAAACTTGTAACGTTTTTGAGCTTATAGCATATGGAAACTTGTAACGGACTTAACTTATAAACTTGTAACACAACAAAATAACTTCCAATTCACATGGAGTCACATAACTTTCCAATTTTCATAATATTTGTAGAACACTCACAAAGAACAGAGCATTAATGACAATGGTTATCAACAATAAATAACATGTACATTTTTGTACTACTACTCACAGTGTTCAGGTGCTTGGTCCGCCCCTGCAGCTGACCCTATACAATTCACGTAATTCAAACATAATTCATCATAGTCTATTCAATTCAATATTAGTTAACACAATATAATCCAACAAGGTCAACACCACTTAGTTCATTAACACCATTTACAATTCAACATAATGCAAAATAAATCCTTGAATCATATTCCAACATTCTAAAACCAAGTTCATATCATCTATATCATTAATAAATTATTGCCCAATTTTCCCTTCACATTACAGCATGAATTACAATGTTTACACCATAGTTCATTCGCAAATTTTAAACATAATTTTCAAGTATCACCAAATTCCAATTAAACTTGCACATATGTAATTCAACCTACTAATTTCATGATTCTACTTCCAATTTGAGCCAAATCATAAATTAACATCATTACCCAACCTAGGGTTTCAAGAAAACATTGAAATTTAAGAAAAATTCAACTTATTAACCCATCACTTTTCATTCCAATTTTTCCATTGATTATACACCTAGGATACATGGTCCATCACTTTAACCCATCAATTTAACTCTCAAGATTCCTTACCTCAAGAATTAAGCAAGCCTTGGTGAGATTCCTCCATAATTTCGAAATTCCAATCGGTTGCAAATGTTGATCTTCATGCCTTCTTCATTCCTTGGTGGAAAATCTTGATCAAAACTTAGAGAAATGGTGAGGATTTGGGATCAAAACCCTAGGGTTTTCGGACCTAGGGAGAGAGGAGAGAAGAGGGGAAAAGGAAAATGTGAGAAATGATCCAAAAATTCTGGTTTAAAGCTGCTGTCCCGTAATTCCCGCTCGAGCGGAGAAATTCCCGCTCGAGCGGACCTGTTTTCAGCACAGATCCCGAAACTTTGAACAGGTATAACTCTCCCATCCGGACTCCGTTCTAGGTCGTTCTTGTGGTCAAATTGAAGCCCCAGAGATAAGCTTTCCAATGGTTCCAACCTCACATCCAAATTCAAAATGTGGAAAAAGAAAAGGGCAAAAGAGTGATGGCTAATCGTAGATTACCTAACCGAATTATATTCTTTGGTCCAATCTTACTTTACCATCACACCACCACCTCAAGCAATACTCCAAAATAGATAAAAACATTCTCAATTCCAATAGATATAGTTGAATTAAAACACATTAACCCCTAAGTAAATAATGATGACTTTTGGGGTCATTACAACCAGTGTACTACTCACTACCCCCGGTTACTAGACGGAGGTCAGTTAGGCAGAAGACATCAGTACAGCAGTCGGTTCAGAGGGCCTTGTCTACCCCACCCGTGTTCAGTAGGGATCAGGATTCCGTGTTACCAACAGAAAGAGAATATATACCAGTAATTCAACCAGAGCAGGATAGTATGGCTAGTTTGGAAGAGATGGTGTGCCACCTCCAAGAGACTATGAAAACAATGCAGCAGGATGCCGTTCGTCAGGCAGAATTCTCCAGGCAACAAGCTACAGTTGTGAGGGAACAGGCAGAGACAATTGCCAGGTTAGAGCAGCAAACTGGAGTATCTACTTCACATCAAGCTCCTCCCCCGCCAGGAGTTCCAAACCTTGGGGAGACAGCCAATGTTCAGAATGATACAGAACTTCCCACAGGACCACCCCCACCTCCAATCCTACCTCAGATCCAACCTCAGCTATCAAAAACACCCACCAATCTGCCGAACTCTCCCTTTGAGTTCGAGACTGATCCCACCGCACTAAAGTTAAGCAAGCTTGAAAAGCTGTTCAAGAGATCTCAGGGAGTCAAGACTATCCCCGACATTGAAGATGGATATACCGACGCAACTGTGACGCTGCCCGAAAGATTCAAAATGCCTCATATCGATCGGTTTGATGGGTCCAGGGACCCCATGGTGCACTTGAGACTATTTTCGGATATCCTAAGGCCGATGGGCCTTAGTAGGCTTCAAAAGTTATCTTTATTCGGCCGAACTATGTCAGGTGTGGCGGCCATATGGTATGCCAAGTTGGAAGATGACGTCAAGAGGAATTGGGACGAAATGGCTGAGGCCTTCATCGCGCAATACTCGTACAATACACAGATTGAGATTACGACTCGTGATCTCGAGACGACTAGGCAAGAGCCTAAGGAGAGTTTTTCAGAATTTGTAACCAGATGGAGGGCCAAGGCTTCGATGATGACTTTGAGGCCTATAGACAAAGACCAAATTCGGATGATTGTGCGCAATCTCCAACCGAAGTTGATGCAAAAGATGATAGTACTCCCCTTTCCTACTTTTTCTGACCTGCATGAAATGGGGGTGCAGATTGAGGATGCCTTGAAGCAAGGCTTGATCGATAACGACCGAGAGTAACCTCGACGAACTTTCAATCGCAGTAGCAATGCAGGCCCGAGTGGCGTTACGACTGCAAGAGCTCAGGAAGTGAGCATGGTCACCGCCAACCCCCCTCCAAGAAATACAGCAGCTTCACCATTCTCCGGTGCGTCCGGAAGTGACCCGCAAACAACCAAATACCCACCCAGAAACACCAGAACCTTCGCCCCACTTTATATGCCCCTATCCAAAGCTCTGGGGGTTTTGATCAAAAAAGGGCATCTGAAGCCCCTGGAGCCGCGGCCCCTACCAGAAAAACTCCCCCCTACCCATAACCCAGCCAAGTACTGTGCATTTCACCAACAGCACGGCCATGATACCGACCTGTGCTTCCGGTTACGTCATGAGATTCAAGATCTCATCGATAACGGGGTGATTCTGCCTCCCGAGAAGCCCAACGTTACTACAAATCCCCTCCCCACACATAACCAAACTCCACCGCCCAAAAGACTCAATTTCATCCATACCGGGGCCGTGTCCTACGACCCTAGTATCTATATCACACCCACCCACCTGCCTAAACCAGAGGTGTTTCTCCCCGATTGCACCGACTTGTGCATGATAGACATCTCCAAAAGCCAGCCCAAGTCAGTAGTGGTGACCATCGAGAACGGGAGAGAGGAGATCCCAAAGGAAAAACGGGTTGTTGAACCAGAGTCTGCGGAATCTGGGGGTCGTACTAAAAAAGCATATAGTCCGTGTGACTATATTTCGTCAATAGGCCAAGATGGGCCCGGAGTGGAAGTGCCAACAGAGGCAGAGTTATGTGTGATTCAAGGAGAGAGTCTGGGACCGGGAACAAATGGTGTAACAGCTATGCGGGAGGACCTTGTCGATCTCCAGTTTTACAGTGACCAAGACCCAGTGGATGCGGCAGTCGCATGGTTCGATTATGAGGATTCAGCAGAAGTTACCGTGTGGTTGAACGATCAACCCGATGTGATAGGAGAGTTTCAGTCAGAACAGGGCCCAGCAGGGGCGAAAATATCAGTAACGACCGGGAGGGTCGAAAAACAGAGTATATCGCCGGAGAGCGCCGGTGTTAAGAATTTTGCTCGAGATTGGAGTATTTTGAGTACAGGGATTCTTGAACAGTCAGTCATGACGGAACAAGTAAGTTTTGAAGATTCCGAGAGAATCAGGAAGGCAAAGGCCCATGTGGGAGTTGAAACTGCTGTGTGCGCAAGAACCGAGAATACTGCAGGTATGTGGATGGAAGGTGCTGCGAGCATAAGAACAGTCATACCAGAGCCGGGCAGGTGTCTGTCGGCTGCTGATGGAATGTGGTGGGAGGATGAAGATTTATGCCTTGCCCATACAGACGAGGATTGGGGTAACAACCAACCCGATGACACTTGGTACCTTGGAGAGGTAGATCACATGACACGGAGTGGGCAGTATTTCAAACCTCCACACTTAGATCAGCCAGAGGCTTCTGGG
The DNA here is from genome assembly GCA_036172215.1 of Camellia granthamiana. Taxonomy (NCBI): domain Eukaryota; kingdom Viridiplantae; phylum Streptophyta; class Magnoliopsida; order Ericales; family Theaceae; genus Camellia; species Camellia granthamiana. Next base: position 160,486,015 of record CM069907.1, on the reverse strand, counting down.
AAGGATAGAGAGGCTGAAAAGCAAAAAGAAAAGCAACTTGAAGAGGAGGCTGTGCTCAAACAGCTTAAAAAGATACAACCAGACATCTCTATATGGGGACTGCTCATGGCATCACGGGTGCATAGAGAGGCTGTCTTATCAGCCATGGACAAAGCAAAGCTTTCAATAGAAACCACGCCAGAGCAGCTGGTGGGATTGGTCTTTCCGGGGGGAGCCACCCCGATGCTGACCTTTTCCGACAAAGAATTGCCACCCGAGGGGGCAGACCATAACAAGCCCCTCTACATCTCTGTGGAGTGTAGGGATAAGTGGATACCGGTGGTACTTGTTGATACCGGGTCCGCCATCAACGTCTGCCCTGCAAGAACGGCATACGCAATTGGTTTGAAAACCGCAGATTTTGTACCAACAGCCCAGGTTATCCGGGCGTATGACAACTGTAGACACCCTATTTTTGACCGTCCTCAAGACTTGGACGTCACCGTTTGAACACCCGGTGATTATCCATGTTTGTGTTTGTTTTGAGTTCCCGGAGGCCCCGGCTGCGCGCCGTGCCTCAGGATCTCTCAACCGGCCTGTTTTGTGCTTGGTTGTGCACCAAGTACTTGTGTGTTTTTGCATTTGAGGGTAGGGGAAGGCTTGTTAGCCATCCCTAAAGCCCACCGGCTGCCCCATACCTCCACCGGCACTCCCTAGTGGCCATCGGCACTATTTTATCCAAATCCTTGGCCGGTCGGCACTATATGTTGCCGACCGGCATTGTTTTGTGCCGATGACTGATTTGACCGGCCGGTGACCCTTCTGAACCTCCCCAGGGATGGTGCATGCCAGCTGTGCCAGCTGGAATGCACCATCACCACTCCCCATGCCCGGGTTTGCACCCTTTGCACCCTTGAACCCCTTAAACCTTCTAGAAGGTTGAACCCTTGGCCAAGCTTCTTGGAGAAGCTTGGCCAGCTGTCTTAGCTTCCCTTGGAAGCCAAGACCCTCTTGCACCTCTTGAACCCCCCCCTCTCTTTGCTTAGCCACTAAGTTAAGAGCTTTATTTTTCCTATATCAGCTCATCTCTTCCCCTTGAGTTAGGGGTTAGCCATTTTAGGTCAAAAACCAGAGCCTATATCTATATATCTGTGTGATACACTTTCTCTCTCTATATTTTCCCTCTCTCTCCCCTTGTGTGTGTGTTTTAGGCCTAAAAAGTGTGATTTCACCTTACTTTTGCACCTTTACACACACTACTACACCTTAATCCGAGATTGGGAGGCTTGGAGGTTTGTTTTGTGCGATCTTGGACTGGTTTTGATCACTAGAGGAGGGCTGCTCCACCTGTTCTTCATTGGATCTTCAAGGGTAAACTTTTTGCTTTAGTTTCCCCATTCTTGCACTAGCTTTCTACCCCTCTTGCTTTGTGTTTTTGGATTTGTGTTCAACATAAAAAAGACTTTTTTTTCCTTGCTTAAGAACATTCACCAAGGTTGTTTTGTGGTTTGGGTAGAGTCTCACCCTCTTAGGCCTTGTTTTGGCCATTTTGGAGCCCTTTTCTTGAGGCCTTGTTCACTTGGTGTTTTTGATCTTCTCACCACTGAAAACCAGTGGGTTTTCAGTGGTGAGGAAGATATTTTCAAGTCTTGTCTAGGGGAGGGACACCCTTCTCCCCTTGGTCCTTTGTTTGCCTTTGTTTTGGCTTAAAGGGTGGCATGTATGAATGCTTGCATTTAGCTTCATTTCATAGCTTTCTTGGGTGTTTTAGATCATATTTAACCTTTTTCTAATGTTGGTTTAATGGCCCTTAGCATACTTCTTACACTTGCTTTGTAATGCTTCATTTGGCCTAGAGACGTACCTTGTGTTTAGCCTCATATATATTCATGTTTTGGCTTAGCATGTTGGAATATTTGGTCATGATTTGCCTATTTTAGGGCTGTGAGCCACTGTTTTTGTCATGTTTGGCATGATTAGTATAGTTGCTTTGCATTTGGCTTGTAAGCCTTGGTTGTGTTGGCCTTTAGCATACTTACCTTAGGCCGTCCTTATGATTCGGCATCATTTAGGATCCTATTTCAGTCCATAAATCATGTATGTATGCTTGCATATGTGACCTCCCTCATGCTTTGAAAGTGTTCCCTTCTAGGCCTTGAAATAAGCCTAATGCATGCTTGTAGGTTTAATGCATTTTGGGGCTGCCATATGAGGGGATTTGGGTGTCATTTTGCATCCTAAAAATCTGTTTTTGGTTGTTAGATTCATGCCATGAGAGGTCTTGTTAAGTGGTGGTAGAATACCCTCTTTCGTGCCCAAGCTTTAGGTACATTAACTTTCATGTTGGCATGGTACTTTGAATGTGATTTTAGGCATGTTTGGCCACTGTTTTGGGGAGAAATGAGGTCTGCCCCGTTATGGTTAAACCCACCATCGCATGCTCGTCATATGCTTGATGCATGCTTGCTTCATTAGGTATTGTAGCACGCCAATCCTATTGCATAATTGCCCATGTTCATATTGTATTAGCACCTTGTGTGCTCTAGCATTTTTTACATACCTAATATGTTGATTACATAGTACTTGGTGTGTTTGCATCCTAATGCTCATGTTGCATCATTTGAGGCATGTCGCATGCGTTGCATTCCGTGGCTTGGTTTGGGGTTGTCAAGCCAAGTTGAGGGTTAGGATGAGTTCACACTTTAAGTGGTGCAACTTGTCTCAACCCTTGGTCACCAAGGCCTTTGAGCTATGCATGATAAGGTCTCGGTTTCATTTGTTGTGTTGCATGCATTGTTACATTGAAATGCAACCTCGGTATCTTAGGCTATCATGCACCAAGGTGCACAATTGATAGCCCTAGAACCAAAAGCCATGTTTCCTTGAGTCCCATTCATGATAGGAAGCATTGGCCATGCATAAATATGCTCAAAAATCCAATATCATGCACTGCTGCCTATTGTTGCTGTCAAAATTGTCTTCTGCAGGAATTTTGTGCCGACCGGCACTGTTTTTTTGGCCGATATACTCCATAGCAGCCGGTGGTCTTTATAAACAGCCGGTGGGCACTTCCCCCAGCCGGTGGTGTACAAAAGTATGCAAGGAAGGCATTCTGAGACTTTGGCAATTTTTGGAGAGACAGAACAGTAAGAACAGAGGCAACAGTGCTATGGTGCGGGTTTTCCGGGCAAGACGGATCGAGCATGCATCATTCACGCATCCCGAGGCAGAGGCTGTGGCCACCCTTCTCTTTGCATTTATTTATTAAGTAGTTAGAAATTTTGTAATAATTAATTTATTCATTATTCGGACTGTATTATTCTTTTGGTCCCTCCGTGTGAGGGCATATTTGTAATAAGGGTGTGTGAGTGTGTGTATGTCTTCCAACCCCCATTTCTTTCTCCTTTTTATTTACCTGCTTATGATGGTAGATTAGGGCATATTTAAAATTAGCATACCTTATGCAATGCATGCGTGCATCCACGCATTTGTTGACATGCATCGGGCTCGGTACATCATACAAACTGCATTGTATTTCAATTCCAAATTGAATACGTGTTATTTGTAGCATCCCACATGCCACGTTTAGGATAGCCGAGCCTGCCTAGATTACATCTTTGCATGTGTTGCATTAGACATTTCAGTATGCTTAGGTCCATGCATGGATTTCTAATGGGCTTCTGTTTTGGCTTGGAGTACTAGGTGAGTTTTTATGCTTTAGCATCCTCATATGCGTGGGAATGTTGTCATAATAGCATGATTACCATGAGGCTAGCTGCTTATGCGATAGAACTGCTTGAATGCCTGTGGGTGGAGGTTGGATTGCGTGAGTTGGAATAACTCGTTGAAATCCGCATTTTAGCCTACTTGCGAGTAGCAAAATCTAACACGTTTTTCGAGACAAAACGGATATGCAATGTTTATTTCCAAGTTAGGCAATCTAGTCTATACTTTTGTGTTGTGCGCATCACATAGTAATTCTAGGTTAATAACCGGAATAAGAACGCATAAAGTTTTCAAAAACGGATATCATGGTTAGTAGAGGCCGGTCTTCGGACCGGGCGAAAGGGGGTGCTCATAGCTGACCTTCCCCGATCGTACCCAAGCTCCCGAGCCAAGACCACTTTGGTGATGACGGACACGTGGCCTTCGGCACCGAGTCAGGGTTTCCTAAATTCCCCATTTTAAAATATTTAGGTGGCGACTCTGTAATCTGGCAAAGCAGTCCATGTTTGGCACTACTTTTTCAAAAATCTGTTTTCTCAAACGATTTGCCGGATTTGGACTCTTTGGTTCAGATTAAGAACCGTGACATTTTGAGTCCTTCGAACTGTAGTGACCCCAATATGAACGGAACGGGACTTAACCCTCCCGGGGATGCGTTCGGGGACGTCTACAACAACACAAGTAGAGAAGTGATGGGAACCGTAAAAGTTCAGACAAAGGTCGGGCCGGGGCAGCATGAGATAGATTTCCATGTCTTAGAAGTGCCTGCGACTTTCAACTTGCTTTTGGGGCGGCCGTGGCTGCATCAGGTGAAGGCGGTATCATCTACTTTGCATCAAATGGTGAAATACCCCTATGGAAAGGGAGTAGCCATTGTCTTTGGGAACTCATCAATTCACCCACCACCGGAGGTATCCACGCCTGTTCTAGAAATCGAGCATGGCATGGAAGATGTGTTCATATCAGGGTTTACCCTAGCCGAGGCTCAAGTTGTACAAAACATCATGGCTGCTAACGAAGGGATCTATGTTAGTGCCCAAGCAGTGTATCTCATGAACAAGCTGCAACATATCCCCGGGATGGGATTAGGAAAGAGCGGCCGCAAAGGCGTTGCAGCATTGGCCAGAGTGCCACACAACCCCCACACCTTCGGCTTGGGTTATCTGCCCACTAAGGAAGATTGGTTGAGAAGAGGAAAAGAAATGGCTGGGAGAGCCAAAGCAAAACAAATGGGAAGACCTTTTGAGTTGATGCATCGGCCCATCCGGGGTACCCTAAACGGACGCTTCGTCCGGGAGGGGGAGGACTTTCCGTTCTGTGGTTTCCAGGAGCCGTGGTTGAACGCAGAGAAGAAGCGCGTGCCGGGTTTCGAAATCTTCTTTGGCTTACAAATATCTGGGGATGATGTTGCTGAAGAGCAGACAGACCCAACAGTTGAGGCTGAGCATAGCAAAGAAGCGGAGTCTGTGGACACAGAGTTTGAAATGGGGGTAGCACTGGCATGTCTACTTTCAGATCCTTCGATCGACCAGTTGTGCTTGGGGGATAACTCCTCGGTGTCCATGATCGGAGATGAAACGGCTGCGGGCCAACCAGCAACTATTTTGGATGCATCCATCGCACCCTCGCTTGTTTGGCAGTACGAGGAAGGATTTTTGAGCAGCACCGGGTCAGGTAGTGAGCCGGAATCTGATTCCACCGAGTCTTGTGAGTCGGAATCAGGTTCCAGCTCAACTGAGTCTGAGTTCAGTATTCCTGGGAGTGACAACCCGGATGCCACAGTCCTGTCTAGGTCGTCTTTTTCTTTCTCTTTCGAGTCTGTTGTAACAGAAGAACTGGACGATTTGGAAGTACTTAATGAGAATGAGGTGAATGTGGTTTCTGAGTACTTTTCTGTGCCTTTGATTTATTGCTTAAATCAGGACTTTCAAAATTTTGATGAAAACGACGAGGACGAAATTCCTCCGGTTTTGCAACGACTAATTGAACAAGAGCAAGAGAGGTTTGTTAAACCCTTAATGGATGAAATCACCACCGTGAACATTGGTACTGAGAAGGACCCGCGGCTGGTCCAGATCGGGTCCACGTTGTCTTCAGAGGAACGCGAGCGCTTAGTCGCTTTATTAAAAGATTTCAAAGATGTTTTCGCGTGGTCCTACGAAGACATGCCTGGAATCGATCCTGAGATTGTACAGCACCGGATCCCTCTTGACCCCGAGGCCCGACCTGTCAAACAGAAGCTCAGAAGGATCCGCCCTGATTGGGCCCTTAAGATCAAGGAAGAGGTCACCAAGCAGATTGATGCAGGCTTCCTGCTGGTATCCGAATACCCGACTTGGTTGGCCAACATTGTTCCAGTGCCGAAGAAGGATGGCAGAATCCGGGTATGTGTGGACTTTAGGGATTTGAACAGAGCTAGTCCGAAGGATGACTTTCCCTTACCACACATCGATGAGCTGGTAGATTTCACAGCGGGGCATGCGTTGCTTTCGTTTATGGATGGTTTCTCAGGATATAATCAGATAGTGATGGCACCCGAAGACCGGGAGAAGACTGCTTTTACCACCCCATGGGGGACATATTGCTATAGAGTGATGCCGTTTGGGTTGAAGAACGCTAGGGCAACATATCAACGGGCTGCAACAACAATATTACATGACATGATCCATAAAGAGGTCGAGGTGTACGTGGACGACATGATTGTCAAGTCCAAAGAAAGAGAGGGCCACTACACCGCCTTGCAAAAGTTTTTTCAAAGGATCAGAGAATTTCGGCTGCGGTTGAATCCTCAGAAGTGTACGTTTGGTGTTACAGCGGGAAAAATGCTGGGATTTCTGATTACACAAAGGGGCATCGAAGTCGACCCTTCCAAAATCAAGGCCATCTTAGAAATGCCACCACTAATGACTGAAAAGGAGGTGCGAGGCTTTCTGGGTAAAGTGCAATTCATAAGGCGGTTTATCTCTAAACTAACCTTAACTTGTGAACCACTTTTTGGTCTTCTGAAGAAAGGAAAGAAGTTCCAATGGGACGGCCGATGCTAGGCAGCTTTTGAACAGATTAAAGAATATCTACAAAATCCGCCCGTGTTGTCACCACCAAAGCTGGGAAAACCGTTGATACTGTACCTGTCAGTAACTGAAACTACAATGGGCTGCATGCTCGCACAAGAGTCCGAAGATAAAGTGGAAAGGGCCATCTACTATCTGAGCAAGAAGATGCTGGATTACGAGACCCGCTACACTCCACTGGAAAAGGCTTGTTTGGCCTTGGTATGGGCTACCAGGAAGCTGCGGCACTACCTGTTAGCTCACTCTGTAATGCTGGTTTCACGACTTGATCCCATCAAATATCTTTTCGAGAAACCAGCACTTACGGGTAGGCTAGCTCGTTGGCTGCTGTTGCTCTCCGAATTTGATCTCAAGTATGTCGCGCGCAAGTCAGTAAAAGGGAGAGCGGTAGCGGAGTTCCTTGCCGACCACCCGGTTGAAGGGGATGAAGCGGTTAAGTACCTGTTCCCAGATGAAGCCATTTTGCACATCAAAGACGAAACTTGGACGATGTACTTTGACGGAGCGTCAAATCAGTATGGGTATGGGATAGGGGTGTTACTGATAGCGCCCGACGATTCCCGTATTCCTTTAGCATTCAAGCTCCGGTTCAAAGTCTCGAACAATGAGGCAGAATATGAGGCATGTATCGCCGGTCTGGAAGCAGCCCTGGAACTAGGGGCAAGGCGGTTGGACGTCATTGGGGATTCAAACCTTGTTGTATCTCAAGCAAAAGGAGATTGGAAAGTTAAGGAGGAAAAGATGATAATTTACCACCAGACCTTGGATTTGCTAATTCCTCGGTTTGAGAAGCTAAGTTTCACTCACCTAGTAAGAGAGAACAACAGGTTTGCAGATTCGCTAGCAACTCGTTCTTCCATGATAGACATCCCATCTGGAGTCCGGATGCGCCCAGTCATTATTGACCAAAAATTTGCACCTGCCTACGAGTCAATCTCTGCCATAGATGAGGTACAGGATAACAACCCTTGGTATTACGATATATGGAACTTCTTGGAGAAGGAGGCGTATCCACCAGGGGCAAATGCCAAAGATAAAAGGGCAATTAGGAGAATGGCTGTTCAGTTTATTATCTGCGGGGGTAAATTGTACAAGAGAGGTCATCTGGGAATGCACAAGCTGTGTGTGGAAGCCGAAGAGTCGAAGCGCCTGATAGAGGCCATCCATGGAGGAGAATGTGGGGCACATATGAATGGGGTAATGCTGGCATGGAAGATCCTCAGACAAGGCTACTACTGGTCCACCATGGAGGAAGATTGTATCGGCTTTGTTCGGCGATGCCACAAATGCCAGATCCATCCGAACCGTATGAACATCCCGCCGTCGAAGCTGTACAACATGACGTCGCCATGGCCATTTTCAGTTTGGGGGATTGATGTGATTGGAGCTGTTACTCCGAAGGGGTCGAATGGGCATGAGTTTATCTTGGTAGCAATAGATTACTTTACTAAGTGGGTCGAGGCCCAATCTTATGCTGTGTTGAAGGCTTCGCATGTTGCAAAGTTCATCAGAAACAACATAATCTGCCGTTATGGGGTCCCAAACGAGATTGTTTCAGACAATGGTTCTCACTTCAAGAAGGAGGTGATTGATTTGTTGGAGAAGTACAACGTGGCTTTTCATAAGTCGTCCACGTATCGGCCGCAGACCAACGGAGCAGTTGAGGCCGCCAACAAAAACATCAAACACATACTGCAGAAGATGGTGGAAACCTATCAGGACTGGCCAGATAAGTTGCCGTTTGCTCTGTGGGGCTACCGAACGTCAATTAGAACTTCTACCGGGGCGACTCTGTATTCCTTGGTATATGGGATGGAGGCCGTTCTACCTATAGAGATTGAGGTTCCGTCTTTACGAGTATTGGCTGAGTGTCAGATAGCTGAGGCAGATTGGCAGCAGAGCCGATTCGAGGAACTCATGCCTTTCGATGAAAGGAGGCTGAAAGCACTGTACCATGTCTAAGGATATCAACGCAGAATCGCCCGGGCTTTTAACAAGAAGGTTAAGTCCAGGAATTTGAAGGAAGGAGATTTGGTGCTCAAGGACAACCGAGCTCCCATCCATGACCCAAAGGGCAAGTTCAGACCCAATTGGACTGGTCCCTATATCATCAAGTCTATCTGGTCAGGTGGAGCTGTGGTTCTGATGGACCTAGATGGCCTAGAGTTCTCCCAACCGATCAACATGGACAAGTTGAAGAAATATTACCCCTGAGAGGCTCGCTAGGCCGAAAACCCGAAAGGGCGACCTAGGCAAAATTCAGAGCACAAAAAGTTAGAAAATATAAAAACTGAGCTCGCAAGGTTGAAAACCCGCAAAGGGCGACCTTGGTAAAAGTTAGAGCACAAAAGGAGAGTGAAAATACTCGAGCGAACCCAAGCCTGAACTACGTAAGGCTTGATTCCCATTTTTGGGATACGTAGGCAGCTTCATCCCGAAGTTCAGCCATAAACTCTTCCCCGATCAACTTTGCCCATTTGATCATCTTGGTCATCTTTGTCCATCAGCATTTATCGCAATCTCCGGTACAGTGCCTTTCAGACTAGGGGCAACTTTCCATTGCCGTACAGTGCCGCGGTACCGTTCAAACGAGGGGCAACTTTCCAGTTGCTAGGATCCGGGGTTGTGCATCTCAGTGACAGATCTCAAGCGTGTCTAGCTTTGATCCATATCGAAAATAGTTTTGGAAAATTGTAATAAAGATGACTTTGCTCAAATAAATCTTTTTACAACTAAGACCATTTCTGGACCAAAACGGAAAATTTTCAGTACCACAACCTTCAATTTCATTGATTTCAAATGGAGTTCTCTTGCTCTTGCATACAATCGAAGTTGCTTTTTATTACATTCATAAAGAAAACTTGAAAGTACTAATAAAGCAATAAATCCGGGGCATGGTCAAGTCAAATGTCCCTGCGCCCCCTCCCAGAGCTGGTCGAAGCCTCTGATGCCAAGGTGGGCCCTTCCTGTGCCTCTTCATTAAGCCAATCCAAGCACTCATCAGACAAAGTGCAACTGAAAGCGGGAGCAAGGGCCAGGAGTTCTCTCGTCCTCCATGCTGTGGCATATCAGGCCAGCTGTGCGCCTCGAATCGGGAATGTGGCCGGGTACTCTATCCCTTCCGGCGGGCAAGTCTGATTATGACCGAATTGGTGCAGAATGCGGAATGGAAAGTAGAAGACACAGTGAGTCAAGCCGATCAATTGGATCCCCTGCTGACGGGTCATGCTGTAGCTCATCGCCGGGAGATTGAGCCAAGGGCATCGCCAAGCAATACGGTCTGCGGACAAGCTGCACATCCAATCGAACCACCAACCCTCGTCAAGGGCATCAACTAGGCGTTGCCTGAAGAAGTAACCACGAGCTGAATATGCTGGGCAGGAGTCCATAACTCGCAGTTTATCCATCAACCATACCTGGGGAGGGATGAAAAATGAGAGAATAAAGAATAGAGAGATGTACGATGAGAGGAAAAGTAAGAAAAGGGGTTTTTGTGGGAAAAGCCGAGCCTGAGGGCCGAGTGATGTGAGCAAACATATATGTGAGATTGGGTGGGAAACATTACCTGCAGTAATAGTGGACTCCCTGCTAATCTGGTCGTCTTTCGACGATAAAAGGCGTCTAAGCGCAGCAACGTCTCAGCCAGAATCATGGCAATACAGCTTTTGCCCTCCTTCAAGCCTTGGGCAACCTCAATCAACCGAACACTGGGCCCTCCGGAACCGGAGACAAACAGGAAATGAGATAGCATGCACAAACAGAGGGCGTGTCGCCGGAAGCCTTGCCAGTGGTGGTCACCGCGGTCACCGATCTCAGAAAAACGGCAAACCAAGCTCGGAACATCTAGTATCCCATCGCAAATCAGAGAACGAGCATCGGGTATTGAAAGCCCACACATTTGCCCTAAGGCTTGGGCATGGCCAAAACGAAGTTGGGGCAAAATCTCTTCATTACGCTCAGATTCCATTAGAGCTTGGAAATCTTCAAAGGTAGGACACACCTCTTGCCCGCTAAAGCTGAAGACGTGTGTTACCGGGTTCCAAAACCTTGCCGCGGCACGAAGGAATGGAAAATGCAGCGGGGTACGGCGCAAAGTGAATAGTGCGTTTATGCCGAAAGCACGGAAATTTAGCTTTTCCGAGCCATCCAAGTTGTTAATCCAAGTTGCGAGATTTTGGGCAAGAAATTCTTCCATTTGGAGCAAATCAGTGTGGAAATGAAGAGAACCACGAAGTTGAGACCCTTTTGAAGAAGATAAGGTTGAGTGAAGGACAGATGTCAACATTCTGCTGGTGCTGACAGTTTAGTGCCGACCGGCCAAATATAGTGCCGACCGGCCATCTTTTTTTGGCCGATGGATCACCCTTTTGGCCGATGGCCATTCCTCAAGGCCGGTAGCCTTTCTGGTGGGCCGGTGGTTCTCTCCCTTGTCCTCTGAGCTGCTTGTGCTAGAAGCTTGGAAAATCCCACCACTTCCAATACCCTCCAGTGATCAATTCTTACGAGGGCGCGCCCATTTGCTTATCGAGTTGTTGTATATTTGCTTATCGAGTTGTATTTTACTCTCCTTAAGTCTTTGTGTTGTTTATCGAGTTGTACTCGCACCAGCTTGGTCATAAAGAGCCCCTTTGTTTTGCTTATCGAGTTGTAATTGGTTCACTACCGGATTATTACGATGCGATGCTTCGTTTTCAAAACACAGTGTTCATTTCAATCACATTGATTGTGTGATACCTTGCGATGCGATGCATAGAATGTACAATTGAAACACCTTTTGAACAAATAGCTGTTTTATCTCCGTCATAAATTTCTAAAAAAGAAGAAAAATACGCGTTTTCGAAAAAAATAGAACCTGCTTGAGGCAGTGCAATGTGCTTAAACTCCTAATAAAAAGGAAAGTAAAGCAGGAAAATAACAGGGTAGCAGAGTATCGGGATTGATACCGGTAACCTCCCCTTTCGGTTGTTATACCATCCGCGCCCTTATTTGGGTCAATTGTGTGGTTTGGCATCTTCATTACTCAAGGCAGTACAAGAAACTGCACTTTCAGAATGCAAGCGGACCTTCGAGTTGACCTCAGGCCATGACTTTTGTGAGCGATGCTCGGTACATGTGAAGGACGCTCCTTCCCGTATCCTTTTATGTCTTGAGAATTCCATGAATCCTTTCAAACATACTGTGTTGCAGTACGTCGCATTTCAGCATCATGTTTTACCATGTTCAATTTCAATTACCTTTTATACACATTGCGTTGCATGCGTGCTCTGCTTTACTTACATGTGTTCAATTACCTTTTATACACATTGCGTTGCATGCGTGCTCTGCTTTACTGACATGTGTTCAATTACCTTTTATACACATTGCGTTGCATGCCTGCTCTGCTTTACTGACATGTGTTCAATTACCTTTTATACACATTGCGTTGCATGCGTGCTCTGCTTTACTTACATGTGTTCAATTACCTTTTATACACATTGCGTTGCATGCGTGCTTGCTTTACTGACATGTGTTCAATTACCTTTTATACACATTGCGTTGCATGCGTGCTCTGCTTTACTGACATGTGTTCAATTACCTTTTATACACATTGCGTTGCATGCGTGCTCTGCTTTACTTACATGTGTTCAATTACCTTTTATACACATTACGTTGCATGCGTGCTCTGCTTTACTTACATGTGTTCAATTACCTTTTATACACATTGCGTTGCATGCGTGCTCTGCTTTACTGACATGTGTTCAATTACCTTTTATACACATTACGTTGCATGCGTGCTTTGCTTTACTGACATGTGTTCAATTACCTTTTATACACATTGCGTTGCATGCGTGCTCTGCTTTACTTACAGGTGTTCAATTACCTTTTATACACATTGCGTTGCATGCGTGCTCTACTTTACTTACATGTGTTCAATTACCTTTTATACACATTGCGTTGCATGCGTGCTCTACTTTACTGACATGTGTTCAATTACCTTTTATACACATTGCATTGCATGCGTGCCCTGCTTTACTTACATGTGTTCAATTTCAAGTTCCTTTTTATACACATTGCGTGCACGTGTGCATTGCTTTACTGATATGTGTTCAAGTTCCTTTTTATATATATACACATTGCGTGCATACGTGCATCGCTTTACTTACATGTGTTCAATTTCAGGTTTCTTTTATACACATTGCTTGCATGCGTGCATTGCTTTACTCACATGTGTTCAATTCCACTATTTTCCTATGCACATTGCACGCGCTGTCACGCACTTACGATTGCATTGGTCATGCATGTTGCTAATAATATTGTACCTGTTAAGTTTGCTTTCTTTGCAGGCACGATATTGTATGTACGGTTCATTCGAGGCCGGTGCAACCGGACGAGCCGCAAAGGTATTGTATCTCCCGAGTGAGACGCACAGAGAATTGCATAATTCTCTTACACCCTTTCTGCATTGTAGTGTAGGTTGGCGTATCTAGCTTAAAACGGTTGCATGCGTGCTTCATTACAGCTTCCTTTGTATGATCATAAGTTATGCTCGGCTTCTTGCATTTGTCTTGCATGTTTGTCCAAGTCTTCGGCCTTGTCAAAAATGGGTCGTCTCTGGGCTTTGACATTCACTCCCGTCATTGTTATGACTTCCGAGTTCTGTCAAAGAGGGGCAACTGTAGACACCCCATTTTTGACCGTCCTTAAGACTTGGACGTCACCGTTTGAACACTCGGTGATTATCCATGTTTGTGTTCGTTTTGGAGTTCCCGGAGGTCTCAGCTACGCGCCCTGCCTCAGGATCTCCCAACTCGACCGTTTTGTGTCTGGTTTTGCACCAAACACTTGTGTTTTGCCTTGGAAGGGTAGGGAATGGCTTATTAGCCATCCCCACAACCCACCGGCCCTCCACTGTGATCACCGGCTGCATGTTTGTACCATTGGCACTGTTTTCTCAAAAGCTTTGGCCGGTCGGCATTATATGTTGCCGACCGGCACTTTTTTGTGCCGATGACATTTTTGACCGGCCGGTGACCCTTCTGAACCTCCCCTGAGGATGGTGCATGCCAGCTGTGCCAGCTGGATTGCACCATCACACATCCCCGTGCATAAGAGTGACCACTTTGCACCTTTGAACCCCTAAAGCTTCTAGAAGCTTGAACCTTTGGCCAAGCTTCTTGGAGAAGCTTGGCCAGCTGTCTTAGCTTCTCCAAGAAGCCAAGAGCCCTTTGCACTCTTTACCCCTTTTGGGTTAGCTTCTTGAAGAAGCTTTGAGCCTTAGTTTGTGCCTATATAAACACCATCCCTCTCCCATGGTTAAGGGGTTAGCCATTTTCAACACAAAACCAGAGCTTGTGTATCTATATATCTGCCATATATCTCTCTCTCTAGATTTTCCCTCTCTCTCCTCTTGTGTGTGTGTTTTTAGGCCTAAAAGTGCACTTTTACCTCACTTTTGCACCATTACACACACTATTACACCTAGCTCCGAGATTGAGGGACTTGGTGGGTTGTTTGTTGTGATTTTGGACTGATTTTGATCACTAGAGGAGGGCTGCATCATCTGTTCTTCAAAGGATCTTCAAGGGTGAGCTTGTTACTTTAGTTTCCCCATTCTTGCAACTAGTTTCTACCCCTCTTGCTTTGTGTTTTGAGCTTTGTCTATAACATAAAAAAAATCTTGTTTTTACTTGCTCAAGAACATTCATTAAGGTCACTTTTTGGTTTGAGTGAAAACTCACCTTCTTAGGCCTTGTTTTGGTCCTTTTAGTGTCTTTTCTTGAAGCTTTGCTTACTTGGTGTTTTTGGTCTTCTCACCACTGAAAACCAGTGGGTTTTCAGTGGTGAGGAAGGTATTTTCTAGTCATGAATAGGGGAGGGACACCCCTCTTCCTTTGGTCCCTCTTTGGTCTTTACTTTGGCCCACATGGTAGCATGCATTTTTAGTCTTATATGCCCTCATTTCAGAGCTTATTTGGGTATTTTGGATCACATGTCATCTCTGTTTTTGGTTGGTTTTGTGGTCCTTAGCATGTTTCTTACACTTGCTTTGTAATGCTTTAGTTTGCCTAGAAATGAGCCATGAGTTTAGGTCATGTTTCTTGCATGTGTGAGCCTCACTTCATGAAGATATTAGCATCATTTTGTCATGTTTAAGGGCTGTGAGCCACTGTTTTTGCCATGTTTGGTGTGCTTGATGTGGTTGCCTTGTGTTTTGGCTTGTAAATCTTAAGCATATTGGCCCCTAACATGCTTAGTTTGGACTATACTCATGATTTGGCATCATTTAGGATCCTATTTCAGTCCATAAATCATGTTTGTATGTTTGCATACGTGGCTTACTTCATGCTTTAAAGGTGTCCCCTTTTGTGCCTAGGAATAGGCCTTATGCATGCTTGTATGTTTAAAGCATTTTGGGGCTGCCATATCAAGGAATTTGGGTGTATCTTTTTATGCTAGAACTCTGTTTTCATATGCCTAATATGTGCCATGAGTGGTCATGTTGGTGGTGGAGTAATACCCCTTGTTTATGCCTTGGTTTTAGGCCCATTTGTTTGCATGCTTGCATGAGGGTTGGTCTACCATTCAGACTGCCAAATTTGAGACAATTCTGAGCTGGTCCCAAATGTGTCTCAAAAACGCCGTCTCCTTTCAGACTGAAAAATTCAAGACAATTCCGAGCTCATTCCAAAAGTGTCAAGCTCGTTCCAAAATTGTCGCCAAAACAACCTTTCTGATCAGATTGCCAAATTTGAGACAATTTTGACGTTGTCCCAAAAGTGTTGCCAAAACATCATTTTCGAGCAGACTGCCAGATTTGAGACAATTCCGATCTCGTCCCAAAAGTTTTGCTAAAATGCCATTTCCGATCAGACTCCCAAATTCGGGACAATTCCGAGCTCGTCCCGAAAGTGTCGCGGAAATGCCATTTCCAATCAGACCTCAAAATTTGAGATAATTCCGAACTTGTCCCGAAAGTGTCTCCAAAACGCAATTTTCGCTCAAACTGCAAAATTTGAGACATTTCCTAGCTCGTCTCAAAAGTGTCACTAAAATGCCATTTCAGAACGGACTGCCAAATTTGAAACAATTTCGAGCTCGTCCCAAAAGTGTCTCCAAAACGCTGTTTTCGCTCAGACTGCCAAATTTGAGACAATTCTCATCTTGTTCCAAAAGTGTTAATCAAACTACCAAATTGGAGACAATTTTGAGCTTGTCCCAAAAAGTGTCACTAAAACACCGTTTCAGAATGGAGAGCCAAATTTGAGAAAATCCGGAATTTGTCCTAAAAGTGTCGCTAAAATGCAATTTCTGATCAGACTTCCAAATTTGAGACAATTCCGAGCTCGTCCCAAAAGTGTCATGAAAATGCCATTTCCGATCAGTCTTCGAAATTTGAAACAATTCTGAACTGGTCCCGAAAGTGTCTCCAGAACGATGTTTCCACTCAGACTCCCAAATTTGAGACAATTCCTAGCTCGCCCCCAATGTGTCGCAAAAATGTCATGTCAGAATGGACTGTCCAATTTGAAAATATACCGAGCTTACCCTCCAAGCCTCGCAAAAACCCTGTATTTGTCTAGACTGCCAAATTTTAGACAATTCTGAGCTCGTCCCAAAAGTATCGCTAAAATACTGTTTCTGACCAGACTCTCAAATTTGAGACAAAGCTTGTTTCCAAAGTTTCACTAAAACACCATTTTTTATTGGACAGCCAGATTTGAGAGAATTTCTAGCTTCTCTGAAAATGTGTCACTAAAACGCCATTTTCGATCAGACCACTAAATTTGTGACAATTCTGAGCTGGTCCCAAAAGTGTCACAAAAACGTTGTTTCGTATCAGACTGCCAAATTTGAGACAATTCTGAGCTCGTCCCAAAATTGTCACTAGAATGCTATTTTTCATCAGACAACCAAATTTGAGACAATTCCGATCTCGTCCTAGAAGTGTCGCGAAAAAGCCATTTTAGAGTAAATGGCCAACTTTGAGACAATTTTGAGCTGGTTCCACAAGTGTCGCGAAAATGCCATTTCAGATAAGACGGCCAAATTTGAGACAATACCAAGCTTGTCTTAAAATTGTCTCCAAAATGCCGTTTCCGATCAGATTGCCAAATTTGAGTCAATTCCGTGCTCCTCTGAAACGTGTTGCCAAAATGCCGTTTCTGATCAGACTGCTAAATTTGAGACAATTCCGACCTCGTCTCAAAAGTGTTGCAAAAATGCCGTTTCAGATTAGCCTACCAAATTTGAGACAATTTCGAGCTCGTCCCAAAACTATCCCGAAATTGCCATTTTCGATTAGACTGTCAAATTTGAGACAATTTTGAGCTAGTCCCAAAAGTGTCTCATACACGCCATGTCTATTCAGAATGCAAAATTTTAGACAATTTTGAGCTCGTTCAAAAATTGTCGTCAAAACGCCGTTTTTGATCTGACAGCCAAATTAGAGACAATTCCAAACTAGTCCCAAAAGTGTTGCCAAATTGCCATTTTTGATTAGACTGCCAAATTTGGGACAATTTTGAGCTGGTCCAAAAACTGTCTCAGAAACGCCGTATCCGTTCAAACTCCAAAATTTTAGACAATTCCGAGCTCGTTCCAAAAGTGTCGAGCTTGCTCCAAAAGTGTCGCAAAAACGACCTTTCTGATAAGATTGACAAATTTTAGACAATTTCGAGCCCGTCCCAAAAGTGTTGGCAAAATGCCGTTTCCGATCAAACTGCCAAATTTGTCACAATTCCAATATCGTCCCAAAAGTGTCGCGAAAATGCCGTTTTCGATTCGACTAACAAATTGGAGACAATTTCGAGCTGGTCTTAAAAGGGTCGTAAAAAATGTTGTTTCAGATGAGACTGCCAAATTTTACGCAATTTCTAGCCTGTCTCAAAAGTGTCACTAAAATGACGTTTCAGAACAGACTGCCAATTTTAAACAATTCCGAGCTCGTCCTGAAAGTGTCGCTAAAAATGCAATTTCCGATTAGACTCCCAAATTTGAGACAATTTCGAGCTCGTCCCAAAAGTGCTGCGAAAACAACGTTTCCCCACAGACTGTCGAATTTGAGACAATTGTGAGCTTGTCCCAAAAGTGTCGCTAAAATGCCGTTTCCGATTAGTCTGCCAAATTTGAGACAATTCCGAGCTCATTCCAAATGTTTTACCAAAATGCCATTTTTTATCAAACTGCCAGATTTGAGACAATTCCGAGCTCATCCGAATTGTGTTGCCAAAATGACAATTTTTATCAGACTACTAAATTTGTGACAATTCCGAGTTGGTCCCAAAAGTGTTGGTAAAATGTCGTTTTCAATACGACGGCCAAATTTGAGACAATTCAAATCTCATCCCAGAAGTGTTGCAAAAATGCCATTTCATATCAAATAGCCAAATTTGAGAAAATTTCGAGCTGGTCCTAAAAGTGTTGCGAAAGCATTGTTTCTGATCACACTGCCAAGTTGGAGACAATTATGAGCTCGTCCTAAAAGTGTCATGAAAACGCCGTTTTTGATCCGATTGCCAAATTTGATACAATTCCAATCTCGTCCCGAAAGAGTCACTAAAATGCAATTTTTTATCGGACTCCCAAATTTGAGACACTTTCGTGCTCGTCAGAAAAGTGTTCAAAAAATGCCAATTCTTATCAGACTACAAAATTTGACATAACTCCGAACTTGTTCCGAAAGTGCTTCGAAAATGCTGTTTCCACTCAGACAATTCCGTGCCTGTCCCAAAAGTGTCGCAACAACACCATTTCAGATCAGACTGCCAAATTTGAGACAATTCCGAGCTCGTCCCAAAAGTGTCGCCAAAATGTCGTTTCAGATCAGACTGTCAAATTAGTGACAATTCCGAGCTCATCCCAAAAGTGTCGCCAAAATGCTGTTTCTGATCAAACTGCCATATTTGTGACAATTCAAAACTCATCACAGAACTGTCACCATAACGACGTTTTTGATTAGACTGCTAATTTTCAGACAATTCTGACCTCGTCCCAAAAGTGTCACCAAAATGCCATTGTCAATCAGAATGCCAAATTTAAGAGAACTTCGAGCTAGTCCCAAAAATGTCGTGAAAATGTCGTTGCAGATAAGATTCCAAAATTTGAGACAATTCCGAGCTTGTCCCGAAAGTGTCAGCAAAATGACGTTTCTGATCAGACCACTAAATTTCAGACAGTTCAGAGCTTCTCCCAAACGTGTTGCGAAAATGCCATTTCCAATTAGACTGCCGAATTTGAGACAATTTCGATCTCGTCCCAAAAGTGTCGCTGAAGTGTTGTTTTCGATCAGACTGCCAAATTTGAGATAATTCCAATCTCGTCCCAGAAGTGATGTGAAAATGCCATTTTAGATCAAACAGCCAAATTTAAGAAAATTCCGAGGTCGTCCACAAGTGTCGCCTAAACATCATTTCCAATTAGACTGCTGTATTTGAGACAATTTCGAGCTCGTCCCAAACATGTCGCCAAAATGTCTTTTCAATCAGATTGCCAAATTTGAGATAATTCCGAGCTCGTCCCAAAAGTGTCGCTAAAACTCCATTTCAGATCAGACTGTCAAATTTGAGAATATTTCGAGCTCATCCCAAACGTGTCTCTAAAATGCCATTTGTGATTAAACCACCAAATTTTAGACAATTTCGATCTCGTCCCAAAAGTGTCACTAAAATGCCGTTTTCGATCAGACTGCCACATTTGTATAAATTCTTAGTTCATCCTAACAATGTTGCTAAAATGCGGTTTCAAATCCGACTGCCAAATTTGAGACAATTCTAAGCACGTCCCAGAAGTGTCGCAAAAACACCGATTCTAATCAGACTATCAAATTTGAGACAATTCTGAGCTCGTCCCAAACGGGTCGCAAAATTGTTGTTTCCGATCAGTCTACCAAACATCAGACTGTTCTGATCCCGTCCGAAAAGCGTCGCTAAAATGCTATTTCTGATCAGACTGCCCAATTTGAGACAATTTCGAATTCGCACAAAAAGTGTCGATATAACGGCATTTTCGATCAAACTATTACAGTTGAGATAATTATGAGCTTGTCATAAAAATTTCACTAAAATGTCGTTCTAGATTGGACTGCAAAATTTGAGACAATTTCGAGCGCGTCCCAAAAGTGCCACTAAAATGCAGTTTCCGATCAGACTCCCATATTTGAGACAATTCCAAGCTCGTCCCAAAAGTGTCTCCAAAATGCCATTTTCGATTAGACTACATAATTTGAGACAATTTCGAGCTAGTCCAAAAAGTGTCACCAAAATGCCATTTCGCTCAGACTACAAAATTTGAGACAATTCCAACCTCGTTCCAAAATTGTTGGCAAAATGCCCTTTCCGATTAGATTGTCAAATTCGAGACAATTTCGAGCTCGTCCCAAAAGTGTTGCAAAAACACCGTTTCAGATAAGATTCCAAAAGTTGAGACAATTCAGAGCTCGTCCCGAAAGTGTCAGCAAAATGAGGTTTCTGATCAGACCGCTAAATTTCAGACAATTCTGAGCTCCTCCCAAACGTGTCGCGAAGATGCCATTTCTGATTAGACCGCCAAATTTGAGACAATTTTGATCTCGTCCCAAAAGTGTCGCTGAAGAGCTGTTTTCGATCAGACTGCCAAATTTGGGACAATTCCAATCTCGTCCCAGAAGTGTTGTGAAAATACCATTTTAGATCAAACAGCCAAATTTGAGACAATTCCGATATCATCCACAAGTGTCACCTAAACATCATTCCTAATTGGACTACTGTATTTGAGGCAATTTCGAGCGCGTCGCAAACATGCCGCCAAAATGCCGTTTTTCAATCAGATTGCCAAATTTGAGACAATTCCGAGCTCGTCCCAAAAGTGTCGCTAAAACTCCATTTCAGGTCAAACTGCCAAATTTGAGACAATTCCGAGCACCTCCCAAAAGTGCTGCCAAATTGCCATTTACGATCAGATTGCCAAATTTGAGACAATTTCGAACTCATCCGAAACATGTCTCTAAAATGCCATTTGTGATTAAACCACCAAATTTTGGACAATTTCGATCTCGTCCCAAAAGTGTCACTAAAATACCATTTTTGATCAGACTGCCACAGTTGTAAAAATTCTGAGTTCATCCTAACAATGTTGCTAAAATGCAATTTCAAATCCGACCGCCAAATTTGAGACAATTCTGAGCTCGTTCCAAAAGTGTTGCAAAAACACCAATTCTGATCAGACTGTCAAATTTGAGACAATTCTGAGCTCGTCCCAAACGCGTTGCAAAATTGCCGTTTCCGATCAGTTTACCAAATATCAAACAGTTCTGATCCCGTCCGAAAAGCGTCGCTAAAATGCCATTTCTGATCAAACTGCCCAATTTGAGACAATTTCGAACTCGCGCAAAAAGTGTCGATATAACGGCATTTTCGATCAAACTCTTACAGTTGAGACAATTATGAGCTTGTCATAAAAATTTCACTAAAATGCCGTTCTAGATTGGACTGCCAAATTTGAAACAATTTCGAACGCGTCCCAAAAGTGCCACTAAAATGTAGTTTCCGATCAGACACCAAAAATTTGAGACAATTCCAAGCTCGTCCCAAAAGTGTCGCCAAAATGCCGTTTTCGATCAAACTGCATAATTTGAGACAATTTCGAGCTGGTCCCAAAAGTGTCACCGAAACGCCATTTCGCTCATACTACAAAATTTAAGACAATTCCAACCTCGTTCCAAAATTGTTGGAAAATTCCCTTTCCGGTTAGATTGTCAAATTCGAGACAATTCCGAGCTCGTCCCAAAAGTGTCCCCAAAACGTCGTTTCCGATTAGACTGTGAAGTTTGAGATAATTCCGAGCTCCTACCAAAAGTGTAACCAAAATGCCTTTTTCGATCAGATTGCGAATTTTGAGAGAATTTCGAGTTGGTCCCAAGAAAAATGCCGTTTCCTTTCAGATTGAAAAATTCGAGACAATTCTGAGCTCATTCCAAAAGTGTCGAGCTCGTTCCAAAATTGTCGCCAAAACAACCTTTCTGATCAAATTGCCAAATTTGAGGCAATTTCCAGTTCGTGCCGAAAGTGCTGCCAAAACATCATTTCTAAGCAAACTGCCAGATTCGAGACAATTCTGATCTCGTTCCAAAAGTTTCGCTAAAATGCCATTTCCGTTCAGACTCCCAAATTTGGGACAATTCCGAGCTCGTCCCAAAAGTGTCGTGAAAATGCCGTTTCCAATTAGTCTTCAAAATTTGAGATAATTCCGAATTTGACCCGAAAGTGCCTCCAAAACGCAGTTTTCGCTCTGATTGCCAAATTTGAGACATTTCCTAGCTCGTCCCAAAAGTCTCACCAAAATGCCATTTCAGAACGGACTGCCAAATTTGAAACAATTTTGAGCTCGTCCCAAAAGTGTCTCGAAAATGCTGTTTTCGCTCAAACTGCCAAATTTGAGACAATTCTCATCTCGTTCCAAAAGTGTCGATCAAACTGCCAAATTAGAGACAATTTCGAGCTCGTCCCAAAAGTGTCACTAAAACGCCGTTTCAGAATGAAGAGCCAAATTTAAGACAATTTTGAGCTCGTCCCAAAAGTGTAGCTAAAATGCAATTTTTTTATCAGACTTCCAAATTTGAGACAATTCCGAGCTCGTCCCAAAAGTGTTGCCAAAGCATCATTTCCGAGCAGACTACCAGATTTGAGACAATTCCGATCTCGTCCCAAAAGTTTCGCTAAAATGCCATTTCCGATCAGACTCCAAATTTGGGCCAATTTTGAGCTAGTCCCAAAAGTGTCGCAAAAACGCTATTTCCAATTAGACTTCAACATTTGAGATAATTCCAAACTTGTCCCGAAAGTGTCTCCAAAACGCAGTTTTCGCTCAGACTGCTAAATTTGAGACATTTCCTAGCTCATCCCAAAAGGGTCACCAAAATGCCATTTCAGAACAGACTGCCAAATGTGAAACAATTTAGAGCTCATCCCAAAAGTGTCTCAAAAATGATATTTTCGCTCAGACTGCCAAATTTGAGACAATTCCCATCTCGTTCCAAAAGTGTCGCTATAACGTCGTTTCTCATCAAACTGCCAAATTGGAGACAATTTTGAGCTCGTCCCAAAAGTGTCACTAAAACGTCGTTTCAAAATGGAGAGCCACATTTGAGAAAATTCTGAGCTCATCCCAAAAGTGCCGCTAAAATGCAATTTTTTATCAGACTTGAGACAATTCCGAGCTCGTCCCAAAAGTGTCGTGAAAACGCCATTTCCGATCAGTCTTCCAAATTTGAGACAATTCCGAGCTCGTCCCAAGTGTCGTGAAAATGCCATTTCTGATCAGTCTTCAAAATTTGAAACAATTCCTAACTCGCCCCAACAGTGTCGCAAAAATGTCGTGTCAGAATGGACTGCCAAATTTGAAAATATTCCGAGCTCGCCCTCAAAGCCTCGCGAAAATGCCGTATTTCTCCAGACTGCCAAATTTGAGACAATTCTGAGCTCGTACCAAAAGTGTCGCTAAAATGCTGTTTCTGATTAGACTCTCAAATTTGAGACAAAGCTGGTTTCCAAAGTTTAACTAAAATGCCATTTTTTATTGGTCAGTCAAATTTGAGACAATTCCAAGCTTGTCTAAAATGTGTCACTAAAACGCCATTTTCGATCGGACTACTAAATTTGTGACAATTTTGAGTTGGTCCCAAAAGTGTCGCGAAAACACTGTTTCGTATCAGACTGCCAAATTTCAGACAATTCCGAGCTCGTCCCAAAATTGTCGCTAGAATGCCGTTTTTCATCAGACAACCAAATTTGAGACAATTCCGATCTCATCCTAGAAGTGTCGCGAAATTGCCATTTCAGAGTAAACGGCAAACTTTGAGACAATTTCGAGCTGGTTCCACAAGTGTCGCGAAAATTTCGTTTCAGATAAGACGGCCAAATTTGAGACAATACCAAGCTTGTCTTAAAAGTGTCTCCAAAATGCTGTTTCCGATCAGATTGCCAAATTTGAGTCAATTTCGAGCTCCTCTGAAACGTGTTGGCAAAATGCTGTTTCTGATTAGACTGCCAAATTTGAGACAATTCTGACCTCGTCTCAAAAGTATTGTGAAAATGTCATTTCATATCAGACTGTCATGCTTGAGACAATTCCAAGCTTGCCCCAAAAGTATCGCCAAAATGCCGTTTTCAATCTGACCGCTGAATTTGAGACAATTCCAAGCCCCTCCCAGGAGTGTCGCTATAACGCCGTTTCTGATTAGACTACAAAATTTGAGACAATTCTGAATTCCTCCCAAGTGTCTCCACAATGCCATTTTAGTTAGACTGTCAAATTTGAGACCATTCCGAGATCGTTCTGAAAGTGTCACAAAACACTATTTCTGATTTGACTACCAAATTTGAGACAATTCCAAGCTCGTCCCAAAACTATCCCGAAATTGCCATTCTCAATCAGACTGCCAAATTTGAGACAATTTCGAGCTGGTCCCAAAAGTGTCTCATACACGTCGTTTCTGTTCAGAATGCAAAATTTTAGACAATTCCGAGCTCGTTCAAAAATTGTCGTCAAAACGCCATTTCTGATCTGACAGCCAAATTAGAGACAATTCCGAACGAGTCCCAAAAGTGTTGCCAAATTCCCATTTTCGACTAGACTGCCAAATTTGGGACAATTTTGAGTTAGTCCCAAAAGTGTCTCAGAAACGCCGTTTCCGTTCAGACTGCAAAATTTGAGACAATTCCGAGCTCGTTCCAAAAGTGTCGAGCTTGTTCCAAAAGTGTCGTAAAAATGATCTTTCTGATAAGATTGACAAATTTTAGACAATTTCGAGCCCGTCCCAAAAGTGTTGCCAAAATGCCGTTTCCGATCAAACTGCCAAATTTGTGACAAATCCAATATCGTGCCAAAAGTGTCACGAAAATGCCGTTTTCGATCAGACTTACAAATTTGAGACAATTTCGAGCTGGTCTTAAAAGTGTCGCAAGAAACGTTGTTTCAGATGAGACTGCCAAATTTTAGGAAATTTGTAGCTTGTCTCAACAGTGTCACTAAAATGACGTTTCAGAACGGACTGCCAAATTTTAAACAATTCCGAGCTCATCCTGAAAGTGTCGCTAAAAATGCAATTTCCGATTAGACTCCCAAATTTGAGACAATTTCGAGCTCGTCCCAAAAGTGCTACAAAAACAACGTTTCCCCACAGACTGCTGAATTTCAGGCAATTTTGAGCTTGTCCCAAAAGTGTTGCTAAAATGCCGTTTCCGATTAGTCTGCCAAATTTGATACAATTCCGAGGTCATTCCAAATGTTTCACCAAAATGCCATTTTTTATCAAACTGCCAGATTTGAGACAATTCCGAGCTCATCCGAATTGTGCCGCCAAAATGACAATTTTTATCAGACTACTAAATTTGTGACAATTCCAAGTTCGTCCCAAAAGTGTCGCTAAAATGTCGTTTTCAATAAGACAGCCAAATTTGAGACAATTCGAATCTCATCCCAGAAGTGTTGAGAAAATGCCATTTCATATCAGGCAACCAAATTTGAGAAAATTCCGAGCTGGTCCTAAAAGTGTTGCCAAAACACTGTTTCCGATCACACTGTCAAATTTGAGACAATGCCGAGCTCGTCCTAAAAGTGTCATGAAAACGCCATTTTTTATCCTACTGCCAAATTTGACACAATTCCAATCTCGTCCCAAAAGAGTCACTAAAATGCAATTTTTTATTGGACTCCCAAATTTGAGACACTTTCGAGATCCTCCCAAAAGTGTTCAGAAAATGCCATTTCTGATAAGACTTCAAAATTTGATATAACTCCGAACTCGTCCCGAAAGTGTCTCGAAAACGCTGTTTCCACTCAGACAATTCCGTGCTTGTCCCAAAAGTGTCGCGACCACACCGTTTCAGATTAGACTGCCAAATTTGAGACAATTTTGAGCTCGTCCCAAAAGTCTCGCCAAAATGCCATTTCAGATCAGATTGCCAAATTAGTGACAATTCTGAGCTCGTGCCAAAAGTGTCGCCAGAACGCCGTTTCTGATCAGAACGCCATACTTGAGACAATTCAAAACTCATCACAGAACTGTCACCATAACGACGTTTCTGATTAGACTGCTAATTTTCAGACAATTCTCAACTCGTCCCAAAAGTGTCAGCAAAATGTTATTTTCAATCAGAATGCCAAATTTAAGAGAACTTCGAGCTGGTCCCAAAGGTATAGCGAAAATGCCGCTTCAGATAAGATTGTAAAATTTGAAACAATTCAGAGCTCGCTCCAAAAGTGTCAACAAAATGAGGTTTCTGATTAGACCGCTAAATTTTAGACAATTCTGAGCTCCTCCGAAAGGTGTCGCGAAAATGCCATTTCTGATTAGACCGCCAAATTTGAGACAATTTCGATCTCCTCCCAAAAGTGTCGCTGAAGTGCTGTTTTCGATCAGACTGCCAAATTTGAGGCAATTCTAATCTCGTCCCAGAAGTGTTGTGAAAATGCCATTTTAGATCAAGCAGCCAATTCTGAGACAATTTCGAGGTCGTCCACAAGTGTCGCCTAAACATCATTTCCGATTGGACTGCTGTATTTGAGACAATTTTCAGCTCCTCCGAAACATGTCGCAAAAATGCCGTTTTCAATCAGATTGCTAAATTTGAGACAATTTCGAGCTCGTCCCAAAAGTTTTGCTAAAATCCATTTCAGATCAGACTGCCAAATTTGAGACAATTCCACGCACCTCCCAAAAGTGTCGCCAAAATGCCATTTACGATCAGATTGTCAAATTTGAGACAATTTCGAGCTCATCCCAAACGTGTCTCTAAAATGCCATTTGTCATTAAACCACCAAATTTTAGACAATTTCGATCTCATCCCAAAAGTGTCACTAAAATGCCGTTTTCGATCAAACTGCCACATTTGTAAAAATTCTGAGTTCGTCTTAACAATGTTGCTAAAATGCGGTTTCAAATCCGACAGCCAAATTTGAGACAATTCTAAGCTCGTCCCAAAAGTGTCGCAAAAACACTGATTCTGATCAGACTGTCAAATTTGATACAATTCTGAGCTCGTCCCAAACGG
Organism: Camellia granthamiana; assembly: GCA_036172215.1. Classification (NCBI taxonomy): domain Eukaryota; kingdom Viridiplantae; phylum Streptophyta; class Magnoliopsida; order Ericales; family Theaceae; genus Camellia; species Camellia granthamiana. Next base: position 160,459,232 of record CM069907.1, on the reverse strand, counting down.
GTTGCAAAATTGCTGTTTCCGATCAGTCTACCAAATGTCAGACAATTCTGATCCCGTCCAAAAGCGTCGCTAAAATGCCATTTTTGATCAGACTGCCCAATTCGAGACAATTTCGAATCCGTACCAAAAGTGTCGAAATAACTGCATTTTTTACCAAACCCTTAAAGTTGAGACAATTCTGAGCTCGTCATAAAAATTTCACTAAAATGCCGTCCCAGATTGGACTGCAAAATTTCAGACAATTTCGACTGCGTCCCAAAAGTGCCACTAAAATGCAGTTTCCGATCAGACTCCCAAATTTGAGACAATTCCAAGCTCGTCCCAAAAGTGTCGCCAAAATGCCGTTTTCAATCAGACTGCATAATTTGAGATAATTTCGAACTGGTCCCAAAAGTGTCACCAAAATGCCATTTCGCTCAGACTACAAAATCTGAGACAATTCCAACCTCATTCCAAAATTGTTGGCAAAATGCCCTTTCCGATTAGATTGTCAAAATTTGAGACAATTCCGTGCTCGTCCCAAAAGTGCCGCCAAAACGTCGTTTCCGATCAGACTGTGAAGTTTGAGATAATTCCGAGCTCCTATCAAAAGTGTAACCAAAATGCCTTTTTCGATCAGACTGCCAAATTTGAGACAATTTCGAGCTAGTCTCAAACATGTCTCGAAAATGCCATTTCCTTTCAGACTAAAAAATTGGAGACAATTCCGAGCTCATTCCAAAGGTGTCGAGCACGTTCCAAAATTGTCGCCAAAGTAACCTTTCTGATCAGATTGCCAAATTTGACACAACTTTGAGTTCGACCCAAAAGTGTTGCCAAAACATCATTTCCAAGCAGGCTGCCAGATTTGAGACAATTCCGATCTCGTCCCGAAAGTTTTGCTGAAATGCCATTTCCGATCAGACTCCCAAATTTGGGACAATTCCGAGCTCGTCCCAAAAGTGTCGCGAAAACGCCGTTTCCAATCAGACTTCAAAATTTGAGATAATTCTGAACTTGTCCCAAAAGTGTTTCCAAAACGCAGTTTCTGCTCAAACTGCCAAATTTGAGACATTTCCTAGCTCGTCCCAAAAAGTGTCACTAAAATGCCATTTCAGAACGGACTACCAAATTTGAAACAATTTCGAGCTCGTGCCAAAAGTGTCTCGAAAATGGTGTTTTTGCTCAAACTGCCAAATTTGAGACAATTCTCATCTCATTCCAAAAGTGTCGATCAAACTACCAAAAATTGGAGACAATTTCGAGCTCGTCCCAAATGTATCACTAAAACGCCGTTTCAGAATGGAGAGCCAAATTTGTGAGAATTTTGATCTCGTCTGAAAAGCGTCGCTAAAATGCCATTTCTGATCAGACTGCCCAATTTGAGACAATTTTTAACTCATACCAAAATTGTCGATATAACGGCATTTTTGATCAAACTCTTAAAGTTGAGACAATTCTGAGCTCGTCATAAAAATTTCACTAAGACGCCGTTCCAGATTGGACTGCAAAATTTGAGACACTTTCGAGCGCATCCCAAAAGTGCCACTAAAATGCAGTTTCCGATCAGACACCAAAATTTGAGACAATTCCAAGCTCGTCCCAAAAATTGTCACCAAAATGCCGTTTTCGATCAGACTACATAATTTGAGACAATTTCGAGCTGGTCCCAAAAGTGTCACCAAAGTGCCATTTCGCTCAGACTACAAAATTTAAGACAATTCTAATTGCATTCCAAAATCGTTGGCAAAATGCCCTTTCCGATTAGATTGTCAAATTCGAGACAATTCCGAGCTCGTCTCAAAAGTGTCGCCAAAACATCATTTCCAATCAGATTGTGAAATTTCAGATAATTCCGAGTTCCTACCAAAAGTGTAACCAAAATGCCTTTTTCGATCAGACAGCCAAATTTCACACAATTCTGATCTGGTCCCAAACGTGTTTCGAAAACGCCATTTCCTTTCAGACTGAAAAATTTGGGAAAATTCCGAGCTCATTCCCAAAGTGTCGAGCTCGTTCCAAAATTGTCGCCAAAGTAACCTTTCTGATCAGATTGCCAAATTTGACACAATTTCGAGTTCGACCCAAAAGTGTTGCCAAAACATCATTTCCGAGCAGGCTGCCAGATTTGAGACAATTCTGATCTCATCCCAAAAGTTTTGCGGAAATGCCATTTCCGATCAGACTCCCAAATTTGGGACAATTCTGAGCTCGTCCCAAAAGTGTCGCGAAAACGCCGTTTCCAATCAGACTTCAAAATTTGAGATAATTCCGAACTTGTCCCGATAGTGTCTCCAAAATGCAGTTTTCACTCAGACTGCTAAATTTGAGACATTTCCTAGCTCGTCCCAAAAATTGTCACTAAAATGCCATTTCAGAACGAACTGCCAAATTTGAAACAATTTCGAGCTCGTCCCAAAAGTGTCTCGAAAATGCTATTTTCCCTCAGACTGCCAAATTTGAGACAATTCTCATCTCATTCCAAAAGTGTCGATCAAATTGCCAAATTGGAGACAATTTCGAGCTCGTCCCAAAAGTGTCAGTAAAACGCCGTTTCAGAATTGAGAGCCAAATTTGAGATAATTCTGAGCTCGTCCCAAAAGTGTCGCTAAAATGCAATTTTTTTATCAGACTTCCAAATTTGAAACAATTCCGAGCTCGTCCCAAAAGTGTCGAGAAAATGCCATTTCCGATCAATCTTCCAAATTAGAAGCAATTCTGAACTAGTCCCTAAAGTGTCTCCAGAACGATGTTTCTGCTCAGACTGCCAAATTTGAGAAAATTCCTAGCTCGCCCCAAAAGTGTCGCAAAAAATATCGTGTCAGAATGGACTGCCAAATTTGAAAATATTCTGAGCTCGCCCTGAAAGCCTCGCGAAAATGCCGTATTTGTCTAGACTGCCAAATTTGAGACAATTTTGAGCTCGTCCCAAAAGTGTCGCTAAAATACTATTTCTGATCAGACTCTCAAATTTGAGACAAAGCTTGTTTCCAAAGTTTCACTAAAACGCCATTTTTTATTAGATAAGCAGATTTGAGACAATTCCGAGCTTGTCTAAAATGTGTCACTAAAACGCCATTTTCGATCGGACTGCTAAATTTCTGACAATTCTGAGCTAGCCCCAAAAATGTTGCGAAAACGCTATTTCGTATCGGACTGCCAAATTTGAGACAATTCCGAGCTCATCCCAAAATTGTCACTAGAATGCTGTTTTTCATCAGACAACCAAATTTGAGACAATTCCGATCTCATCCTAGAAGTGTCACGAAAATTTTGAGACTTTGACACAATTTTGAGACAATTTTGAGCTGGTTCCACAAGTGTCGCGAAAATGCCATTTCAGATAAGACCGCCAAATTTGAGACAATACTGAGCTTGTCTTAAAAGTGTCTCCAAAGTGCCGTTTCCGATCAGATTGCCAAATTTGAGTCAATTCTGAGCTCCTCTGAAACATGTTGCCAAAATGCCGTTTCTGATCAGACTGCCAAATTTGAGACAATTCTGACCTCGTCTCACATAAAAACCATGTTCCTGTATAACGTATGGCCAAGAATAATAACAAATCACAAACGATGCAGAAACACGAAATCGTGGGCCATACGTATGTTAAGTGTTTCGCCTTTCCGCTAGCGCTTCCCTTTAAATTTAAATTTCCTGGTTGCGCTTGCCTTTTTAGATTTTTAATCCTAGCCGCAGATCTGGGGGCGGGGCGGAGCGGAGCCCCTAGACGACAACATGCCGCGAATTGCGGAAGGGAGCACCAATCAGGGGACGACACGTGGCGCGGGGGGAGCGTCCCAGGTAATATTAGTGGGACGCTCCTGGGCACCTATATAACTCACTCCCTCACTCTCTAAGACCAGTAAAGTTTTCAGAGAGTGACTTGCGTCATCCGAGAGAGTAAGTGACGTCATTTGAGAGTGAGTTATGGCATCAATTTGACGTCATTTTAAATTAATTATTCTCCCAACTCTGTGAAATGGGATATATAAGAACGTGCATTAGCCATTGATGCCCCATATGAGAATTGTGTGTCTGACAATTCTAACAGCCGTTTCCGATTAGATTGCCAAATTTGAGTCAATTCTGAGCTCCTCTGAAACGTGTTGCCAAAATGCCGTTTCTGATCAGACTGCCAAATTTGAGACAATTCTGACCTCGTCTCAAAAGTGTTGCGAAAATGTCGTTTCAGATCAGACTGCCATGCTTGGGACAATTCCAAGCTTGCCTCAAAAGTATCACCAAAATGCCGTTTCCGATCAGACCGCTAAATTTGAGACAATTCCGAGCCCTTCCCAGTAGTGTCGCTACAATGACGTTTCTGGTTAGACTACAAAATTTGAGACAATTCTGAACTCCTGCCAACAGTGTCTCCACAATGCCATTTTAGTTAGACTGTCAAATTTGAGACCATTCCGAGATCGTTCTGAAAGTGTCACCAAAACACTATTTCTGATTTGACTACCAAATTTGAGACAATTCCAAGCTCGTCCCAAAACTATCCTGAAATTGCCATTCTCGATCAAACTGCCAAATTTGAGACAATTTCGAGCTGGTCCCAAAAGTGTCTCATACACGCCATTTCTGTTCAGAATGCAAAAGTTTAGACAATTCCGAGCTCGTTCAAAAATTGTCGTCAAAACGCCATTTCTGATCTGACAGCCAAATTAGAGACAATTCCGAACGAGTCCCAAAAGTGTTGCCAAATTCCCATTTTTGACTAGAGTGCCAAATTTGGGACAATTTTGAGTTGGTCCCAAAAGTGTTTCAGAAACGCCGTTTCTGTTCAGACTGCAAAATTTGAGACAATTCCGAGCTCGTTCCAAAAGTGTCGAGCTTGTTCCAAAAGTGTCGTAAAAACGATCTTTCTGATAAGAATGACAAATTTTAGACAATTTCGAGCCCGTCCCAAAAGTGTTGCCAAAATGCCGTTTCCGATCAAACTGCCAAATCTGTGACAATTCCAATATCGTCCCAAAAGTGTCGCGAAAATACCGTTTTCGATCTGATTAACAAATTTGAGACACTTTCGAGCTAGTCTTAAAAGTGACGCAAAAAACGTTGTTTCAAATGAGACTGCCAAATTTTAGGCAATTTCTAGCCTGTTTCAAAAGTGTCACTAAAATGATGTTTCAGAACGAACTGCCAAATTTTAAACAATTCCAAGCTCGTCCCGAAAGTGTTGCTAAAAATGCAATTTCTGATTAGACTCCCACATTTGAGACAATTTCGAGCTCGTCCCAAAAGTGCTGCAAAAACAACGTTTCCCCTCAGACTGTCGAATTTGAGACAATTCTGAGCTTGTCCCAAATGTTTCACCAAAATGCTATTTCTTATCAAACTGCCAGATTTGAGACAGTTCCGTGCTCATCCAGATTGTGTTGCCAAAATGACAATTTTTATCAGACTACTAAATTTGTGACAATTCCGAGTTGGTCCGAAAAGTGTCGCTAAAATGTGGTTTTCAATAACACGGCCACATTTGAGACAATTCGAATCTCACCCCGAAAGTGTTGCGAAAATGCCATTTCATATCAGACAGCCAAATTTGAGAAAATTTTGAGCTAGTCCAAAAAGTGTTGCCAAAACACTGTTTCCGATCACACTGCCAAATTTCAGACAATTCCGAGCACGTCCTAAAAGTGTCATGACAACGCTATTTTTTATCCGATTGCCAAATTTGATACAATTCCAATGTCGTCCCAACAGAGTCACTAAAATGCAATTTTTTATCGGACTCCCAAATTTGAGACACTTTCGAGCTCGTCCCAAAAGTGTTCAGAAAATGCCATTTCTGATCAGACTACAAAATTTGATATAACTCCGAACTCGTCTCGAAAGCGTCTCGAAAATGCAGTTTCCGCTCAGATAATTCCGTGCTTGTCCCAAAAGTGTCACAACAACACCGTTTCAGATCATAATGCCAAATTTGAGACCACTCCGAGCTCGTCCCAAAAGTGTCACCGAAATGGCGTTTCAGATTAGACTGCCAAATTAGTGACAATTCCGAGCTCGTCCCAAAAGTGTCACCAAAACGCTATTTCTAATCAGACTGCCATATTTGAAACAATTCAAAACTCATCACAAAACTGTCACCATATTCTGATTAGACTGCTAATTTTTAGACAATTCTGAACTCGTCCCAAAAGTGTCACCAAAATGTCATTTTCAATCAGAATGCCAAATTTGAGAGAACTTCAAGCTAGTCCCAAAAGTGTCGCGAAAACGCCGCTTCACATAAGATTGCAAAATTTGAGACAATTCAGAGCTCGTCCCACAAGTGTTAGCAAAATGGCGTTTCTGATCAGACAGCTAAATTTCAGACAATTCCGAGCTCCTCTGAAATGTGTCGAGAAAAAGCGATTTCCGATTAGATCGCCAAATTTGAGACAATTTCGATCTCGTCCCAAAAGTGTCGCTAAAGTGCTGTTTTCGATGAGACTGCCAAATTTGAGACAATTCCAATGTCGTCCTAGAAGTGTTGTGAAAATGCAATTTTATATCAAACAGCTAAATTTGAGACAATTTCGAGGTCGTCCACAAGCGTCGCCTGAACATCATTTTTGATTGGACTGCTGTATTTGAGACAATTTTGAGTTCGTCCCAAACATGTCGCCAAAATGCCGTTTTCAATCAGATTGCCAAATTTGAGACAATTCCGAGCTCGTTCCAAAAGTGTCGCTAAAACTCCATTTCAGATCAGACAGCCAAATTTGAGATAATTCCGAGCACCTCCCAAAAGTATCGCCAAAATGCCATTTACGTTCAGATTGCCAAATTTGGGACAATTTCGTGCTCATCGCAAACGTGTCTCTAAAATGCCATTTGTGATTAAACCACCAAATTTTAGACAATTTCGATCTCGTCCCAAAAGTGTCACTAAAATGTTGTTTTCGATCAGACTGCCACATTTGTAAAAATTCTGAGTTCGTCCTAACACTGTTGCTAAAATGCAGTTTTAAATCCGACCACCAAATTTGAGACAATTCTAAGCTCGTCCCAAAAGTGTCGCAAAAACACTGATTCTGATCAGACTGTCAAATTTGAGACAATTCTGATCTCGTCAGAAAAGCATCGCTACAATGCCATTTCTGATCAGACTGCACAATTTGAGACAATTTTGAACTCGTACCAAAAGTGTCGATATAACGACATTTTCGATCAAACTCTTAAAGTTGAGACAATTCTGAGCTCGTCATAAAAATTTCACTAAAATGCCGTTCCAGAATGGACTGCAAAATTTGAGACAATTCCAAGCTCGTCCCAAAAGTGTCGCCAAAATGCCGTTTTCGATCAGACTGCATAATTTGAGACAATTTCGAGCTAGTCCCAAAAGTGTCACCAAAACGCCATTTCGCTCAGACTACAAAATTTGAGACAATTCCAACCACGTTCCAAAATTGTTGGCAAAATGCCCTTTCCGATTAGATTGTCAAATTCGAGACAATTCCGAGCTCGTCCCAAAAGTGTCGCCAAAATGTCGCTTTCGATCAGACTGTGAGATTTGAGATAATTCCGAGCACCTACCAAAAGTGTAACCAAAATGCCTTTTTCAATCAGACTGGCAAATTTGAGACAATTCCGAGCTGGTCCCAAACGTGTCTCGAAAACGCCGTTTCCTTTCAGACTGAAAAATTCGAGACAATTCCGAGCTCATTCCAAAAGTGTCGAGCTCGCTCCAAAATTGTCGCCAAAACAATCTTTCTGATCAGATTTCCAAATTTGAGACAATTTCGAGTTCGTCCCAAAAGTGTTGCCAAAACATCATTCCCGAGCAACCTACTAGATTTGAGACAATTCTGATCTCGTCCCAAAAGTTTCACTAAAATGAAATTTCCGATCAGACTCCCAAATTTGGGACAATTCCGAGCTCGTCCCAAAAGTGTCACGAAAACGCCATTTCCAATCAGACTTCAAAATTTGTGGTAATTCCGAACTTGTCTCGAAAGTGTCTCCAAAATGCAGTTTTCGCTCAGACTGCCAAATTTGAGACATTTCCTAGCTTGTCCCAAACAGTGTCACTAAAATGCCATTTCAGAACGGACTGCCAAATTTGAAACAATTTCAAGCTCGTCCCAAAAGTGTCTCGAAATTGCTGTTTTCGCTCAGATTGCCAAATTTGAGACAATTCTCATCTCGGTCCAAAAGTGTCGATCAAACTGCCAAATTGGAGACAATTTCGAGCTCGTCCCAAAAGTGTCACTAAAGCGCCGTTTCCGAATGGAGAGCCAAACTTGAGACAATTCTAAGCTCATCCCAAAAGTGTCGCTAAAATGCAATTTTTTATCAGACTTCCAAATTTGAGACAATTCCGAGCTCGTCCCAAAAGTATAGCTAAAATACTATTTCTGATCAAACTCTCAAATTTGAGACAAAGCTTGTTTCCAAAGTTTCACTAAAATGCCATCTTTTATTGGACAGCCAGATTTGAGACAATTCCGAGCTTGTCTGAAATGTGTCACTAAAACGCCATTTTCGATCGGATTACTAAATTTGTGACAATTCCGAGTTGGTCTCAAAAGTGTCGCGAAAATGCTGTTTTATATCAGACTGCCAAATTTGAGACAATTCCGAGCTGGTCTCAAAAGTGTCGCGAAAACGCTGTTTTATATCAGACTGCCAAATTTGAGACAATTCCGAGCTCGTCCCAAAATTGTAGCTAGAATGCCATTTTTCATCAGACAACCAAATTTGAGACAATTCCGATCATGTCCTAGAAGTGTCGGGAAAATGCCATTTCAGAGTAAACGATTAACTTTGAGACAATTTCGAGCTAGTTCCACAAGTGTCATGAAAATGCCGTTTCAGATAAGACTGCCAAATTTGAGACAATACCGAGCTTGTCTTAAAAGAGTCTCCAAAATGCTGTTTCCGATCAGATGGCCAAATTTGAGTCAATTCCGAGCTCCTCTAAAACGTGTTGCCAAAATGCCATTTCTGATCAGATTGCCAAATTTGAGACAATTCCGACCTCGTCTCAAAAGTGTTGCGAAAAATGCTATTTCAGATCAGACTGCCATGCTTGAGACAATTCCAAGGTTGCCCCAAAAGTATCGCCAAAACGTCGTTTCCGATCAGACCGCTGAATTTGAGACAATTCTGAGCCCCTCCGAGGAGTGTCACTACAATGACGTTTCTGATTAGGCTACAAAATTTGAGACAATTTTGAACTCCTCTCAAGTGTCTCCACAATGCCATTTTAGTTAGACTGTCCAATTTGAGACCATTCCGAGATCGTTCTGAAAGTGTCACCAAAACATTATTTTTTATCTGACTACCAAATTTGAGACAATTCCACGCTCGTCCCAAAACTATCTTGAAATTGCCATTGTCGATTAGACTATCAAATTTGAGACAATTTCGAGTTGGTCCCAAAAGTGTCTCATACACGCCGTTTCTATTCAAAATGCAAAATTTTAGATAATTCCGAGCTCGTTCAAAAATTGTCGTCAAAACGCCATTTCTGATCTGACAGCCAAATTAGAGACCATTCCGAACTAGTCCCAAAAGTTTTGCCAAATTGCCATTTTCGATTAGACTGCCAAATTTGGGACAATTTTGAGTTGGTCCCAAAAGTGTCTCAGAAACGCCGTTTCCGTTCAGACTGCAAAATTTGAGACAATTCCGAGCTCGTTCCAAAAGTGTCGACCTTGTTTCAAAAGTGTCGCAAAAATGATCTTTCTGATAAGATTGACAAATTTTAGACAATTTCGAGCCCGTCCCAAAAGTGTTGCCAAAATGTTGTTTCCGATCAAACTGCCAAATTTGTGACAATTCCAATATCGTCCCAAAAGTGTCACGAAAATGCCGTTTTTTATCAGACTAACAAATTTGAGACAATTTCGAGCTGGTCTTAAAAGTGTCGCAAAAAACGTTGTTTCAGATGAGACTGCCAAATTTTAGGCAATTTCTAGCCTGTCTCAAAAGTGTCACTAAAATGACATTTCAGAACGGACTGCCAAATTTGAAACAATTTCGAGCTCGTCCCCAAAGTGTCGCTAAAAATGCAATTTCCGATTAGACTCCCAAATTTGAGACAATTTCGAGCTCGTCCCAAATGTGCTGCAAAAACAACATTTCCACTCAGACTGCCAAATTTGAGACAATTTTGAGCTTGTCCCAAAAGTGTCGCTAAAATGCCATTTCCGATTAGTCTGCCAAATTTGAGACAATTCCGAGCTCGTTCCAAATGTTTCACCAAAATGCCATTTTTTATCAAATTGCCAGATTTGAGACAGTTCCGAGCTCATCCAGATTGTGTTGCCAAAATCACAATTTTTATCAGACTACTAAGTTTGTGACAATTCCGAGTTGGTCCCCAAAGTGTCGCTAAAATGTCGTTTTCAATAAGACAGCCAAATTTGAGACAATTCGAATCTCATCCCGGAAGCGTTGCAAAAATGCCATTAAGTATCAGACAACCAAATTTGAGAAAATTTCGAGCTGGTCCAAAAAGTGTTGCCAAACACTGTTTTCGATCACACTGCCAAATTTGAGACAATTTCAAGCTCGTCGTAAAAGTGTCATGACAACGCCGTTTTTGATCCGATTGCCAAATTTGATACAATTCCGAGCTTGTTTGAAATGTGTCACTAAAACGCCATTTTCGATCGGACTGCTAAATTTATGACAATTCTGAGCTGGTCTCAAAAGTGTTGTGAAAACGCTATTTCGTATCAGACTGCCAAATTTGAGACAATTCCGAGTTCGTCCCAAAATTGTCGCTAGAATGCCGTTTTTCATCAGATAATCAAATTTGAGACAATTCCAATCTCGTCCTAAAAGTGTCACGAAAATGTCATTTCAGAGTAAACGGACAACTTTGAGACAATTTCGAGCCGGTTCCACAAGTGTCGCGAAAATGCCGTTTCAGATAAGACTGCCAAATTTGAGACAATACCGAGTTTCTCTTAAAAGTGTCTCCAAAATGACATTTTCGATCAGTTTGCCAAATTTGAGTCAATTCCGAGCTCCTCTGAAATGTGTTGCCAAAATGCCGTTTCTGATCAAACTGCCAAATTTGAGACAATTCCGACCTCATCTCAAAAGTGTCACGAAAATGCCGTTTCAGATCAAATTGCCATGCTTAAGACAATTCCAAGCTTGCCGCAAAAGTATCGGCAAAACGCCCTTTCCGATCAGACCGCTAAATTTGAGACAATTCCGAGCCCCTCCTAGGAGTGTCGCTACAATGTCGTTTCCGATTAGACTACAAAATTTGACACAATTCTAAACTCCTCCCAGCAGTGTCTCCACAATGCCATTTTAGTTAGACTGCCAAATTTAAGACCATTCTGAGATCGTTCCGAAAGTGTCACCAAAACACTATTTCTGATCTGACTACCAAATTTGAGACAATTCCAAGCTTGTCCCAAAACTATCCCAAAATTGCCATTTTCGATTAGACTGTCAAATTTGACACAATTTCGAGGTGGTCCCAAAAGTGTCTCATACACACCGTTTCTGTTCAAAATGCAAAATTTTAGACAATTCCGAGCTCGTTCAAAAATTGTCGTCAAAATGCCATTTCTAATCTAATAGCCAAATTAGAGACAATTTTGAACTAGTCCCAAAAGTGTTGCCAAATTGCCATTTTCGATTAGACTGCCAAATTTGGGACAATTTTGAGCTGGTCCCAAAGGTGTCTCAGAAACGCCGTTTCCGTTCAGACTGCAAAATTTGAGACAATTCTGAGCTCGTTCCACAAGTGTCGAGCTTGTTCCAAAAGTGTCGCAAAAACGATCTTTCTGATAAGATTGACAAATTTTAGACAATTTTGAGCCTGTCTCAAAAGTGTTGCCAACATGCCGTTTCCGATCAAACTGCCAAATTTGTGACAATTCTAAGATTGTCCCAAAAGTGTCGCGAAAATGCTGTTTTCAATCAGACTAACAAATTTGAGACAATTTCGAGCTGGTCTTAAAAGTTTCGCAAAAAATGTTGTTTCAGATGAGACTGCTAAATTTTAGGCAATTTCTAGCCTGTCTCAAAAGTATTACCAAAATGACGTTACAGAATAAACTGCCAAATTTGAAAGAATTCCGAGTTCATCCCGAAAGTGTGGCTAAATATGCAATTTCTGATTAGACTCCCAAAGTTGAGACAATTTCGATCTTGTCCCAAAAGTGCTGCAAAAACAACGTTTCCCCTCAGGCTGCCGAATTTGAGGCAATTTTGAGCTAGCCCCAAAGGTGTTGCGAAAATGCCGTTTCCGATTAGTCCGCCAATTTGAGACAATTCAGAGCTCCTTCCAAATGTTTCACCAAAATGCCATTTTTTATCAAACTGCCAGATTTGAGACAATTCTGAGCTCATCCGAATTGTGTTGCCCAAATGACAATTTTTATCAGACTACTAAATTTGTGACAATTCCGAGTTGGTCCCAAAAGTGTCGCTAAAATGTCATTTTCAATAAGACGGCCAAATTTGAGACAATTCGAATCTCATCCCAGAAGAGTTGTGAAAATGCCATTTCATATCAGACAGCCAAATTTGAGAAAATTCCGAGCTGGTCCTAAAAGTGTTTCCAAAACACTATTTCCGATCACACGGCCAAATTTGAAACAATTCCGAACTCATTCTAAAAGTGTCATGAAAACGCCGTTTTTGATCCGATTGCTAAATTTGATACAATTCCAATCTCGTCCCAAAAGAGTCACTAAAATGCAACTTTTTATCGGACTCCCAAATTTGAGACACTTTCGAGGTCGTCCCCAATGTGTTCAAAAAATGCCATTTCTGATCAGACTACAAAATTTGATATAACTTCGAACTCGTCCCGAAAGTGTCTCGAAAACGCTGTTTCTACTCAGATAATTCCATGCTTGTCCCAAAAGTGTCGCGACCACACCGTTTCAGATTAGACTGCCAAATTTGAGACAATTTTGAGGTCGTCCTAAAAGTGTCATGACAACGCCATTTTTGATCCGATTGCCAAATTTGATACAATTCCAATCTCATCCCAAATGAGTCACTAAAATGCAATTTTTTATCGGACTCCCAAATTTGATACACTTTCGAGCTCGTCCCAAAAGTGTTCAGAAAATGCCATTTCTGATCAGACTACAAAATTTGATATAACTTTGAACTCGTCTCGAAAGTGTCTCGAAAACACTGTTTCTGTTCAGACAATTCCGTGCTTGTCCCAAAAGTGTCGCGACAAAATCGTTTCAGATCAGAATGCCAAATTTGAGACAACTCCGAACTCGTCCCAAAAGTGTCGCCGAAATGGCGTTTCAAATCAGACTGCCAAATTAGTGACAATTCTGAGCTCGTCCCAAAAGTGTCGCCAAAACGCTATTTCTGATCAGACTGCCATATTTGAGACAATTCAAAACCCATCACAGAACTATCACCATAACGACGTTTCTAATTAGACTACTAATTTTCAAACAATTTTGAACTCGTCCCAAAAGTGTCACCAAACTGTCATTTTCAATCAAAATGACAAATTTGAGAGAACTTCGAGCTGGTCACAAAAGTGTCGCGAAGACGCCGTTTCAGATAAGATTGCAAAATTTGAGACAACTCAGAGCTCGTCCCGAAAGTGTCAGCAAAATGATGTTTCTGATCAGACCGCTAAATTTCAGACAATTCTGAGTTCCTCCCTAACGTGTCGTGAAAATGCCATTTTCGATTAGACTGCCAAATTTGAGACAATTTGATCACATCCCAATAGTGTCGCTAAAGTGTTCTTTTTTATCAGACTACCAAATTTGAGACAATTCCAATCTCGTCCCAGAAGTGTTGTGAAAATGCCATTTTAGATCAAACAGCCAAATTTGAGACAATTCTGAGGTCGTCCACAAGTGTCGCCTGAACATCATTTCCGATTAGACTGTTGTATTTGAGACAATTTTGAGCTCGTCCCAAACATGTCGCCAAAATGCCATTTTCAATCAGATTGCCAAATTTGAGACAATTCCGAACTCGTTCCAAAAGTGTCACTTAAACTCCATTTCAGATCAGGCTGCCAAATTTGAGACAATTCCGAGCACCTCCCAAAAGTGTCGCCCAAATGCCATTTACTATCAAATTGCCAAATTTGAGACAATTTCGAGCTCATCCCAAACGTCTCTCTAAAATGCCATTTGTGATTAAACCGCCAAATTTTAGACAATTTCGATCTCGTCCCAAAAGTGTCACTAAAATGCCGTTTTCGATAAGACTGCCACATTTGTAAAAATTCTGAGTTTGTCCTAACGATGTTGCTAAAATGCGGTTTCAAATCCGATTGCCAAATTTGAGACAATTCTAAGCTCGTCCCAAAAGTGTCGCAAAAACACCGATTCTGATCAGATTATCAAATTTGGGATCATTCTGAGCTCGTCCCAAATGGGTCGCAAAATTGCTGTTTCCAATCAGTCTACCGAATATCAGACAATTCTGATCCCATCCGAAAAGCGTCGCTAAAATGCCATTTCTGATCAGACTGCCCAATTTGAGACAATTTCAAACTCGTACCAAAAGTGTCGATATAACGGCATTTTCGATCAAACTCTTAAAGTTGAGACAATTCTGAGCTTGTCATAAAAATTTCACTAAAATGTCGTTCCAGATTGGACTGCAAAATTTGAGACAATTTCGAGCGCGTCCCAAAAGTGCCACTAAAATGCAGTTTCCGATCAGACTCCCAAATTTAAGACAATTCCAAGCTCGTCTCAAAAGTGTCGCCAAAATGCTGCTTTCGATCAGACTGCACAATTTGAGACAATTTCGACCTTGTCCCAAAAGTGTCACCAAAACTCCATTTCGCTCAGACTACAAAATTTGAGACAATTCCAACCTCGTTCCAAAATTGTTGGCGAAATGCCCTTTCTGATTAGATTGTCAAATTCGAGACAATTTCGAGCTCGTTTCAAAAGTGTTGCCAAAACGCCATTTCTGATCAGACAGCGAAACTTGAGATAATTCCGAGCTCCTACCAAAAGTGCAACCAAAATGCCTTTTTCGATCAGACTGCCAAATTTGAGACAATTCCGAGTTGGTCCCAAACGTGTCTCAAAAACGCTGTTTCCTTTCAGACTGAAAAATTCGAGACAATTTCGAGCTCATTCCAAACGTGTCGACCTCGTTCCAAAATTGTCGCCAAAACAACCTTTCTAATCAGATTGCCAAATTTGAGACAATTTCGAGTTCGCCTAAAAGTGCTGCCAAAACATCATTTCCGAGCAGACTGCTAGATTTGAGACAATTCCGATCTCGTCCCAAAAGTTTTGCTAAAATGCCATTTTCGATCAGACTCCCAAATTTAGGACAATTCCAAGCTCATCCCAAAAGTGGCGCGAAAACGCCGTTTCCAATTAGACTTCAAAATTTCAAATAATTCCGAATTTGTCCCGAAAGTGTCTCTAAAATGCAGTTTTCGCTCTGACAGCCAAATTTGAGACATTTCCTAGCTCGTCCCAAAAGTGTCACTAAAATGCCATTTCAGAACCGACTGCCAAATTTGAAACAATTTCGAGCTCGTCCCAAAAGTGTCTCAAAAATGCTGTTTTCGCTCAGACTACCAAATTTGAGACAATTCTCATATCGTTCCAAAAGTGTCGATCAAATTGCCAAATTGGAGACAATTTCGAGCTCGTCCCAAAAGTGTCAGTAAAACCCCGTTTCAGAATGGAGAGCCAAATTTGAGACAATTCTGAGCTCGTCCCAAAAGTGTCGCTAAAATGCAATTTTTTATCAGACTTCCAAATTTGGGACAATTCCGAGCTCGTCCCAAAAGTGTTGTGAAAATGCCATTTCCAATTAGTCTTCAAATTTTGGAACAATTCTGAATTGGTCCCAAAAGTGTCTCCAGAACAATGTTTCCGCTCAGGCTGCCAAATCTGAGACAATTCCTTGCTTGCCTCAAAAGTGTCGCAAAAAAGTCGTGTCAGAATGGACTGCCAAATTTGAAAATATTCCGAACTCGCCCTCAAAGCCTCGCGAAAACGCCGTATTTGTCCAGACTGCCAAATTTGAGACAGTTCTGAGCTCATCCCAAAAGTGTCGGTAAAATACTATTTCTGATCAGACTCTCAAATTTGAGACAAAGCTTGTTTCCAAAGTTTCACTAAAACGCCATTTTTTATTAGACAGCCAAATTTGACACAATTCCGAGCTTGTCTGAAATGTGTCACTAAAACGCCATTTTCGATCAGATTGCTACATTTGTGACAATTCTGAGCTGGTCTCAAAAGTGTCGCGAAAACGCTATTTCGTGTCAGACTACCAAATTTGAGACAATTCCGAGCTTGTCCCAAAATTGTCGCTAGAATACCGTTTCTCATTAGACAACTAAATTTGAGACAATTCCGATCTCGTCCTAGAAGTGTCGCGAAAATGCCATTTCAGAGTAAACGGCCAACTTTGAGACAGTTTCGAGCTGGTACCACAAGTGTTGCGAAAATGTCGTTTCAGATAAGACTGCCAAATTTGAGACAATACCGAGCTTGTCATTAAAGTGTCTCCAAAATCCCGTTTCCGATCAGAATGCCAAATTGGAGTCAATTCCGAGCTCCTCTGAGACGTGTTGCCAAAATGCCATTTCTGATCAGACTGCCAAATTTGAGACAATTCCGACGTCGTCTGAAAAGTGTTGCGAAAATGCCGTTTCAGATCAGACTGCCATGCTTGAGATAATTCCAAGCTTGCCTCAAAAGTATCGCCAAAACGCCGTTTCCGATCAGACCATTGAATTTGAGACAATTCCGAGCCCCTCCCAGGAGTGTCGCTACAATACAGTTTCTGATTAGACTACAAAATTTGAGACAATTTTGAACTCCTTCCAACTGTGTCTCCACAATGCCATTTTAGTTAGATTGTCAAATTTGAGACCATTCCGAGATCGTTCCAAAAGTGTCACCAAAACACTATTTCTGATCTGACAACCAAATTTCAAACAATTTCGAGTTCGTCCCAAAACTATCCCAAAATTGCAATTTTCGATTAGATCGTAAAATTTGAGACAATTTTGAGCAGGTCCCAAAAGTGTCTCCAGCACGCCATTTCTGTTCAGAATGTAAAATTTTAGACAATTCCGAGCTCGCTCAAAACTTGTCATCAAAACGCCGTTTTAGATCTAACAGCCAAATTAGAGACAATTCCGAACTAGTCCCAAAAGTGTTGCCAAAATGCCATTTTCGATTAGACTACTAAATTTGGCACAATTTTGAGCTGGTCGCAAAAGTGTCTCAGAAACACCGTTTCCGTTCAAACTTCAAAATTTGAGACAATTCCGGGCTCATTGCAAAAGTGTCGAGCTTGTTCCAAAAGAGTCGCAAAAACAATCTTTCTAATCAGATTGACAAATTTTAGACAATTTTGAGCCTGTCCCAAAAGTTTTGCCAAATTACCATTTCCGATCAAACTACCAAATTTATGACAATTCCAATATCGTCCCAAAAGTGTCACGAAAATGCCGTTTTCGATCAGACTAACAAATTTGAGACAATTTTGAGCTGGCCTTAAAAGTGTCGCAAAAAACGTTGTTTCAGATGAGACTGCCAAATTTTAGGCAATTTCTAGTCTGTCTCAAAAGTATCACTAAAATGATGTTTCAGAATGGACTGCCAAATTTGAAACAACTCCGAGCTCGTCTCGAAAGTGTCGCTAAAAATGCAATTTCCGATTAGACTCCCAAATTTGAGACAATTTTGATCTCGTACCAAAAGTGCTGTGAAAACTACGTTTCCCCTTAGACTGTCGAATTTGAGACAATGTTGAGCTTGTCCGAAAAGTGTCGCTAAATTGCCTTTTCCGATTAGTCTGCCAAATTTGAGACAATTTCGACGTTCCAAATGTTTCACCGAAATGCCATTTTTTATAAAACTGCCAGAATTGAGACAATTTCGAGCTCATCCGAATTGTGTTGCCAAAATGAAAATTTTTATCAGACTACTAACAATTCCGAGTTGGTCCCAAAAGTGTCGCTAAAATGGCGTTTTCAATAAAACGGCCAAATTTGAGACAATTCGAATCTCATCCCAGAAGTGTTGCGAAAATGCCCTTTCATATTGGACAGCCAAATTTGAGAAAATTCGAGCTGGTCCTAAAAGTGTTGCCAAAACACTGTTTCCGATCACACTGTCAAATTTGAGACAATTCCCAGCTCGTCCTAAAAGTGCCATGAAAACGCCCTTTTTTATCCGGTTGCCAAATTTGATACAATTCAAATCTCGTCCCAAAAGAGTCACTAAAATGCAATTTTTTATCCAACTCCCAAATTTGAGACACTTTCAAGCTCCTCCCAAAAGTGTTCAGAAAATGCCATTTCTGATCACACAACAAAATTTGATATAACACCGAACTCGTCCCGAAAGTGTCTCGAAAATGTTGTTTCCACTTAGATAATTCTGTGTTTGTCCCAAAAGTGTCGCAACAACAATGTTTCAGATCAGACTGCCAAATTGGAGATAATTTCGAGCTCGTCCCAAAAGTGTCGCCAAAATGCCGTTTCGGATCAGACTGCCAAATTACTGACAATTCCGAGCTCGTCCCAAAAGTGTTGCCACAACGCTGTTTCTGATCAGACTTCCATATTTGAGACAATTCAAAACTCATCACAGAATGGTCACCATAACGATGTTTCTGATTAGACTGCTAATTTTCGAAGAATTCTGAACTCATCCCAAAAGTGTCACCAAAATGTCATTTTCAATCAGAATGCAAAATTTGAGAGAACTTTGAGCTGGTCCCAAAAGTGTCGCGTAAACGCCGTTTCAGATAAGATTGCAAAATTTGAGACAATTCAGAGCTCATCCCGAAGGTTTTAGCAAAATAACGTTTCTAATCAGACCGCAAAATTTCAGACAATTCTGAGCTCCTCCCAAACATGTCGCAAAATGCCGTTTCCGATTAGACCGCCAAATTTGAGACAATTTCGATCTCGTCCCAAAAGTGTCGCTGAAGTACTGTTTTCGATCAGACGGCCAAATTTGAGACAATTCCAATCTCGTCCCAGAAGTGTCGTAAAAATGCCATTTTAGATCAAACAACCAAATTTGAGACAATTCCGAGGTCATCCACAAGTGTCACCTAAACATCATTTCCGATTGGGCTATTGTATTTAAGACAATTTCGAGCTCGTCCCAAAAATGTCGCCAAAATGCCATTTACGATCAGATTGCCAAATTTGAGACAATTTCGAGCTCATCCCAAACGTGTCTCTAAAATGCCATTTGTGATTAAACCACCAAATTTTAGACAATTTCGATCTCGTCCCAAAAGTGTCACTAAAATGCCGTTTTCGATCAGACAGCCACATTTGTAAAAATTATGAGTTCGTCCTAACAATGTTGCTAAAATGCGGTTTCAAATCCGACCGCCAAATTTCAGACAATCCTAAGCTCGTCCCAAATGGGTCGCAAAATTGCTGCTTCCGATCAGTCAGCCAAATGTCAGACAATTCTGATCCCGTCCAAAAAGGATAGCTAAAATGCCCTTTCTGATCAGACTGCCCAATTTGAGACAATTCCGAGCTCGTCCCAAAAGTTTCGTCAAAACGCCATTTCCGATCAGTCTTCAAAATTTGAAACAATTCTGAACAGGTCCCGAAAGTGTCTCCAGACTGATGTTTCTGCTCAGGCTGCCAAATTGGACACAATTCCTAACTCGCCCCAAAAGTGTCGCAAAAATGTCATGTCAGAATGGACTGCCAAATTTGAAAATATTTCGAGCTCGCCCTAAAAGCCTCGCGAAAACGCCGAATTTGTCCAGACTGCCAAATTTGAGACAATTTTGAGCTCGTCCCAAAAGTATCACTAAAATACAGTTTCTGATAAGACTCACAAATTTGAGACAAAGCTTATTTCCAAAGTTTCACTAAAACGCCATTTTTTATTGGACAGCCAGATTTAAGACAATTCCAAACTCGTCTGAAATGTGTCACTAAAACGCTATTTTCAATCGAACTGCTAAATTTGTGACAATTCTGAGCTGGTCCCAAAAGTGTCGCGAAGACGCTGTTTCTTAACAGACTGCCAAATTTGAGACAATTCTGATCTCGTCATAGAAGTGTCACGAAAATGCCATTTCAGAGCAGACGGCCAACTTTGAGACAATTTCGAGCTTGTTCCACAAGTGTCGCGAAAATGCCGTTTCAGATACGACTGCCAAATTTGAGACAATACCAAGCTTGTCTTAAAAGTGTCTCCAAAATGCCGTTTCCGATCAGATTGCCAAATTTGAGTCAATTCCGAGCTCCTCTGAAACGTGTTACAAAAATGCTGTTTTTGGTCAGACTGCCAAATTTGTGACAATTTCGAGATCGTCTCAAAAGTGTTGCGAAAATGCCGTTTCAGATCAGACTGCCATGCTTAAGACACTTCCAAGCTTGTCTTAAAAGTATCGCCAAAACGTCGTTTCCGATCAGACCGCTGAATTTGAGACAATTCCGAGCCCCTCTCTGGAGTGTCACTACAATGCCGTTTTTTATTAGACTACAAAATTTGAGACAATTCTGAACTCCTCCGAATAGTGCCTCCACAATGCCGTTTTAGCTAGATTGTCAAATTTGAGACCATTCCGAGATCGTTCCGAAAGTGTCACCAAAACATTGTTTCTAATCTGACTACCAAATTTCAGACAATTCCGAGCTCGTCCCAAAACTATCCCGAAATTTCAATTTTCGATTAGACTGTAAAATTTGAGATAATTTCGAGCTGGTCCCAAAAGTGTCTCATACATAGCATTTCTATTCATAACGCAAAATTTTAGACAATTCCGAGCTCATTCAAAAATTGTTGTCAGAATGCCGTTCCTGATCTAACAGCCAAATTAGAGACAATTCTGAACTAGTCCCAAAAGTGTTGCCAAATTGCCATTTTCGGTTAGACTGCCAAATTTGGGACAATTTTGAGCTGGTCCCAAAAGTGTCTCAGAAACGCCGTTTCCGTTCAAATTGCAAAATTTGAGACAATTCTGAGCTTGTTCCAAAAATGTCGCAAAAATGATCTTTCGGATAAGATTGACAAATTTGACAATTTCGAGCCTATCCCAAAATTGTTGCCAAAATGCCGTTTCCGATCAAACTGCCAAATTTGTGACAATTCCAATATCGTCCCAAAAGCCTCGCGAAAATGCTGTTTTCGATCAGACCAACAAATTTGAGACAATTTCGAGCTAGTCTTAAAAGTGTCACAAAAAACGTTGTTTCAGATGACACCGCCAAATTTTAGGCAATTTGAGGCACTTTTGAGCTCGTTCCAAAAGTGTTCAGAAAATGCCATTTCTGATCACACTACAAAATTTGATATAACTCCGAACTCGTCCCGAAAGTGTCTCGAAACACTGTTTCCACTCTGACTATTCCGTGCTTGTCCCAAAAGTGTCGCGACAACACCGTTTCAAATCATACATCCAAATTTGAGACAATTCCGAGCTCATTCCAAAAGTGTCGCCAAAATGCCGTTTCAGATCAGACTGCCAAATTAGTGACAATTCCGAGCTCATCCCAAAAGTGTCGCCAAAGTGCTGTTTCTGATCAAACTTCCCAAAAGTGTCACCAAAATGTCATTTTCAATCAAAATGACAAATTTGAGAGAACTTCGAGCTAGTCCCAAAAGTGTCGCGAAGACGCCGTTTCAGATAAGATTGCAAAATTTGAGACAACTCAGAGCTCGTCCCGAAAGTGTCAGCAAAATGATGTTTCTGATCAGACTGCTAAATTTCAGACAATTCTGAGTTCCTCCCTAACGTGTCGTGAAAATGCCATTTTCGATTACACTGAAATGTGTCACTAAAATGCCATTTATGATCGGACTGCTAAATTTGTGACTATTGTGAGCTGGTCCCAAAAGTGTCACAAAAATGCTGTTTCGTATCAGACTACCAAGTTTGAGACAATTCCGAGCTCGTCCCAAAATTGTTGCTAGAATGCCGTTTTTCATCAAACAACCAAATTTGAGACAATTCCAATCTCGTCCTAGAAGTGTCGCAAAAATGTCATTTCAGAGTAAGCTTTGAGACAATTTCGAGCTGGTTCCACAAGTGTCACGAAAATGTCGTTTTAGATAACACTGCCAAATTTGAGACAATACCAAGCTTGTCTTAAATGTGGCTCCAAAATGCCGTTTTCGATCAGATTGCCAAATTTGAGTCAATTCCGAGCTCCTCTGAAACGTGTTGACAAAATGCCATTTCTGATTAGACTGCCAAATTTGAGACAATTCCGACCTTGTCTCAAAAGTGTTGCGAAAATGCCGTTTCAGCTCAGACTGCCATGCTTGAGACAATTCCAAGCTTGCCGCAAAAGTATCGCCAAAATGCCATTTTCGATTAGACCGCTAAATTTGAGACAATTCTGAGCCCCTCCGAGGAGTGTCACTATAATGCCGTTTCTGATTAGACTACAAAATTTGAGACAATTCTGAACTCCTCCTAGCAGTGTCTCCACAATGCCATTTTAGTTAGACTGTCAAATTTGAGACCATTCCGAGATTGTTCTGAAAGTGTCACCAAAACACTGTTTTTGATCTAACTACCAAATTTGAGACAATTTCGAGCTCGTCCCAAAACTGTCCCAAAGTTGCCATTTTCGATTAGACTGTCAAATTTGAGACAATTTCGAGCGCGTCCCAAAAGTGTCTCGAAAATGCTATTTTCGCTCAGACTGCCAAATTTGAGACAATTCTCATCTCATTCTAAAAGTGTCGCTATAACGTCGTCTCCAATCAAACTGCCAAATTGGAGACAATTTCGAGCTCGTCCCAAAAGTGTCACTAAAACGCCGTTTCATAATGGGGAGCCAAATTTGAGACTATTCTGAGCTCGTCCCAAAAGTGTCGCTAAAATGCAATTTTTTATCAGACTTCCAAATTTGAGACAATTTCGAGCTCGTCCCAAAAGTGCCGTGAAAATGCCATCACCGATCCGTCTTCAAAATTTGAAACAATTCTGAACTGGTCCCGAAAGTGTCTCGAAAACGATGTTTCCGCTCAGACTGCCAAATTTGAGACAATTCCTAGCTCGCCCCAAAAGTGTCGCAAAAATGTCATGTCAAAATGGACTGCCAAATTTGAAAATATTTCGAGCTCACCTTAAAAGCCTCGTGAAAATGTCGTATTTGTCCTGACTGCCAAACTTGAGACAATTTTCGGCTCATCCCAAAAGTGTCGCTAAAATACTGTTTCTGATCAGACTCTCAAATTTGAGACCAAGCTTGTTTCCAAAGTTTCACTAAAACAACATTTTTTATTGGACAGCCAGATTTGAGACAATTCCGAGCTTATCTGAAATATGTCACTAAAACGCCATTTTCTATCAGTATGACAAATTTGTGACAATTCTGAGCTGGTCCCAAAAGTGTCGCAAAAACGCTGTTTCGTATAAGACTGCCAAATTTGAAAGAATTCCAAGCTCGTCCTAAAAGTGTCGTGAAAATGTCAATTTCGATTATACTGCCAAATTTGAGAGAATTCTGATCTTGTCCCAAAAAAGTCGCTTGAATGCTATTTTCAATCATACTACCAAATTTGATACAATTTCAATCTCATCCTAGAAGTGTCGTGAAAATGCCATTTTAGATCAGACTACCAAATTTGAGACAATTTTGAGCTAGTCCCACAGGTGTTGCGACAACGCCGTTTCGAATAAGACTGCAAAATTTGATAAAATTCTGAGCTTGTCTCAACTGTGTCTCCGAAATGTCATTTCTAATCAGATTGCCAAATTTCTGTCAATTCTGAGCTCCTCCCAAATGTGTCACTAAAATGTCATTTTAGATTAGACTGCCAAATTTGAGACAATTCTAAGCTCGTCCCAAAAGTGTTGCAAAAATACCGTTTCAGATCAGACTACAAAATTTGAGACAATTCTAAACTCATCCAAAAAGTGTCTCCAAAACGCTATTTCTGCTTATACTGCCAAATTTGATACAACTCTGAGCTAGTCCCAAATGTGTCTCTAAAATGCCGTTTCTGATCGGACTTCCAAATTTGAGAAAATTCTGAGATCGTTCCAAAAGTGTCGCCAAAATGCCACTTTTGATCAAACTGCCAGATTTAAGACAATTCCGAGCTCATCCCAAAAGTGTCGCTAAAATATCATTTTTTATCAGAGTGCTAAATTTGTAACAATTCTAAGCTGGTCAGAAAAGTGTCGCGAAAATGCCATTTCGGATTGGACTACCAAATTTGAGACAACTTCGAGTAGGTCCCAAAGGTGTCGCCAAAACACCATTTCAGATCAGACTGCAAAATTTGAGACAATTTCAAGGACGACCCAAACGTGTCGCTACAATGCTGTTTCTGATAAGAATGCCAAATTTGAGACAATTCTGATCTCGTTCCAACAGTGTCGCTAAAATGTCATTTCGATCAGACTACCAAATTTGAGACAATTCTAAGCTCGTCCTAAAAGTGTTGCCAAAATGTCGTTTCAGATCAGACTACCAAACTATAGAGAATTCTGAGCTCGTTCCAAAAGTGTCGCCAAAACGCCAATTCCAATCAGACTGCCAAATTTGAGACAATTCAGAAGTCATTTCGAAAGTGTCACTGAAACGACGTTGCTGATTAGGTTGCCAATTTTTAGACAATTCTAAACTCATCCCAAAAGTGTCTCCAAAATTTTGTTTCCGATCAGACTGCAAAATTTGAGACAACTTCGAGCTGGTCCCAAAAATGTTGCAAAAATGCCAATCAAGATAACACTGAAAATTTGAGACAATTTAGAGCTCGTCCAAAAGTGTTGCAAAATGCCGTTTTCTGATTAGACTGCTAAATTTGAGACAATTCTGAGCACCTCCCAAATGTGTCGCCAAAATGCCGTTTCTGATTAGGTTGCTAAATTTGAGACAATTCCGATCTCGTCCCCGAAGTGTCACGAAAATGCCGTTTCAGATCAGATTGCCAAATTTGAGACAATTCTGAGCTCGTCCCACAAGTGTCTCAAAAACATTGTTTTCGATTAGACTGTTGTATTTGAGACAATTCCAAGCTTGTCCGAAACGTGTCGCCAAAATGTCGTTTTCAATCAGATTGCCAAGTTTGAGACAATTTCGAGCTCATCCCAAAAGCGTCGCTATAACTCCATTTCATATCAGATTGTCAAATTTGAGACAATTCCAAGCTCCTCACAAAAGTGTGACCAAAATGTCATTTCTGATCAGATTGCAAAATTTAAGGTAATTTCAAGTTCATCCCAAACATGTCGCCAAAATGCCATTTTTTATTAGACTGCCAAATTTAAGACAAGTCTGATCTCATCCTAAAAGTGCCGCTAAAATGCCTTTCTCGATCAGACTGCCAAAATTGTAAAAATTCTGAGTTCATCCCAAAAATGTTACTAAAATGCTATCTCAGATCTTACTGGCAAATTTGGGACAATTCTGAGCACGTCCCAAAAGTGTCGCAAAAACGGCATTTCTAAGTTCATACCAAACGTCTCGCCAAAACGTTGTTTCCGATTGTTCTACCAAATGTTCGACAATTCTGATCTCGTCCGAAAAACGTCTCTAAAATGCCCTTTCCGATTAGACTGCCAAATTTGAGACAATTCTGAACTCGTCCCAAAAGTCTCGATATAACGACATTTTTTATCAGACTCCCGAATTTAAGATAATTCCGAACTCGTCCTAAAATACCATTTTTTATCAGACTACCTAATTTGAAACAATTTCGAGCTAGTCCCAAAAGTGTCTCTAAAACGCCATTTCATTCTGACAGCAAAATTTGAGACAATTCTGAGCTCGTTCCAAAAAGTGTCGCCAAAACACCCTTTCCAATCAAAATGCCAAATTCGAGACAATTTTGAACTCGTCCGAAAAGTGTTGCCAAAACAACATTTCCAAACAAACTGTGAAATTTGAGATAATTCCGAGCTCCTACCAAACTTGCCACCAAAATGCCTTTTTCGATCAGACTGCCAAATTTGAGATAATTTCGAGTTGGTCCCAAAAGTGTCGCCAAAACGCCGTTTTAGATTAGACTGCAAAATTTGAGACAATTCTGAGCTCGATCGAATTGTGTCGCCAAAATGTTGTTGCCAATCGGACTATCAAATTTGAGACAATTCTGATCTCATCCCAAAAGTGTCACTAAAATGTCGTTTCCGATCAGACTGCCAAATTTTAGATAATTTTGTGCTCGTTCCAAAAGTGTGACTACAATGCCATTTTAGAATGGACTGCCAAAATGGAGACAATTTCGAGCACGTCTTAAAAGTGTCGCTAAAATGTAATTTCCAATCAGACTCCCAAATTTGAAACAATTTCGAGCTCGTCCTAAAAGTTTCGCAAAAATGCTATTTTCGATCAAACTGCCAAAATTTTAGATAATTCCGAGCTTGTCCAAAACATGTCCCCAAAATGTCGTTTTCGATCAGTCTGCCAAATTTCAGAGAATTCCGATATCGTCTGAAAGGTGTTGCTAGAATGGCATTTCCGATCAGAATGCAAAATTTAAGACAATTCCGAGCTCGTTCTAAAAGTATCGATATAATGCCATTTTCGATCAGACTCTCAAATTTGAGACAATTTCGAGCTCGTCCCAAAAGTGTCTCTAAAATGCCGTTTTAGATTGGAGTTTTAAAATTTGATAAAATTTCGAGCCCGTCCCAAAAGTGTCGAAAAAATGCTGTTGTCGATCAGACACCCAAATTTGAGACAATTCTGAGCTCATCCCCAAAGTGTCGCGAAAATGCCATTTTCGATCAGACTAAAAAATTTGAGACAATTCTGAGGTCGTCCCAAAAGTGTTTGCAAAACGCTGTTTCCATTAGATTGCCGAATTTGAGACAATTCCAAGCTCGTTTAAAAAGTGTCGCCAAAACATTGTGTCTGATCTGATATCCAAATTTTAGACAATTTTGAACTCCTTCCAAAAGAGTCAAATTTGAGACAATTTCGAGCCGGTCCCCAAAGTGTCTCTAAAACGCCGTTTCCTTTCAGACAGCAAAATTTAAGACAATTTATAATTCTGAACTCGTCCCAAACTTGGCCCAAAAGTGTCGCCGAAATGTCGTTTCAGATCAAACTACCAAAATATTAGATAATTCTGAACTCGTCCCAAAAGTGTCACTCAAATGTCGTGTTTGATCAGACTGCCAAATTTGAGACGAGTTATAATTTGTCCTAAATGTGTCGCGAAAATGTTGTCTCAAATGTGGTTGCCTGATGAAAATGCCATTTCAGAGCAGACGGCCAACATTGAGACAATTTCGAGTTGGTTCCATAAGTGTCGCGAAAATGCCATTTCAGATAAGACTACCAAATTTGAGACAATACCGAGCTTGTCTTAAAAGTATCACCAAAATGCCATTTCCGATTAGATTACCAAATTTGAGTCAATTCCGAGCTCCTCTGAAACGTGTTGCCAAAATGCCGTTTCTGATCAAACTGTCAAATTTGAGACAATTCCGAGCTCGTCTCAAAAGTGTTGCGAAAACGCCGTTTCAGATCAGACTGCCATGCTTGAGACAATCCAAGCTTGTCCCAAAAGTATTGCCAAAACACCATTTCCGATCAGACTGCTGAATTTGAGACAATTCTGAGCCCCCTCCCAGGAGTGTCGCTACAATGCCGTTTCTGATTAGACTGCAAAATTTGAGACAATTCTTAACTCCTCCGAACAGTGTCTCCATAATGTCATTTTAGCTAGACTGCCAAATTTTAGACCATTCCGAGATCATTCCGAAAGTGTCACCAAACCACTGTTTCTGATCTAACTACCAAATTTGAGAAAATTTCGAGCTCGTCCCAAAACTATCCCGAAATTTCAATTTTCGATTAGACTGTCAAATTTGAGACAATTTTGAGCTAGTCCCAAAAGTGTCTCCAACATGCCGTTTCTATTCATAATGCAAAATTTTAGACAATTTCGAGCTCGTTCAAAAATTGTTGTCAAAACGCTGTTTCTAATCTGACAGCCAAATTAGAGACAATTCCGAACTAGTCCCAAAAGTGTTGCCAAAATGCCATTTTCGATTAAACTGTCAAATTTGGGACAATTTTGAGCTGGTCCCAAAAGTGTCTCAGAAAAGCCGTTTCCGTTCGGACTGCAAAATTTGAGACAATTTTGGGCTCGTTCCAAATGTGTCGAGCTCGTTCCAAAAGAGTCACAAAAACGATCTTTCTGATCAGATTGACAAATTTTAGACAATTTCGAGCCCATCCCAAAAGTGTTGCCAAAATGCCGTTTTCGATCAAACTGCCAAGTTTGTGACAATTCCAATATCGTTCCAGAAGTGTCGCGAAAATGCCGTTTTCGATCAGACTAACAAATTTGAGACAATTTCGAGCTGGTCTTAAAAGTGTCGCAAAAAACGTTGTTTCAGATGAGACTGCCAAATTTTAGGCAATTTCTAGCCTGTCTCAAAAGTGCCACTAAAATGCCGTTTCAGAATGGACTGCCATATTTGAAACAATTCCGAGCTGGTCCCGAAAGTGTCGGTAAAAATTCAATTTCCGATTAGACTTCCAAATTTGAGACAATTTCGAGCTCGTCCCAAAAGGGCTACGAAAACAACGTTTCCCCTCAGACTGTTGAATTTGAGACAATTCTGAGCTTGTCCCCAAAGTGTCGCAAAAATGCCGTTTCCGATTAGTCTACCAAATTTGAGACAATTCTGAGCTTGTTCCAAATGTTTCACCAAAATGCTATTTTTTTATCAAACTGCCAGATTTGAGACAATTCCGAGCTGATCCGATTTGTGTTGCCAAAATGAAAATTTTTATCAGACTACTAATGTCATGACCCGAAACCGCCCCTAAAAGTTTGGGCATGACTACCTCAGACACAGACATCAAAAGCGACATAAGTAACATATGGGGCCTAAACGGAAGCACCTAATAACGAAACAAACTCTATTCCATTGAGCTACAACTAATATGCCAGGACCGCAAACATCATAGTAGACAAATGATATACAGAAAACATACACCCAAGCGTTATATACATACATGCACACACTTAAAACTAGCCCTCTAATTGGGATCATAACAAAAACATGAATGAGAAGGGCTTATATACAGTCAACCATAGGCAGACAACTAAAGTATAAACTGAAAACTTAACGAACTTTACAAAATGCACGGCTTCATCCTAAGTGCCTGAGCACACTAAGGTTAATAGAAGGGAGACAAGCCTTAAAGGTTAGACTGGCTTCCCGATTGTTTACCTACAGAAACAAACAAAATACAGAGTGAGTAAAACTCAGTGAATAATAGCACATACATAAAGTAATAGTTAACTTAAATAACAAAGCATATAACTGTAGAGGCACATGATTAATTACATTCTGTAATTATTTCCAGAACAGCCATGGGTCCAATAATGTACAGAGCGGCCATAGGCCTAACAGATACAGAACGGCCATAGGCCCAGAAATATCATAACGGCCATCGGCCCAGAAATAACAGAACGGCCATTGGCCCAGAAATAATAGAATAGCCATCGGCTCAGAAATATCAGAACGGCCATCGGCCCAGAAATAACAGAACAGCTTTAGGCCCAGAAATAACAGAATGGCCATCGGCCCAAAAATAACAGAACGGCTTTAAGCCCAGTTCTTATATATATGGACTCAACAGGTGGCTCGCACTGATTCTAGAGGTGGCTCCCACCAAAGTGTAGCACTTAGTTCCGTACAGCACTTTGTTCCATACCAGAAATCAATAAGTTTTAAAAACCAAACAATTCAGATTATATCACTTCATAAACGGAACGAATTAACAAGACAGGATGCATAAACAGAATGAATAAACCGAACAGAATAACCCTCATTTCATAAGAATATCGTCACATAATAGTGTACATAACTCATCTCATAGTTTATTACAAATGGGCATAATCATCTTACGTATGTCAGAACATTAACAACACTCCTTGATAGACGTCACAATTATCATTACAATACGATCAATAAGAATGGAATAATTTACCTCATAACAGTCTTGATTCATCATTGACAAAACAGAATGATTCAGAATACAGGAGCATCATTGTTTCGTTTGTTCACTATAAATCAATACAGGTAATGTATAGATAACAGAACGTTAATAATGCCTTTCACCAGTAAACAATCCAAATTATGTTCATCTATTATAGGCAAACACTTATGTTGTAAGACATGTATTACCCAACAGACTATAGGAATCCCTAATAGGGTACTCGGGATATCATGTTCCCATTCAGCATATCATGTTCTTGACAAGCGGAGTGTACTCCCACAAACTCTTTTTGTTAACTAATTCCATTACATGAATAGTTGGTATGAAATTCTTATGCGGAATTATGGATCATTCATAGGGTGTAGCACATTACCGATAATCATTATCCATAATCGGAATACAGAATAATCTCTGAATCACAGCGATGTATGCCAAATCTTTCAATGACCACACAAGTTCACACTAATTCCCAATCCACATATCATTGCTCACGGAAAACAAAATGTTAATAATAAGAAGTATTAACGGTACATAATGTACATTTGTAGTACTATTACTCACAGTGTTGTTGCGGAGCGATGGTTCCTCTCGTAGTGTGGCCTACACCCATAACACACATTAGTTCCTTTTTCCTTATTGAACCACTTCTTGAATCATTACACTTCAATTGCATTTACAACCATCAAAAAGACATCAACCATAAATTCCAAAAATAGCTGAGGGTTAAGCACGTAAAACGGAGCGAACAAGTTTTTCGACCTGGGCCGCGCGTGCGGCCATCCCCTCCGCTCATGCGGACATGTACCGCACGTGCGGTCCCCCTCTACCGCTCGAGCGGCCAAAAACAGTATGCTTCCCCGTTTATTTCCCTCTTCTCCGCACGTGCGGCCACGAACTCCGCACGTGCGGCCTGGCCCCTGTTTGGCAGCTCAACTTTCATACAAAACCCCATCTTTGAAAACACAAAACAAGGTCTCAAGGTAGATAGATTTAACATCAAAATAAGGTTCTAAATCACACAATAAATTAATCACAACAATTCTTAAACCCTCAATCACTTGAATTCATACTCATAATCAACCATAAACCTTTCCAAAGGTGTCATTATTTTGGGTTTATTTATACACATACATATAGAGCCATCTAGGCTTATAATTCAAACACATAGTTGAGTATTCTCATGAGATAGCAAAGAAGCAAGATGTAGATTTCCCTCCTATAACTCAATTTGGTTCTTAAAACATATAATCATCACATAGAACCTACAACATCTACCTTAATTTTTCCAACGAAAGGAGAATTCTCACCCAAGATCAAGAGAGAGTTTATATGAAGTAATTTTTCATACCTTAAGTTCAAATTAGACAATCTTCACAAGATTTTCCCAATCTTTCACTTGAAGGACTTTCTTTCCAGCTCTCTCTAACTTTTCTCTTCTAGGTTGCACACAGGAGATATTTTGAGAGTGAGCTTCCAAGTCAAAATTTAAAGAGCATGGCACATAGAGATATAGATTTATATAATAGGTGAATAAGACAAAATTCAATCATTTAATCATCCCCAAATTGAAATTTCACAAAAATGCTTATTATAGCTTAAAAATCATGCAGATTTCAAATGTCAAATCAATTTCAGAAAATTAAGTCTCTAAGGCTTCCAATTCCGAATTCGAAGAGTTTAAGTGCGACAGATAATTTTCTTATTCAACAGATAGGAATCCATATTTCCAAGTTTCACTTAATTCAACGTAATTTCACATAGAATTTCACAATAAGCATTCCAAAACATAGAATAGAGAACTGAAAAGATACCAGAATCCTGTACGAGGGTCGGGTTATTACAACTAAATTTCTGACAATTCCGCGTTGGTCCCAAAAGTGTCGCTAAAATGTTGTTTTCAATAAGACGGCCAAATTTAAGACAATTCGAATCTCATCCAAGAAGTGTTGCAAAAATGCCATTTCATATCAAACATCCAATTTGAGAAAATTCCGAGCTGGTCCTAAAAGTGTTGCCAAAACATTGTTTCTGATCACACTGCCAAATTTGAGACAATTCTGAGCTCATCCCAAAAGTGTCATGAAAACGCTGTTTTTTATTCGACTGCCAAATTTGATACAATTCCAATCTCATCCCAAAAGAGTCACTAAAATGCAATTTTGTATCGGACTCCCAAATTTGAGACACTTTCAAGCTCGTCCCAAAAGTGTTCAGAAAATGCCATTTCTGATCAGACTACAAAATTTGATATAACTTCAAACTCATCCCGAAAGTCTCTCGAAAACGCTGTTTCCAATCAGACAATTCCGTGCTTGTCCCAAAAGTGTCGCGACAACACCGTTTCAGATCAGACTGCCAAATTTGAGACAATTCCGAGCTCGTCCCAAAAGTGTCGCCAAAATGCCATTCCAGATCAGACTGCCAAATTAGTAACAATTCCGAGCTCGTCCCAAAAGTGTCGCCAAAACGCTGTTTCTGATTAGACTTCCATATTTGACACAATTCAAAACACATGACAAAACTGTCGCCATAACGACGTTTTTTATTAGACTGCTAATTTTCAGACAATTCTGAACTCGTCCCAAATGTGCCACCAAAATGTCATTTTCAATCAGAATGCCAAATTTGAGAGAACTTCGAGCTGGTCCCAAAAGTGTCACGTAAATAGCGTTTCAGATAAGATTGCAAAATTTGAGACAATACAGAGCTCATCCCAAAAGTATCAGCAAAATAGCGTTTCTGATCATATCGCTAAATTTCAGACAATTCTAAGCTCCTTCCAAACGTGTCGCGAAAATACGATTTCTAATTCGACTGCCAAAATTGAGACAATTTCGATCTCGTCCCAAAAGTGTCGCTGAAGTGTTGTTTTCGATCAGACTGCCAAATTTGAGACAATTCCAATCTTGTCCCAGAAGTGTTGTGAAAATGCCATTTTAGATCAACCAGCCAAATTTGAGACAATTCTGAGGCCGTCCACAAGTGTCACCTAAACACGATTTCTGATTAGACTGCTGTATTTGAGACAATTTCGAGCTCGTCCCGAAGATGTCGCCAAAATGCCGTTTTCAATCAGATTGCCAAATTTGAGACAATTCCAAGCTCGTCCCAAAAGTGTCGCTAAAACTCCATTTTCAGATCAGACTGCCAAATTGGAGACGATTCTGAGCACCTCCCAAAAGTGTCGCCAAAATGCCATTTACGATAAGATTGCCAAATTTGAGACAATTTCGAGCTGATCCCAAACGTGTCTCTAAAATGCCATTTGCGATTAAACCACCAAATTTTAGACAATTTTTATCTCGTCCCAAAAGTGTCACTAAACTGTCGTTTTCGATCAGACTGCCACATTTGTAAAAATTTTGAGTTCGTCCTAACAATGTTGCTAAAATGCAGTTTCAAATCCGACCGCCAAATTTGAGACAATTCTAAGCTCGTCCCAAAAGTGTGGCAAAAACACCGATTCTGATCGGATTGTCAAATTTGAGACAATTCTGAGCTCGTCCCAAACGGGTCGGAAAATTATTGCTTCTGATCAGTCTATCAAATGTCAGACAATTCTGATCTCGTCTGAAAAGCGTCGCTAAAATGCCATTTCTGATCAGACTGCCCAATTTGAGACAATTGCGAACTCGTACCAAAAGTGTCGATATAACGGCATTTTTGATAAAACTGTTAAAGTTGAGACAATTTTGAGCTTGTCATAAAAATTTCACTAAAATGCCATTCCAGATTGGACTGCAAAATTTGAGACAATTTCGAGTGCGTCCCAAAAGTGCCACTAAAATGCAGTTTCCGATTAGACTCCCAAATTTGAGACAATTCCAAGCTCGTCCCAAAAGTGTCGCCAAAATGCCGTTTTTGATCAGACTGCATAATTTGTGACAATTTCAAGCTGGTCCCAAAAGTGTCAACAAAACGCCATTTCGCTCAGACTACAAAATTTGTGACAATTCGACCTCATTCCAAAATTGTTGGCAAAATGCCCTTTCTGATTAGATTGTCAAATTCGAGACAAATCCGAGCTCGCCCCAAAAGTGTCACTAAAACGTCGTTTTCGATCAGACTGTGAAATTTGAGATAATTTCGAGCTCCTACCAAAAGTGTAACCAAAATGCCTTTTTCGATCAGACTGCCAAATTGAGACAATTCTGATCTGGTCCCAAATGTGTCTCGAAAACGCCATTTCCTTTCAGATTGCAAAATTCGAGACAATTCCGAGCTCATTCCAAAAGTGTCAAGCTCGTTCCAATATTGTCGCCAAAACAACCTTTCTGATCAGATTGCCAAATTTGAGACAATTTTGACGTTGTCCCAAAAGTGTTGCCAAAACATCATTTTCGAGCAGACTGCCAGATTTGAGACAATTCCGATCTCGTCCCAAAAGTTTTGCTAAAATGCCATTTCCGATCAGACTCCCAAATATGGGACAATTCCAAGCTTGTCCCGAAACTGTGCGGAAATGCCGTTTCCAATCAGACCTCAAAATTTGAGATAATTCCGAACTTGTCCCGAAAGTGTCTCCAAAACGCAATTTTCGCTCAGGCTGCCAAATTTGAGACATTTCCTAGCTCGTCCCAAAAGTGTCACTAAAATGCCATTTCAAAACGGACTGCCAAATTTGAAAAAATTTCTAGCTCGTCCCAAAAGTGTCTCGAAAATGCTATTTTCGCTCAGACTGCCAAATTTTAGACAATTCTCATCTCGTTCCAAAAGTGTCGCTATATTGTCGTTTCCGATCAAACTGCCAAATTAAAGACAATTTCAAGCTCATCCCAAAAGTGTCACTAAAACTCCGTTTCATAATGGAGGGCCAAATTTGAGACAATTCTGAGCTCGTCCCAAAAGTGTCGCTAAAATGCTATTTTTTATCAGACTTCCAAATTTGAGACAATTCCGAGCTCGTCCCAAAAGTGACGTGAAAATGCCATTTTCGATTAGTCTTCAAAATTTGAAACAATTTCGAACTGGTCCCGAAAGTGTCTTCAGAACGATGTTTCCGCTCAGACTGCCAAATTTGAGACAATTCCTAGCTCGCCCCAAAAGTGTCGCAAAAATGTCGTTTCAGAATGGACTGCCAAATTTGAAAATATTTTGAGCCCACCCTAAAGGTCTCGCGAAAATGCTGTATTTATCCTGATTGCCAAATTTGAGACAATTTTTAGCTTGTCCCAAAAGTGTCGCTAAAATGCTATTTCTGATCAGACTCTCAAATTTAAGACAAAGCTTGTCCCAAAAGTGTCACTAAAACGTCATTTTCGATCGGACTGCTAAATTTGTGACAATTCTGAGTGGTCCCAAAAGTGTTGTGAAAACACTATTTCATATCAGACTTCCAAATTTGAGACAATTTCGAGCTCGTCCTAAAAGTGTCGTGAAAATGTCGTTTCCAATTAGACTGCCAAATTTGAGAGAATTCTGATCTTGTCCCAAAAGTGTCGCTAGAATGTTGTTTTCAATCAGACTACCAAATTTGATATAATTTTGATCTCATCCTAGAAGTCTCGTGAAAATGCCATTTAAGATCAAACTGCCAAATTTGAGACAATTTTGAGTTGGTCCCACAATTGTTGCGAAAATGTCGTTTCAGATAAGACTGCTAAATTTGAGAAAATTCGGAGCTTGTCTCAACATCGTTTCCAAAATGTTGTTTCTCATCAGATTGCCAAATTTCAGTCAATTCTGAGCTCCTCCTAAACGTGCCACCAAAATGCCATTTCCGATCAAACTGCCAAATTTGAGACAATTCCGAGCTCGTCCCATAAGTGTCGTGAAAATGCCGTTTCAGATCAAACTGCCAAGTTTGAGTCAATTCCAAGCTTGTCCCAAAAGTGTCGCCAAAATGCCGTTTTCGATCAGACCGTTGAATTTGAGACAATTCTAAGCTCGTCCCAAACATGTCACCAAAATGTCGTTTCAGATTAGACTGCCAAATTTGATACAATTCTGAGCTCGTCACAAAAGCGTTGCAAAAATACCATTTCAGATCAGACTACAAAATTTGAGACAATTCTAAACTCGTCCAAAAAGTGTCTCCAAAACGCTATTTCTGCTTATACTGCCAAATTTGATACAACTCTGAGCTAGTCCCAAATGTCTCTAAATTTTAGAAAATTTAGACTTCCAAATTTTAGAAAATTCTGAGCTCGTTCCAAAAGTGTCGCCAAAACGCCACTTTTGATCAGATTGCCAGATTTAAGACAATTCCGAGCTCGTCCCAAAAGTGTCACTAAAATGCCATTTTTTATCAGAGTGCTAAATTTGTAACAATTCTGAGCTGGTCAGAAAAGTGTCGCGAAAATGCCATTTTGGATTGGACTACCAAATTTGAGACAACTTCGAGCTGGTCCCAAAGGTGTCGCCAAAATGCCGTTTCAGGTCAGACTGCAAAATTTGAGACAATTTCGAGCACGACCCAAACGTGTCGCTACAATGCTGTTTCCGATAAGAATGCCAAATTTGAGACAATTCTGATCTCGTTCCAAAAGTGTCGCTAAAATGTCGTTTTGATCAGGCTACCAAATTTGAGACAATTTCGCGCTCGTCCTAAAAGTGTTGCCAAAATGTCGTTTCAGATCAGACTACCAAACTATAGAGAATTCTGAGCTCGTTCCAAAAGTGTCGCCAAAACGCCATTTTTGATCAGACTGCCAAATTTGAGACAGTTCAGAAGTCATCGCAAAAGTGTCACCAAAATGACGTTGCTGATTAGGTTGCCAATTTTTAAACAATTCTAAACTCGTCCCAAAAGTGTCTCTAAAATGTTGTTTCCGATCAGACTGCAAAATTTGAGACAACTTCAAGCTGGTCCCAAAAATGTTGCAAAAATGCTGATCTAGATAACACTGCAAAATTTGAGACAATTTAGAGCTCGTCCCAAAAGTGTCTGCAAAATGCCGTTTTCGATCAGACTGCTAAATTTGAGACAATTCTAAGCACCTCCCAAACGTGTTGCCAAAATGCCATTTCTGATTAGACTGCCAAATTTGAGACAATTCCGATCTCGTCCCAAAAGTGTCGCTAAAATGCCGTTTTCAATCACATTACCAAATTTGAGAAAATTCTGATCTCGTCCCAGAAGTGTCGCGAAAATGACATTTCAGATCAGATTGCCAAATTTGAGAAAAAAAGAGGGGCAGCGCCCTGCCTCCGATTCACGGAATAAGTAAAATAACATTAAAAGTAGTGGTATTTCACTTTTGCCATTTCCGGCTCCCACTTATCCTACACCTCTCAAGTCATTTCACAAAGTCAAACTAGAGTCAAGCTCAACAGGGTCTTCTTTTCCCGCTAATTCTGCCAAGCCCATTCCCTTGGCTATGGTTTTGCTGATAGTAGACAGTGATAGTGGGAATCTAGTTAATCCATTCATGCACGTCACTAATTAGATGACGAGGCATTTAGCTACCTTAAAAGAGTCATAGTTACTCCCACCGTTTACCCGTGCATGGTTGAATCTCTTAACTTTAACACTCAGAGCACTGGGTAGAAATCACATTGTGTGAGCATCTCCAGGGACCATCGCAATGCTTTGTTTTAATTAAACAATAGGATTCCCCTTATCCATACCAGTTCTGAGTTGACTATTCGCTGCTCGGGGAAGGCCCCACGAGGAACCGTTCCCAGTCCATCCCTAACCGACACGCAGCGACCCACTCTTGTCGTGAGAGTAGCGAGAGCAGTCCACTGACAGCCGACGGGTTCGGGACTGGGAGCCCCGTGCCTAGCCTTCAGAGCCAATCCTTTTCCCCAAGTTACGGATCCATTTTGCCGACTTCCCTTGCCTACATTGTTCCATCGACTAGAGGCTATTCACCTTGGAGACCTGATGCGGTTATGAGTACGACTGGGAGTGGGAGGCACTTGGTCCTCTGGATTTTCAAAGGTCGCCAGGGGCGTACCGGACACCACGTAACATGCGGTGCCCTTCCAGCTGCTAGACCGTACCTCTGGCTGGGCCATTTCTAGGGTGGGCAGACTGTTAAACAGAAAAGATAACTCTTCTCAAGGCCCCCATTGACGTCTCCGGACTCCCTAACATTGCCATCAATTGCGACGTCCTAGTTTCAGAATTTTAACCCGATTTCTTTTCGAAGCTCGCACAGAACACGCTCTCTGTCGGGCTTCCGCCGACTCTTACGATCAACTAACCAATGTGCAAGTGTTGTTCACATGGAACCTTTCCCCTCTTTGGCCTTCAAAGTTCTCATTTGAATATTTGCTACTACACCAAGATCCACACCAACAGCCGCTCCGCTTGAGCTCGCGCCCAAGGTTTCGCAGGGACCATTGCGCCCTCTTACTCATCGGGGCCTGGCACTTGCCCCGACGGCCTGGTATAGGTCGCGCGCTTAAACGCCATCTATTTTTGGGCTAGTTAATTCAATAGGTGAGTTGTTACACATTCCTTAGCAGATTTCAACTTCCATGACCGCCATCCTACTGTCTTAATCGACCAACACCCTTTGTGAGTTCTAGGTTAGCACGTAGTTGGCCACCGCAGCCCAGCTTTCAGTTCATTCGGCATCTCTAGTTCTGCTTACCAAAAATGGCCCACTTGGATCTCTCAATTCTGTGGCACGACTCCACGGAGCAGCTGCGCCGTCCTACCTATTTAAAGTTTGAGAATAGGTCGAGGGCGTTGCGCCCCTAATGCCTCTAATCATTGGCTTTACCTAATAGAACTCGTGCCCAGGCTGCAGCTATCCTGAGGAAAATTTCGGAGGGAACCAGCTACTAAACGGTTCGATTAGTCTTTCTCCCCTATACCCAAGACTGACGAATGATTTGCACGTCAGTATCGTTGTGGGCCTCCACTAGAGTTTCCTCTGGCTTCGCCTCGCTTAGGCATGGTCCACTATCTTTCAGGTCCCGACAGGAATGCTCACACTCGAACCCTTCTCAGAAGATCAAGGTCAGTCAACGGTGCAACCCGCGAGGGGATCCTGTCAATCAACTTCCTTGTGCCTGATGAGTTTACTTACCCGTTGACTGGCACACATGTCAGACTCCTTGGTTCGTGTTTCAAAATGATTCGAATAGGGAGCTCACAGGCCAGTGCCAGGAGCGTACAGATGCCAAAGCACGCCCGAGAGCATGCCCTGCCAGCCATGATCAAGGTGAAGGCGTCTCCGCGGGCTTTTCGACTGCCCGGGCTTTGGCCTCCGCTCCAATCCACACCTGTCCATGCCTGAAGTCGATCAGCGGACCGACTAGTTGCATTTCCACATCCAACCGAGGTGCATCGCCAGCCCCCATCCGTTTCCCTCTCGACAATTTCAAGCACTCGTTGACTCTCTTTTCAAAGTCCTTTTCATCTTTCCCTTGCAATACTTGTTTGCTATCGGTCTCTCGCCCGTATTAGACATGGATAGAATTTACCGCCCAATTAGGGCTGCATTCCCAAACAACCCGACTCACGACAGTGCCTCGTGGTGCGATAGGGTCCAGGCACGACGGGGCTCTCACCCTCTCCGGCACCCCTTTCTAGGGGACTTGGGCTTGGTCTGCCACTGAGGACGCTTCTCCAGACTACAATTCGAACAACAAAGTTGCTCAATTTTCAAGCTGGGCGCTTCCCAGTTCGCTCGCTGTTACTAGGGAAATCCTTGTAAGTTTCTTTTCCTCCGCTTATTGATATGCATAAACTCAGTGGGTAATCCCGCCTAACCTGGGGTCGCGATCGGAGCGCCTTGGTAGCAACGCGATAAGGTCACAATAGATCTCCCGCGACGACTTGGACGCGCGCAAGGTAACGCAATAGTTTGTCAACCACCACTCGTCGTGACGCGTCATCTGTCACGGGGGACTCATTTTTAGGCTGATCGCACGCAAGGGGGCCAACATCCGCCCGCAACCCTTCCCTTCAAGAGGAAGGGGTACGGGTGACACAACGTGAGACGCCCAAGTAGATGTGCCCTCAACCTAATGGCTTCGGGCGCAACTTGCGTTCAAAGACTCAATGGTTCATGGAATTCTGTAATTCACACCAAGTATCACATTTCGTTAAGTTCTTCAACGATGCGAGAGCCAATAT
This sequence comes from Camellia granthamiana, assembly GCA_036172215.1. Lineage (NCBI taxonomy): Eukaryota > Viridiplantae > Streptophyta > Magnoliopsida > Ericales > Theaceae > Camellia > Camellia granthamiana. Next base: position 160,419,348 of record CM069907.1, on the reverse strand, counting down.
ATCCATTGCCGAGAGTCGTTTTAGTTTTTTGTCAGATGCAGCACATGAGCTCTCTCTCTTTGTTCAAGTTCCTTGGCGCGATTCGCATAGGGGTTTATTGTTTTGCCGAGAAATGGCACCTACCACTCCCAGAGGGGCACCAGGAGCACTCCCAATGAGGGGCAATAGGAGAGAGCCGACGGCCCTCCTCCTGCTTCCCCAGCGATAATATGACAAGTTCGCAGGTCATTCTGCTACGCAGGGGCATTGACAATGATCCTTCCGCAAGTTCACTTACAGAAACCTTGTTACAAGTTCTCCTTCCTCTAAATGACAAGGTTTAGTGGACTTCTCACGACGTTGCCAGCAGCGAACCGCCCATGTCGCCGCGATCCGAACACTTCACTAGACCATTCAATTAGTAGGAGTGACAGGCGATGTATACAAATGATAGGGACACCGTCAACGCGAGCTGATTACTCGTGCTTACTAGGAATTCCTAGTTGAAGACCAGCAATTGCAATGAACTATCCCCATCACAATGAAATTTCAAAGATTACCCGGGCCTGTCGGCCAAGGCTATAGACTCGTTGAATGTATCAGTGTAGCGCGCGTGCGACCCAGAACTTCTAAGGGCATCACAGACTTGTTATTGCCTAAAACTTCCATGGCCTAAAGGGCCATAGTCCCTCTAAGAAGCTAATTATGGAGGGTCACCTCCACATAGCTAGTTAACAGGCTAAGGTCTCATTCATTAACGGAATTAACCAAACAAATCGCTCCATCAACTAAGAACGGCCATGCACCACCACCCATAGAATCAAGAAAGAGCTTTCAGTCTATCAATCCTTACTATGTCTGGACCTGGTAAGTTTTCCTGTGTTGAGTCAAATTAAGTCGCAGGCTCCACTCCAAGTGGTGCCCTACTGTCAATTCCTTTAAGTTTCAGCCTTGCGACCATACTTCCCCTAAAACCAAAAAACTTTGATTTCTCATAAAGTGCCAACGAAGTCCTAAAAGTAACATCCGCTAATCCCTGGTTGGCATCGTTTATGGTTGAGACTAGAACGGTATCTGATTATTTTCGAGCCCCCAACTTTCATTCTTGATTAATGAAACATCCTTGGCAAATGCTTTCACAGTTGTTCATCTTTCATAAATCCAAGAATTTCACCTCTGACTATGAAATACGAATGCCCCCGACTGTTCTTGTTAATCATTGCTCTGATCCCGAAGGCCAACGTAATAGGATCGAAATCCTATGATGTTATCCCATGCTAATGTATCCAGGGCGTAGGCTTGCTTTGAGCACTCTAATTTCTTCAAAGTAACAGCACCGGAGGCACGACCCAGCCAATTAAGACCAAGAGTGCATCGTTGGTAGAAGGGACAAGACGACCAGTGCACACCTGAGGCGGACTGGTCGACCCAACCCAAAATCTAACTACGAGCTTTTTAACTACAACAACTTAAATATACGCTATTGGAGCTGGAATTACCGCAGCTGCTGGCACCAGACTTGCCCTATAATGGATCCTTGTTAAGGGATTTAGATTGTACTCATTCCAATTACCAGACTCAAAGAGCCCAGTATTGTTATTTTTTGTCACTACCTCCCCATGTTAGGATTGGGAAATTTGCACATCTGCTGCCTTCCTTGGATGTGGTAGCTGTTTCTCAAGCTCCCTCTCCGGAATCGAACCCTAATTCTCTGTCACTTGTCACCACCATAGTAGGCCACTATCCTACCATTGAAAGTTGATAGGGCAAAAATTTGAATGATGCGTCGCTGACACAAAAGTCGTGCGATCCGTCGAGTTATCATAAATCATTATAGCAATAGGCATAGCCCACGTCGACCTTTTATCTAATAAATGCATCCCTTCCAAAAGTCGGGGTTTGTTGCATGTATTAGCTCTAGAATTACTACGGTTATCTGAGTAGCAAATACCATCAAACAAACTATAATTAATTTAATGAGCCATTTGTAGTTTCATAGTCTAAATTAGTTCATACTTACACATGCATGGCTTAATCTTTGAGACAAGCATATGACTACTGGCAGGATCAACCATGTAGCATTCCTTTTTATGATGCCGGCACTGCATAAGCCCTGCATGGTCAGAGGCAGGCACGGTCGTAGCCTGCAACGAGCAATGAATGCTTGGCAAGGAAACGAAGGTTGAAGACCACGTGTATCCATACAAGGCTCTGAATCCGAGAGCACGAGTATAACTGCCCGCGGGCCATGCTACTGACACAGCAACGAGAGGATAGCATGGAACACAGGAGATACTTTGGGGTTCACCCAGTGCCACGAGGTGGCAAGACAAATATAGGCACACAATTCGTACTGAATTCCTTTTCGTTAGGTAGGCAACGCAAGAACCCACGTGAGGCAGAAGGCAAAAATTTTTCTTCAAGCATGAATGAAGAAGAAAGCACCAGAGAAGTTTACTGCACAAGCAAGGATCCATCCAACTCATACAAACCAATCATAACTCACACACCACGACGTACACTATGAACTAGCCCCCCAAAACAAATCACACCCCAAAGGACTAAAAAGCCCGACGAATGTGCAAAAACATTTAGAGAGCCAACCAAGCACCGGTTAGCGTTACTGCAAATAACAAAGGCAACAGGCAACTTCCGAGGGACAAACTTTTTCCAACAAGCTTCCACTAGGAAAGTACAGACAACTCGTTCGTAAGTCATAGCCAACCAAATGGCAATTACCTGAGGGACATGCTTTTCGCAAGGCAGCTTCTACTAGGGAAGTGCAGGCAACTTGTAGGTAAGTCAAAGCCAACCTAATAGCAATTACCCGAGGGATATAACTTTTCACAAGAAGCTTCCACTAGGAAAGCGCAGGCAACTTGTTGGCAAGTCAAAGCCAACCTAATGGCAATTAACCGAGGGACATAACTTTTCGCAAGGAGCTTCCACTAGGAAAGCGCAGGCAACTTGTAGGAATCCCACTGATGATGAAGAGAAATGCACCAATGGAGTTCGCTACATAGGCAGGGATCCATCCTACTCGCACAAACCAATCACAACTCATGCGCCACGACGTACACTATGCACCAGCCCCCAAAACAAATCACACCACGAAGGACTAAGAAGCCCGACGAACGTGCAAAAACATTTAGAGAAGCCAAGCAAGCACTGGTTAGCGCAAAGACAAATAACAAAGGCAACAAATGACTTCTGAGGGACATAATTTTCGCAGCAGGCACGCCATGTTGGCAAGGTGGCGTGCAGGCCAGGCAGCCAGGTTGGCTAGGCCACGGGCATGCCATGCCATCTAGGGCGCGTGCAAACTAGGCTGGCATGTTGCCTAGGCCGTGGCATGCCATGCTGCCTAGGTTGCAGGCACGCCTTGCTGCCAAGTCGACCAAGCCGCGAGCATGCCATGCTGCAACGTCAAGGGCACGAACTTGAATGCGTGCACACCAAGCTGGCATACCGACCAGGCCACGGCCAATGCAGTGCACAAGCCATGCAGTGCTGCTGGCCAAGGCCATCATGCCACCACCACTACCGCAGGCCGCCACTTGACGCATCCCATGCTTGGCTATGGAATTTCAATGCCACAAGCCAAGCAATGGCAAAAGCCAAGCGTGCGCCCTAGCATAGGCGTGGCCTATGGCCTGGCCATACTGGCCAGCCTTAAGAAAGGTGCCCCCCCTTATAGTAGCTTGTTAAGCCTTTTTCCATCTAGCAGGAGGAAATAGCACCTATGCTCGAGGAGTCATAATGGGGGGTTTTTTTTTTTAAAGTAACATTTTCTGTCATAACTTAAAGAAAATAAATAACGACACCATAAAAAAAATTTAAAAAAAAATTTGGCCACCGAAATATTTTATTTTAATTTATTTCTATTTTAATATTTAAAAAATAATGAAAATTAGTAAAAATAGTGAAAAAATTGTAGAAATGAATTCAATAATTAAAGGATGAGGCACTTGTAATTATAGTAATTTTAACATTTTTCTTTTAATTTTTATTTATTTTATTTTAATTTTTGAAAATAAACAAATATTGAAACAATTTAAGAAAAATAGCAAAAAAATAGGAAATGACATTAAAAAATAATACTAGTGCATTATTAATTATATATGGCATGGTTTAGGTAAGAATATAAAACAATCATGTTCAAAACAAGTGTTAAAAATGTACGAAGTACAGCACATTGTCGGACAAAGCGCTAAAAGACACAATAAGTGATACAAAACAACCAGTGCAGTGTGACATGAAATAATTTGCATTTGGATAAGAGGGGCATACCTCGAAAAGTTTTCACGACTCGATGTGAGGCGGCCGGGCATACGGCCTGCGCCGCGGCCTTGGCGGCAACCTGGGCTGCGGTCAGTGTTGCTGCCTTGGCTGCAGCCTGGGCGGCAACCTAGGCTGCGACATGCGCTACTACCATTGTTGCAGCCCTAGCTATGCTGCCTTGGATGCAGCTTGCGCTGCTGTCTGTGTCGCTACCTTGGCTATGCTGCATTGGCTATTGCCTTGACTGTTGCCTTAGCTACGGCTTGCACTGCTGCCTGACTACAACCTATGCTGCGACATGTGTTGCTGCCCGGGCTGCTTGCCTTGGCTGCGACCTACGCTGCTGCCTGGTTGCAGCCTGGCCAGCGAGTTGCACTACTGCCTGGCCTGCTACCTTGGTTGTGGCATACGCTACGGCCTTGGTTGCGGATGAGGCTGTTGCCTTACTGTGGCTTACGTTGTTGCCTTATTGTGGCCTGTGCTGCGACAAGTGCTGCTGCATGGACTGGGACTTAGGCTGCTACCTTAGCTGTGGCCTACACTGCGACTTATGCAACAGCCTACGCTGTTGCCTTGGCTATGGCCCGGGCGGGTAGCAGGGCCATGGCTTGCGTTGTTGCCAAACCATAGATATTGGTCGACTTCAAAATGATTATTATCATTAGACGTGCGTTGTGTGTAAAGGCATGCACAATCGTACACAGAACTCACGCATCGCAGTAAAAGATCGTCGTGCAAAAGGCGCACAAGCCATACTACACAAGCCTTGTGTAGTCCAGGCTACCATGTCGCCCAGGCCGCAGGCATGCAAAGCTGTCTAAGCCGCGCGCAGGCCAAGCTGCAATGCCGCCTAGGCCACGAGCGTGCCATGCTGCCTATATCACGTGCAGGCCAGGTTGCCACGCCGCCCAAGTCGCGAGCGTGCCATGCTGCCCAAGCCGCGTGCAGGCTAAGCTACCACGCTGCCCAAGCCGTAGACGTGCCAAGCTGTCCAGACCGCGTGCTACCACGCCGCTCACATAACAAGCTACTAGGTCGCGGCTTAGATGCATGCATGCCAGGCTAGCATGCCAGCCAGGCCACGGCCTAGGCCGCGCGCAGGCAATGCCACGCCGCCGGCGAAGGCAGGCGTGCCACCGCCACCACCACGGGCCGCCACTCGACACATCTCATGCTTGCCATAAGCCAAGCAACGGCATATGCGATGTCACATCCCAAAACCACCCCTAAAAGGTTTGGTCATGACTACATCAGAAACGGACATAAAATCGACACATGTAACGTATGGGGCCTGAACGGAAGCACTTGATAATAAGAATCTATTCCATTGAGCTACCACTATTATGCTAGGATCACACATCACATTAGGTAAATAATATACAGAAAACTTACACACATATACTTCGACTCAGCCCCACAATTGGGCGTATAACAAAAATATTAATGAAAGACAACCAAAGCATAATCCAAAAAAAACTAACAACACGTTACAAAATGTACGGGATTCAGCTAAGTGCCTGGACACACTGAGGTTGACAAGAGAGAGATGAGCCTTAAGGGTTAGGACTGGTCTCTTGGTTGATTACCTACAAAAACAGACAAAATACAGGATGAGTGAAAGTCAGTGAATAATAGTACATAAATAATGCAATGTTTAACTTGAGTAATAAAGCATATAACTGCAGAGGCATATGATTAACTACATTCTGTAATTACTTCAAAAACAGCCATGGGTTTAGTTTTCTTAACAAAATGGCTTAAAGCCCACTAATGTACAGAACGGCCATAGGCCTAATAGATACAGAACAGCCTACCGCCCCAGAAATAACAGAATGGCCTACCGGCCCAGAATTAACAGAACAGCCTAGCGGCCCAGAATTAACAGAACGGCCTAGCGGCCCAGAATTAACAAGACAGCCTAGCGGCCCAGAAATAACAGAATGGCCTAGCAGCCCAGAATTAACAGAATGCCCTAGCGGCCCAGAAATAACAGAACGGCCTAGCGGCCCAGAAATAACATGTGTATGGACTCAAGAGGTGGCTCATACGGATTCTAGAGGTGGCTCCCACCAAAGTGTAGCACTTAGTTCCGTACAGCACTTTGCTCCATACCAGAAATTATCAGAACAGATTAACTTCAGCATCATACAGAAATTACATACATTCTTCCCATTATTCACATGAATTACCATCAGTAATATAGGTTTAACAGAACGTTACTGATAATTGTTAGCAAAAGGTAACACATTCCAGAGATACGAAGATACCATAGGTCCCATAAATAATGTACATACATTCCATTTATTTGTTGTGAATCAATATAGCTAGCTTGTAGATAATAGAGTATCCATAACATTTAGTAACGGAAGACGCATGTATCATGACAATATGGTCAATAGAGACAGAATAATTCATATCAGAACGTGGGTCATATAACGGTGGTAGACCTTTTTGTTCATATTATAGGTCATGAATAACCTTAGATTCATGTATAATACAACCGAATAATCTTCGATTCACACGAATACCATCCTTTCTGGATGAACATAAGTTCCGTTTATTTCTTAAGAATGGTATAGTGTAACGACCCAGAAATTCTTTCCTCCGCTCGAGCGGAGGAGTGGCCGCTCGAGCGGACTTTTGGGGTTCCCAGCAAATTTGGCAGACGGCTTTAGATTCTGGGAGTTGTGATTTCCCGCTCGAGCGGTGGAGTTTACGCTCGAGCGGACGTCTTTGTTGGTCTTCGCGCTCGAGCGCAGGGTTGGGCGCTCGAGCGGGTCTCCAGGTTGAGTTGTATTTTGAGGCATGTAGGCTCATTTTTGATATCTTATTAGCGTATTGGAACATTCTTATTTTATTTTGGGATATTGGTTGAGGTGGTAATGTGATGGTAAAGTAAGATTGGATCAAAAACCTTAATTTGAATAATTCGTTTACGGCCAACCGTCACTCATTTGCCCTTTTCTTTTTCCACACTTTGAATATGGATGTGAGGTTAGGACCATTGGAAAGCTTAGTTCCGGGGCTTCAATTTGGACACAAGAACGACCTAAAACGGAGTCCGGATGGTGGAGTTATACCTGTTCAAAGTTTCGACATCTGTGCTGGAACAGGTCCGCTCGAGCGGGAATCTGGACGCTCGAGCGGGAATTACGGGACAGCAGCTCTAAAAACGGGATTTTGAGATCTTTTTCCCCATTTTCTTTCCCCTCTCTTCTTTCCTCTTCTCCTAAGTCTGAAACCCTCCGAAACCCTAGCCTCAAACCCTTGATTCCCTCTATTTTGAGCAACAATCCACCATGGTTTGGACATCAAGGATGGAGAATAAGAAAAGATCAATGCTTTTAACCGATTGGAACTTGGATTTGCGAAGGTTTCTTCTCAAGCTTGCTCCTTTGTTGATTCTTGAGGTAAGGGTTCTAATATTCTTCAAGATTTACATTAAGAGCTAGAGTGGTGGTAGTTCCATTGTATTAATGTATAAATTGCATTTTTGGAGCATATAGAGTAACTTATAAGATTTGGGCATTTCGGATTTGAAGCATGGAGGGGCCAATTGATGGATTTAAATGATGGATTATGAATCCTAGATGTTTAATCAATGGAAAAATTAGAATAAAAAGTGTTGGGTTAATAAGTTAATTATTTCTTGAAATTTCAATATTTTCTTGGAACCCTAGGTTGGTTAAGGATGATAACCAAAGAGTTGGCCCAAATTGAAAGTAGAATAATGAAATTGGGGTATTGAATTAGGTATATACAAGTTTAATTGGAATTTAGTGATATTTGGAAATTATGTTTAAATTTACGAATGAACTTTATTGTGAATCATGTTTTAATGAGAAAGGAAAATTAGGGGAAATGATCTAAAGAATTAATGTGAGACTTCATATGTGTGTAGGACACGCTTCGGGAGGAATAAATGCTTCACCAACGCACTGTGAGTAATAGTACGAAGATGTACATTTCATTTATCATTGATAATTATTATCACTAATGCTCTGTTTCTTGTAAGTGTTACACAAACATTTATGATGATTGAAAGTCAATGTGAACGTTGAAAGATTGGCCTACATCGGTATGACTTTGGAATGACTTTGGAATGACTTTGTTTTATTAATAATCTATAAGTAAACTACGTCGTTCTTAGTGCATAAATGGAATCATGTTTATCTTAAGCCAAGTATCTGTCTGAAATTGAGATTATTCTATGGTGTTACTTATGGACCCGAGGTCGTTAAGAACCTATGACATGCATGTAAATGTTTAACATTATTATGTGATCCTCATAAGGATGTGAATTATTCTATCTTTGACAAGTATGTTCTATTTCAAGTATGGTTCTAAGTATATACAAGTTCATGTATGTTACAAGTCTTCAAGTATACGCATGTTACAAGTTCATGTCTATTACAAGTCTATGCATGTTACAAGCTTAAGTATGGTACAAGTTTACATATGCTATGTAAATGTTATGCAATCATGTTAATGTCTCAAGCATGTAATGTACTTATGTTAATGTTTAAAGTATGTTAAAGTTAAAGAATGTAAAGTGAACCATTTACAAGGGCTTTATGCCATTTTCAAGGGCCTCGTGCCATTTACAAGGGCTTTATGCCATTTTCAAGGGCCTCGTGCCATTTACAAGGGCTCTATGCCATTTTCAAGGGCCTCGTGCCATTTACAAGGGCTTTATGCCATTTTCAAGGGCCTCGTGCCATTTACAAGGGCTCTATGCCATTTTCAAGGGCCTCGTGCCATTTACAAGGGCTCTATGCCATTTTCAAGGGCCTCGTGCCATATGTTTCAAGGGCCTCGTGCCACAAGTTCAAGGGCCTCGTGCCATATGTTTCAAGGGCCTCGTGCCACAAGTTCAAGGGCTTTTATGCCACTATGTTTCAAGGGCTTTAAGCCAAAATGTTGTGTTCAAGCTAATATGTTTCAGGATGTTCAAGTTGATATGTTTCAAGATGTTCAAGCTAATATGTTTCAAAATAGAGCCTAAGTCCATTACGAGGTAACACAGACTCACTCTAACTATGTGGACTTTGCATTGCATGCTTAAGTATATGTTTTAAAGTTTGATGAAAGTTTAATGCTATGATATTCAAGGGCTTAAAGCCATTATGCTTCAAGATATTATGTTTCGTGTTATTATGTTTCAAGACTGGGCCTAAGGCCGTTATGGAATTAGTACAGAAGCAGACTAATTTCACACGCATTGATAGATTATGTTTCAAATGAAGCACCGTTTTGTTATGTACTATTATTCACTGAGCCTGGCTTACTTTGTGTTATGTCTGTTCTGTAGGTGACCACCTTGGAAGTCAGACTTAACCTTGACGCTCGCCTTTCATTTGTCAACCTCAGTGTGTCCAGGCACCCAGACCAAGCCCATGCATGTCTGTAAAGTTTTATTAAATTTATAGTTAATTGTCTATTTAAATGAAAATGTATGTATATGATGTTTAATTATATGCTCATTAAAAGGGCTGGTACGTGTATGTGATCCTGGCATGTTAGTATTAGCTCAATGGATGTTTTTCTATATATTTTATCTTATTAAATGCTTTTGTTCAGGCCCCGTATGATATATATATAACAGGTTTAGTGTCCATTTTCGAATAGGTCATGCCCAAACTTTTAGGGGCGGGTTTGGGGCGTGACATATAGTTTGCTTATCGATAACAGAGCGTTAATGTTCGTTAGTGACAGAGCAAAAAGGTTCCAAAGTCATACCGATGTATGCAAATCTTCCAGCATTTATACAAGTTCACACTGATTCTCAACCGATATAAATGTTAATGTAATCATTTACACAGAACAGAGAGTTAGTAACCATAGTCATTAACGGTAAGTAAAATGTACATTTGCCGTACTATTACTCACAGTGGTAGGTCTCTGATAGCAGTGGAACGATGTTCTCATCTTGACCTACAAACATAATGCACATAGCAGATTATGAGAATAAAACCAATCTCTTTTTATTCCTTACTCAATAGCTATGGTGGTTCTAGACTCATTAGTCCTCCATAGGTTATCATAAAATAGGAGGAATCGATAGGAGAAAGGTTCAGAGAAGAAACGGTATAAATTCAGTAAACAGAAAGTGAACAGTCGTCACTAAGTTGGGCATAACTATTTTTGTACTTAGAATTTTGGAGTTAGACCACCACCAATGGAAACTAGACTTCCAAGGCTTGATTTTAGGCTCAAGAATCACTCAAAACGGAGTCCGGATGCAAAAGATATGCTTGTTCAAAGTTACTCAGTATATGCTAAAATAGGGGTGGCCGCTCGTGCAGCCCAATTCCGCTCGAGCGGAAGAACCCGGCAGCTCGAGCGCCCAAAAATAGAATGAAAACCTATTTTTTTTCCTCTTCTCCGCACGTGTGGCCATGGCCTCCGCACGTGCAGCCTGGGCCCTGTTTGACAGTCCGAAATTCACCCAAAAAATCATCCAAAACCCTCTCTTGTTCACTTAAAGCAAGGCTTAAAATACATCCATAACTTGCTAGATTTTGCTTAGAAATCATGTGAATAGGAATCACAATACATATAATCAACCTAATATAATTTAGATCATTAATCTTAAGTTCATAACACATTACATAGGTATTGGTATGGAAACCAAAGATTGAAGTGTCAATCCCACACAACACTTAAATTAGATCTCAAAGCAACCAATTGATGAGAATAACTTTGTAATCAAACATGAATCACACCCAATTCTCAATTACAAACCCTAATTGTGAAAATATGAAACTAACAAACCCCTCCTCACAAATGGAAAGGAGAATTTAAATGCGCAGGACAAGGGACTGAAAATATATCAGAAAACATGTACGAGGGTCGGGTTATTACACTCTTCCCCCCTTAAAGAAGTTTGGTCCCTCAAACTTGTTTTACCATGTAACAGATTAGAAAGCTCAGTCTCACACTATTGTCTAATTCTGTTATAGATGATCCGTTAATTCTTCAGTTCAAACCTTTCACAGGTTAATCCGATGTTTATCACAGTTATTCAAAAGTTCTTAACATAGTTCTTAACATAACAAACATCTCATAGCTTTATCCAACTAGTCGTTTTAATGTCTATTTGAGGCACATAGAAACAAAAATAACAACCCAGTATATTTATTCCATAGGATTATGTGTTGCTTAATATAAGACCACAAGAGTTCATGGCAGGACATGCAAAGCATAAAATCCCCGGTAGACAGAGTTTATAATCACCATATTTCCCTGTCAATAAGTTTTATAGCAACAATTTTCAAAGACCGAAACATACAATTCTCGAATATAAAAACATAATAGATAGCTTCCCCGTAAGTATACAAGTCATAACTTCCCCCAGCATACGTTAATTTCAATCACAATAAAAATGTTCTCTACTAAGTTTCTAATTAGATCGATCCAGCATTAATAGTTCATGTGCAATTCTCATGAGAAAGTACATGTTCAAACTTGCCCAGTTCGGTAATTCCTTGGGTAACTCATGTATTACAATTCACTCAAAAGTAGATCATATATCTTCAGAAGAAATCCATTATGTAGTTAACTTCAAATCATATTATGCATGATGAGATCGGATATCAGAGCCTACCAACAAGATATACTTCATTCCAACAGTCACAAATACGTCGCTTAAGTCCCTAGCCACTAGCTTTATAATTTGTTCCTAGTATTCCCTTATTTTCAAAAGCATTTCAAAGCCTTTCCAGCGTGCTAGCCAAGGCTGTGGCATGTTAATACTTCTGCACTATTAATTATATGGCATGGTTTAGGTAAGAATATAAAAGAATCATGTTCAAAACAAAAAGTAAAAATGTACGAAATACGGCACATTGTCGCACAAAAGTGATAAAATACACAATAAGTGATCAAAACAACCGGTGCAACGCGACATGAAACAATTTCCATTTGGATAAGATGATGGTGCCATGTGGCTCGATGACAAGCGGCCTGGGCTGCAGCATGCTGGCCAAGGCTGTGGTCTGTGCTACTGGGCAAGGCTGCGGCCTGTGTTGCAGTATGTTGGCCAAGGCTGCAGCCTATGCTACTAGGCAAGGCTGCGGCCTGTGCTGCTGACCAAGGCTGTAGCCTGTGTTGTAGCATGCTAACCAAGGCTGCGGCATACTGGCCAAGGCTACGGCCTGTGCTGCTGGCCAAGGTTGTTGTGGCCTGTACTGCAGCATTTTGGCCAAGGTTGTGGCATGTTGGGCAAGGCTACAGCCTGCGCTACCAACTAAGACTGTGGCATGTGCTGTAGCATACTGACCAAGGCTACATCCTCTACTATAGCATGCTGGCCAAGGCTCCGGCCTGTGCTGCAGTATGCCGGCCAAGGCTGGGGCATACTGGCCAACGCTGTGAGTTGTGCTGCTGCATACTGGCCAAGGATGCGACCTGTGCTGCAGCTTACTGGCCAAGGCTACAGCCTGTGCTACAACATGCTAGCCAAGGTTACGACCTGTGCTATTGGCCAAGGTTGCGGCATGTGCTGCAGCATGCTGGCCAAGGTTGCGGTCTGTGCTACCGGCCAAGGCAGTGGCTTGTGCTGCAGCATGCTAGCCAAGGCTGCGGCCTGTGCTGCAGCATGCTAGCCAAGGCTGTGGCATGTGCTGATGGCCAAGGCTGCGGCCTGTTCTACAGCATGCTAGCCAAGGTTCTGGTATGCTGGCCAACGCTGCGGCATGCTGGCTAAGGCTGCAGCCTATGCTGCACCATGCTAGCCAAGGCTACAACTTGTGCTGCAGCATGCTGGCAAATGTTGTGGCTTGTGCTATTGGCCAAGGTTGCGGCCTATGCTGCAGCATGCTAGCCAAGGCTGTGGCATGTTGGCCAAGGTTGCAGCCTGTGTTGTGGCCTGTTGGCCAAGGCAACGGCCTGTGCTACTGCCCAAGGCAACTTGTGCCGCAACATGCTAGCCAAGGCTATGGTTTGTTGGGCAAGGCTGCGGCCTATGCTACAATATGTGGGCCAAGGCTGCGGCCTATGCTACAATATGTGGGCCAAGGCTACGGCATGCTGGCCAAGGCTGCAATCTGCTCTACTAGCTATAGCTGCAGTATGCTGGCCAAGGCTGCGGCCTATGCTGTAGCATGTTGGCCAAGGCTGCGACCTGTGCTGCTGCATGCCGGCCAAGGCTGCGGCCTGTGCTGCTGCTTGTGCTGCCGGCTAAGGCTGTAGCCTGTGCTACTACATACTGGCCAAGGCTGCGGCATGTCAGCCAAGGCTGCAACCTATGCTATAGCATGTTAGTCGAGGATGTGGCATGCTAGCCAAGGATGCGGCATGTGCTACGACTTGCTGGCCAAGGCAGCGGCCAAGGTAGCCTATGTTGTAGCATACTGGCCAAGGCTGCAACATGCTGGGCAAGGCTGTGGCCTGTGCTACAGCATGTGGGCCAAGGCTACGGCATGCAAGCCATGGCTACGGCCTCTGCTGCAGTATGTTGGCCAAGGCTGCGGCCTTTGCTGTTGCATACCGGCTAAGGCTGCGGCCTATGCTGTTGGCCAAGGCTGCAGCATGCTGGCCAAGGTCGCGCGCAGGCTAGGTAGTCATGTTGGCTAAGCTGTAGGCATGCCACGTTACCTATACCGCTTATAAGCCAGGCTGCCATGCTGCCAAGGCTACGGGCTCGACATGCTGTCGGGCAGCCATGCTAGCTAGGCCGTGGGCATTCTATGCTGCCCAGGACGCATGTAGGCCTAGCTGGCATGCTATCAAGGCCGCGGGCTTGACATGCTACCAAGGCTGCACGTAGGCTAGGCTACCATGTTGCCTAGGCCATGAGCAAGCCATGTTGCCAAGGCCACGCGCAGGCTAGGCAGCCAGGTTGGCTAGGCCGTGGGCATGCCATGCTGCTTAGACCGCGACCAGGCCAGGCTGGCATGCTGCCTAGAACGCGCGCATGCCATATCGCTTAGGCTGTGGGCACGCCTTGCTACCAAGTTGGCCAGACCGCAAGCATGCCACGCTGCAACGTGAAGGGCGCAGACCTGGATGCATGCACGCCAAGCTGGCATACCGACCAGGCCGCGGCTAATGCCACATACAAGCTATGCAGCACTGCCAGCCAAGACCGCCATGCCACTGCCACCACCGTGGGCTGCCACTCGACACATCCCATGCTTGGCTATGGAGTTTCAATGCCACAAGCCAAAGCAATGACCTGGCCATGCTAGCCAGTCTTAAGGAAGGTGTCCCCCCTTATAGTAGCTTATTAAGCCCTTTTCCATCTGGTAGGAGGAAACATCACCAATGCTCGAGGAGTCACAAACCCTAAACCCTAAACCCAAATTCCTAAATCCTTAACCCAAAGCCCTGAACCCACAACCCTAAACCTTGAACCTTAAACCATCAACCTTGAACCCTGAACCCTAAACCCTGAACCCTGAATCATGAACCTTGAACCCTAAAGCCTAAAACCTTAAACCCTAAACCCTAAACCTTGAACGCTAAACCCTGAACCCTAAACCCTGAACGCTAAACCCTGAACCCTAAACCCTGAACCCTAAACCCTAAACCCTAAACCCTAAACCCCGAACCCTGAACCCAAAACCCTAAACCCTAAACATTAAACCCTGAACTATAAACCCTAACCATTGAACCCTAAACCCTAAACCGTGAACCCTAAACCCTGAACTCTAAACCCTAAACCCTAACCCCTAAACTCCAAACCCTAAATTCCAAATCCTAAACCCTAAACCCTAACCCCTAACCATAAGTCCTAAACCCTAAACCCCAAACCCCAAATCGGTGAACCCTAAACTCTAAACCTTGAACTCTAACCCCTAAACTCTAAACCCTAAATCCCAAACCCTAACTCCTAACCATAAATCCTAAACCCTAACCCCTAACCCCTAACCATAAATCCTAAACCCTAAACCCTAAACCCCAAACCCAAAACCTAAACCCTATACCCTAAACCCCAAACCCCAAACCCTAAACCCTAAACACCAAACCCTAAACCTTAAACGTTAAAACCTAAAACCCTAACCCTAACTCTAAAAAACCCTAAATCCTAAAAAAAAACCCTAAACCCTAAAACCTTACCCCCTAAATCCTAAACCTTATACCCTAAGCCCTAGACCCTAAAACCCTAGACCCTAGACCCTAAACCCAGACCCTAGACCCCAGACCCTAAACCTAAACCCTAAACCCTAAAACACTAGACTCTAAACCCTACACCTTAAACCCCAGACCCTAGACCCTAAACCCTAGATCCTAAACCCCAAACCTAAACCTAAATCCTAAACCTTAAACCCTAAACCTCAAATCCTAAATAACCCTAAATAATCTTAAACCCTAAACTCGAAACACCAAACCCTAAACCCTAAACCCCATACCCCAAATCCCAAACCGTAAACCCTAAATCCTAAAATCCAACACTCTAAACCCTAAACCCCTAAATCCCAAATCCTAAACCCTAAATATATGTTATTTATTTATTTATTACGGTTGAATTAATTTCTTATCTTAAATTCTTTATTTTTTCAAATGGATTCTCCTAATGTTTTTTTGTTTAACAGATTTTTTTCCCTATCTCGATTTCTTTTTATTTTATTTGTTTATATATATCTATATAATAAAGCATGATGGTTTTTGAATTTGTCCTACACACATTTGTCCTACTGGGACATTTGGACGGTTCAGATCTATTCAAATTATAAAACAATCCCTAAGATATATTTTTCAAAAAATATCCTACATGGACATTTTCTATTTTCTCGCTTCTCTCTCTTACTTTTTCCTTTTCTCACCCATCCTTCCATGATCCCACACACCTCTCTCTTTTCTTTTTATTTTTTTATTTTCTCCCATATTTATTTTTCTCTCTATTTTTTTTCTCCTTTTTGTTCACTTATTTTTGTTCATATTATATGGAAAAGTCTGCGATCCCAGAATTAGGAGACAGATTTTACTATGTATAGTGGAGATTAAATTAATGAATTTTATATTCCACAAATTAAATGAATTTGAACAATTAATTATTATTTTTAAATATATTAAATACCTGATAGACTTCATAAATTTAGACCTTATATTAATCTTCAACATACTTTAATAAAGCAGGACGGTTTTTGAATCTTCAACATATTTTTGTCCTATTAGGACATTTGGATGGCTCAGATCTATTCAAGTTATAAAAAAAATGGCTGAGATATATTTCTCCAAAAAATATCCTACATATACATTTTCTACTTTCCCGTTTCTCTCTCTCTTACTTTTTTCTTTTCTCACTCATCCTTCTGTGATCCCATGATCCCACATTTCTCTTTCTTTTCTTTTTATTTTTTTATTGTCTCTCGTTTTTATTTTTCTCTCTATTTATTTTTTTTTATTTTCTCCTTTTTATTAAATATATTTTACACATATTTCCATACAATGTATTTATGCCCGTAATACACTAGGACATTATGGGCATACATACAATTTCCATATAATTATATAAGCGAAAGTAATATTGTATGTATGCCCGTAGAAATTGTATGTACAGCAGGCACATCTATCTATCTTGCTATGTATTATATAAGCAAAAGCGAACTTTCATAAGGAGTTTTGTGAGAACTCCAAAATTTGGGAAATTCTATTTCCACCCACTTGATAAACTCAGGGCAAATCTTTTCCCAATACACATCCCTATGAATTTAATTATTAATTAATTTTCTTAATCCACATCCTTAAAATTACAATTAAATCCTTCACTCATAACATGTACACACACTTTACCCTCAAATACACACACTTTAATTGATCCCAATTCACATTTCTACTTCCACCCACTTTGGTGAAGACCAAAGTGACTTGGTTCAAATAGGAAAAAGAAGGCTTCGTTCAACCAGGAAACAAAAGAAAAAACTTTGCACTTTCCTCACCTCCATTGAAGATTTGAAGAGCTCCATTGAATCTCTACTAAACACTATTGAAAACCTTGTTTAAGGTAAGAAATCTTTCCATTTTATTATTACATTTATCATTTTGTTATTACATTGACAATTTTTGGATATCTCTTCACTCCATTGGCGTAAAAGCATGATTTTTCCATTGCTGGGTTTGCGGTGTAGATCTCGGCATTGGGTTTCCTAATCTGTGTGTTTAATTCGGCACTTAGTCACCGAATAATATGTATAATTTCGTTCAATTAGGTCTGAACAAAATACATAATTTTGCACTTTGATTTCCGAATATATTCTATATTTTCGATTCTTTTGTTCCAAATAAATGCAATAATTTCAGTACTTAATTTCTGAAATATTTGTGTATGTTCTGTCCTGAAGTTCCAAATGGTTTTTTTTTTTTTTTTTTTTTTTTAAATATATGATATAGAACCAAGTTACATAGGCCACCAATATCGGTTTTACTTTAGGTTCTTTTCCAACAATTTTCTTTTATAGGTATGTTTATGTATTTTTTTTTTTTTCAAAATTGAATGCATAACAATAGGAACAAAAATCTGTGCAGTTTTGGTATTTCCACATGATATTGTTAGCTTAGTAGTTGGGTCTTCATAAATTTTGTTAGCTAAATAGATGAACAAAACAATTGCATTATATAGAATATTAAAGCTTGAGTTATTTTGCCTTTGGGGTTTGTCATTTCAAAGCATTGAAATTGGTGACAAATTTGGTCTTTGGTTATATACTTACAGCTACAACAAGTTTCCAATCAATGGCATGTACAAAGACAAGTGATGGGTAGTCCTTTGATTGTTTAAAAATGATGTTGGTATTGATTAATGACTATGTTGCCTTGGTAAATTGGCCGAAATGAAGTTAATCTGTTTTTCGCATGTTGTGAACATCAACCAAACTAATTGGTGAATGGTCTGTATAGAATACAAATAGTTTTTCTATATCCATGTTCACATTGTGATTTTTCAACAAATCCTAGTCTAAATCTTTCATAAGTAGTATGGTTATGTATTTAACTTATTTTGTTATTTTCACATCATGCAAATTGTGAATTTAATGGTTTATAACTATGTATTAGATTTCATTAAGGTGGCATGGTTAGGCTACTTATTACTCGCATTGATGTGATCCTTTTCTGGGAGTGTTTATTCTATTTCATTATATTGGGTTACTGAGAACAACTTTTCTTATGCAGATGGATGTTGGTCCTAGTGAACGTCGGTCAGTAACAGCTTCGAACAGAAGACTCCGTGAATTAAAGAAACGTGGACATGGACGTGGACGTGGACGTGGACGTGGACGTGGACGTGGACGTGGACGTAGACGTCATGATGACACGCATATTCCCATGGATGATGATCCTATACATGGTGCACCAATTATGGATGATATTGCTATGGATGATGACCCTACTGGTGATGATGCTGACATTGTTGATGAAGATATCCTTACTCAGCCATTTCTGGGGGGGGCCAACTGATCCATCAATCCTTAAAAGTTTCAAAAGTCATGTTGCCACGGCTATTTGGAATGGTGCTGATGAAAGGGGGCCCTTGAAGTGTCATAGTCACTCATCTAAGATTCGTTCGTGGCCATGGTGGGAACAAGGAAACAACACTACATTTGTAAACATTGTGGAGATGTCAGGACTTGCATAATTAGCTCGTTGCACGTACCGCTTTGTCAACAAAATTGTAGTGTCCAGTTTTGTTGAGTGATGGCAACCAGAGACAAACACCTTCCATTTGACTATTGAAGAGATGACTATCACATTGGACAATGTCGCCACTATCCTAGGGCTTCCTATTGTAGGAAAATCTATTAGTGTGTGTAAGTTGTCAGAAAGGCGAGCCATTGCATTAGTAGTTAATAACGTGGAAATTGATGAGCAAGACGTCAAACATGAGATGTGTAGTGCTGAAGGCAATGTGAGGCTTGAATCGTTAAGGGCACACTTTCATAATGTCACAAACAATGATTCAATGGAAAGAATTGCATGTGTAGGTAGAGCATACTTGCTGTTTTTGTTGGGTTGTACACTTTTTAGTGACAAGACTTGTACTAAGGTCCCCGTTGTTTATTTGAGTTTGTTGTCCGATTTGACAACTGTATCTTCATATGCTTGGGGTGCTACTGCATTGGCATACTTACATAGGCAGATGGGGTATGCTAGCAGGTTCGGCGTGAAACAAATAGCCGGTTACATGACACTCTTTGAGGGATGGATTTATGAGCACTTTCATGGATTCCGACCACACTTGAATATGAATTACACTTGAGACATGCCACATGTTTACCATTGGACTTCTCGAAGAGAGTCTGGTGAAGAAACACAGTTGCAGGCTTTTTGAGAGGAGCTTGATAGGTTGGGTGTACATGATGTAAGTTGAAAAGTACTTCAAAATTTGAAACTCTATATCATATAAAATTTACAGTTGTCATATCTTACAGTAGTTATTGTTTGTAGGTTATTTGGGATCCGTACCAGAGTTGCAAAGATGTCCATCCATGTCACCCAATTACGTTCTACCACGGTTGCCTAAAGTGTATGGAAGTAGTTGAACCATATCACCTTGATAGAGTTTTGAGACAGTTTGGCAGAGTGCAAACAATCCCTAATCCACCACTTGGCCCTATGCGTGCTTCTCGAGGAGCCACAGCTCTATGCTACAATGTTATGTATGCATACTTGGACATCATTTGGGAGGCATGGGATAACCATGTGTTATCTGATCGAATGAGGAGTACACCGGTATGACAACCCTGGGATTGTGTTCCTAGTTACATGGATTAGTACCAAACCATTACCCATATGTATGTACAAAACCCAGCATGTCGTTCTCAAGTGGAACCGAATATCCATCATTATCAGTATTCTAGCCAAGACACACAAGTATCCTTTTTTTCATTTACATTGCAAATTATTTATGTAAACTGTCACAAGTTTGTACATAATGTTATATTTGTTCTCATAATGCAGCGTATGTCACAGATATATCAAATTACTCATCCTTTCGTTGAGGCTGGCTATGAGGACAGTGTTCAACATCCTGATAGGCTTTACTACGCAATTGATGCAATCAAACAACTTATTCAAGATTAGCACATTAGTGAAGCTGCGCCCAGCACATCCACTCAGGGTCGGTCTGCACCTAGCTCTTCCACTGCACATCGTTTTGGAGCACATTACACTCGCCGGTCACGTAGTTAATAGTAGTTCATAATGTTAGCACAAGTAGTTTCTGTTGGTGTTGGTGGATGTATAAGGAGACAAATATTATTATTATCTTTGGATTATGTATTTTTTAGATTATGTACAATACACATGTAGTTTGTGATGGTGTGAATGGATTGAACTACTATTTAATTTATATCTTTTTTTTACATACTTGTTTAATCTTATTACTTTGTAACAGCAATTGCACTTGGTTAATATTATTTTCATTATATTTTATGTTCAAACAATGTAAAAATAATATGGCATCCATTCCATAAATTAGAGAACTACAATGCATATAATATTCTATTTTTTTTTAAAAAAACTAACCATTACAAAATCCAATGGCAAAATGATATCTACCTCGTTACTCCATGCTAGTAAATCATAAAACTAATGTCTTAAAGCTATCATTACTACTCTGTAATACATCAATCTATGTCAACTACATCAAATGTCTCTTGAGTAGCTACATTAGGTCTTATGTTGTCTTTGAATTTTTGAATGTGGCTAACATATGCATTCTCCTATTCTTATACACAAGGGTGATAGTGAACTCGCCAAAGCACGACAATGGAAGGAACTGGATGACCGGCTTCCAAAAATACCTACACGTACATCCAAAAAATTACATATCTTTACCAAATACATAAAATTTGCAATTACACAAATATTAGACAACAATGTTTGGTTATTTTCATAACTTAAACATGCACAAAATGATTTCCATTGACAAATCCAATGGCAATCTCACGACGATCAACTAGGGTTACTGGCAGTGTTCTCAAAATTAAGAAAGTGAGACAATGTTGCAATGACAAGTGGTACAAGACTACATTATAAAATGATGCAATAAGATGCCCCATGTCAGGCATAGTCATCCAACGATCAAAGCCTAGTCTATTTTCAAAATATGAAAGGATGTGTGTCAGCTCCTCAACCCTCTCATGTGACTCGTATAGTACGACGTATTCATCTCTGTGATTATTCAATTCAACTAGCAGATCACGCCCAACTTGCACCCAATCATTCTCTCCAAGACCAAGTAAACTTGCAATAGCTCTAAATCCACAATTCTCATCACCATCTACATCCTTCATCAACTTTATGAATGGTATTAACATAGGCGGGAAGTCACCAGCATATGCACTCGGTAAACTTGTTCTTGTACGATATGTCTTTGTCTTCACATTCCGCTTTTTCTTATGCACTTTTGAAGCTCTCTTTTTCTTTGACTAACTGAAAGCTAATGTGCTCTGGCTATAATGCCTATCGTCAACCAACTCAAATGCACACGGGTCACAACAACAAGATATATCAATTTTCTTATGTCCTCGACGTGGATTAGGTTTCACATCAGGCTCAATAAGAAAAGTGCTCGCGAGATTTGCAATTTCCCTAAACTTCTTCAACATATCCAATTGCGTGGCAATATCAGACTCTTTGAACCGCTTCAAAATCAACTCAAGTTCTGGGATACAAGTCAATTCCAACTTCTGTTCCTTCGGATTATGCACACATATAGTAAGTCACGTCCAATGTACATGTATGCTATTGCGTCGAATAGGACGGCCTTGTCTCATGTAATCTGCAATCTCGTGAACACAAGGTAAACCATGTATGCGCCTAAGAATGCACCCACATGCTGCAACATCAATTCCAACTAAATTTGTTCTCTTACTCTCTGCCAACATGTACTCCAATGCACAAATAGACACATTACCCCGAAGCTCTCTATTGAGACACTCCAGAAAGAGAGTATTCACCAATTCTGATAGCTCAGCATCCTGCAGTCAGCATAGAAGACATGCTTCGTCAACTCCAGCAGACTATTAAGACTATGCAGATAGATGCTGCCCGCAAAGCTGAGGTCACAGCCTGCCAAGCAAAATTGATAGATAGGCTTTAGCAACAGCAACCCCAAATCCAAAACCCTAAACCCTAAACCCTAAACCCTAAGCCCTAAATCTTAAACCATAAATCCTAAACCCTAAAAAACCCTAAACCCTAAACCCTAAATCATAAAAAATCCTAAACACTAAACTCTAAACCCTAAACCCCAAATCCTAAAAAACTCTAAACCCAAAACCCTAAATCCTAAACACTAAAACCCAAATCCTAAACCCCAAATCCTAAACCCTAAACCCTAAACCCTAAAACACTAAATCCCTAAACCTAAAACCCTAAACCCTAAATCCTAAAACCCAAATCCCTAAACCCTAAATCCTAAACTTTAAAAACTTAAACCCTAAATCCTAAACCCTAAACCCCAAACCCTAAATCCCAAACCCTAAACCCTAAACCCCAAACCCCAAATCCCAAACCCTAAACCCCAAAGCCCAAAGCTCAAACCCTATACCCTAAAAAAACCTAAAACCCCTAAACTCTAAACCCTAAACCCTAAATCCTAAAAAACCTTAAAAAAACCAAAACCCTAAACCCTAAATGCTAAACCCTAAATCCTAAACCATAAACCCTAAAAAACCCTAAATCCTAACCCTAAAAAACCCTAAACCCTAAACCTTAAACCCTAAACCCCAAACCCCAAACCCCAAACCCCAAACCCAAAATACCCTAAACCCTAAACCCCCCTAAAACCCTAAACCGTAAACCCTAAAACCATAAACCATAAGCCCTAAACCTTAAAAACCCCTTAAACCAAAAACTCTAAAAACCCTAAACCCTAAACCCCTAAAACCCTAAATCCTAAACCCCTAAAAACCCTAAACCCTAAACCCTAACCCCCAACTCTTAAACCCTAAGTGCTAAATCCTAAATCCTAAACCCTAAAGAAATATTTAGATAATAAATTACTTTGCATGTTCCTTATATAATATGGATAAAAGCTATGTGAATGTATTAATATATTATCGTGTTATCATTGTTTCTATATCCTACTTGCCATGTCAACTTGTGATCATGTTTTGTAAGTTATTTGTGTCCTTTATCTATGCTACATAGGTCTCATTGAATTTATTGTTGTAGATCTTTGTTGAATTTACTCTGATAGATTTTTATTGTCGGTGCACCTACAAGCCTTTATAGAAATAATCTTGATATGGTACTAACTCATCAAATATGTAATGAACTTCAACACGAATAGATTTAGCTTCTAAACCAATGCGACTATGCCTTCCTTAAGTGTGCATTAAAACATTACTAAAATGAACGAATAAATATTTTATTTTATTTTTTGAAGAGCAGCAAAACAATTTTATTGAGATAAAAGATGAAAACAAGTGAGTGGACAAGAAGTACTTGTACAAAAACTAGAAATCAAAACTAAAAACTGAGGAAGTGATAGCTAAACATATAGTGACAAACAGCCACCCATTCCCTAATAATCAAGGAAAGGGGTATGTCCTTGCACGGGGGGTGGTATGGCCTCAGATTCCTTTTCATTATAGATCATGTTATTGCTTTCCAACCAAATGGTCCAACAAAGCGCGAAAATAATGCAAGACCACAAAGCTTTGGCCTTCTTATTGCTTCCAAATCTTCCATAAGAGATTAGCAACAAATGCGTGCACACCCTCGGAGCAATTCATAGCTCATCACAAAGGCCAAAGAGATGCTGCGATTGTGCAATAGCCACCGAGCAATGTAGGAACAAATGATCCGCCGATTCCGCATCTTTTTTACACAAAATACAGCATTGAGGACCAAGAGAATGACTCGGTGCAGACACCTCATTTTTGACGACCCTTTAAGACTTAGATGTTCTTGCAGGTACATCCGATGATAAGCCTGCTTGATTGTCGAACGCACGAAGTCTCTAGCAGAATGCCATAGCTTTGAGCATTTCAAACCCTGCATCCATTTTGTCTCATCTTTGGACCATGCCTAGGTCTTTTCAGCTTGAAGTTCCTGATGGCTTGTCGGTCATCCTTGGAGGCTGCCGGCCACTTCTCCTTTGCCGGCCATTGATGTGCATTGTCTACCATCAATGAAGCCTTGTCGGCCACCACTGATGGCTGACTGGCCACCATTGTATGCTACAGAGATTTTTTTTTGATATTTTGTGCCGGTTGTTTGCACAGATTCATGCATCTTCCTACACGTGTATGGCTGGATGTTTGTGAGGGAAATTTTTGTTTTCTATATATAGGACCCCTCTTTCTCATGTGTGGGGATTAGAAAATTTGAGACATAAAAATTTTCTCTCTCTAGATTTCTCTCTCACTCTCTTGCAAAATTGTGTGCGTTTGCCTAGTTTCTCTACACTTTTCCCTACTTCTCCTAAACCAAATCCTCTCACCTTTGAGCTGAGGTTCCTTGGGGCCTTCTTAGAGCTCTTGAAGGTGGTTTTGGCTTGAACTTGTGCCTAAAGTGTTCTATGATTCAAGTGGTAGAATACTAGTCTTCTTATGTTGCTTTCAATACTTGTTTTTCTATCTTTTTCAATCATTTTTGGGGTTGGTTTTGAACTGTAAAAAGCTCTATTTTTGTGGCTTAAAAATGGTGGTTTGAGCCCTTTTTAGTTTGGGGGTGGTTCACCCTTCTCGCGTCTTAGTTTATAAAGCTTTTTCCTTTGTCCATCACTTTCAAACCAACTTTTTTGGGCCTTTTAACCACTGAATTTTAGAGGTTTTTCAGTGGAAAAAATCTCATTTTGAAGCCCAAAATTAGAGGAGTTAGCCTCCCCTCCTTGTGTCTTGTTTGCATGCTTAGTTAGCTTTACATGTTATCATGTTTTTCTTGCTTAACTTAGCTTAAGTCCAGCATGTTTTAGCCTATGAAATAGCCTGCTTTAGCTCTATTTTGGGCTGTTTGGTTCATTTGAACTTTGTTTTGTGTAGTTGTAGACCGCCCCGAACTCTCTCCGCACGCCCCCCTTTTGGAGAGGGCGCGAATTGGGTTCTAGCTACTACAATTCGGACTCCTGTCATGATTTTGAATCTAATCTCATAGAGGGCAATGTAAGACCGATAAATCACCAAAGACTCCAAATCTGGCAAATCGTTTTGGAAAATCGATTTTGATCAAGAAGTGCCAAACATGGACTGCTTTGCTAGATTACAGAATCGCCACCTAAATATTTTATTTTGGGAAATTTAGGAAACCCTGACTCGTGCCTAAGGCCACGTGTCCGTTATCACCAAAGTTGCCTCGGCTCGGGAACTTGGGTACAAAGGGGGAAGGTCATGAAATGAGTACCCCCGCTCGCCCGATCAAAGGATCGGCCTCTACTAATCATGATATGTTGTTTTGAAAACACATGTGTTCTTATTCCGGTTTATTAGCTAACCTCACTGTGTGATGTGCACAGCATACAAGTATAGACTAAATCACTCGATTTGGAACAAAACATCTCATGTTCGTTTTTTCGAAAATGGTTTGGAAGTGCTACTCACAAACAGGCTAAGATGCGGATTTGCCACCAAACAAGGTGGGCTTAAAACATGATGATTTGCCACTTCAAGTGGGTTTAAAACTCACATTTTGATGAATTGTTCCAATTCAAGTAATGAAGCCTTCATCCACAGGCATTCATACAGTTATATCATTTAAGCAAATAGCTTCATGGCAAGCATGCTAAACATGGCAACACTCACACTCATGCAAGTATGCTAAAGCATAAACATTTACAATGTACTCCGAGCCAAAATAGAAAACTAGTTAGAAATCATGCATGATCCTAGTTTATGTTAAGATGCCTAATGCAACACATGCAATAATGCAACACATGCAATAATGCAACTAATAGGCTCGGCTATCTAAGATGGCATATGAATGCAACACTTGACAACATACTTTGGAACACGTATTCAAGAAAGTGTATTGAAATACAATGCAGTTTGAATGATGCGCCGAGCCCAGTGCATGCAAGACGAATGAATGATGCACGCATGCAAGCATAAGTATGCTAATTGAAACATGCCGTAATCTAACCATCGAAAGTTGATAAGTTAAAGGGAGAAAGAAATGGGGTTGGAAGACATGCACACACGCACGCACCCTTATTACAACATTTGCCCTCTCGACAGAGGGTCCGAATGAATAAGCTAAGCTACTCTGAGCTACTTATTACAAATCAACTAATTAACTATGCTAAGCTAATTAATTACAAACCGAATCGAAACTAGCTATACTAAGCTAATTAGAATATTACAAAGATGAAATAAATTAGCTAAATACATTAACTAATTAATTACAAAAATCAGTAAATTAACTAGCTAAGCAAAGCAGTTAAAATGGCCTCGAGGGGAGGGAGACATGCATACTCGATTTGCTTCACCCAAAAAATGCATTGCCTTGCCATAAGTTGTCTCTATTTGCACTCACGGTGACCTCTTAACATCGAACACACTTCCAGGTTGCATCTGCCCCAAAACAGAAGCATTTTGGAAAATTTTGCTGCAAGTGGCCAGCCGACCACTTTAACTGGTCAGCAAGCTACCTCAACTGGCCGGCCGGCCACTTTAACTGGTCGGCAGGCTAGTGTAAGTGGCCGACCAGCCACTTTCCTTTCCAGAATCTCAACTTTGCTGCAACAGAGATCAACAAAGGCACAACAATGCATTTGCAAGGAAATGTGTGTGCAACTACTCTCCTTATCATTTCTCAAGCTCAAAGGAGCGTAGTACTCGACTCTCAAGCCACCAATTACGCATCTCAATGCATGATGGCCAAAGAGCCAAGCTCGCACAATGTTAGTGAATGCACAAACAACACATAAGAGCCTCCACCTCTAGCATGCATGATCAAGAGGGTTGGCGACCAAGAAATGCAACACGTTTCATCACTTTAAGTATGAAATGTGCCACATTCCTTGTGTTTGGATTAACATCTGATCCAAACACAATGCAATGCAAACAACATACTCATCTTTCAATGCTAAAGTGGCATGCAAAACTAGAATCTAACACACAAACAACACATGCATGACAAGCTAGAAGACTTAGGCATTAAAGCTAATGAAGTACACAACATTAGGACTATGCAATACATTGCTCAATGGACTAAACTAGCCCTAAACAGTCCTCATGCATGCCAAAACAGTGGCCAAAATGCTCTGAAATGATGGCATGAAAGGCAAGAAAATGATGTTCATGCATTGGCTCATCAATAAGGCATGAGGCACAACACTTAACCACAATTGAAGAGTGATATACATGAGAGTATGACAAGGCTATATGCTCTGAAATTATGTGTTAAATAATGCCATATCACATAAACATCACAAATAAGGCATGCTAGAAGGCCTAAATCATAAGGCTAGTAAAGAGCACTACCCAAGAAGCATGCAATACATAACACAAATGACCAAACCAACCCCAGACAGAGATTAAACATGCCACAACAGAGGCCTAAACATGCTGAAATAGTGGCCCAAAAGCTTAGACAAGCATGCATACGTATTGGCTCATAAACAAGGCATAAGGCACAACTCACAAAAGCTATGAAGGAGTGGAATATGTGAGAGTGTGACTACACCATATATACTGAAATCATGTGAGAAATGAGTTTAAGGCATGCAAACAACTCAAGTAAAGCATGCTAGAAACTTGACACTCAAAGCTAGTCAAAGCCACTTACACTACAACCCTACAAGGCAAGCCTCACATGGCCAAGACCATTCAAAACAGAGCTAAGGCATGCTAAAATAATGGCAAAAACATGTTGAGATAGAGCCAACACAAGCTAGGATGAGAGGCATAAAGCATGATGCATGTTAGGCCAACAAGTAGGATTACACTACAAGTATAAGATGCAAGCAATCAATGACCAAACCAACCAAAAAACGGAGCTATGGCAGGTCCAAAAGTCACAAAAACATGCTTTGACTAAGCTTCAAAAAGGGAGAGATACATGCTCATATATTAGGCCGCCAATATAAGCAAACAAGAATACAAGGAGAGGGGATCACCCCCTCCTATTTTGGGCCACAAGAACAACTTTTTACCACTGAAATTCCTTTGAGTTTCAGTGGTAAAAAGGCCAAGCAAGGGTCAATACAAAAGCTTAGAGAGTTGGCTCAAAAGGCTTAACAAGCCAAAGAGCAAAAGAGGGGGACCACCCCCGTAACCCCATAAGGTTCAAACCAACACTTTAAAGCCTTAAAAAATAGAGTTTTTGAGAGGCTAAAACCAGCCTTTAAATAGCATGCAAAGGTGGTAAAAGACTTAATCAAAACAAAGCTTTAAAAGGGGTATATGCTTACCCTTGAAGAATAAGAACAAGACAGCAACTTCAGCAACAATTCTGAACCAAAAGCAAGCCAAAGACCTCAAATGAAGCTCTAATAGACCTCAGCTCCAAAGTGAAGGTGTTTAACTAGGTGTTTGTGTGCAAAAGTATGAAGAAACAACACTTCTAAGCACAATAACACAATATAGAGAGAGTGTGAAAATTCTAGAGAGAGGGAGATTTTTAGGTCTAAAAAATCCGAACCCCTCTCAAGGAGGAGGAAGCTCCCTTTTATAGAGCAAACAAGCCAAAAAGCTTTCTCAATCCCTCCATACACGTGTATGGAGGATGAGTTCAGTGAGCCACAGCTGGCTCAAAATATCTAAAAATATCTAAAAAAGAGAAAAAGTGGCTGCCAGCCAGTTAAGGTGGCCTACAAGGGAGAAAAGTGGCCGGCAAGGCCCTCTCCCCCCCTAGGCAAGAGGCAACAAGGTATGGTCCAAAAACAAACCAAAAGGAAGGGATCCAAGAGACCCCAAGACAAGGCACTCAGTCGAAAGCTCCCGAAACTAGCCTACCAGCCACTGCAAGTGGCCTACAAGAGAGAAAAGTAGCCTACAGCTACAAAAAGTGGCCTACAGGCCTCTCTTTCCCTCCAAGCAAAGGCACCAAGGTTCGATCCAAAAACAAGGCCAAAAAGAAGAGAGTTAAGAGAACCCGAGACGAGGAGTTCAGCCAAACGCTCCGGAAACTCATAACAAGCACAAACATATGCAATCACCGAGTGCACAAACGATGACATCAAAGTCTTGAGGTCGGTCAAAAATGGGGTGTCTATAGTTGCCCCTCTTTGACAGAACTCGTAAGTCCTGAAATAACGGGAGTGAATGTCAAAGCCCAGAGACGACCCATTTTTGACAAGGCCAAAGACTTAGATAAACATGCAAGATAATAAAGATGCGCCCGCAGGCTGGGGCAAAATGCAAAGGACATACACAATGCAAGAGCATAACTTATGATCATACAAAGAAAGCTTGTAATGAGACATCTAGATGCAAATGTTATGCAAAGAAATGCTACAGCAAACTCGTACAAAAGCAAGTAAACACGAACCAAACTACATCTCATGCAAAAAGGATATAAGAAAAATTATGCAATCTTAACTACGACTCACGCAGGAAAGACTAAAAGCGACTATTGGGAACACCCGAGGTCTCAAACGAAACACCTCCTAGCATATCAAACGCAAAGGGAGAGGGACTACACAAGGGAGCGCAGTCATCCAAACGCATGTCAAACGCGAAAGGAGAAAGGTACGTCCAAACGCATGTCAAATGCGAGAGGAGAAGAGCGTCCAAACACGTGTCAAACGTGAGAGGAGAAAAGCGTCCAAACGCATGTCAAACGCGAGAGGAGAAAGGCGTCCAAACGCGTGTCAAATGCGAGAAGAGAAAAGCGTCCAAACGCGTGTCAAACACGAGAGGAGAAGAGCGTCCAAACACGTGTCAATCAAACGTGAGAGGAGAAGAGTGTCCAAACGCGTGTCAAACACGAAAGGAGAAAAGGGGCAATGCGAATACCGGAGGGTGGTACGAATGTCAGGCACTTGTCCCAATGTTCTAACCTGACCAAGAAAGTTCGAGAGGGCAGGAGAGATCTTACCTAGAGTTCCTCTGACCGAAACACATACAACATCGTCTGGTTGTGCCAGCTTCAAATGAACCGTACATACAATATTGTGCCTGCTCAAAAGAGAAACTTTGACATGTACAATATAGTAGACACACATGTTTAACGTTACATCAAGATATAATTTCAATACGAGATAAACGCGTGCATAACAATGCATGGGAGACGCGCATAACAATGCATGGGAGACGCGCATAACAATGCAAGTGAAACGATGCATAACAATGCAAGTAGAACGGTGCATAACAATGCAAGTGAGACGTGTGCATAACAATGCAAGTGCAACGG
The DNA here is from genome assembly GCA_036172215.1 of Camellia granthamiana. Classification (NCBI taxonomy): domain Eukaryota; kingdom Viridiplantae; phylum Streptophyta; class Magnoliopsida; order Ericales; family Theaceae; genus Camellia; species Camellia granthamiana. Next base: position 160,388,844 of record CM069907.1, on the reverse strand, counting down.
TGCATAACAATGCAAGTGGAACATGCATAACACTGCAAGTAAAAAGATGCATAACCATGCAAGTGGAACGTGCATAAGAATGCAAATGGAACGTGCATAATAATGCGAGTGAAAAGGTGCATAACAATGCGAGTGGAACGTGCATACATATTCTGTGCACAATAATTAATACATATTCGATGCAATATGCTCAATGAAGAAATGCACGTCTTGACAAGACCGATTCAGTTGTAACCTCTTATTTACCTCTCGGGGGAGTTGCAACAAATTAAAAGGATACACCTCATACGTGCTAAGCATCACATGCTGAAAACAAAATCCAGAGCTTCCGCGCAGGCCACTTGAGCTTAAAAAAATGTACTTCCCTTGCATTTTCTCATGCTATTGGGGATCTCTTGCTTTTGCATCTTACGTCTCTAAGCTACAGGAACAACCTTTTTTCCTGGCCATGTTCACAACTTTCCCTATTCTTCAACAGGGTGATAGACTAGGTTGGTTCAGTATCCAGAATTGAGGCGCATACCCTCTACCTCAATCTATGGGGCTTCCATACACCCCTGGGTATTTAAACCAGACTTTAGTCTCAGAAATCCCGAACCTTTGCGTTCTAGGCATCAGCCATTCGAACTCTAGTTTCCACCGTCTCAGTTGGTCTCCTAAGAACTCATTGCAAACACAGGCAAGATGCCTCTGGCAGGGAAATGGTGCTCAGGGAGAGCACTTCTGATCACCATTCTGACTTTGAAGTCAGCTTGAGCTTGGAGTAGAGGCACACTCATACTTTGGAGCATTAACAAGGCCTGAAGAGCTACATTCGAAGTATAATCTCGGAATTTGAAACAAACTCAAATGCTCCGATTTTCCCTCTTGCTTTATTTCTCTTTTTGCTTTGTAGTATAGTACATTGTACAGCCTTAGACAGTTTTATTTTCATAAAACTTTGTACTTTTGTAAAGAGAAACCATGATGGAATGAAAAACAACTTTTTTGATTCAAAAAGTGTTGCATTTTATATTCTAAGCATTGCATCGCTCCATTTTACACAAAAATGAGATTGATGGAAATTGATCATTTGTCAATTGCAAAGTCAAGTAGTGAACCAACACAACAAACAAAACAAAACAACTTAAAGAACAACTTCATAAGCAAAACAACAACTCAATAAACAAATTGTAACAACTCGATAAGTAAAGTTCAACAACTCAATAAACAAAAGCGACAAACTTGACGGTAAGTCGACAAAACCATAGCAGAACGCATCCGGAGTAGAACAAAACACAGATTTTCAGCACTCCCAGCACACAAACAAACCAAGACAAATCTGTCGGGGACAAACAGTGGCTGCCAGCCACTTATAGCCCTTGTCGGCCACTTTTTGCCTTTGTGGACCACTTAAGTGGCCGGCCGGCTAGTTAAGGTGGTCGGTCAGCTACTTGAACTGGCCAGCCGGCCAATATTTCTGGGAATCTCCATATTTCTGCCATCTGTCCTCCACTTAATGCTCTATCTTCCATAAAGGTTCCAGCTTTGTGGGTTCCTCATTCCAACTCCATTTTTGCTCCAAATGGAAGTATTTCTTGCCCAAAAACTCTCCGAGTGGCTCTCAGCTTTGGATGGCTCAGAAAAACTGAATTTTTGGGGTTTCGAAATAAATGCACTATTCACGCTGAGCCGCACCCCGCTGCATTTTTCGTTCCTCCATGCCGCGGCTAGGTGTTGGAATCCGATAACTCATGTTTTTAGCTTTGGCGGACAAGAGATATGTCCCACTTTTGAAGATTTCCAAGCTTTAATGGAATCTCAACATGATGAGAAGATCTTGCTCCGGCTCCGTTTTGGCCACATCCAGGCTTTAGGATGAATGTGTGGGCTTACTTTGCATGACGCTCGGTCTTTGATTCACGATGGGGAGTTGGACGTCCCCAGCTTGATTCATCGGTTTTCTAACACCAGTGACCGCGGCGACCATCACTGGTAGGGTTTTCGGCGACATGCCCTCTGTTTGTGCATGTTGTCTCATTTCTTGCTTGCCTCCGGCTTTGGAGGGTCCAGCATTCGTTTGATTGAGGTTGCCCAAGGCTGAAAAGAGGGCAAGAGCTGCATTAGCATGACACTAGCTGAGACTCTAATGGGCTTGGATGCCTTCCATCGCCAGAAGACGGCTAGGTTCGCAGGGAGTCCACTACTCTTACAGGTAATGTTTCCCACCCTTCTCACATGTGTTTCTCACATCACTCGGCCCTCAGACTTTGTTTTTCTCTCAAAACCCTTTCCTCACTTTTCTGTCCACGTACACCTCTTTATTCTTTAATCTCTCATTTTTCATCCCTTCCTAGATATAGTTGATGGACAAGTTGAGAGTGGTGGACTCATGCCCAGCATATTCAGCACGCTGCTATTTCTTCCAGCAACGACTAGTTGATGCCCCAGAAGAGGGATGGTGGTACGAATGGATGTGCAGTCTATCTGTTGCCAACATTGCTTGACGCTGCCCCTGGCTTAATCTGCCGATGATGAGCTACAGCATGTCTCAACAGCCAGGCATTCAATTAATTGGCCTAACACACTGTGTCTTCTACTTCCCATTTCGATTCCGATGCCAATTTGGACATGATCAGATCTGCCCGGAAGCTGGGGTAGAGTATACTGCTGCACTTCTAGTCCGAGGCTCATAGCTAGCTTGGTATGCCACAGCATAGAGGATGAGAGAGCTCCTGGTCCCGCTCCCACTTTCAGTTGTGCCCTTTCCAGTGAGTGCATAACTTGGCTTGATGAAGAAGCACAGACCGGGCCTACTTTGGCATCAGAGGCTTCCACAAACTCTGGGAGGGGGCGCAGGAACACTTGAATATGCCCTGAGTTTATTTGCTTTAATCAGTACTTTCATGTTTTCTTTATGAATGTAATAAAAAGCAACTTTGATTTGTATTCAAGAGTAGGAGAACTCTGTACTGAAATCAATGAAATTGAAGGTTGTGGGTACTAAAAATTTTCCGTTTGGTCCAAAAATGGTCTAAGTTGTAAAAAGATTAATTTGAGCAAAATCAACTTTTATTAAAACTTTTCAAAACCATTTTCGATATGAATCACAACTAGACACGCCTGAGATCTATCCTCGAGATGTACAACCCCAGGCCCGGCAACTGGAAGGTTGCCCCTAGCCTGAATAGCACTGCACTGGAGATCACAACCGAACTCTTGAATGCAGAATAGACAAAGATAACCAACCTGATCACATGGATAAAGTTGATTTGGAAGTGTTTATGGCTGGACTTCAGAATGAAGTTGCCTACGTATCCCAAAAATGGGAATCAAGCCTGACGTAGTTCCGGGTCTGGTTCGCTCGTGTACTAACACTCTCCTTTTGCGCTCTAACTTTTGCCAAGGTCGCCCTTTCTGGGTTTTCAACCTTGCGAGCTCAGTTTTTATTATTTCAAATTTTATGTGCTCTAATTTTTGCCTAGGTCGCCCTTTCGGGTTTTCGGCGTAGCAAGCCGCTCAGGGATAGTATTTGTTCAACTTGTCCATGTCGATCGGCTGGGAGAACTCAAGGCCATCTAGGTCCATCAGAACGACAGCTCCACCTGACTAGATTGATTTGATGATGTAGGGACCAATCCAATTAGGTCTGAACTTGCCCCTAGGGTCGTGGATGGGAGCTCAGTTGTCTTTAAGCGCCAAATCCCCCTCCTTTAAATTCCTGGACTTAACCTTCTTGTTGAAAGCCCTGGCAATTCTTCGTTGATAACCCTGGACATGATACATTGCTTTCAGCCTTCTTTCATCAAACAGCATGAGTTCTTCGAACCTGCTCTGCTGCCAATTTGCCTCAGCAATCTGGCACTCGGCTATAACCCGCAATGACGGAACCTCAACTTCGATAGGCAGAACAGCCTTTATCCCATAGACCAAGGAATACGAAGTTGCCCCAGTAGAAGTTCAAATTGAAGTTTGGTAGCCCCAAAGAGCAAATGGCAAATTATCTGGCCAGTCCCTGTAGGTTTCTACCATATTCTACAGAATATGCTTGATGTTCTTGTTGGCAGCCTCAACAGCTCCGTTGGTTTGCGGCCGATATGTGGATGACTTATGAAAAGCCACATTGTACTTCTCCAACAAGTCGATCACCTCCTTCTTGAAGTGGGAACCATTATCCGAAATAATCTCATTCGGGACCCCATAGCGACAGATGATGCTGTTCCTGATGAACTTAGCAACATGCAATACCTTCAGCACGGCATAGGATTGGGCCTCAACCCACTTTGTAAAGTAGTCTATTGCTACCAGAATATACTCATGCCCGTTCGACCCCTTTGGGGTAACTGGCCCAATCACATCAATCCCCCAGACTAAAAACAGCCACAGTGAAGTCAAGTTGTATAGCTTTGATGGCGGAATGTTCATGCAGTTTGCATGGATCTAGCATTTGTGGCATCACCGAACAAAGCCAATACAATCCTCCTCTATGGTTGACCAATAATAACCCTGTCTAAGGATCTTTCGGGCTAGCATTACCCTGCTCATGTGCGCTCCACACTCTCTTCCATGGATGGCATCTATCAGGCGCTTAGATTCTTCAGCATCAACACACAGTTTGTGCATCCCAAGATGACCCCGCTTGTACAGTTTACCCCCGCAGACGATGAACTGAACAGCCATTCTTCGAATTGCCCTCTTGTCTTTGGCGTTTGCCCCTGGTGGATACACCTTCTTTTCCAAGAAGTTCCAGATGTCATAATACCAGGGGTGTTGATCTTGTACTTCGTCTATGGCAGCAATCAACTAATAGGTGGGTACGAATTTCTGTTCGATGATGATCAGACGCATCCGGAAGATAGAGTTGCTAATGAATCAGCGAACCTGTTGTTCTCTCTTAACAGATGAATGAAGTTTAGTTTCTCAAACCGAGAAATCAGAATGTCCAAGGTCTGGTGATAGATCTTCATATTTGCTTCTTTAACTCTCCAATCTCCTTTAGCTTGAGATACAACAACGTTCGAGTCCCTGATGACGTCCAACCTTTTTGCCCCTAGTTCCAGGGCGACTTCTAGTCCAGCAATACATGCCTCATACTCTGCCTCATTGTTCGATACTTTGAACAGGAGTTTGAAAGCTAAGGGTATACGGAAATTATCGGGTGCTATTAGTAACACCCCTATCCCGTACCCGTATTGGTTTGACGCTCTGTCAAAGTACATAGTCTAGGTTTCTTCTTCAACATACAGAATGGCCTCGTCCGGGAACAGATACTCTACTGCTTAATCCCCGTCCACTGGGTGATCGGCTAGGAACTTCGCTACCGCTCTCCCTTTCACTGACTTGCGCGTCATGTACTTTAAATCAAATTTGGAAAGCAGAAGCAACTAACAAGCTAGCCTACCCGTAAGTGCTGGTTTCTCGAAGAGATATTTGATGGGATCCAATCTTAAAACCAGAATTACGAAGTGAGCTAATAGGTGGTGCCTTAGCTTCTTGGTAGCCCATACCAAAGCCAGATAAGCCTTCTCCAGCGGAGTGTAGCGGGTCTCGTAATCCAGCATTTTCTTGCTCAGGTAGTAGATAGCCCTCTCCACTTTGTCCTCAGACTCCTGTGCAAACATGCAGCCCATCGTCATTTCGGTCACCGATAGGTACAGAATCAACGGTTTTTCCGGCTCTGGTTGCGACAACACAGGTGGGTTCTGTAGATATTGCTTGATCTGCTCGAAAGCAACTTGGCATCGATTGTCCCATTGGAACTTCTTTCCTTTCTTCAGGAGACCAAACAGTGGTTCACAAGTCAAGGTTAATTTTACAATAAACCGTCTTATGAATTGCACTTTACCCAGAAAGTCTCACACCTCCTTTTTAGTCCTCGATGGTGGCATTTCTAAGATGGCCTTGATTTTGGAAGGATCGACCTCGATACCTCTCTGCGTGATCAAGAACCCCAGCATTTTCCCTGCTGTAACACCAAAGGTACATTTCTAAGGATTCAGCTACAACCGATACTCTCTGATCCGTTGGAAAAATTTCTATAAGGCGGTGTAGTGGCCCTCTCTTTCCTTGGACTTCACAATCATGTCGTCCACTTACACCTTAACCTCTTTGTGGATCATATCGTGCAAAATTGTGGTTGCAGCCCGTTGATATGTAGCCCCTGCATTCTTCAAACCGAACGACATCACCCTATAACAATAGGTTCCTCACGGGGTAGTGAAAGCAGTTTTCTCCCTGTCTTCGGGTGCCATCAAAATCTGATTGTAGCCTGAAAACCCATCCATGAATGAGAGTAGCGCATGCCCAGCAGTGAAGTCCATTAATTCGTCGATATCCGGTAGAGGAAAGTCGTCCTTCGGACTAGCTTTGTTCAAATCCCTGAAGTCCACACATACCTAAATTCTGTCGTCTTTCTTCGGCATCAGAACTATATTGGCCAACCAAGTTGGATACTCAGATACTAACAGGAACCCTGCGTCAATTTGCTTGGTGACCTCTTCTTTGATTTTCAAAGCCTAGTCCGGGCGGATCGTTCAGAGCTTCTGCTTAACAGGTCGAGCCTCTGGGTCAAGAGGGATCCAGTGCTGTACAATCTCAAGATCGATTCCAGGCATGTCTTCGTAGGACCATGCGAAAACATCTTTGAAATCTTTCAATAAAGTGACTAAGCGCTCGCGTTCCTCCGAAGACAACGTGGACCCGATCTGGACCAGCCGCAGGTCCTTCTCGGTACCAACATTAATTGGGGTGATTTTATCAACCAAAGGTTTTACAAACCTCTCCTGCTCTTGATCAAGCAAATGTTTTAAAACCAAAGGAATTTCTTCCACGTCGTTTTCATCAAAATTTTGAAAATCCTGATTAAGGCAATAAACTAAAGGCACAGAAAAGTACTCAAAAGCCACAACTGTACCATTCTCATTAATAACATCCAGCCTGTCTGATCCTTCGGTTACAACAGACTCAAAGGAAAAGGAAAATGAAAAAGACAACCTAAACAGGACAATGGCATCCGGGTTATCACCCCCAAGAATACCGGACTCAGACTCAGAAGAGCTAGAATCTGATTCCGACTCCACAGACTCTGTGGAATCAAATTTTGGCTCACTACCTGATCCAAAATTGCTTGATAAAAGGCCCTCCTCGTACTGCCAAACGAGGGAGGGTGCGATGGATGCATCAAGAATGCCAGAAGATGGGCCCACAACCACTTCATCCCCGATCATGGAAACTGAGAAGTTATCCCCTAAGCACTCCGGTATGATCTGAGGATCTAAGAGGAGACAAGACAGCGCTACCCCCATCTCAATTCTGTGCTATCGGACTCATCCTCCTTGCACTGCTCAGCCTCAGCTGGTGGGTCTGTCTGCTCTTCAGCAACTTCGTCCCCTGACAACTGAAGGTCAAAAACGATCTCGAAGCCGAGCAAACGCCGCTTTTCTGAATTCAGCCATGGCTCTGGAAAGCCGCAAAACGGGAAGTCTTTCCCCTCCCGGACAAAGCGTCCGTTTAGGGTTCCCTGATAAGTCTGTGCACCAACTCGTAGTGCTTCCAGGCTTGCTTTGCCTTGGCTCTTCCAGCCATCTCCCTTCCTTTCCTGGCCCAAACCTCTTTGCTAGGCAGATAAACTAAACCAAAGGTATATGGTTTGTGTGGCACTTCGGCCAATGCTGTGACGCCCTTCCGGCCACTTCGTCCCAATCCCATCTGGGGCATGTGTTGAAGCTTGTTCATAAGGTAGACAGATTGTGCACTAACGTACAGTCCCTCATCAACAGCTAGCATATCCTGTACAATCCGGGCCCCAGCTAGGGTGAATCCTGACAGAAAAACATCCTCCATGCCGTGCTCAATCTCCAGAACTGATGTAGAAACCTCTAGCGGCGGATGTATTGAAGAGTTACCAAAAACAATTGTCACCCCCTTCCCATGGGGGTATTTTAACATTTGGTGTTAGATGGAAGAGATGGCTTTCACTTGGTGTAGCCACGGCCGCCCAAGGAGCAGATTAAAGGTGGCTAGAACATCCAAGACATGGAACTCAATGTCATGCTGCCCCAGGCCAATCTTAGTCTTGATCTGTACGATCCCCATCACCTTCCGGCTGGTATTATCATAAGCCCGTATCACCTGGGCTGTAGGCATGAAATCTGCTGGCTTCAACCAGATAGCATATGCCGTTCTCGACAAATATACATTGATCGCAGACCCTGTGATGCCCCTGAAAAATGTATTCACTTTATAGACCCTAATGTTTGAATTATTTTTTTTAAAAGCCCCTCTGTTACTTGATTATTTCAGATCTTGTCGGTTAGCGTTTTATTTTTATTTTCTTCAAAACTGGAATTTTCTTAGCCAGATTAGGTTCCCTAACCTAATTTAATTTAATTCTACATGAGTAAGATCCCAACACATGTATTTAACACCAAGCCCTTACTTCTTTAATTAAATTCAAAATTTACCTCAAAAACTAGTACTTGTACCTTTGTACCTTGAGTACCATCAATCATGTAAGATGTATATATACACCTTGAGGAATGTGCCCTAGTACCTAAAATGATTAAAATAATAACCCCATCACACTTCCCCAAGGCCGACCACCCTAGGGAGAAGAGAGGAGCCAATTTTCAAGATTCATGATTATGAAAATCTAGAAACTCACAAACCTAGTACCCTAGACTAGGATGCTAATTCCAAAAACTAGTTTCATTACAACTAAATGTTGCCTAAACCTATGAGTAACCCTCCCAAATCATCCCTATTCCTTTAAAACTTCAAACAAATCCTAACCTTTCCATCCATTTCTGACTAATGGGCTTTTAGGACATTTTACATCAAAAAATTGTCTATAAATACCAACCTCCTCTAGCTTGGCAAGCACAAACTATTGGAAATGGTTATAAAATTCTGGGTAAAACCAGAATTTTTTCCTAAGTTTGGTCTATTTTTTAGGTGGGCCCTGTGCGTCGATTTACGCGGGTCAAAGTGATAACACGTTCTATGCCGCGTTGTGATTCACGTGGTATATTTGGTTACTCAAAACCATTACCGAGTGAATGGGAAATTGAAGCTAAAGTATGCTCCATGGAAATGGAGTTTTGGTGAAAAATCCTTAAAAGTATCGAATAAGGCTTGTCCCACATTGATTTGGTGGGAAGTTTTGAATGGGTTTATAAGGCATGGGTTTTGTACTTGGGGTGTGCCCCAAGGGGGTACCCAAGTGTTTTAGAGGGAGAGGTTATGGGCAAAATGGGCTTGACCCATTGCACCCAAAAATCACCACACGCGCGCGCGCGCCGCTGTCCGTCCGGTCGGTCGGGCACGGGTGTGTGGCTTGTTCGGCCCAGTATTAATCTTTTTGGGCCAAAAACATTCGAATTTAATTTTATTTTTGGTAAAATAAAATCCAGAATTCAAAATAAACTGGTTTTGTTTTACTGTACATCCAAACAGGGCCCTTCCCGTTTTCAAATTAAACCGAAAATAAACTAGTTTGGTTTTACTATACATCCAAACAGGGCCCTTCCTGTTTTTTATCTGTTTAAATTATGAACCCAACAGATTCAAATCTGTTTGAATTCAAAACCAACAGGTTTCATACCTGTTCAATTCAAAACCTACAGCCACCTTTACATCTATAAATAGGACAACCCTTATTTGATGTTTTACATTCAGAAATTTTGTATTTCACCTCTGCAAATTCTATTCTTCATTTTGCTGCATTTTATTTTTGTGAGAGAGAGTATAAACACTTAGTGTGTTCGTTAGGCAAACAATTTGTAGTGCTGCTATTGTTTGTAGTAGATCATTTTATCCTGTGAGATAGACATCCAAATTCTGAAAGTACCGAGGAGAGGACGAATCTACCTTAAGGACACAGTGTCAAACACTGGACTTGATCAGATTATAATTCAAAGAAATTAATCAAGTAAGTTACTTAATTTATTTTCGGTGTTTTATTATTTATTTAAATCAGATTTTAATTTTATTTTTGTAACAAAATAAAATCTGTTTTTATTTATTTATTTTTATTTCGAGTTTGATTTTTGTAATCAAACATATTCTCTCTTTTCCTTTATTTCTTTTATATTCTGTTTGTTGTTAAGTACACAAACTGAATTATTTAATTACAGTGAAGATTGTCCAACACAAACACCACACCCACACACACACTTTGGCTAGAGAGAGGGAGGAAAGCAAGAGAGAGAAGTCTAGAGAAGAAGAGGGAGGAAGTAGAGAGCCTTCTTGTACAAAGCTTAGTAGGTAAGCCACAACACAACCCTTTTCTTTCATTTTCCTTTTTCAAATACATGTTTCTAAGGGTTCTAAATAATGTTTTCAGATCTGTTATAGATGAGTTACCTGTGTTCAAAATGCTAAGAGTTGAGTATTGATTCTATCTCTCTTGTATTTTCCCCATTTCGGCACAAAACCATTGTTTTTATACCAATCTCTCAACTTTCCAAGGGCACACTTTCAAGCAAATTTTCCGAGTTAAATATATGTTAGTCAGCATGATTTCTTCACAAAAGAAACACTTCCCTTTGGTGGAACTCTTTTCTCATAAAACTTCTTGTTTTGGGCATAGTACCTTAGAATCTGTTTTTGCAGTCCACTTCCAGAAATTCTAGAAAAATGCATAAAATTATCCTGGACCTCTATTTTATGTCAAAATCTTCCTTGAAGAGTTAGCTTTCAACTAAAATTTGTTTCATCAAAAAAACATTAAGCGGTTTGCAAGAAAATCAAATTTTCGTAACGGTCGGCAGATCTGGACAGAATCTGGACAGTGCTGGAATGTTTTCTAAATAACTTAGAATCTGGAAAAGCAATCCCATTTCTGAAAAATGTTCTAGAAACTAGATCAAATTCTCTACGAACCATAGGAAGGCCAAGTCCGATGAAAGATCTAAAATAGTCCGTTCATTTTAATCTTTGTGCAATACTAAATATGGAAATTGTGTTATATGCGGGTGTTTTATACCCTTGAGTTCATGAGATTGCTTATTAGCTTATGATCATATCTTGGCATGATGTTATATGTGTTATGGTTATGTTATTTGCCTTTCTCATCTTAAGAATGCCTGCTTGTATGGATATTATTGTCTTATAAGTTGTCTAACCTTGATGTAAAATATTTAACTCAATGGAAAACCTAATTGGGAGGGTATTGGGCTTTTGAGCACTTGATTAATGAAAAGATGAGAATGTGTGATATATGGTTTGTTGGGATGTGTTCCCTATTTGAAAGTTAAAGTCTTACGCAAGTGGTTTTCAAAACCCTTGAACGGAGCGGTTATATTCGGACCCTAGGTGGTTTCGTGTGAGGAGGGATTCGGGTAAGGCCTTATTTTGCCGTCTCTTTTGAGGCCCTGCAGTTGGCGCTACGCAGTATATAACCTTTGGTAGGCATCCGAGGTTAGTTCTGCAACAAAGCAGCAAAAGAGGGGGCATACCAAATAATCTGCGTCCGATTCTTATGGTTGGGAGGACGAAATCTCTTTGGGGGATTTCTAGTTTACTAACATCTAACTTAACCCTTTTATTTATTTATTTATTTGAGTATCATGCTTTACTACTTGATGTTATAATTGTGATTGTGTATTGGAATGGGAAAAATGGATAGGGGTGTGTGTGTTTACTGGGCATTCAAAGCTCACGGCGTATCATGCCAGGTGACGAAGAGGAACTCATAGCTGGAGACGTCGAGCCTGAAACCTTCGAAGACTTTTGGCTATCCTAGAAAAAAAAAATTAGAAGTTTCTTTTTGGATATTTTGTAAGACTCATATAAAGATTTAAGCTTTCTTTTGAGATTGTAATGTAATGGAACTATCTTCTGAATTAAGTATATTATGGTTGTTATGTATTTGTATTCTACGTATATGTATGAACCTTACAGTTGCTTATGAGACCTTGTGTCAATACCTTTTAAGATCTGTCAAAAGGATAGTGCGCTGCCTAAGAAAGCTGGACTTAGAAGGGAGGCTATTTTGACTCCTTCAACGATCTGGGATCTTACTTGGATATTGACCATAGGACTCATTAATGACTCTCCCTTGACTGCAACCAATAGTGTAGAATCGGGGTGTCACAGACCCCGTCTCAACCAGGACCACCGGTATCCACTTTTCTATGCACTCCACAGAGATGTAGAGCGGTTTGTTATGATCAGAGCCCTCAGGCGGCAATTCTTTGTCGATGAAGGTCAAGGTCGGTGAAGCTCCACCTGGAAACACCAATCCCACCAACTGCTTAGGAGTTGTATCAATTGAAAGCTTGGCCTTATGCATGGCAGAAAGGACAGCTTGTCTGTGAACTTTTTAGGCCATAAGCAGTCCCCAGATGGAGATGTCCGCTTGAATTTTCTTTAGATGTTTTAGTACAGCTTCCTCCTCCAGCAGCTTTTCTTTCTGCCTCTCTGCTTCTTTGTCCTTCCCAGATGCCTCCGATTGGTCCAAATGTGGGAGCTTGAAGTACCGCCCACTCCTGGTCATATGGTCAACCTCCTCAATATATCAGGTGTCGTCCGGTTAGTTCTGCCCCCAGTCCTCGTCAGTGTGGGCAAGACGTAAGTCGTCATCTTCTCACCACATGCCATCAGTAATCGACAGACAGCTGTCTAGTCCCGCTATAGCTACTTCTGTGCTCATAACACATTCCACACCCTCAGGTGCCTTGGCTTTTCTAGCCCTGTTGTCATTATCAACCTTTTCTTGCTCAAACCTCTTTAATGTAGCCTCTTGCTCCATATCGGCTGTACACAGACTGCCCGAATCCCAAGCAAAATTCTTCGCACCGGTGCTCTCCAGCGATTCTCCCTGATTGTCGGCCATTCCAGCCACTATAGGTGTTCCCGTTTCTGACGATCTCTATTCTGGCTGAGGTTCCTTAACAACATCTGGCTCATCACTGAGCCACCCAGTGGTATCTGCTGATCCATTCAAGTCGAACCAATTGACGCTTATATCTCCCGGATCCTGCTCATTAAAGAACTGCAGATTGGCAATATCCTCCTCCAGCTCCACTAGGTCATCTAGCCCCTAACTCAGTCCATTCTCCCAGACCACACTGATCTCCGCCCCAGTTGGCAACTCTACCCTCGACTTAGCCTGATCTATTGACGTAATATAACCACACGGGTTATACGCTTCCTCGGTAAAGCTCTTAGATCCCTCAGGCTTCGAATAAACATTCCCACTCTCCTCCAAAGTTAGGCCAATTCTGTCCTCGACAGTCATCACCACTGGCTCGGGTTAAGTTTCGGAGATGCCCACCATGCATAGGTCTGTGCTTTCAGGGATGAACACCTCAAGCTTGGGTAGGTGGGAGGGTGTGATGTATATGCTTGGGTCATATGGAATGGCCGTGGTTTGGATTAGGTTGATGTGTTTGGGTGGTGGAGCTTGGTTATGTGGTGGAAGTGGGTTGGTGGTGACATTCGGCTTCTCTGGAGGCGCAATCATCTTGTTGTCAATAAGATCCTGGATCTCATGACGCAGTCTGTAGCACTAGTCAGTGCCGTGACCATGCTGTTGGTGAAAGGCACAATATTTGGCCGGGTTATAGGAAGCAGGAAGTCTGTCTGGTAATGGCCTCGGCTCCAGGGGCTTTAGATGCCCCTTTCTGATTAAAACCCCCAGGGCCTTGGACAAAGGCATATACAGCGGGGGTAAAAGTCCTCTGGCCCCGAGGTGGGTATTTCACTGGTTGAGGGGTGGCACTAGATGTGCCGGTAAAGGGTGTGGATGTTCTTGGTGTGGTGGTGGTGACCATGCCCACGTCAGAAGTCCTTGCGGCTGCAGCACTACTCGTACCGACATTTTAACCCCGGGTAAATGTCCTCTTAGGCTGCTATCTCTCATGGTCAATCAGACATTGCTTTATGGCATCCTCAATCTGTACCCCAATCTCGTGTAAGTCAACAAAGGTGGGAAGGGGTAAGACGATCATTTTTTGCATGAGCTTGGGTTGAAGATTGCGCACAACCATCTTATTTGATCTTTCTCAAGCGGCCTGGTGGTCATCATAGAAGCCTTGGCTCTCCAACGGGTTACGAAGTTAGAGAAGCCCTCTTTCGACTCTTGCCTAGTTGCCTCGAGATCACGAGTCGTGACCTCGATTTGAGTGTTGTATGAATACTGGGCGACGAAGGCCTCGGCCATCTCCTCCCAACTTCTTTTCACTGAGTCCTCCAGTTTGGCGTACTAGATAGCCGCGATACTCGACAGGGTCCAACCGAAGAGTGAAAGCTTTTACAATCTGGAGAGGCCCATTGGCCGTAGGATATCCGAGAACAACCGCAGATATACCATAGGATCTCCAGAACCGTCAAAATGGTCTATATGCGGCATCTTGAACCGGTCTGGCAACGTCACCGCTGAGTCAGTGTATCCATCCTCTATGTCCGGAATGGAATTAACACCTTGAGCTCTTTTGAACAGCTTTTCTAGCTTGCTCACTTTCAGCGCTGTTGGATCCACCTCAAATTCAAATGGAGTGTCCACTGGATTAGCCGATGCTTTAGACATATGAGGTGGGATTGGCAGTGGGACTGACCCTGTCGGAACATCCGTATTTTCCTGGATGTGAGCCACCTCCCCGGGTGTTGGAACCATAGGTGGGGGTGGGGATGGATTCGAAGCAAACGCTCCTGCTTGTTGGGGTTGCTGCTACTGCTGAAGTCCGGCAATTAGTTCTTCTTGTTGAGCCACAACTTTCGCCTGACGGGTGGTAATCTCTGCCTGGTGGGCAGCATCCCGCTACATGGCCTGCACGGTCTCTTGGAGTTGACGCATCATGTCCTCCATATTAACTGGAAACTGCTGATCTAACTGAACAGGTGTGTATCTCCTCTCTGAGGTGGAAGCAGATATGTCAACCCAACCGCGCACAGGTGAGGTGGATAAGGACCGCTGATCTGTTAACCGCTGTAGTGATGATCTGTGCCTAGACGACCTCCATCTCGTAACCGGGGGTAAAGAAACCAACACTGGTTGTCCGTCAACTAGATCCTCAGATCGATGAACTCTCCCAACTCTGGTCCAGAGTGCTCGGGGGGTTATCTGCCTTTTCGGAAGCAATGATGCAATACTACCTTGCAAAAAGATAAATAAAGCAAAAAGAAAACAAAAATCAAAAAATAGACAGCATTCCGGCTTTAGATAAGGACAACACACAGTTGATATCGTAAGCTGAACAAACTGTTCTCAAACACTGATCTCTACCCCCAAATCACTACCTCAAATCTGATACCCCCAAATACTGATGTCCTCAGACTGATACCCAGACATGCAAACTGATACATACATCCTGTAGAGACACATCTCTAACAGCACATAGCAAGCAAGTGAGAGCCAAAACACCCCTATGGTAGGGTAGGGTTTCCCTATCCTATTTTGTCAGGAGCTAGGGTTTCACTATGCACGCAGCGGTTTCAAACAACCTACATTCGGGTAAACAACCTATCCTAATTTGGAATGGTCTCTACGGCTTCCGATATGCAACTAGGTCGAATGGTCGAAAAGGGTGCCCTGGTAAAAATCGAGGTTTGTGTTCCCATCGTGGCAGAGCCCGTAACGGGTTAGCCTTATGGCACGCTTTTCCAAGCAAGCCTCCGGCAAACTGTTCAGGAATAGTAGACGGCAAACACTATGACTTAGGCGCACCAATGCAAATGCAATGAAAAGAAACACATAAGTGTAAACAAAACAACATATCATGAGTTCGAGTCAAGTTCTCTAATTCCCCAGCAGAGTTGCCAGAAACTGTAGACCGCCCCGAACTCTCTCCGTGCGCCCCCCTTTCGTAGAGGCCGCGAATTGGGTTCTAGCTACTATAGTTCGAACTCTTGTCACAGTTCTGAATCTAATCTCACAAAGTGAATTGTAAGACTGATAAATCACCAAAGACTCCAAATCCGGCAAATCGTTTTGGAAAATCGATTTTGATCAAGAAGTGCCAAACATGGACTACTTTTCCAGATTACAGAGTCGCCACCTAAATATTTTATTTTGGAAAATTTAGGAAACCCTAACTCGTGCTTGAGGCCACGTGTCCGTCATCACCAAAGTTGCCTCAGCTCAGGAACTTGGGTACGAAGGGAGAAGGTCATGAAATGAGCACCCCCGCTCCCCCGATCAAAGGATCGGCCTCTGCTAATCATGATATGTTGTTTTGAAAACACATGTGTTCTTATTCCGGTTTATTAGCTAACCTTACTATGTGATGCGCACAACATACAAGTATAGACTAAATCACTCAATTTGGAACAAAACTTCTCATGTTCATTTTTTCAAAAATGGTTTGGAAATGCTACTCGCAAGTAGGCTAAAACGCGGATTTGCCACCAAACAAGGTGGGCTTAAAACTCACATTTTGATGAATTGTTCCAATTCAAGTAATGAAGCCTTTATCCACAGGCATTCATGCAGTTATATCATTTAAGCAAATAGCCTCATGCCAAGCATGCTAAACATGGCAACACTCACACTCATGCAAGTATGCTAAAGCGTAAAGACTCACAGTGTACTCTGGGCCAAAATAGAAAACTAGTTAGAAATCATGCATGATCCTAGTTTATGTTAAGATGCCTAATGCAACACATGCAATAATGCAACTAATAGGCTCGGCAATCTAAGATGGCATATGAATGCAACACTTGATAACATGCTTTGGAACACGTATTCAAGAAAGTGTATTGAAATACAATGCAGTTTGAATGATACGCCGAGCCCGGTGCATGCAAGACGAATGAATGATTGTAGACGGGCCCGAACGTCCCAGGAGAGATCCCGTTTTGTTCATTTGGGCTTACTACAGTAGCAGACTCAAATGTCACGGTTCTGAATCTAATCTCGCAAAGTGCAATGCAAGATTGATAAATCACCAAAGAGTCCAAATCCAGCAAATCGTTTTGGAAAATTGATTTTTAGAAAGAAGTGCCAAACATGGACTGCTTTGCCAGATACAGAGTCGCCACCTAAATATTTTATTTTGCGGAATTTAGGAAACCCTGACTCGTGCCTAAGGCCATGTGTCCGTCATCACCAAAGTTACCTCGGCTCGGGAACTTGGGTACAATTGGGGAAGGTCATGCAATGAGCACCCCTGCTCGCCCGATCAAAGATCGGCCTGTACTAAGCATGATATCTTGTTTTTGAAAACACATGTGTTCTTATTCCCGTTTTTTTAGCCTAGAATTTACTATGTGATGCGCACAGCATACAAGTATAGACTAGATCGCCTAAATTGGAACAAAACATTTCATGCTTGTTTGAAAATGGTTTGATGATGCTACTCGCAAGTAGGCTAAAACGTGGATTTGCCACCTCAGGTGGGCTTAGAAAAACATGATTTTGCCACTTCAGGTGGGCTTAAAACTCGCATTTGATGAATTGTTCCAATTCAAGTAATCCAACCTTCACCCACAGGCATTCAGGCAGTTATATCACATAAGCAATTAGCCTCATGGTAAGCATGCTATCATGGAAATCACTCACACGCATGTAAGGATGGTAAAGCATAAACACTCACCGAGTACTCCAAGCCAAAACAGAAACTAGTTAGTAATCAATGCATGATCCTAGTTCGTGTTAAAATGGCTAATGCAACACATGCAAAATGCAACTAGAAATAGGCTCGGCTATTCTAAGATGTCATGTGAAATGCAACAATTGATACATGTATTCAACTTGGTATTGAAATACAATGCAGTTAGTATGATGCGCCGAGCCCGGTGCATGCAAGACAGATGAATGGGTGCAAACATGCGAGCATAAGGATGCTAATTGAAACATGCCCTAAACTAAGCATTGAAAGCTGGTAAATAAAAGGGAGAAAGACGCGGGGTTGGAAGACATTCACACACTCACGCACACTTATTACAAAATTTGGCCCTCTCGACGGAGGGTCCGAAAGAATAATACAAATTAACTAACTAACAAGCTGATTAATTGTTACACAACACTTAACTAATTAAACAAATTAATTAAGCTACGAAAACAGTAAAGAAGCCTCGGGAAGAGGGGCAGATGCATGCTCGGTCGGCTTTGCTCGGGAATCCATCGCCATGCCTCATGCTGCCTCTGTTTGCACTGCTCTGTACCTCTGAAGATTGTGCCAACTTCTGTGACACTGCTAAACCACCTTAGGGACATTCTGGGAGGTCATCGACCAAAAGATGAGGCCACCGGCCATCTGTCGGCCACTTGTGATGCTATCAGCCGGAAATGGTTAGCCGATTGGCACTGAATATGGTTGGTCGACCATTTCTTCCTGCATAATGCTGTTTTGCTGCAGCAGAGGACAAACATTTTTGAGGCAATGTTTGCACGACCACTCTCCTTATCATGTTTGAGACTCAAAGGAGTGTGGTCCTCGACCCTCGGGCCATCAGTCACGCATTTCAATGCATGATGGCCAAAGGAGTCAAGTGTGCAATTCAATATCAAATGAAATGCACAAAACACATAAGGGACCCCAACCTCTATCATGCTTGATCAAGAGGCAAGGGATGCACACATAATGCAATGCAAACGCGCAAGCATGATGCGAACAACTCAAACATACAACAAGATCATGCAATGCATCTAATATGCAATAGGCATTCAACCTAACATGCAAACATGCATAGCATGCAACAACATGCAAAATGAAGCAAGTATGCAACAACATGCAAGGATGGACTTAAACTAAAGTGGGCAGCTCTTAAACATGCCCAAATCAATGGCCAAACATGTTGAAATGGAGACTCCAAGGACTAGCCAAGTATGCATACATGTTAATGCAAGATTAAGGCACAAGACACAACTCTCCAAAGGCATTGAAAGGATGAAGCATGGAGTACAATGGCATATGTTCCAGCACTAAAATGTCATGCTAAATGACTTAAAATCATGTAAACAACTCATGTGTTGCACGTTGCAAAGCTTAAGCCTCAAAGCTAGTGAAGTGTATTACACTAGAGGCATGCAAGACAATGCTCAAATGGCCAAACCAGCCCCAAACAGACCTTATGCAGGCCAAAACAGTGGCTGAAATGGACTAAAATGATAGCATGCTAAGCAAGGAAAAGCATGCTCAAATGATGGCTCGCAAGCAAGGCATAAAGCCCAACTCTCAAATACAATTAAAGAGCGATAAACAAGGGAGTATGGAAAAGATATAAGCTCTGAAATTCCATGCCAAGGCATGCAAACATCACAAATATAGCATGCTAGTGGTCTCAAAACTCAAGACTAGTCAAGGCATTTGCACTATAGCTATACAAAACATGAGTCATATGACCATGGCGACCCAAAATAGTCCTAAAACAGCCCAAAATATGAATAAAATTATGCTGGAGCATAGCCAAAATATGCTAGAATAATGACCAAAAACTTCTTGGAGTTAAGCCAAAACCATGCTAGAATGATGAGTCAAGTATGATACACATTAGACTAGTGAGTGGAAATGCACTACAAGTGTATAAAACATGCAAAGGGTGAGTCCACCAACCAAAAACAGAGTTATGGTATGCCAAAATAACACCAAAAATGTGCTGAAATGGAGCCAATGCATGCTAAAATAATAGGCTACAACATCAAGCATGTTAAGCTAGTAAGCATGATTAGCACTACAAGTACAAAATGCAAGCAAAAGGTGATCAAACCAGCCAAAATCAGAGTATATCAGGTTCAAAAACTCACAAAAACATGCTCAAACTAAGCGTTAAGATAATAGAAATGCATGCTCATTTGATAGGCCAACAAGGCATGCTAACAAGACAAGAGGAGGAGGGACCACCCCCTCCTATTTTGAGTCTCAAAACAAGTTTTATACCACTGGAATTTCTCTAGAATTTAGTGGTTTTAGGGCCCAAAAGAAGTTGTTTGAAAAGCTTGAGAGATGGCTCAAAAGGCCTTATATGCCAAGGAGCAAAAGGGAGGAAACACCTCCTAACCAAACAAGGCTTGAACCAACACTTTTGGGACTGAAAAACAGAGGAAAATAGAGCTTTTTGTAGTTCAACACCACCCCAAGAAACAGCCCCAAAGTAGTTGAAAACTATGGCAAAGCTAGTATGCAAAATAAGCTAAAAGGGAGAGAGATATATCCTTGAAGCACAGCAGCAAAAAATGACCTCTTTCTTGACTCAAATGACCCTCCAACAGCCCAAAATCAGTTCCAAGGGACCTCAGCCCATAGATATGCAACTTTGATGAAGCATGCTTAGGCAAACTAGAAGTATTTCTTCACTTCTATGCACTTCTATGCACAAAGAGCAAGAGAGAGAGGCTCTAGAGAGAGAGGCAGAGATTTTTGGTCTGAAAATTATAGAGAGAGGGAGTTTAGTGAGAGAAGCTCTCAAACTTGCTTAGGAAGTTCTTCCTTCAAAATGAGAGATATAGCCTCATATATTGCAAAAATGAGAGCTGGCTTGAAAATATCTGAGCTGGGGACAGCTGGAGCAAGCTGGAAACAGCTGGAGATGAAATATCTTCAAAAAAAATGAATTTGGGTCACTTTTGGCCGGTCGGTCATCTTTAGTGCCGGTCTGCTACTTGTGATGGCCGATTGGCCACTTTTTTGGTCGATCTGCTAATTTTGTGGCCGACTACACATATTTGTGGCCGATAGGAAATTCTACTCTGGAGGTCCAACTTCAAACAAGCATAACTTCTTCATATGGACTTGTTTTCAGATCATTCTTGTGCCTAAACTGTAGCCCCTGAAGTAAGCTTTCCAATGGTGGCAGCACTGAATCAAAATGCCAACTGTGAAAAAAGTTATGCCTCTTTTGGTGAAGCCACTCAATTTCAGTCCAACCGGAATGATGCCCAACTTCAACCAATCTTATCTCCCCCATCCGGACTCGGCTTTAGGAGATTCTTGAGTGTAAAATGAAGCGCCGGAAGTATTCTTTCCAATGGTGTGGCCTCATAGCTTAAATCCAAGTGTATAGACAGATAAGCCTGATTTAGCGAGGACCGCTCGACTCTCTCTTAGTGATTCATACCCAACTTCTTCCTCAGCTAGGTTTCTTCCCTCTCCTCCTCTTTTCCTCAACACCAAACCCCTAAACAAGGTGTTTTGAAAGATTTTTCAAAGATTTCAACTCTCTTTCATTCATTTCCACTTTGTCCTTGCTCATTTTGCCGAAAAGCGCAACATTTGACAAAATGCGAGCCTCAGAGTATCGTAGAAACTTTATTTTCAAAACATTTTGAAAGAGAGGGTTTCAAGGTATAAAATCTTTTGATCAAGATTGTTTTGGTCCAAAAGGGGTATGAAGTTGAGATTTGACTCTCTCCTTGCTGAAGAAACTGAACCTTTGCCCTGCACACCTTTCACCACCAAGTAAACTAATAGTAGTGCTCAAGTCTTAAGGGTGGTCAAAAATGGGGTGTCTACAATGATGCATGCATGCAAGCATAAGTATGCTAATTGAAACATGCCCTAATCTAACCATCGAAAGCTGAAAAGTAAACAGGAGAAAGAAATGGGGTTGGAAGACATGCACACACGCACGCACCCTTATTACAACATTTGCCCTCTCGACGGAGGGTCCGAATGAATAAGCTAAGCTACTCTAAGCTACTTATTACAAATCAACTAATTAACTATGCTAAGCTAATTAATTACAAACCGAATCGAAACTAGCTATACTAAGCTAATTAGACTATTACAAAGATGAAATAAATTAGCTAAATACATTAACTAATTAATTACAAAAATCAGTAAATTAACTAGCTAAGCAAAGCAGTTAAAATGGCCTCAAGGGGAGGGAGACATGCATGCTCGATTTGCTTTGCCCGGAAAATGCATTGCCTTGCCATAAGTTGTCTCTGTTCGCACTCGTGGTGACCACGGAACATTGAACACACTTCCAGGTTGCATCTGTCCCAAAACAGGAGCATTTTGGAAAATTTTGCTGCAAGTGGCCGGCCGGCCACTTTAACTGGTCGGCAGGCTACCTCAACTGGCCGGCCGGCCACTTTAAGTAGTCGGCAGGCTAGTGTAAGTGGCCGACCGGCCACTTCCCTTTCCAGAATCTCAACTTTGCTACAATAGAGATCAACAAAGGCACAACAATGCATTTGCAAGGAAATGTGTGTGCAACTGCTCTCCTTATCATTTCTCAAGCTCAAAGGAGCATAGTACTCGACTCTCAAGCCACCAATCACGTATCTCAATGCATGATGGCCAAAGAGCCAAGCTCGCACAATGTTAGTGAATGCACAAACAACAAATAAGAGCCTCCACCTCTATCATGCATGATCAAGAGGGTTGGCGACCAAGAAATGCAACACGTTTCATCACTTTAAGTATGAAACGTGCCACATTCCTTGTCTTTGGATTAACGTCCGATCCAAACACAATGCAATGCAAACAACATGCTCATCTTTCAATGCTAAAGTGGCATGCAAACCAAGAATCTAACACACAAACAACACATGCAGGACATGCTAGAAGACTTAGGCATTAAAGCTAATGAAGTACACAACATTAGGACTATGCAATACATTGCTCAATGGACTAAACCAGCCCTAAACAGTCCTCATGCATGCCAAAACAGTGGCCAAAATGCTCTGAAATGATGGCATGAAAGGCAAGAAAACGATGTTCATGCATTGGCTTATCAATAAGGCATGAGGCACAACACTTAAACACAATTGAAGAGTGATATACATGAGAGTATGACAAGGCTATATGCTCTGAAATTATGTGTTAAATGATGCCATAACACATAAACATCACAAATAAGGCATGCTGGAAGGCCTAAGGCATAAGGCTAGTAAAGAGCACTACCCAAGAAGCATGCAATACATAACACAAATGACCAAACCAACCCTGGACAGAGATTAAACATGCCAAAACAGAGGCGTAAACATGCTAAAATGGTGGGCCAAAAGCTTAGACAAGCATGCATACGTATTGGCTCATAAACAAGGCATAAGGCACAACTCACAAAAGCTATGAAGGAGTGGAATATGTGAGAGTGTGACTACACCATATACACTAAAATCATGTGAGAAATGAGTTTAAGGCATGCAAACAACTCAAGTAAAGCATGCTAGAGACTTGACACTCAAAGCTAGTCAAAGCCACTTACACTACAACCCTACAAGGCAAGCCTCACATGGCCAAGACCATTCAAAACAGAGCTAAGGCATGCTAAAATAATGGCAAAAACATGCTGAGATAGAGCCAACACAAGCTAGGATGAGAAGCATAAAGCATGATGCATGTTAGGCCAACAAGTAGGATTACACTACAAGTATAAGATGCAAGCAACCAATGACCAAACCAACCAAAAACAGAGCTATGGCTGGTCCAAAAAGTCACAAAAACATGCTTGGACTAAGCTTCAAAAAGGGAGAGATACATGCTCATATATTAGGCCGCCAATACAAGCAAACAAGAATACAAGGGGAGGGGATCACCCCCTCCTATTTTGGACCATAAGAACAACTTTTTACCACTAAAATTCCTTTGAGTTTCAGTGGTAAAAAGGCCAAGCAAGGGTCAATACAAAAGCTTAGAGAGTTGGCTCAAAAGGCTTAACAAGCCAAAGAGCAAAATAGGGGGACCACCACCCTAACCCCACAAGGTTCAAACCAACACTTTAAAGCCTTAAAAAATAGAGTTTTTGAGAGGCTAAAACAAGCCTTTAAATAGCATGCAAAGGTGGTAAAAGACTTAATCAAAACAAAGCTTTAAAAGGGGTATATGCTTACCCTTGAAGAACAAGAACAAGACAACAACTTCAGCAACAATTCTGAACCAAAAGCAAGCCAAAGACCTCAAATGAAGCTCCAATAGACCTCATCTCCAAAGTGAAGGTGTTTAACTAGGTGTTTGTGTGCAAAAGTATAAAGAAACAACACTTCTATGCACAATAACACAATATAGAGAGAGAGTGTATGAGAATTCTAGAGAGAGGGAGATTTTTAGCTCTGAAAAATCTAAACCCCCCATACACGTGTATGGAGGATGAGTTCAGTGAGCCACAGCTAGCTCAAAATATCTAAAAATATCTGAAAAAGAGAAAAAGTGGCTGCCGGCCAGTTAAGGTGGCCGGCCGGCTGGCCACTTGAAGTGGCCTACAAGGGAGAAAAGTGGCGGCAAGGCCCTCTCCCCCCTTAGGCAAGAGGCAACAAGGTATGGTCCAAAAACAAACCAAAATGAAGGGATCCAAGAGACCCCAAGACAAGGCACCCAGCCGAAAGCTCCCGAAACTAGCCTACCGACCACTGCAAGTGCCCTACAAGAAAGGAAAGTAGCCTACAGCTATAAAATATGGCCTACAGGCCTCTCTCTCCCTCTAGGCAAAGGCACCAAGGTTCAGTCCAAAAACAAGGCCAAAAAGAAGAGAGTTAAGAGACCCCGAGACAAGGCATTTAGCCGAAAGCTCCAGAAACTCATAACGAGCACAAACATACGCAATCACCAAGTGCACAAATGATGACATTAAAGTCTTGAGGTCGGTCAAAAATGGAGTGTCTACAGTAGTTGTAGTGTAAATCCTTGGACTAGCTTGTTGTTTTAAGGCTTTAAACAACATTGGTGTGACTTGGCTGCATGTTTTTACTGCTTTTATCACTCAATTTTAGCACCTAAATCTCTACGACCTCCCTCTTTGCTTCACCCTTTCATTTGTTTTCGAGGGTTATTTCAAGCTTGGGATCCTTTAAGCTTGAGATTGAGGTCATGCTCAATGGTTTAATCTTCTTTGAGGGTTCATTATCATAGGCATGATCTCTCTCTTGCCTTACACTATCCCTTGGTTGACACTTCCTTCACTTTAGAGGACACTCACCAATGGACAAATTTATTAAAGAATGATTTGGTAATTAAAGTGTGAAAAAAAAAATTGACAAGTAAAGTGACAAGATAAGCATGTCTTTGTGTTGCATTGCATGTGTTCAAATCGGACGTTAATTTGAACACAAGGAAAATGGGACATTTTATACTCAAAAGTGATGAAATGTGCCCACTTTCCTAGATCTCCATTGCCCTTGATCATGATTGATAGGGTGGTGGTCTTGTTGGTCATATTTGTACGTTTATCGAAATTGTACAACTTGGATCTTTGGCCATCATGCAATGAACTTGCTTGATTGGTGGTTTTTGGATCCAAATGTGTCACTCCTTTAAGATATTGAGATGATAAAGAGGGATACAGTACAGACAACCCTTGAAAAAACCCTCTTGTTGCTCTGTTTGTACTTTGTTGCCGTATGATGACCCAGTGCATCAGTGGTCGGCAGGCCACGTTTTATGGCCAGCAGTGCATCATTTCTAGCCAGCCGGACACCTCCCTGGCCGGTAACATCCATCCATGGCCGGCAAGCCACTGATGTAAACCTCAGCAAAGATTCAGTAAGGTGGAGTAAAAAGGTTCTGGAAATGCTCAACCCAGCAAACAGAGACTTTCGACAGCAAAACAGAGGTCTTTTCGGGGCGAAAACCTAGTATGTGCATCTTCCACTTCCTGAGGCGAAGCAGTGGCAGCATAGTTTAATATCTTAAATGCTTAGTTCATGCGCATTTGTGTTGTAAAATAATTAATTAGTTGTAGCTAATTAAGAGTTGTAATTAATTAATTAGTTTAACTAGTTATTCAATTTTGATTTGTAATAATTAGTTGACTAAAATTGTTAATTAATTCAAGTTTTGTAATAATTAGTTAGCTTAATTAGCATAGCTAGTTGGTTAGCTTATTCATTCGGACCCTCCGGCATAATGTTGTAATAAGTGTGCGTGGGTGCGTGTGTGTATGTTTTCTAACCCCACGTCTTTCTCCCTTTTATTTAAACGCTTTTGATGGTTAGATTAGGGACATCATATTTCAATTAGCATATCGCATGCTTGCATACATTCATCTTGTCTTGCATGCACCGAGGCTCGGCACATCATTTTAACTGCATTGTTATTTTAATATCCTATTTGAATACGTGTTTAATCGCATGTTGTTCAAATCGATCCATATGCCATATTAGTAGCCGAGCCCATTAATTGCATATTGCACGTGTTGCATTAGACATCTTACATAGTTAGGAACCATGCATATTTTTCTAACTCATGTTTTCCTAGCTTGGAGTACTAGGTGAGTTTTTACGCTTTAGCATACTTGCATAAGTGTGAATGTTGCCATGATTAGCGTGCTTGCCATGAGGTTATATGCTTACTTGTTAAACTGCTTGAATGCCTGTGGATGAAGGCTTGTTGTTTGAATTGGAACGATTCAATGAATGTATGTTTTAAGCCCACTTTGTTGGGTGGCAAATCAGTTTTAAGCCCTCTATGTTTGGTGGCAACTTCGCAAACTTTTAAGCCCACATAAGGTGGCAAATTCAAACCATTTTTGCAAACAAACATAAGTTAAATTGTTCCAAATTGAGCAAACTAGTCTATACTTGCTTGTGCGCATCACATAGTAAAGCTAGTCTAATAACTGGAATAAGAGCACATAATGTACATAAAAATCATATCATGATTAGTAGAGGCTGATCTTTTGATCGGGCGAGCAGGGGTGCTCAATTCATGACCTTCCTCCTTCGTACCCAAGTTCCCAAGCCGAGGCAACTTTGGTGATGACGAACACGTGGCCTTTGGCACAAGTCAGGGTTTCCTAAATTTTCCCAAAATAAAAAATACTTAGGTGGCGATTCTGTATCTGGCAAAGCAATCCAATTTTGGCATTATTTGATTTAAAATCGATTTTCCAAAAAGATTTGCCAGATTTGGACTCTTTGGTGTTTATCAGTTTCACATTGCACTTGTGAGACTAGATTCAGAACCACGGGAGTCCAAACTATGAGGCCTTCTTTTCAAACCTTCCGAAAGGGGGCGCGAAAAAGGTAAGTCCACAATTTCTGGCGACTCTACTGTGCACTTAGAGAACTTGACTCGAACTCATGATATGTTACTTTATCAACACTTATGTGCTTCTTTGCATTTGCATTTCCATCGGTGCGCCGAAGTCACTATGTTTGCCATCTGCTATTCTTGAGCGTTTTGTCGAAGTCTTACTTTGAAAAGCTTGCCAAATGACTGACCGGTTGTGTAATAACCCACATTCATATCTTGGTCATGTTCATGTGCATTTGCATGATTTCATCTTGTTAAGCTTGCATTTGTAGACTTTGACTTGTTTCTTCCTAAGTAAAGGTCCCTGTCTTGTTTTGTGCTTATGTGATTTGCCTAAGTGTTGTATGCATGCTTTGTTCCTTCCTTGCTATCTCAAGCCTAAGTCATGCCAAGCCTAGGTCATGCTAAGCCTAAGTCATGTCAAGCCTAGGTCATGTCAAGCCTAGGTCATGCCAAGCCTAGGTCATGCCAAGCCTAGGTCATGCTAAGCCTAAGTCATGCCAAGCCTAGGTCATGTCAAGCCTAGGTCATGCCAAGCCTAGGTCATGCTAAGCCTAAGTCATGTCAAGCCTAGGTCATGCTAAGCCTAGGTCATGTTAAGCCTAGGTCGTGCCAAGCCTAAGTTAATCCAAGCCGAGGTCATCTTAAGCCTAGGACTATCTTGGAACCACCTTGGTTGACCTCCACCTTTGTCCTGGCATATTAGCCGAGATGATTATCATCTGGGCCGAGGTGTGTATCGCCAAGGCCGAGATGTGTATTATCTAGGCCGAGATGTCATCTTTGTACCGAGGTGATCTTGTCCGGGAGTGGTATGACCTAGACCGGGATGTGGCACATCTAGGCCGAGGTGTGGCACAGCTTAGTCAAGTGTTGTCCTTCCTAGCCGAGATCCTTGTTACCTTAGTTGCCGAAGTTTTGTCCTTAGCCGAAGTCATTGTCCTTTGTTTGCCGATGTCTTGTCTTTTGGCCGATGTCATCACTTGCCGGAGTGCCTTGCCACCAAGCTTGTTGAATACGCTTTGCCTTACACCTGTCTTGTCAATCAGTCACCTTTTGAAGAGAACCAACCCGGTAGCGCCACGTGGCCGAGCTGAGTGTTAAGTCAGCCGTTAGAGAGAAAAACCTATCATTTGTTATATTTTGTTCTAAGGAAGAGAGAGAAGCTCTAGGAGAGGGAGAAGGAGTTTTTGGAGAGAGAGTAGACTTCCAAGCTTGATTTCTAGAGATCGAACCGTTAGATTCGTGTTCTAAGGTTAGATTCTTGATCTATTCATGTTGTTCTTTATGATTATGTTATTGCATTGCACGATTGAATATGATTTGTAAGTCATGCATTGTTCTGAAGTTCGGTTTTAGAAAGAGAAAATAGCATTTATGTGTTCTTCAAGAAAAGTCATGTTTTGATCCGAAAGCTCATGCAAAGATGCATGTTTTCATGTTTGTTTTCCCATGATCTTCAAGTATGGGTGCCCAGGTCCATGTTTTCAAACTCATGGCATGAAAACCCAGATTTTGTATAAGCGAGTTATGATTTTGGCATTCATCATACTCATGTTCTTCATGTTCATGTTCTTCATGTTCTTCACGGGTGGAAACCCAGATTTCCAGACTTCACTTCCCGAAGTGTAGTCGCCGAGATCCTTCTTACCTAGACCTTACACTTAGGCCAAGCATCGTATCTCACCTTAGCCTACCTTGCATGATCACTCACACCTTTAGTTGTCTCGCATGAACCTCGGCATGCAGCTGCACGCCGAAGCCTTGGTAACCACACCTCGGCCAGGAGGTGTGGGACCTCGGCAAAGACCTGGTTGGTACCCAGCATGTCTTCCCGACATGCAAAACAGTGTTTTGACTTCCAGCATGTTTTCCCGAGATCATTTGCATGCATATAGGACTTGTTTTGAGAAGTGCATTCAGTAGACTTTGCTATGTGTTTGTAGGACTTGGACCTTTGCCTTGATCCCGACGTCCCAAGAACTAAGTGAGTGGTATTTTTAATAAAGCTACGTTATCATGTTTTGATAAGCCTTGCTTTGCTTTGTTTTGACAAGTATTTGTTAAGCATGAATGATTACCCTTATTTTATGTATCAAGTATAAGCTTTGTTTTGGATGACATTCTTGGAGCCGTCCTTTCGTGTTAGGGGACGTTAAGCCTAAGTAACACCGTCCTTTCGTGTTAGGGGACGTTAAGCCCAAGTAACATAGTCCTTCCGTGCTAGGGGACTTTAAGCCCAAGTAGCATAGTCCTTCCGTGCTAGGGGACTTTAAGCCCAGGTAGCACCGTCCTTTCGTGCTAGGGGACGTTAAGCCCAAGTAGCACCCTTGTTAAGATATCGGCCACCGACGGACTATGAACGGGTGTGCTCGATGCCGAGGTTATGCTTTTGTTTTGCCCGGAATGTCATCACCCCAAGTACATGTTTAGATACAAGTTATGCCAAGTACATGTTTTGAACAAGCTGTGATATATGTATTGTTTTGACAAGACCTCGGGAATCATTCATTTAACCCCTTTATTACTTGTACCATTCACTGAGTATCCAAGCTCACCCTCTCTATGTATATATGTAGGTTCCAAGCTAGAAGTCGGCTACGCCGAGATGTGTGTTTTGTATGCATGTTAGGTCGGCATCAAGGATGTCGGCAACTGTGAAGATTATGTTTTTAACCTTGTACTTCCTGTATTATATTTATGTCGGCAATCTTGTAATGACGTCGGCAGTCCTGTGGATGATGTTTCTTGACTTGTGTATATTGAGTTTTGTTTATGTCGGCTTGAGAAGCCCCTTTTGTCAAGATGTAATGTATATTCTATAAGTTGTAAAGTTATGTAATGATGTATGTCATTTCATTTGACTTATGCACAGCTCTTATGGACCACTTGTATTTTAAGCTATTGCTTCCGCTCTTGTTAGCCCCATAGATTATACTCTGATTGTGTGTGATCTTTGTAAGTTGGCCTTTGGTAATCTCGGATTACTGGCCATCACGGCACCATTCTACTAGGGGCAGTTTGGGGTCGTGACAGGTTGCGGGCTCTGCCATGATGGGAACACAAAAATTGGATCTGGACTACCAGTGTACCGTTTGATCCTTCTTTCACTTCTCCGTGTTAGGTGTGAGAGATATATCAGGTAGTCTTGCTGAGGTACCCTTTTTGAACAATCGACCTAGTTGCATCTCAGAAACTATAGAGACTATTCCAAACAAGGACAGGTTTTTGCGTAGTGAATCCCTAGTTCCTGATGAAATTAGAACATGGTAACCCTACCCCATCATAGGGGTGTTTTGGCTCTCACTAGCTTGATATGTGCTTTTAGAGTGAAACTTTGCAGGAATATATGTATCAGTTACAAGTCTGGGTATCAGTTTTGAGGTAGAAATCAGTGTTGAGTACGGTTCTCTAGCTTATAATTGCAACTGTGTGTTGTTTGTGTCTGAGCCAAGGTGCTGTGCGGTTTCTAATTTTTGTTTCTTTTTGCTTTATTTTCTTTTTGCAAGGTAGTTTTTCACCATTGGTTCTGACGATTCTGTTACCCCCCAAGCACTCTAGACTCGTGTAAAGAGACTTTATAGATCCGGGGATCTTGTTAGGGGACAGCCAGCATTTGCTTCACTCCCACTGGTTGCAAGATGGAGGAGGGTTAGGCATAACTCACCAGTCTAGCAGTCACCTTTTCAGGCCCAGTCGTCTACTTCTACTCCAGAAAGAGAGTATTCACTAGTTCTGATAGCTTAGCATCCTGCAATCAGCATGGAAGATATACTTCCTCAGCTCCAGTAGACTATTGAGACTATGCAGCTAGATGCTACCCGCAAAGCTGAGGTCACAGCCTGCCAAGTTGGGATCGCAGCCCACCAAGCAGAATTGATAGATAGGCTTTAGCAACAGCAACCCCAAATCTTAAACCCTAAACCCTAAACCCTAAACCCTAAATCTTAAACCATAAACCCTAAACCCTAAACCCTAAATCCTAAAAAATCCTAAACACTAAACTCTAAACCCTAAACCCTAAACCCTAAAGCCCTAAATCCTAAATCCTAAATCCTAAATCCTAAACCATAAATCTTAAACCTTAAACCCTAAAACCCTAAATCCCTAAATTAAAACCCTAAACCCTAAACCCTAAATCCTAAAACCCAAATCCCTAAACCCTAAATCCTAAACGCCAAACTCTAAACCCTAAATCCTAAACCCTAAACCCAAACCCTAAATCCCAAACCATAAACCCTAAACCCCAAACCCCAAACCCCAAACCCTAAACCCCAAACCCCAAAGCTCAAACCCTAAACCCTAAACCCTAAAAAATCCTAAACTCTAAACCCTGAATCATAGAAAACCCTCAACCCAAAACCCTAAACCCTAAACCCTTAAAAAACTTAAAAACCCCTAAACCCTAAACCCTCAATCCAAAACCCTAAACCCTAAACCCTAAAAAAACTTGAAAAACCCAAAACCCTAAACCCTAAACCATAAACCCTAAAAATCCCTAAATCATAAACCCTAAACCCTAAACCTTAAACCCTAAAACCCAAACCCAAAACCCTAAACCCAAAACACCCTAAACCCTAAACCCCCAAAACCCTTAAACCGTAATCCCTAATACCCTAAACCATAAACCCTAAACCCTAAAAACCCTAAACCAAAAACCCTAAAACCCTAAAAACAGTAAACCCAAAACCCTAAACCCCTAAAACCCTCGACGCCAAATCCTAAATCCCTAAAATCCTAAACCCTAAACCCTAAACCCTAACCCGCAACCCTTAAACCCTAAGCGTTAAATCCTAAATCCTAAATCCTAAATCCTAAACCCTAAACCCTAAAGAAATATTTAGATAATAAATTAGTTTGCATGTTCTATCACGACCCAAACCCGTCCCTAAAAGTTTGGTCCATGACCGGCCTGTGCGTAGGCCTCAAAATAAAATTTTACGAATACTTATTCGAATACGGAGCCTTAAGAGGAAGCAAATATCAATATAAGATAATGTCCATTGAGCTTGTGCATACATGATGGCTTAAATAGATTTAAGCATTCAAAAACGCTTCCTTATTTACATATACAATCACAGAATTTACATATAGATCTCACACACACTTACGTAAAACTCAATGAACTACATCATTCCCTAAAACAACATTTATGCCTCAACACAGAGGTGTAATCCGAGCGGCTTGATAGACAGGTGAACCTCAATACAACTCTAGTGTTGGTCCCTAGTGGCTCACCTACATAAATATACATAAAAACGGAGTGAGCAAGGCTCAGTGAATAATAGTAATGTAAGGAAGTTAGGTGAATGAGCATAGTCTTGAAGCATATAAATATACATATAAAACACCAACCATATACAAGTCTTATCCATAACCATATTTCAAAACGGCCTCAGGCCAACATGTAAATACAGAACGGCCTCAGGCCCACATGCAATATAGAACGGCTCAGGCCCACGTATGATACAAAACGGCCTTGGGCCCAAGATAACGACAGCTGTCCAGAGCAATATAGGGAAGATGGAACATCAACATGTCTCCATCTCCCTTGGCATAGAGCCACTAGTCATATACAGATCATATCATTATAGGGTAGATGGAACATCGACATGTCTCCATCTCCCTCGGCCTTAGGGCCATGAGTCATAAACAATTCACATCATAACGGCCCCGGGCCCACTTCTATTAATAGAGACAGAATGACCTTAGGTCCATATCAATGCCATTGTTAAATCATATCCATGAATTCAATCAAAGCCCAATATCAATAGCATATGCTCTTCACAAACAATGGTGTATAAACCATAATAACAAAAGGTAGACAGAACATATCGTTACACTACTATTACTCACAATGATGGGCTTCTGGTAGCGGTGGGACGATGTCCACGTCTTGACCTACAAACACAATGCACATAGCATAACGTAAGAACATACCCGATCCCATCCTTTGCTCTTTAATCAATTAATCATATCAGTTCTAAACTCATTAGTCCTCAATAAGTTATAATCCATGTCTCATAAAATTGGAGGAATCGATAGGAAAATTGTTTAGACAGAGAAATGGTATAAAACCGGTAGACAGAAAGTGAACAGCTTTCACTAATTTGGACATATCTATTTGTGTACCAATAATTTGAGAGTGAGACCACCACCATTGGAAACTAGACTTCTGGGACTTGAATTTAAGCTCAAGAATCACTCAAAACAGAGTCCGGATGCAAAAGATATGCTTATTTGAAGTTGGCTGAACAGGGCTGTCCCGCACATGCGGGAAACTTGGCCGCACGTGCGAAACCACATGATTTTTTAGCAGAATCTGGAAATGGATTGCCGCACGTGCAGGAAGACCCACCGCACGTGCGGCTCTGGGTCAGTTTTGCGGTCCGAAAATGTTGTTTGCTCTAACTCTTGGTCTTTCCATTTCCAAGCTTGGTTTCCAACTCAAATCACCCAAAAACATGTAAAATTGTCCCACAACATGATAAACTATCATCATACAAGTGTAATTTCATTTTAAACAAATCATCTTTGCCTCAAGTTCAAGATCAATGTGTTATCTTTCATAATTCACAAGTTCCCAAATCATAACTCACAACACACTTGGTCCTTACATAACCTTATTCTATGGACAATTTACGGTTCATTCATATGGTATTTATAAGGCTGAGTTCCAATCATAACCAAAATCATAGAACCCAAAGTCTCACATCTTAAATTGAGTTCCATTACATACATACATAGAACCCTAACTCAAATGGGTCTCAAATCTTTCCATATCATCATAATTTCATGAAATTGACGCTTTAAACATAAGGATTCAAGGTAGATTGTCATACCTTAGCTCAATCTATGTCTTTCTCTTAGTTCTCTTCAATTTCCCCAAGCTTCCATGGTTGATCTCCTTCCTCTCTCTTCAACCTCTTCAAGTTTATCTTCAAGCTCCCATGAATGGTGAGCTCTCTCTCTCTCTCTCTCTCTCTCTCTCTCTCTCTCTCTTAGAGAAGCTTTGTCTCCCTTTCTCTCTCTCTTGCGGTTCTCTTCCCCCTTAGATATTTTTGGACTCCACTTTATGAGTTCAACAACTCATATGACATATATATATAAGCTTTCCACAAGTAGGGAGGGCCAAACACGCCCTTACAAATCGCACAAAATCAAATTTCAATTAAACATCCCAGATGACTCTAAAAATTATGTTGATCATAAATACGTCCTCTGTTCTAGTTTCTAAAGCCTCTAAGGCCTTCAATTTGCAGTACAAAGTTAACCACCTAAACATGCATTAACGAATCAGACGAATTAAATTTCCAATTAATTTTCCAAAGTAGCTCTAAAAATTCCCATTAACATATCTATGTACTTAATTCCGATTTCTGAACCCATAAAGGTCGGCAATTTCAGTTTTAAAGTCATAACTCAACAGATAATTCTTCAATTTGAACAGATATAATTAAATTGAAGGACATTAACCCACAATTAGTTAAAGATAATCTCTTATATGCATTTTGGGGTCGTTACATGTTCCTCATATAATATGGATAAAAGCTATGTAAATGTATTAATATATTATCGTGTTATCATTGTTTCTGTATCCTACTTGCCATGTCAACTTGTTGCTATCATGTTTTGTAAGTTCATTGTGTCCTTTATCTATGCTACATAGGTCTCATTGAATTTATTATCATAGATCTTTGTTGAATTTACTCTGATAGATTTTTATTATCGGTGCACCTACAAGCCTTAATAGAAATAATCTTAATATGGTTACTAACTTGTCAAATATGAAATGAACTTCAACACCGTAAGAGATTTAGGTTCTAAACCTAAGTAGTTATGCCTTCCTTGAGTGTGCATTAAAACATTACTAAAATGAGCGAATAAATATTTTATTTTATTTTTTGAAGAGCAACAAAACAATTTTATTGAGATAAAAGATGAAAACAAGTGAGTGGACAAGAAGTACTTGTACAAAAGCTAGGAATCAAAACTAAAAACTGAGGAAGTGACAGCTAAACATATAGTGATAAACAGCCACCCAATCCCTAATAATCAGGGAAAGTGGTATGTCCTTGCACAGGGGGCGTATGGCCTCAGATTCCTTTTCATTATATATCCTGTTATTCCTTTCCAACCAAATGGTCTAACAAAGAGCGAAAATAATGCAAGACCACAAAGCTTTGGCCTTCTTATTGCTTCCAAATCCTCCATAGGAAATCAGCAAAAAATGTGTGCACACCCTCAGAGCAACCCACAGCTCATCACAAAGGCCAAAGAGACGCTGCGATTGTGCAATAGCCACCGAGCAATGTAGGAACAAATGATCCACTGATTCCGCATCTCTTTTACACAAAATACACCATTGAGGACCAAAAGAATGACTAGGTGTAGACACCTCATTTTTGACGACCCTTTAAGACTTGGATGTTCTTGCAGGTACATCCGATGATGAGCCTGCTTGATTATCGAACGCACGAAGTCTCTAGTAGAATGCCACTGCTTTGAGAATTTCAAGCCCTGCATCCATTTTGTCTCATCTTTGGACCATGCCTGGGCCTTTTTAGCCTGAAGTTCCTGATGGCCTCTCAGCCATCCTTGGAGGCTGCTGACCACGACTTCTCCTTTGCTAGCCATTGATGTGCATTGCCTGCCATCAATGAACCTTACCGGCCACCACTGATGGCCGACTGACCACCATTGTATGCTGCAAATATTTTGTGATATTTTGTGCCAGCTATTTGCATAGATTCATGCATCTTCCTACACGTGTATAGCTGGATGTTTGTGAGGGAAATTTGTGTTTTCTATATATAGAACCCCTCTTTCTCATGTGTGGGGGTTAGAAAAATTTGAGAATAAAAATTTTCTCTCTCTCTCTCTCTCTCTCTCTCTCTCTCTCTCTCTCTCTCTCTTGCAAAATTGTGTGTGTTTGCCTAGTTTCTCTACACTTTTCCCTACTTCTCCTAAACCAAATCCTCTCACCTTTGAGCTAAGGCTCCTTGGGGCCTTCTTGGAGCTCTTGAAGGTGGTTTTAGCTTGAACTTGTGCCTAAAGTGTTCTTTGCTTCAAGAGGTAGAATACTAGTCTTGTTATCTTGTTTTCAATACTTGTTTTTCTATCTTTTTCAATTGTTCTTGGGGCTGGTTTTGAACTGTAAAAAGCCCTATTTTTGTGGCTTAAAAATGTTGGTTTGAGCTCTTTTTTAATTAGGGGGTGGTTTACCCTTCTTGCTTCATAGTTTATAAAGCTTTTGTGCCTTTGTCCATCACTTTGAAGCCAACTTTTTTGGGCCTTTTAACCACTAAATTTCAGAGGTTTTTTAGTGGCAAAAATCTCATTTTGAAGTCCAAAATTAGAGGGGTTAGTTTACTCTCCTTATGTCTTGTTTGCATGTTTAGTTAGCTTTACATGTTAGCATGTTTTTCTAGCTTAACTTAGCTTAAGTCCAGCTTGTTTGAGCCTCTGAAATAGCCTGCTTTAGCTCTGTTTTGGGCTATTTCTTTCATTTGAACTTTGTTTTGTGTAGTTGTAGAGTAAATCCTTGCACTAGCTTGTTGTTTTAAGGCTTTAAACATTATTGGTGTGACTTGACTGCATGTTTTACTACTTTTATCACTCAATTTCGACATCTAAATCCCTACAACCTCCCTCTTTGCTTCACCCTTGCATTTGCTTTTGAGGGTTGTTTCAAGCTTGAGATCCTTTAAGCTTGAGATTGAGGTTAGGCTCAATGGTTTAATCCTCTTTGAGGGTTCATTATCAAAGGCATGATCTTTCTCTTACCTTACACTATCCCCTAGTTGACACTTCCTTCACTTTAGAGGACACTCACCAATGGACAAATTGATTAACGAATGATTTGGTAGTTAAAATGTGTAAACAAAATTGACAAGTAAAAGTGACAAGATAAGTATGTCGTTGTGTTGCATTGCATATGTTCAAATCGAACGTTAATTTGAACACAAGGAAAATGGGACATTTCATACTCAAAAGTGATGAAATGTGCCACTTTCCTAGGTCTCCATTGCCCTTGATCATGCATGATAGGGTGGTGGTCTTGTTGGTCATATTTGTACATTTATCGAAATTGTACAACTTGGATCTTTGGCCATCATGCAATGAACTTGCTTGATTGGTATTATTGGATCCAAATGTGTCACCCCTTTAAGATATTGAGTTGATAAGGAGGGATACAGTATAGACAACCCTTGGAAAGACCCTCTTTTTGCTCTGTTTGTACTCTGTTATAGTATGATGACCTGGTGCCTCAGTGGTCGGCAGGCCACCATTTATGGCCAGCAGTGCATCATTTCTGGCCGGCAGGACACCTCCCTAGCCAACAGCATCCATCCATGGCCGGCAGGCCACTGATGTAAACCTCAGCAAAGATTTGGTAAGGTGGAGCAGAAAGGTTCTGGAAATGCTCAACCCTGCAAACAGAGACTTTCAAGAGCAAAACAGAGGTCTTTTCGGGCGAAAACCGAGCAAGTGCATCTTCCACTTCCCGAGGCAGAGCAGTGGCAGCATAGTTTAATATCTTAAATGCTTAGTTTGTGCGCATTTGGGTTGTAAGTTATTAATTAGTTGTAGCTAATTAAGAGTTGTAGTTAATTAATTAGTTTAACTAGTTATTCAATTTCGGTTTGTAATAATTAGTTAACTAGAATAGTTAATTAATTCGAGTTTTGTAATAATTAGATAGCTTAATTAGCGTAGCTAGTTAGTTAGCTTATTCATTTGGACCCTCCTTCACAAGGGCATAATGTTGTAAAAAGTGTGCGTGCGAGTGTGTATGTTTTCTTACCCCACGTCTTTCTCCCTTTTATTTAATCACTTTTGATGGCTAGATTAGGGACATCATATTTCAATTAGCATATTGCATGCTTGCATACATTCAGCTTGTCTTGCTTGCACCGAGGCTCGACACATCATTTTAACTACATTGTTATTTTAATATCTTATTTGAATACGTGTTTAATCGCATGTTGTTCAAATCGATCCATATGCCATATTAATAGGCGAGCCTATTAATTGCATATTGCACGTATTGCATTAGACATCTTATATAGTTAGGAACCATGCATATTTTTCTAACTCATGTTTTCCTAGCTTGGATTACTATGTGAGTTTTTACTTTTTAGCATACTTGCATATGTGTGAATGTTGCCATGATTAACATGCTTGCCCTGAGGCTATATGCTTACTTGTTAAACTGCTTGAATGCTTGTGGATGAAGGTTTTTTGTTTGAATTGGAACGATTCAACGAATGTATGTTTTAAGCCTACTATGTTTGGTGGCAAATTCGCAAACTTTTAAGCCCACTTAAGGTGGCCAATTAAAACCATTTTCGCAAATAAACATAAGTTGAATTATTCCAAATTGAGCAAACTAGTCTAGACTTGCTTGTGCGCATCACATAGTAAAACTAGTCTAATAACCCGAACAAGAGCACATAATGTACATAAAAATCATATCATGATTAGTAGAGACCGATCTTTTGATCAGGTGAGCGGGGGTGCTGAATTCATGACCTTTCCCCTTCATACCCAAGTTCCCGAGTCGAGGCAACTTTGGTGATGACGGACATGTGGCGTTTGGCATGAGTCCGGGTTTCCTAAATTTTCCCAAAATAAAAAATATTTAGGTGACAACTCTGTATCTTGCAAAACAGTCCAATTTTGGCATTATTTGATTTAAAATTGATTTTCCAAAAAGATTTGCCAGATTTGGACTCCATGGTGTTTATCAGTTTCACATTGCACTTGTGAGACTACATTCAGAACCATGGGAGTCCGAACTGTGAGGCCTTCTTTTCAAACCTTCCGAAAGGAGGCGCGAAAAAGGCGAGTCCACAATTTCTGGCGACTCTATTGTGGACTTTGAGAACTTGACTCAAACTCGTGATATGTTATTTTATCTGCACTTATGTGTTTCTTTGCATTTGCATTTGCATTTGTATCGGTGCGCCTAAGTCACTATGTTTGCCATCTGCTATTCCTGATCATTTTGCCAGAGGCTTGCTTTGAAATGCTTGCCAAACGGCTGACTAGTTGCGGG
The DNA here is from genome assembly GCA_036172215.1 of Camellia granthamiana. Taxonomy (NCBI): domain Eukaryota; kingdom Viridiplantae; phylum Streptophyta; class Magnoliopsida; order Ericales; family Theaceae; genus Camellia; species Camellia granthamiana. The sequence goes on along the minus strand of CM069907.1, from coordinate 160,349,949 downwards.
CTCTGCCACAATGGCAATACAAACCTTGGATCTGGACTACCACTGTACCGTTTGATCCTCCTTTCACTTCTCAATGTTTGGTGTGAGAGATATATTAGGTAGTCTTGTTGAGGTACCCTTTTTGAACAATCGACCTAGTTGCATCTGGGAAATTATAGAGACTGTTCTAAACAAGGACAGGTTTCTTACATGAATGCAGTGATTGTATAAAACCACTTGTTTTGCGTAGTGAATCCCAAGCTCCTGACGAAATTAGGACAGGGTAACCCTACCCCATTATAGGGGTGTTTTGGCTCTCACTTGCTTGATATGTGCTTTTAGAGTGAAACTCTGTAGGAATATATGTATTAGTTGCAAGTCTGGGTTTTAGTTTTGAGGCAGAAATCAGTGTTAAGTGCAGTTCTCCAGCTTATGATTGCAACTGTGTGTTGTTTGTGTCTAAGCCAAGGTGCTGTGCAGTTTCTAATTTTTGTTTCTTTTTGCAAGGTAGTTTTTCACCATTGTTTCTGACGATTCTGTTACCCCTCAAGCACTCTGGACTCGTGTAAGGGGACTTTATAGATCTGGGGATCTTGTTAGAGGACAGCCAGTATTTGCTTCACTCTCGCCGGTTACAAGACGGAGGAGGGTTAGGCATAACTCACCAGTCCAGCAATCACCATTTTAGGCCCCGTCGTCTACTTCTACTCCAAAAAGAGAGTATTCACCAGTTCTGATAGCTCAGCATCCTGCAGTCAGCATGGAAGATATGCTTCGTCAGCTCCAGTAGACTATTGAGACTATATAGCTAGATGCTGCCCACCAAGCTGAGATTGCAGCCCGCCAAGCAGAATTGATAAATAGGCTTCAGCAATAGCAACCTCAACCGGCAGTAGCCTCTGCATTCCATGCCCCCCCTGCGTGAGAATTCCGGCACCCAAGGTCATAATTAATGTTCAGGAAAATACGTCATTCAGGCAAATCCGATCCCACCTTAGACCTCCAAGGCACCAGTTTACCAGACGGAGGTGCCACTTGAATTTGAGGTTGACCCAACTGCATTGAAGGTCAACAAGATGGAAAAGCTTTTCAAGCGGGCACAGGGCGTAAATTCAATCCCTGATATTGAGGATGGCTATACTGACATGCAGTGACTTTGCCAGATAGATTCAAGATGCCGCACATAGATCGGTTTGACGGTTCCGAGGATTCTATGGTCCATCTACAGTTATTTTCAGATATCCTACGACCAATGGGCCTCACCAGACTGCAAAAGCTATCGCTTTTTGGCTAGACCCTATTGGGTATAGCGGCCATCTGGTACGTAAAACTAGAAGACTCGGTGAAATGGATCTGGGATGAAATGGCTGAGGCCTTTGTAGCGCAGTACTCCTCCAATACCCAGATTAAGGTCACTATCTGTGATCTTGAAGCGACCCACCAAGAATCGAAGGAGGGTTTCTCAGACTTTGTGACTTGATGAAGGGCTAAGGCTTCTAAGATGACCACCCGGCCATCCGAAAAAGATCAGATTAGAATGATCATCCGCAATCTGTAAGGGAGATTACTGAAAAGGATGATTGTCTTGCCCTTGTTCACATTTGTTGATCTCCATGAGGTAGGAGTTCACATTGAGGACGCAATGAGACAAGGGTTGATAAATTATGAGAATGTGCAGCCCAAGAGGGCTTTCACACGCAGTTCCAATGCGACTACTAGCGGTAACACAGCTGCACAGCCTTCAGATGTGAGTATGGTCACCACCACACCCAAGACCACCGACTCTTTTGCCAGTACATCCAACTCAACTTTACAAACCTCAAGCCATCAGGCTCGAGGCCAAAGGGTCTTCACCCCGCTCTACATGACTTTGTCCAAAGTCCTAGGGGTCCTAATCAAAAAAGGGCATCTTAAGCCGTTAGAACAACGCCCACTGCCCGATTCTCTCCCACCTAAACACAACCTGGCCAAATACTGTGCTTTTCACCAACAACATGGTCATCGCACTGATCGGTGCTACAGACTGCGTCATGAGATTCAAGATCTCATTGACAATAAGGTGATAGCACCTTATCAAAAACCCAACGTGTCACGCCCCAAACCCGCCCCTAAAAGTTTCGGGCATGACTTATTCAGAAACAGACACTTAACCTGATATACGTAATATATAGGGCCTGAACGGAAGCATTAATAATATAAAATAACATAAAACATCATCCATTGAGCTACCACTACCATGCCAGGACCGCAAACATTGCATTAGGTAGATAATACACATGAGACATACACCCGAGCTTCAATTACAGTTATTCATATTCTTATACAAGTATTACAGAAGAAGGGGTTATATACATTCAATCATAGGTAAACAACCAAAGTATGAGCCAAAACTTAGTAAGACTTTGCAAAATGCACGGGTTTCATCTTAAGTGCCTGGACACACTGAGGTTGACAAGAGAGGAACAAGCCTTAAGGGTTAGGACTGGCCTCCCAGTTGATTACCTACAGAAATAGACAAAATACAGAGTGAGTAAAACTCAGTGAATAATAGCACATAAATAATGTAATGGTTAACTTAAACAGCAAAGTATATCACTGTAGAGGCATATGATGAATCATATTCTGTAGAACGGCCATGGGCCCAATTTCCTTAACAGAGTGGCTTTAAGCTCAGTAATATACAGAACGGCCATAGGCCTAACAGATACAGAACGGCCATAGGCCCAAAATTATCAGAACGGCCATTGGCCCAGAAATAATAGAACGGCTTATCAGCCCAGAAATAACAGAACGGCTTATCAGCCCAGAAATAACAGAACGGCCATCGGCCCAGATCACATATGTATGGATTCAAGAGGTGGCTTGTACGGATTCTAGAGGTGACTCGCATTGCAGCACTTAGTTCCGTACAACACTTTGTTCCATACCAGAAATAATAGGTCTTATCATGTCATGGCATAGACGGAACAAACAACAAAACAGAATAACCTCAGATATCATCAGAACAGACTAGTTTCAGAGTTATACAGAGACACACAGATTCTTCCAATCATTCACATGAGTTAACATAGTTAGTTTACATTTAACAGAATACTAATGATAATTATTAGCAATAAGGATAGCGTATCCCACAGATTATACACGTGCCATCACAATACTATTTGTAGGGACAGAACAATTTACCTCAGAACAGTCTTGATTCATCATTGATAAAACAAAATGATTCGGGATACACAAGCATCATTGTTCCACTTGATCATCATGAATCATTAAGGTTAATTTACGGATAATAGAACATTAATAAAATGTCTTTTAACGGTAAGCAAAATGCACTTCTATAGTATTATCCAATTATGCTAATCCTCTTTAGCAGATATCTATGTCACAAGACATATATTGAACCAAACAGATGATAGAAGTTCCTGACAAAACATTCGGGGTATTACGTTCCCATTCAAATGCGAAATCATAGGTAATTTATAGGTTATTGCACATTACTGATAACTGTTAACCGTGGTTGGAATGCAGAATAATTTCAAAGTCATATCAATGTATGCCAAATCTTTCAATGTTTATACCAATTCCCAATCAACATACACGTTAACATAGTTGCCCACGGAGAACAGAATGTTAATAACAATAATTATTAACAGTACTAGATGTACATTGATAGTACTATTACTCACAGTGATCGGCTCCCGGTAGTAATGGGATGATGTCCTCGTCTCGACCTACAAGTACATTACACAACACATAATATGAGATTATACTCGATCCTTTACTTATTCTCTTTGATCATTCAATCAATTAGCCATGGTGGTACCAAGCTCATTATTCTTTAATAAGTTATAATCCATGTCTCAGAAAACAGGAGAAATCAATGGGAAATGGTTTAGGTGAAGAAATGGTACAAAACTGGTTGACAGAAAGTGAATAGTCGTCACTAATTTGGGCATAACTATTTTTGTATTTAGAATTTGGGCGTGAGACCACCGCCATTGGAAACTAAACTTCCGGGGCTTGATTTTAGGGTCAAGAATCACTCAAAACAGAGTCCGAATGCAAAAGATATGCTTGTTCAAAGTTGGCTGGACAAAGTTATCTCCGCACGTGCGGGGGAACAGTGCCGCACGTGCGGCCCTGGACAGTTTGCAGTCCGAAAATGGCTGAAAAATTGGGACTTCCCATTTTCAAAATCAAACCTCAATTCCATGTAAATCAAAGCCCAAAACCCTTTAATACATAACAAATTTCATATTATTAATCTCCATCAAACATCATAACCTCAAACTATTACTCAATTTCCAAGCACAAGGACACAAGAATATAATATAGCCATAGTTGGGGTTCAAAGCTCACATCTTCTATATCAATCCTTGATTTCATGTATTTGATGCTTTAAACATAAGGATTCAAGATAGGTGATCATACCTTAGTTCAATCTTTGACTTCCTTTTAATTCTCCTCCATTTCCTCAAGCCTCCATGGTTGTTCTCCCTTCTCTTTCTTCAATTCGCTTCAAACCCCCATGATTGTTAAGCTTTTCTTGGTCTCTCCTCTCTTTTCTCCCCCATGGTTCTCTTCTCTCTCTTTTAGATATTTTGGCTCCCAAAAGATGAGACCAATCACTCACAAACATATCTATATATCTAAATAAACACACACACACATGGCTTAACACAATAGGGAGAGCCAAATGTGGCCTTACGAATCACGCAAAATCAAATTTCAATTAAAGTTCCCAGGTGACTCTAAAAATTGCGCTGATCATAAATATGTCCCCTATTCTAGTTTCTGAAGTCTCTAGGGTCTTCAATTTACAGTACAAAGTTAACCACCCAAATATGCATTCAAATTAAATTTCCAATTACTTTTTCCAAATAGCTTTAAAAATTCCCATTAATATATCCAAGTCCTCAATTGTGATTTATGAACCCGTAAAGGTCGGTAATTTAAATTTTAAAGCCGTAGCTCAACAGTTAATTCCTCAATTTGAACACATATCATTAAATTAAAATGCATTAACCCATAAGGCCGTAAAGGTAATCTCTAATACGGATTTTGGGGTCGTTACACAACGTCACTACAAATCCTCTCCCACCACATAATCAAGCCCCTCCACCCCGGCATATAAACCTCATTCATACACTGGTCGTCCCTTATGACCCCAATATACATATCACCCCTTCCCACCTACCTAAACTGGCGTTGTTCATCCCTGAGAGCACAGACTTGTGCATGATGAACACGTCAACAATCCAAACTGAACCCGTGGTGATGACAGTAAAAGATGAAGGGAGGTCAGCCTTGGTGGAGAATGTCAGTCCGTTACCCGAGGGCTCTGAGGACTCATCTGATGGGGTGTACAACTCGAGCTGCTATATTGTGCCAATCAACCAAGATAAACTGGAAGTGGTGATGCCAACTGGGATGAAGGTTAGTGTAGTCCGAGAAGATAGACCAAGCTAGGGATTAGATGATCTAGCCAACCTGGAGGAGGATATAGATAATTTACAGTTCTTTGATGAGCAAGATCAAGGGGACGTCCATATTGATTGGTTTGATCTGAACGGGTCAACAGACAATTCTAGGTGGCTAAGTGATGAACCCGATATAGACGAGGGAACTGAACTGAAGCTGGAAGAATAGAAAGCAGGAACCGCTACAGTGGCCGGAATGGCCGACGGAAAGGGTAAACTGTCGGAAAACACCAGTGCAGAACAAGTGGCTCAAGACCTGGGCATAGTTAGTACTGTACCTACAAAGCAACAAGCCGCATTGAGGTGCCTCAAGCAAGAAGTGGATCAAAACAAACAGAAGGCGGGAAAGGCCTAAGACCCTGTAGGGGAAATCTGTGATGAGAAGATGACCCGAACGGAGCTGAACAACTGCTTGTCGACTGCCGAAGGAATCTAGTAGGATGATGACAACCTACACTTGGCCTATACTGATGAGGACTGGGGTGAGGACCTTATTGACAACACCTGGTATGTGGAAAAGGTCGACCACATGACAAGAAGTGGCTGATATTTCAAACCACCACATCTGGACTAACCCAAAAACCTCCAGAAAGGACAAAGAATTAGAGAAACAAAAGGAAAAGTAGTTAGAGAAAGAGGTCATGCTAAAACAGTTGAAAAATATTCAAACTGATATATCTATCTGGGGGCTACTTACGGCTTCGTGAGTGCACAGTCAGGCTGTACTATCAGCGGTGGATAAAGCAAAGTTGTCCATTGAGACTACCCCGGAACAACTGGTTGGGTTAGTCTTCCCGGGAGGTGTTGCGCCAACTTTGACCTTTTCGGATAAGAAGCTGCCGCCGGAAGGCTCTGCGCACAACAAGCCTCTATACATATCCATAGAGTGCCAGAAAAAGTGGGTGCCAGTCGTATTAGTTGACACCAGGTCAGCAATCAACGTCTGTCCATGCCACACGGCTTACGCTATTGGTCTAAAACTCGCCCAAGTGATCCATGCGTATGACAATACAAGCAGAGAGGTGATGAGGACAATGCAGATTAGAGTACCAGTTGGCCCAGCTCAACAATACATCGAGTTCCATGTCCTGGATATTTCAACCACTTTCAATTTACTACTTGGGCGACCTTGGCTACACCAAGTAAGAGTTGTCTCTTCCACTCTCCACCAGATGTTGAAGTACCCCCATGGGAAAAGGGTAGCCATAGTCTTTGGGAACTCATCTATACATCCTCCGCCAGAGTTCACCACACCTGTGCTGGAAATTATGCATGGCGAAGAGGATGTTTTCCTCTCTGGATTTACCTTGGCCGAGGCTCGGGCAATACAAACCATCCTGGCATCAGCTTATATGTCAGTGTTCAATCGATTTACTTCATGACCAAACTCCAACACATGCCAGGAATGGGATTAGGAAGGAGTGGCAGAAAGGGCGTTACTACATTGGCCGACGTGCCCCATAACCCGCATGCCTTTGGTCATGGATATACACCCACCAAAGAGGACTAGGTGAGGAAAGAGAAAGAGATGGTTGGGAGAGCCTGAGCAAAGCAAAGAGAAAAGCGCTATGAACTTGTGCATCGACCTATCCAGGGAACCCTGAATGGCTATTTTGTTTGGGAGGGTGAAGACTTCCCATTCTGTGGTTTCCCCGAGCCCTGGTTCAACTCTTAGAAGCAGCAAGTTCCCGACTTTGAGATTTTCTTCGACTTGCAGCTGCAAGAGAGTGACACAAAGGACCAAACTGAACTAACTACTGAGGCTGCAAAGAGCACAGAAAGTGATTCCAACAACAGTGAACTTGAAGTAGGAGCAGCATTGGCATGTCTCCTTTTGGATCCTCATATCAACTCAGAGAGCTTGGGGATAACCTAACTGTTTCCAAGATCGGAGACCACCCAGGTGCGAACCCTTCCTGTGGTATCTTGGATACATCTGACGCACCGTCCCTCATTTGGCAGCTTGAGGAGGGCTTCCGGTCCAGTAGTTCTGAGTCAGGTAGTGAGCCGGAATCTAATTCCACAAAGTCTGTGGAGTCGGAATCAGATTCCAGTTCTTCTAAGTCAGAGTCTGGTATTCCTGGGGTTGACAACCTGGATGCCAAGGTTTTGTCCAGGTCGTCTTTTTCCTTTTCTTTTGAGTCATTTGTAACCGAGGAATTGGATGACCTAAACCTTTTGAATGTGAATACCATTGCAGATTCTAAGTACTTCTCTGTGCCACTTGTATATTGCATTGATCATGACTTTCAAAATTTTAGTGAAAACAATAAGGAAGGAATTCCTCTGGTTTTGAAACATTTGATTAGTCAAGAGGATGAGAGATTTGTAAAACCCCTTGTTGATGAAATCATTGCAATTAATGCGGATACTAAGAAAGATCCGCGTCTAATCCAGATTGGGTCCACGTTGTTTTTGGAGGAGCGCGAGCGCTTAGTCGCTTTATTAAAAGATTTCAAAGATGTTTTTGCATGGTCCTACGAAGACATGCCTGGAATCGATCCTGAGATTGTACAACATCGGAGCCCTCTTGACCCCGAGGCCCGACCTGTCAAGCAGAAGCTACGGAGAATATGCTCGGATTGAGCTTTGAAGATTAAGAAGGACGTCACCAAGCAGATAGATGCAGGGTTCTTTCTAGTATTTGAGTATCCAACTTGGTTGGCCAACATTATTCCAGTGCCAAAGAAAGATGGCAAAATTCGGGTATGTGTGGACTTCAGAAATTTGAACAAAGCCGGTCCGAAGGACGACTTCCTCTACTACACATCAACGAATCGGTGGACTTCACCATAGGCCATGCGTTGCTCTCCTTCATGGATGGATTTTTTCGGTATAACCAGATTTTGATGGCACCCAAAGACAGAGAGAAAATCGCCTTCACTACGCCATAAGGAACCTACTGCTACAGGGTGATGCCATTTGAGCTGAAGAATGCCAGGCTACCTATCAACGAGCTGCAACCACAATTCTGCATGATATGATCCATAAGGAGGTTGAGGTATACGTGGACGACATGATTGTCAAGTCCAAGAAAAGAGAGGGCAACTACACTACCTTGAAGAAATTCTTTCAACGGATCAGAGAGTACAAATTGAGGTTGAATCCACAAAAGTGTACTTTTAGCATAACAGCAAAGAAAATACTGGCGTTCTTGATCACACAGAGGGGCATCGAGGTAGATCGTTCCAAAATCAAGGCCATTCTAGAAATGCCACCACCAAGGACTGGAAAAGAGGTCCGAGGCTTTCTGGGTAAAGTGAAATTCATAAGACAGTTTATTTCAAAATTAACTTTGACTTGTGAACCATTATTTGGTCTCCTAAAGAAAGGAAATAAATTCTAATGGGATGACCGACGTCAGTTCACTTTCGAGCGGATCAAGCAGTACCTACAAAACATGCCTGTGTTGTCGTCGCCAGAGCCAGGAAAGCCATTGATTCTGTATTTGTCAATAACGAACACAACAATGGGATGTATGCTTGCTCAAGAATCTGAGGATAGGGTAGAGGAAGCCATCTACTATTTGAGCAAGAAAATGTTGGACTATGAGACCCGTTACACCCCGCTGGAGAAGGCTTGCCTAGCCTTGGTATAGGCTACCAGGAAGTTGAGGCACTACTTGGTAGCTCACTCCGTAATTCTGATTTCGAGATTAGATCCCATCAAATATTTCTTTGAGAAACCAGTGCTTACAGGTAGGCTAGCCCGTTGGTTGCTTCTTCTCTCCGAATTTGATCTCAAGTATGTCACTCGCAAGTCTATCAAAGGGAGAGCGGTAGCTGAGTTCTTGGCAGATCACCCAGTGAAAGGGAATGAAGCGGTAGAATACCTATTCCTAGATGAAGCTATTTTGCAAGTCGAGGAAGAGATTTTGGACAATGTACTTTGACAGAGCATCTAACCAGTACGGTTATGGGATTATGGTGTTGTTGATAGCACTCGACAATTCCCATATACCTTTAGCCTTCAAACTCTGGTTCAAGGTTTCTAACAACGAAACAGAATACGAGGCGTGTATCGCTAGTTTGGAAGCCACCCTGGAACTAAGGGCAAAAAGGTTGGACGTCATCGGGGACTCAAACCTGGTTGTGTCCCAAGAAAAAAGAGAATGGAAGGTCAAAGAAGAAAAGATGAAGATCTATCACCAAACCCCGAATGTTCTGATTCTTAGGTTTGAGAAACTGACCTTCACACATCTACTAAGAGAGAACAACAGGTTCGCCGATGCTTTATCAACTCTATCTTCTATGATAGACATCCCATTTGAAGTCCGGATGCGTCCGATCATCATTGAACAGAGATATATGCCGGCCTACAAGTGTATCGCCATAATAGATGAAGTTCAAGGTCAAAACCCTTGGTTCTATGATATCTGGAACTTCTTGAAAAAGGAGATTTATCCACCAGGGGCAAATGCCAAAGTCAAAAGGGAAATATGGCGAATGGCCGCTCAATTTATCATCTACAGAGTTAAACTGTACAAGAGGGGTCATCTGGGGATGCACAAGTTATGTGTCGATGCAGAAGGATCAAAGCGCCTAATGGAGGCCATCTATGGAGGAGAGTGCGGAGCGCACATGAGCGGAGTAATGTTAGCTCAGAAGATTCTCAGGCAAGGTTACTACTCGTCTACCATGGAAAAGGATTGTATTGGTTTTGTTCGGCAATACCACAAATGCCAAATCCATGCAAATCGCATAAATATCCCGCCATCGAAGCTATATAACATGACTTCACCATGGCCTTTCTCAGTATGGGGAATTGACGTCATTGGGGCAGTTACACCAAAAAGGTCAAATAGGCACAAATACATTCTGGTGGCAATTGATTATTTCATGAAGTGGGTGGAGGCTCAGTCTTATGCAGTGTTGAAAGTAGCGCATGTGGCTAAGTTTATCCGAAACAACATCATTTGCCGTTATGGAGTCCCGAATGAGATCATTTCAGACAATGGCTCCCATTTCAAGAAAGAAGTGATCGACTTGTTAGAGAAATACAACGTGGCTTTTCATAAGTCATCTACATATCAACCGCAAAGCAATGGAGCTGTTGAGGCCGCCAACAAGAACATCAAGCACATTTTGTAGAAAATGGTTGAGACATACAGGGACTGGCTAGACAAATTGCTATTTGCTCTTTGGGGCTACAGAACTTCAGTTCAGACATCTATTGGGGCAACTCCGTACTCTCTTGTTTATTGGATGGAAGCTATTCTGTCTATTGAAATAGAGGTTCTATTGCTACAGGTTATGGCTAAGTGTCAGATAGCAGAAGCAGACTAGCAGTAGAGCAGGTTCGAAGAACTGATGCTATTTGATGAGAGAAGGCTGAAAGCACTGCACCTTGTTCAAGGATATCAACGCAGAATTGCTAGGACTTTTAAGAAGAAAGTTAAGTCTCAGAATCTTAAGGAAGGAGATTTGGTATTGAAAGACAACTGAGCCCCCATCCATGACCCTAGGGGCAAGTTCAGACCCGATTGGACTCGTCCTTACATTATCAAAACTATTTGGTTGGGTGGAGTTGTTATTCTCATGGACCTGGATGGCCTAGAATTTTCCCAACCAATCAACATCGACAAGTTAAAGAAATATTACCCCTGAGAGGCTTACTAGGCCAAAAACTTGGAAAGGCGACCTAGGCAAAAGTTAGAGCACAAAAATTGGAAAAAAGAAAAACTGAGCTCGCAAGGTTGAAAACCCAGAAAGGGTGGCCTTGGCAAAAGTTAGAGTGTAAAAGGAGAGAGTTAATACTCAAGTGAACCCGAACCAAACTACGTAAGGTCTGATTCCCATCTTTGGGATACGTAGGCAACTTCATTCTGAAGCTCGACCGTAAACACCTCTAAATCAACTGTCTCCATGTGTTTGATCAAGTCATCTTTGTCTATCCTTTATCTGGATGTTCGGTTGTGATCCTTTCTAAGAGCTGGTTATGATGTTGAGCAATGCTATTCAGATAAAGGACAATTTGTGATCTTCAAATTCGGGGTTGTACATCTCGAGGATAGATTCCGTGTGTGTCAAGTTGTGATCCTTATCGAAAATGGTTTTGAAAAGTTTTGATAAAAGTTGATTTTGTTCAAATTAATCTTTTTACAACTTAGACCATTTTTGGACCAAAAGAAAAATTTTCAGTGCCCACAATTTCAATTTCATTGATTTCAATACAAAGTTCTTCAACTCTCGATACAAATTAAAGTGGCTTTTATTACATTCAAAAAGAAAACTTGAAAAGTAAGATCACAGCAATAAACTTGGGGCATAGATGAGTCAAGTGTTCCTGCGTCCCCCACTTGTGCTTGTGGAAACTTCTGATACTAAAGTGGGCCCAGATTATGTCTCATCTTCAAGCCAAGTCAAGCACTCGCCAAAAAGTGCACAATTAAAACTAAGGGCAAGAGCCAGAAGCTCTCTTATCCTCCACGCAGTGGGATATCGAGCCAATTGTGAACCTCGGATTGGGAATGAAGTCAGGCACTATACCCCCTCTTCTGGGCAAGTCTGTGTCCGAGCTAACGCCTGAATCAAAACGAAAAGTATAATACACAGTGTGTCAAGCCAATCAGCTGAATGCCAGGTTGCTGAGTTATGCTGTAGCTCATCTCAGGCAGATCAAACTAGGAGCAACGCCAAGCAATGTCAACAGCAGACCTGTTGCACATCCAATGGCACCACCACCCCTCGTTCGGGAAATCGACTAGCCGTTGGCCAAAAAAATAGCCCCGTGTTGAATATGCAAGGCAAGAATCCACTACCTTCAACCTATCCATGTGTAACGCCCTCAAATAATACAAATAACCCAACTCATGAGGGAAATGAATATAACGTAATTGGTACACTTTCTCATAACAGAATTCGTATTACAAAAGGGTTACATGCATTATACATTCATAAACGTTCATTCTAAATCTACAGCATGTAATGCAAATTAATGACAAAAAACTAAATGCCCTACGGGCTTACATCTTTCCAAGACATATCTTGGTTACAATCAAAAGTGAGCTTCGTTCATCACATCTTAAGCCCTTGGCTTTACAAAAATATACAATCAAAATGAGAAGCCCTTGCTTCCAAAAGTTTCTCCAATACTATTGCCTTGGTAGAGGCAAGCCATCATTACCCAATACAGTTATTTCTAAACAGATATGAAATATCATAACACATAGTCTATCCAAAACTACCAAAGAATGGAATAACACATAACGAATCCCACCATTCAAATTAATACCCTTTCAATTTCACATTTTTAATGTCAATTTCCATTATTTATACAAAATAATAATTTGATTCGATTAGGGCAAATCCCATTTTTTCCCAAATACTAGCCAAGGGCCAAAGTCATCAAATCATACACAATACAACATCATTTTCAAACCCCTCAAGCATTTATTTCATCTTCACCCAAAAACCCCTCTTTCCATTTTCTGCCCAAACTCTAGGTTTGCCTTAAACACACCCAAATCGCATCATTGTTGCACAAGATACAAATAACTAAGCTAAATATCATATGGAATTGCAGAAAAGATCCCTACCTCAAGCTTCGATGAGAGAGAAGAGAGAAGAGAGAAAAGCTCAAAAATCGACAGCGACAAAACAACGATTTGCCCTGATCAAAACGTAGCCCTTGACAAGCTCTACACTTAATCTCAAAGGAGCATGGTGAAAAGATCACTCTAGGTGAGTAGATCTAGAGATTTAAGTGAAAAAGTTTGAGTTTTAGAGAGAGAGAGAGAGAAGAGAACTCACAGTTTGAAAGGAAGAATAGGAGGAAAAATAATGAGAAAAAGTGGTTTGGACCTATTTATAGTAGTAGCAAATAGCCCTAAGGTCAAATAAAATAATAGAACCAAAAACCCCCAAAGGAAGGGCCCAATTGAACCCCAAAAATCTGGAGAAAAAAAAAACACGCAGGGGTCGACCCTTCGAGCAGGGGGCCGACCCTTTAGATAGATAAGACAATCTGGCAACAAGCAAAGGGGTTGACCCTTAGACAGGAGGGGTTCGACCCTATTTTCCAACAACTAGCACACAGATTCTGCAACATAAGAGGGTCGACCCTTCCCAAGCTGGTGTTAACCCTATATTCCAGCAACACTTCTAGCACCTTCACCAACAGGTAAGGGTCGACCCTTAGGAAGGCTGGTTTCAACCCTAGAATAGAATTTCTAAGTCTCCAAGGAACTTTTGATAAGAACAAGTGCGAACAACCAAATGCAACAAGTTTAAATCAGATTATACTCCTCAAAAACCAACATACAACAACACCAAAGATTTCCAAAATAAAAATTAAAGGATTCGAATACACTTTCCCAAAAGCTTTGAAGGGTACAGGTGCTACAACCTCCCCACCTTAGGAAATTTCATCCCCGAAATTTTAAGTGAGTTTTAAAATCAGGATTACACCAATTCCAACAATGATAATCAATCAATTTCATCACCATGACCCACTTTCTGGTCATCCATTCTCATCGACTCGATACACAAGTCCCATATTAAATTGAAATTTGCAATTTCCCAAAACGTTTACAATGTTTAACCAGAATCCGAGTTTTCAAGAAATTAACACCGCATATACAATGCTCCCAAAGTGATATAATACATGTGATATTCCACATTCTCAAACATACGCAATGATTATAATAAACTCATGTTTCCAAGATGCCCATAACATACACAATGTTCTTATAATTCAAAACATATACAATGTTTAAACCTTTCATCATCATAATTAAAATTCCAATACATGTCTAGATATTAACAAACAAGTCCGTATATTTCTTTGGGACTTCCAATTCACGCTCCCAAGTCGCTTCATCAACCCCATGATGTTTCCATAGTACCTTTACTAAGGGAATTGTCTTGCCTCGTAAGACTTGGTCCCGTCTATCCAAGACCCTCACCTATCTCTCCTCATACGTGGCATCCTCATCTACCTCTAAGTCAGTCCAATCCAACACGTGCGATGGATCCGGCTCGTACTTCTGAAGCATACTAATGTGAAGCACGACATGAACCTCAAAAAACTATGGCGGTAACGCCAAACGATAAGCGACTTCCCCAATCCACACAAGGATCTCAAAAGGGCCAATAAACTGAGGGGACAGCTTCCCACTCTTCCCAAATCTCATCAAACCCCACCTAGGTGAAATTTTCAAAAAGACATGATCGCCCACCTCAAAAGACAAGGGCCTCCTCCTATGGTCGGCATAGCTTTTCTAGCAACTCTGAGCCGTAATCCGTCTCTTACAAATAAGGTCCACTTTCTCAGTCGTTTCTTGAACTAATTCTGGGCCCAACAAAGGCGCGTCACCCACCTCGGCCTAACACAGCGAAGATCTACAAGGTCGACCATACAAGGCCTCAAACGGTGCCATACCAAAACTCAATTGGAAACTGTTGTTATAAGCAAACTCCACTAAGGGTAAGTGCCTCTCTCACAACCCCTTAAAGTCAAGGACACAACCCCGAAGCATATCCTCAAGGATCTGAATAGTACGCTCAGACTGCCCGTCAGTCTAAGGATGATACGTAGTACTAGAGGTTAATCTAGTGCCCAAGTCACTCTGCAAAATCTACCACAATCGGGCTGTGAAACACGGATCTCTATCCAATACGATTGTCACAGGGACCCCGTGCAATCTCACTATATCCCTAATATATAGGTCGGCTAGATAGTCTACTGAATCACTCACGCGCATAGGGATAAAGTGTGCAAATTTGGTTAACCAGTCAACTACCACCCAAATGGCATCACTACCCCGTTGAGTCCTCGAAAGGCCCACAACAAAATCCATCATGACATGTTCCCACCTCTATTCGGCTATAGGCAAGGGTTGCAACAAACCTGCTGGCCTCTGATGCTCGGCCTTCACTTGCTGACAAGTGAGGCCCTTCGATACAAATACGGCTACATCCCTCTTCATACCCCTCCACCAAAACTGGTGACTCAGATCCTGATACATCTTTGCGCCTCCTGGGTGCACCGCAAGGTGTGAATGGTGAAACTCTCAAAGTACTTCCTCTCGGCAAGACTACGGCACAAACAAACGGTCACGGTATCTCACACTCTGGTCAGGATACACATTCAAGCCCTTCTCTACTTTCCCACTTGAAATCTTCTCCTTAAGGGTTTCTACCTCAAGGTCACCCCTCTGCGCTTCTAACACTCAGTTCATGAGTGCAAGTTGTGCAACCAAAGAAAACAAGATTGCAGATTCAACGGACTCACCAAGATGTAAGTCAAACTCCCCAAGTGTACCCAACATTTCCCACTCCCGGATGGTGACACAGTCCGCACTACTGATAGGCTTCCTACTCAAAGCATTGGCCACTACATTGGCCTTTCCGGGATGATAATGCAACTCGAAGTCATAGTCCTCTATGCACTCCATCCACCTCCTCTGCCTCAGGTTCAAGTCTCTCTGTGTAAACAGATATTTTAGACTCTTGTGATCAGAAAGTAATTCAAACTTCTCACCGTACAAATAGTGCCTCCAGATCTTTAAAGCAAAGATCATTGCCGCTAACTCTAAGTCGTGAGTAGGATAGTTTCTCTCATGTGTTTTCAACTGCTACGAGCCATAGGCTACTACTTTCCCCTCTTGCATCAAAACACAACCCAAGCCTTCCCGTGAGGCATCACAATAAACCAATTAACCCAAACCCCTCTCCGGGGATTATCAAAACTAGAGCAGTGGTGAGTCTAACTTTAAGTTCCTGGAACGACTACTCACAAGTCTCATCCCATACATATTTGACCCCCTTCCTCGTCAGCCTAGTTAAAAGTTAAGCTAGTTTAGAGAAATCTTTCACAAACCTCCGGTAATATCCGGCCAACCCCAGAAAACTACGAATCTCAAAGGCTTTCTTAGGTTGTGCCCAATCTTGCACTGCCTCAATCTTGGATGAATCTATCATCACCCCTCCCCCGGATACCACATGTCCTAAGAACTTAACTTCTCTCAGCCAGAATTCACACTTCCCAAGTTTAGCATACAACTTATGGGCTCTAAGCAACTCAAGCACTACCCACAAGTGTTCTTCGTGTTCCTCCTCTGAAGGTGAATAAATCAAAATGTCATCCACAAAGACGACCACGAAGCAGTCTTGGAACTCATGAAAAATTTGGCTCATCAAATCCATAAACACAGCCGATGCATTGGTCAGTCCAAAAGGCATCACTAGAAAACTCATGATGGCCATACCGTATCCCTGACTCGTTTGCCTAGGGCCACGTGTCCGTCATCACCAAAGTTGCCTCGGCTCGGGAACTTGGGTACGATTGGGAAAGGTCAGCTATGAGCACCCCCTCTCGCCCGATCCGAAGATCGGCCTCTACTAACCATGATATCTTGTTTTGAAAACATATGCGTTCTTATTCCGGTTAATTAGCTAGAGTTTACTATGTGATGTGCACAACACACAAGTATAGACTAGATCGCCTAATTTGGAACAAAGCATTGCATATCCGCTCATTTGAAAAATGGTTTGAAATTTGCTACTCGCGAGTAGGCTAAAACACGGATTTCAACGAGTTGTTCCAACTCAAACAATCGACCAGAAAACTCCCTCTTCAAAAAAGAAGGCCCTACCTTAGCTACTTGGGCCTGGACTTGATTCTCAGCTCTGAGAATGCCCATTAATTCCTTCAATGCTCCGGTCATTTCACGGGCTAAGGCGCCCATGGCCTGCTAACCTGCTGGTTCGGCTGCATTGGCCTGACCAACCCCTTCCTCTTACGCCGGAATCTCATCCGGTATAGGCACCTCGTGCGTCCTAGGCCTACCACGCCTACCTCCACCACCACGTCCTGACATCCTAATAAGGGTAACACAAGAAATTAGCACATTCACAAATGTACCAAAGCTAATTCACTCGCGTCCTAATACATTGGACAACAGTAATTCACTCCACATAAGCATGTAATCACGTAAGCACATACGAATTTCATCTCCGGATAATGACTGTCCAGCAGCGTTGCTAGAGTTCTAATTAGAAATAGCAGTGATCAAGTGCCTTTCTAATGGGACTCCTAGAAACCCATAGACCCAATCAACATCCAAGAAATTTAATCCCATACCCAAATAATCACAGAAGCATATTGTCATATAAGCACATATCGTTCACACTTGAGTCTCTAACAAGCGAGACAAACCCATTGTGGTAC
Source organism: Camellia granthamiana (assembly GCA_036172215.1). Classification (NCBI taxonomy): domain Eukaryota; kingdom Viridiplantae; phylum Streptophyta; class Magnoliopsida; order Ericales; family Theaceae; genus Camellia; species Camellia granthamiana. The sequence goes on along the minus strand of CM069907.1, from coordinate 160,332,319 downwards.
TAACCACTTCCCACGTACCCATAGTATTCAAACCCGGTACACTCTGATACCAAGTTGTAACGCCCTCAAATAATACAAATAACCCAACTCATGAGGGAAATGAATATAACGTAATCGGTACACTTTCTCATAAAAGAATTCGTATTACAAAAGGGGGTTACATGCATTATACATTCATAAAACGTTCATTCTGAATCTACAGCATGTAATGCAAATTAATGAAAACAAATTAAATGCCATACAGGCTTACATCTTTCCAAGGCACATCTTGGTTACAATCAAAAGTGAGCTTCGCTCATCACATCTTAAGCCCTTGGCTTTACAAAAATATACAATCAAAATGAGAAGCCCTTGCTTCCAAAAGTTTCTCCAATGCTATTACCTTGGTGGAGGCATACCATCATTACCTAAAAATGTTATTCCCAGGTAGGATAAGCCGCAGCCCAGTACAGACCATCTAACATAGTATATAAAATTTAGCAAAGGTATAAGTACACTATGCATATACAACGTCATAGATAACGGCATCCACATTATATATAGTCTCAAATTACCAAACTCAATCATTAAGCCATTTCCCTTAATTTCATTTAATTACATAAGCGAATTTCATCCTTTCTCAACAACCCAAATGAGTTTACAACTCGTTAGTTCTAGAACCACATTATCAACACGTAAGCACGTCAAACTTTCCTTTCACAGATATTTCATCTGCAGGCAGCCGTCAAACAAGACCCATGTATTCTTTCACAGATATTTTGTCAACGGGCAGCCCTCAAACGGGACCCATATAAAACATAGGCTATACAGGCACTACCATTGCCATTTTACAAATATTTCATCCGTGGGCTAGGCACCTATATATAATTTCGGGACTTTCACCCAGGACACTCCGGCTAACTTAATTATAATGGAGTCCATCCCTTTTCTCCTCCCAAACAATCATTCATACATATGCAATATATTTAATCACAAACTCAAACAATGGAGTAAATCCTCTTTCCACTCCCAAATAACCATACATATACAATGTATATAAATATAGTCATATTCAGTGACAAACACAAGTGATTAGTTTCAGTTCACCTAATCCGCATGCAATTTCTACAACAATCATAGCTATCCTCCACCGATAGCCCAATGCAGTTATTTCTAAACAGATATAAAATCTCATAACAGATAGTCTATGCGAAACTACCAAAGAATGGAATAACACATAACTAATCCCACTATTCATATTAATACCCTTTCAATTTCACATTTTTACTGTCAATTTCCATTATTTATACAAAATAATAATTTGATTCAATTAGGGCAAATCCCCCTTTTTCCCCAAATACTAGCCAAGTACCAAAATCATCAAATCATACACAATACAACATAATTTTGAAAGCCCTCAAGCATTTATTTCACCTTCACCCAAAAGCCCCTCTTTTCATTTTGTGCCCAAACTCTAGGTTTGCCTTAAACACCCCCAAATTGCATCATTGTTGCACAAGATAGAAATAACTAAGCTAAATATCATATGAAAGTGTAGAAAAGATCCCTACCTCAAGCTTACCTCAAGCTTAGATGAGAGAGAAGAAAGAAAAGCTCAAAAATCGATGACAACGAAACAACAATTTGCCCCAATCAAAACATAGCCCTTGACAAGCTCTACACTTAATCTCAAAGGAGCAAGGTGAAAAGATCACTCTATGTGAGTAGATCTGGAGATTTAAGTAAAAAAGTTTGAGTTTTAGAGAGAGAGAAGAGAACTCACGGTTTGAAAGGAAAAATAATGAGAAAAAGTGGTTTGTTCCTATTTATAGTAGTAGCAAATAGCCCTAAGGTCAAATAAAATAATAGGGCCAAAAACCCCCAAAGGTAAGGCCCAATTGAACCCCAAAAATCTGGAAAGAAAAAAAAAACACACACAGGGGTTGACCCTTCGGGCAGGGGGGTCGACCCTTTAGGTAGAGAAGACAATCTGGCAACAAGCAAGGGGGTTGACCCTTAGACAGAAAGGGGTCGACCCTATTTTCCAACAACTAACACACAGATTCTGTAACATAAGAGGGTCGACCCTTCCCAGACTAGTGTCGACCCTATATTCCAGCAACACTTCCAGTAACATCACCAACAGGTAAGGATCGACCCTTAGGAAGGCCGGTGTTGACCCTAGAATAGAATTTCTAAGTCTCCAAGGAACTTTGATAAGAACAAGTGCGAACAACCAAACCCAACAAGTTTAAATCAGATTATACTCCTCCAAAACCAACATACAACAACACCAAAGATTTTCAAAATAAAAATTAGAGGATTTGAATACACTTTCCCAAAAGCTTTGAACGATACAGGTGCTGCACCATGAGCCATATCTGGGGAGGGATGAAAGAAAAGAGAGATTAAAGAATAGAAAGGTGTGTGTTGAGGAAAAAAGTGAGAAAAGGGCTTTGAGAGAAAAGCAAAGCATGAGTACCGAGTGATATAAGAAACACATATCAGAAAGGGTGGGAAACATTATGTGAAGAAGTAGTGGACTTTCCGCAAATTTGGTTGTCTCTCACTGATGAAAGGCGTCTAAACCCATCAAAGTCTTGGCTAGTACCAAGCCCATACAGCTCTTGCCCTCTTTCAAGCCTTGCGCCACTTTAACTAGCCAAATGCTAGACCCTCCGAAACTATGGGCAAGGATAAAATGCGCCAACATACACAAACAAAGGGAGTGTTGTCGAAAACCCCGCCAGAAAAGATCGCCTCGGTCACCGGTGTTAGAAAATCGATGAATCAAACTGGAGATGTCCAGGTCTCCATTGTGAGCCATGGATCGAGCCTCATGCAAAGTGAGCCCACACATCCTTTCCAAAGCTTGGATATGACCAAAATGGTGCTGAGACAGAATTTCCTTATAGCGCCAGAATTCCATTAGCGCTTGAAATTCTTCGACTGTCGATCATATCTCTTGTCCCCCGAAGCTAAAGACATGGGTGATCGGGTTCCAACATCTAGCTGCAGCATGAAGGAATAGAAAACAAAGTGGAGAACGACTCAACGGGAATAGTGCATTTATGCCGAAACCTCAGAAATTCACCTTTTCCGAGCCATCCATAGTTGCAATCCAATCAGAGAGTTTTTCGGCCAAAAATGGCTCCATTTGTAAAGAATTTGCAGTTGAAATGAAGAATTCACGAAGCTCAGCCTTTTGTGGAAGATAAGGCAGTAAGTGGAAACCAGGTGTCAACAATGTGGAGGTCCTACACATTGATGGTCGGCATGGCATCATTGATGGCCAGCAAGAGGTTAGATGGCCGGCAGACCACCCCCTATGGCTGGCATGTGGCCGGCATTCACCGCTTATGGCCGGCAGCCTTCCTCTCATTTCTACTGTCCTCCTTTGTGAAGAATAATGTTGGATGCATGTGTTTTGCTCCACTGTTTGTGTGTCTTGAGGTCTTGTGTTGAGTCCTTTTTGTTTCTTTTTTTAAAAAAGTTTATCAAGTTGTATTTGTTGTTGATTGAGTTATTTTGCTTATCGAGTTGTATAGTGCTTTGTTTGTATGTCAATTGTTGGTTGGTTCATTACCTGATTCAAACTGTTGTGACAATACAAGTATTCAGTTTTCATTATCAAATTCAATCTCATTTTTCATGCAATGCGGTGCTCATGATGCAAAATACAACACTCTTTCAAAAAAAAAACTTGGTTTTCATTCCGATCATGGTTGCTTTTACAGAAGGTACAGTACAAGTTTTTAAAGAAAATAAAACCTGTCCGAAGCTGTACAATGTGCTAATGCTACTAACAAAAAGAAGCTAAGCAAAAAAAACTACAGAAAATCAGCAATGGTCGCCTTAGGCTCGAGAAGCCCTCTTCGTCCTCTTCTTCGGAGGAGAGGACTCTGCAGCACTATCTCCATCGGTGCCACTATCTGAATCTGGATCAGAGTCTGAACCAAAGTCGTCTCCACTCTCCGCCTCGAAGCCCTCCTCAGCATCAGCATCCCTACTCTCAGAACCCGAGCCAAAGTCATCGTCTCCACTCTTGGATGACTCAGCATACTGACTCGTTGCCTCCTCGGCCTCGCTAGTCTCAGTATCATCATCGCTCAGAATAGGCTCTGAAGGGCCACTCTCAACTCAAGTGCCCTTAGCTCAACCACAGCTGTGTACTGGAGCTTGTCTCTCTCTCTCCTTGCCACCGGAGAAGGCACTGCTAGTCCTACTGCTACTCCTGCTGGCACACCCGATATAGGTGGGACCTGAAAAGACAGTTGTCATATATCAGCCACAGTATGTGTATTAGATGCAAGTATGGGCCAGAATGAGTATATGCTGAAGTCAGGTACGGAGAATGGATACAGTATAGAAGTGCAGTATTTCAAATGCAGTGTATCAGTGCAGTGTGGGGAAGTTCTCATGTTAGTTTCAGTATGTTAGTGGAAATTTGATGACTGGAATGTAAGAAAACTAAAGAAATTACCTAAATGCCATGGATACCGAGTAGTGCCTCCCTCCTAAATATCATGCCCTCAAATGAGGCTAGTAGCTCAAGCAGATCCTCTGTATATCCTGGAGGTGCCTATAAATGCATTGGGAATGATTAATGTCCAGAACAAACAAATATCAGAAAGAGATGGGAAAACTAAAATGCGGTACATACTGGAGGTGCATCCTGGGCTCTGGTGCATCTATGCCCAGTTGCTGCGGTCTCAATCGATATCTGATAGGCCTCCCCAGTATACCGCCAACATGTGAGTTTAGTAACCAACTCTAGCCACCCGGTCCCCTACCTCACCTGGGAAACCCCTCTGCCATGGGCTCTGCTCACCCGAGTCGCTCTGCGTCTCACTCTCACGGCAGAAGCTCTCACTCCCACGGTAGAAGCTTTCACTCCCTCACCCCCGCGAACACTGGTCAGAGGCAGCATCAAGTGTGTCTAGATAAAGGCCACGTAGTCGCCCTCTACATGGAAATACTCTACCTCCAAGCCTACTATGAACTGGATCACCTCTTCGGCAGATAGCTTGTCTGTCGCTCTCATGGACACTGGTAGTGCCATCGGTATAAATAGAGCAGGCAGGCCCATGGTCTAGAGCACGAAGCACTCGCCTAGGGACCAGGCTCGGCAAATCGAGCCCTCAAGTAGAATATGATAGCGGGAAATGCCCCAAGCCACATCGTACTCGGCTCGAAGCCCTGTCGGTATTGTGGCCCAGGGCTGCCATGTGATCTGAAATGGAAAGTGAAGAGATTATTAGTTGTTGTCAGTTACTAATGTATGAACCAAAACAGCTGTAAAACAAAAATGACTGTGTTTTGAGTTACCTCATGCACCGCTACGGTGTCAAAGTACTGGCGGAAAAACATGAAGGGCTTATGAGTCCTACAGTGAAGCTGGCCGTCGTATACCAGAGAAAAGGGGATCGTCAATGGAATCTTGTCTACAGGCTCTAGGGCAAGAGTCGGGAAGTATGCGTACACCCATAGCTGCAGGGAGAATGCAGAGGTATGTAATCAACACAGTATGAACAGATACAGAAAGTGCAAAGCAGAAAGCACATAGTATGAACAAATGCAGAAAGTGCAAAGCAGAAAGCTTACAGTATGAACAGATGCAGAAAGTGCAAAGCAGAAAGCACATGTGTTAAACGGATGTAAAGCAAGAAATGCTGAGCAGAAATTGTAAAGTGTAAAGAGGGAACTAAGAAGTGTACCTTCCAGGATCGCCAATAGCCTCCAACTAAGTTCCCTCGCAGACGGGAGGAAGAGCTCATATATCCATATAATGTGGTGAGGCCGGCTCCGCCCCAATCACAAAACTGAACTCAATGAAGGGTCACCAAGGCACTTAGCAAATACAGGACCACGATGTTCCACCTATTTGAAAACAGGGTGGTACCGAAGTTCAACATCAGGAAGCCCCTAGCGTACTGCTCTATCTCCTCTATCATCTCGGGCTCGATCCCTCTGAGATGCTCCTCAAACCAGGTGTATCGCACCATGCCCGTCTGGTATATCGGTGGATGTGTCCCACGCAGCTTGAGCCAGGCTGCCTCCCACTCTTCTATATTTGGGTTAAGAGGGATCGGATCGCCCCCTATGCCTAAGCTGGTGATCATGGCAAAGTCGTAAGGAGTCATCGTCATCTCCCCTGTGGTGGAAAAGTGGAAGGAGTTGGTGGTGTCCCACCACCTCTCCACCAGTGCTCCTAAGAGAAGATAGCTCACGGTAACCCGAGTCAAGCTAGAGCAGAAAAGGCCGAAGCCTGCCTCGTCAACAATGTTACGAACTCTAACTAGGAGCTCGTCATACCAATCTCGAGTAGTCATCGCACCATAGCCCCTAAAGGCACGAGACTCACCCTGTGGCAGTGCATGACATGTAATCAAATCAAGGCAGTGCATGAGATGCAATCAGATCAAGGCAGTGTATGAGACACAGTCAGATGAAAGCAATACAAGAAATGCAAACAATTAAGGGCAGAAACGCATAGAAATAGAGTTTGTATCTCAATGGCAATGGCCGATAAATGAGACTTTGGTTCCCTCAACAGGAGGTCCACTGGCACGTCGTTAGTGAAATTAGTAAAATATCTGATGCCTCTGGTAGTGGGCAATATGTATGTTTGAGGATAATACCTCGCTCGATCAAAAGGCCATACACTCAACGGTAATGGCTCTGGCTCAACCTCTGGGTCAGCCTCGATATCCTCCTCAAAGTCTACCAGGGGAAGCTCAAGAAGAGCCCCATCAGAAGGAAAATCGTCCACCATCTGAAAATAGGTGCGAGATAGGTGAAAAGTAAAGAAAAGTGAAGAAAAATGGGAAAACTTGGAAAAAAATCAACCTTAAGAGAGAGAAACTCGAGGGGAATGAGCCTAGAATAGTGGAAATGAGGAAAGAAACGTCAAAATCAAATTCCAATCGATTCAAAGCGAAGAGAACTAGAAGGATTTAGTGAATAAAGTCTGTGTGGGGCGTTGGAAAATGCGTAGAAGGCTCAGATCTAGAAAAGGAAAGCACCTAGAGAGAGAGAGAGAGAGAGAGTATTTTCGGTCAAGAGGGTGTGAGGAAATGAGTCCTAGTGGCATGTATTTCAAGGCCGGTGCATGAAAAGACAGCTTTGCCCCGAACTGCCACCGATGGTCGACAAGGACCCATCGATGCCCGGCACGGCACATGGTGGCTGGCAAGGCACGCCAATGGCCGACAGGTGGCCGGCGGCCCCCTCTTATGGCCGGTGGGTTTCCAAGGATCTCCTCTGTGTCCCTGGTTCTGTTTTGTGTCCTTGGATTTCAAAATTGAAGGGATTGTTCATTATTGAGTTCAGAATGCCTCTATGGAAGCTCAGAACTGCATTTCCAGTGCACGATGTTCGTCACTCATTAACATAAGCAAGGTGTATCCGTTTTAACATATTGCAACTTTTCTAAGAGGTAAATCGGAAGTTGTTCTTGAATTGGTCTTGACAAATATGCTTTTGTTATTCCATAGAATATGTGTTTCTTTGTTGTTGCATGGAACGTGCATTCCACGTACACTACCGCATATAACGTGCTCTTACTTTAGCAGCATAGAATGTTCTTTCGCTCTTGCATTATGCATAGAACATGCTTATTGCTTTCGCTCTTGAATCATGTCTGGAATATATGCATTTGCCTTTGAATCATGCATAGAATATGCTCCCGTTACCAATCATGCATAAAATGTGCTCTCAAATTGTTTGGTTCGCATAGAACATGCCGTTATATCTCAGCTGTTGTCTTACATAGAATATGCGATTCCTATTCGTTACACATGCATAGAATATGCGCTTCTCCATTATTGCATAGAATATGCACTTCTCTATTGTTGCATAGAATATGCTTTCATTCTTGTTTCATGCATAGAAAATGCACTGTCGTTACATAGCACGCTTTTGTACACAGGCATGATGTTGTATGTACGGTTCATTCAGCGGAGCCAGCACAGACAAACAATATTGTATGTACAGTCCATTCAGGGGAGTTCCAGGTAAAATCATTCGTGCCCTTCGAATCATATCTTTTTATTCTCCTTCCTCTTGTGTGTAACACGTTAGGATAACTCCTTCGGTTAAAAACATTTGAGTGCGTCCTGATGTTCATACCATCCTTCGGTTACCGCCTGTAGACACCCCATTTTTGATCGTCCTCAAGACTTGGATGTGCTTGCAGGTACACCCGGTGGCAAGTTTGGTTGTTCGCCGAGCACTCGAATTTCGTAGCGAAACGTCACAGGTTTGAGCTTTCTAAACCCTGTTTCATTTCTGCCCCATTTTTGGACCATGCTTTGGTCCTTCCCTAGTGCTTGTTTTAGTGCACTGCCAGCCATGATCAAGGGCTGCCGGCCATGGTATCTATCCTGCTAGCCACAGATAGGCCCTGCCGGCCATCAATGTGGCACTGCCGGCCACCACTAATCGCCGGCCGGCACCATTATTTCAACAGATATATTTTAGATATTTTTGAGCCAGCTGTTTGCAGGATAGACCATCTGCTTGCACGTGGAGGGCTGGATTGCTTTGAAGGCTCCTTGTATCTCCTATATATAGAGGTCTTCTATATGTATGCAAGGAGGACAACATTTTGAGCTGAGATATTTTCTTCTCTTTCTCTCTCTAAAATCCTCTCTCTCTATATTTTAGCCTTGAAAGTGTGTTTTGTCTTCACTTTTGCACTACAACACCTAGTAAAACACTATTACCTTGTTGTTGAGATACTTGAGGGTCTTGTTTGGGCTCAAAAAACTGGTTTTGGCTCAGAGAAGTTGCTGTTTGAAAGTTGTGCTTCAAGGGTGAGCATATTCCTCTTTAAGCTTTGTTTTTGTACCCCCTTTTAAGGCTATTTAAACTATCTCTTTTTGGCCTTTTAACCACTGAATTCCAAAGGAATTTCAGTGGTGGAAATGTAGTTTTGAGGCCCCAAATAGGAGGGGGTGGTCCCCTCTCCTCTTGTCTTGTTTGCTTATGTTGATGGCCCACCAAATGAGCATGTGTTTCTACTTCTTTGTGGCTTTGTTCAAGCTTGTTTTTGTGGCTTTTTAGACCTACCATAACTTTGTTTTTGGCTTGTTTGATCATGGGTTGCTCACATCTTATACCTCTAATGCAATCTTGCTTGTTAGCATAGTATGCTTCATGAGTTAGTCCATTGTTCTAGCATGCTTTAGCTCTATCTCAGCATGTTCTTACTCATGTTTTGCGATGCTCTAAGTCTGTTTTGAGTGGTCTTGGCCCTTTGAGGCTTGCCTCGTATGGTTGTAGTGTAAAGGGCCTTGACTAGCTTTGAGTTTTGAGGCCTTTACCATGTTATGGATGTGATGTTTGCATGGTATGGCACCATTTAGTATGTAATTTCAATGCATATAGTGTAGTCACACTCTCATATACTTCACTTCCTCATAGCTTTTGAGGGTTGTGTGTTGTGCCTTGTTTATGAGCCAATACGTATGCATTCTTGTCTAAGCTTTTGGGCTCCCTTTTCAACATGTTTTAACCTTTGTTTTGGCATGGTTGAGCTCTATCTAGAGCTGGTTTGGTTGTTTGGGCTATGTATTGCATACTTCTTGTGTAGTGCTCTTTACTAGCCTTGTGCTTTAGGTCTTCTAGCATGCCTTATTTGTGATGTTTATGTGATATGGCATCATTTAACACATAATTTCAAAGCATATAGCCTTGTTATACTCTCATGTTTATCACTCTTTAATTGTGTTTGAGAGTTGAGCATTATGCCTTGTTTGTGAGCCAATGCATGAACATCATTCTCTTGCCTTTCATGCTATCATTTCAGATCATCTTGGCCACTATTTTGGCATGCATGAGGTCTATTTAGGGCTGGTTTAGTCCATTGAGCATTGTATTGCATGGTCCTAGTGTTGTATCCTTCACTAGTTTTAATGCTTAACTCTCTCAACATGTTGTGCATGCGTTGTTTGTATGTTAGAGTCTTGTATTTCATGCCACGATGAGCATGTTGTTTGCATTGCATCGTGTTCAACCAGACGTTATGTTGAACACAAGGTGGATTGGCTCACTTCATACTCAAAGTGATGAAAGTGAGCCAATCTCCTTTGTCTCCATTGCCTTTGATCACTCATGATAAGGCCGTGGACTTAGTGTTTTGTTGGTTGTGCATTCATCAAATTTGTGCAAGTTAGATCTTTGGCCATCATGCATTGCGATGCTTGATTGATGGTCTTGGATCCAATGATGCCTCTCCCTTGATGTTTTGAGGTGATATGGAGTGACATAGTACGTACATTCCCTTGGGAGACCCTCCATTTCCTCTGTTTTGTGCTCTGTTGCAGTTTGGTGTCACAGCACACTAGTGGCCGGCAGTGCCACATTGATCGCCGGCACCCTTGCATTGTTGGCCGGCAAAGGCCCATTTTTGGCCGACAGGTGGCCGGCAGAAGCTCTTCATGGCCGGCAGGCCACTGGCGCACTCCCTAGCACTGTCTTGGTAAGTTTCAGCAGCAAGATCTTGAAGACACCCTGCAGACAAAGCCTCAGGAGACCAAACCGGAGAGCTTTTCAGGGCGAGAAACCAAATGCGAGCATGCATGTTCAACTTCTTCAACTTGCTGGGGCAGCATAGTTTAAAGCTTTAATTGTTAATTAGCATCTCAATTTGTGTATTTAATTAATTTGTTAATTAATTAAGTGTTGTAATAATTAGTAAGTAGTATACTAATTATTCCTTTTGGTTTGTAATAGTCTAATTAGCTTAATTAGATTAGTTGCTTAGCTTAGCTTAAGATTAGCTTAGCTTAAGATTAGCTTAGCTAATTCATTCGGACCCTCCGTCGGGACGGCAAATGTTGTAATAAGTGTGCGTCTGTGTGTGCATGTCTTCCAACCCCATTTCTTTCTCACTTTTACTTATCAACTTTTGATGGTTAGTTTAGGGCATATTTCAATTAGCATACCTTATGCTTTGCATGCGTGCATCATTCATTTGTCTTGCATGCACCGGGCTCGGCGCATCATTCAAACTACATTGTATTTCAATACACTTTCTTGAATACGTGTTCCAAGGCATGTTATCAAGTGTTGCATTCATATGCCATCTTAGATAGTCGAGACTATTAGTTGCATTATTGCATGCATTGCATTAGGCATCTTCGACATAGCTAAGATCATGCATGATTTCTAACTAGTTTTTTGTTTTGGCTTGGAGTACACTGTAAGTGTTTACGCTTTAGCATACTTGCATGAGTGTGAATGTTGCCATGACAGCATACTTGCCATGAGGCTATTTGCTTAAGTGATTAATTGCATGAATGCCTGTGGGTGGAGGCTTGATTGCCTGAATTGGAACAACTCGATGATTGTGAGTTTTAAGCCCACTTTGCGAAGTGGTAAAATCATGTTTTAAAGCCCACCTGAGGGTGGCAAATCCGCGCTGTAGCCTACTTGTAAGTAGCACTTTCAAACCATTTTTGAAAACAAACATGAGTTGTTTTGTTCCAAATCGAGCGATTTAGTCTATACTTGTGTGTTGTGCGCATCACATAGTAAGTTAGCTAATAATCAAACAAGAACATGTGTTTTCAAAAATAACATATCATGTTTAGTAGAGGCCGATCTTTGATCGGGTGAGCGGGGGTGCTCATTTCAGGACCTTCCCCTCTCGTACCCAAGTTCCCAAGCTGAGGCAACTTTGGTGATGACAGTGTAATAACCCTCCCACTGTCTTAGCCATGCTCACATGCATTTTATATGATTTTGCTTTGTTAAGTTTGCATCTTGAATCTTGACTTGCCTTGCATCTTTGACTTGTCTTGCATAAGTATTACTTGAGTGGTTGTTCCTTACTGTTGTGTGTGTGTGGCCGAGGTCACCTTGGGACTAGTTCACCTTTGAACCCTTGTACTTAGAATCATGTTGGAACCACTTGATTGACCTTCACCTTCACCCCGGCATTCTAGCCGAGATGTTTTTGTTTAGCCGAGGTATGTTTCACTAGTGACCTTGTTCCCGGGATGGTATGACATAGGCCGAGGTGTGGCACACCCTGGCCAAGGTGTGGCACAGCTTAGTCAAGTGTCGTCCTCCCTAGCCGATGTCCTTGTTACCCTGTAGCCGAAGTCCTACCTTTGGCCGATGTTATTGCTTGCCGAAGTCTTGTTGATAGCCGATGTCATTACCCGCCGGAGTGTTTCACTGGGAAACTTGTTAGATACGCTTTGTCAGAGTCTTGTCCCTTCAATCAGTCACCTTTTTTAATAGAGCCAACCACCTACTGCCACGTGTCCGAGCTGTAGGTTAAAGCAGCCGACAGACTTAGAAACACATAATTTAGTCTCAAATCTTTGTCTTAGAGAGAGAAGCTCTAGGAAAGGGAGTTAGAGAGAGAAGTGGAGTTCGAGCTTGACCCTTGAAGATCAAACCGTTGGATTTGAGTTTTGAGGTTAGATTCTTGCTCTCCTTTGATTACTCTTATTGTTTGTCCGGCTGCATTGCATGATTGAGTTTGTTCTGTGTGCCATGCATAGATTTAAAGTTGGTTTTAGAAAGAAAATAAGACATTTATGTGTTCTTGAGGAAAAGCCTTGATTTGATCCGAAAGCTTGCATTGAAATCCATGCTTTTGTGTTTGTTTTACCAAGGTCTTCTAGTATGGGTACCCAGGTCCATGTTTTCAAACTCATGGCACGAAATCTTAGACTTTATAAATGTAAGTTATGATCTTTGCATTCATCTTGTTCATGTTCTTGAGCAGAGGGAAACCCAGGTTTTCCCCGGCTTCATTTATCCTTGAATGTGGCCCTCGGGACCACACCTCGGCGAGAGAGTGTGGAACCTCGGCCAAGACCTGGATGGTGCCCAGCATGTTTTCTCAAAGTAAGAAGCAGTGTTTGATATGATTTGACTTAGCTTGAGCGACTGCCGAGGTCATTTGCATGCATATGAAGCTTGTTTGAAAGTGCATTCAATAGACTCGTTATGTGTTTGTAGGACTTGGACTTGCCTTGACCCCGACGTCCGAAGAACTATGTGAGTGGCATTTTAATAAAGCTATGTTTAAGTGTTTTTGATAGAAGTCTTGCTTTGCCTTGTTTTGAAAAGTATTTGCAAGCATGAATGACTATCCTTACTTTGTATGCCAAGTATTATACCTTGTTGAAAGTCCGTACGTGCTAGGGGACTATAAGCATTTGTAGCACAACCCTTGAAAGTCCGTACGTGCTAGGGGACTATAAGCATTTGTAGCACAACCCTTGAAAGTCCGTACGTGCTAGGGGACTATAAGCATTTGTAGCACAACTCTTGAAAGTCCGTACGTGCTAGGGGACTATAAGCATTTGTAGCACAATTCTTGATGTCATCCCTTAGAACTGAAAAGCCTTGAAAGACTTGATTGGCGAAGCTTGAAAGATTTGATATAAGAACTTGGTTTATGCCTTGTACTGTTTTGTTTAAAGATCTCGGATATCGTTCATGTAAACCCTTTATTATTTATGCCATTCACTGAGTATCCAAGCTCACCCTCTCTATATATATGTAGGTGGTGAGCAGGGCGGCGATGACGCCTAAGTATGTTTTGCCGAGGTTTTGTGCCGAGGTGTTTTGCTGAAGTATTTTGCTAATGTGTTTTGGACTCATGTTTGCGACGTCTTGAAGGTCATGCTTCTTAGTTACCCCATTGTATTTTGTATTTGATGGCTGAGAAGCCTTTTGGTCAAGATGTAATTTTTGTACTCTATCTTGTTGTACTGAAGCCATTATGAGATGTATGTCATTTCATTCAACTTAAGCACTGCTCTTATGGACTGCTTGTATGTTAATTTATTGCTTCCGCATTTGTAAGCCCCATACGTATACTCTGTTTGTGTGTGTGATTTCTTGTAAGAGGCCTTTGGTAACCTCGGGTTACTGGCCATCTCGGCACCGACCTTCTAGGGGCGGGTTGGGGTCGTGACAGATTGGTATCAGAGCACAAGTTCCTCATAGTACGTTATTCACACACTTTGAGTCCTAAAGAGCATAGGATTTCCCTTAGGAGGATGATAGGATTGCATCATGTTGCCTGCTACTTGACAATGTGTGCATCGTTTCGGCATAACAGCTTGTTGCTTGCATACATGTTTTATTGCGCATTTTGTTTTAAAGTTACATTTTGCATACTCATAGCATTATGAGGAGAGGAAGACCACCAGTTGGCCGAGATCAATCAGAAGACAGATTGGGTCGACTAGAAAGGCTAGTTGAAGGATTAACTCGGGAGTTGAGGCAGATAAGACAACAGACTGTTAGTGCCACATCTACTCAGGCCGAACAGACTAATGGCCGACATGCAGTTCCACCTCCACCTCCTCCAGTGCCCCAAGTACCCTCACAGCCAGCCTTGTATGGGGATGGGACTATGACTTTGATTAAGGAGTTCAAGAAGATGAACCCGCCGAGATTCCAAGGGGGCGTAGAACCAATGAAAGCCGAAGCGTGGGTCTTAGGAATGGAGAAGTTGTTCGAGATCTTTCCCAGCACAGATGCTCAGAAGGTGGCATTGGCCGCATTTACGTTAGATGACGATGCCCGAAGATGGTGGATGATAACACGGGAAGGGAACCCTGACTTAACTTGGGTTAAATTCTTGGAACTATTTTATGACAAGCATTTTCCCCTTAGTGTCCGAGATCGCAAGATCACGGAGTTTCAGACTTTGACACAAGGAAACAAGACAGTGGCAGAATACGATCGTGCTTTCACAGAATTGGCGAGGTATGCGCCTCATATGGTCAGTGATGAGTACAGGAAGGCTAGAAAGTTTGAAAGTGGGTTGCGTGCACCGATACAGGATAGAGTCAACATGCTCAACATACCGACTTACGCTGGAGTCTTGGACAAGGCTATTCTTGCAGAAACCAACTTGAACCGATACCAGAATGCAGGAGAGAACCAGAGGAAAAGGCCGAACTATGATAACCGCCGAGTTCCGTTCAACGCCAAGAAGAAGACGAACGTCGGCAGCTCCAGCAATCTGAACCAGGAAGGTACTACGAAGCCGATGTGTGCAAGTTGTGGAAAATCGCATTCCGGAGTTTGCCGTTGGGCGTCAGGTGCCTGTTTTGAGTGTGGAGAAATGGGTCATCGTGTGAAAGATTGTCCGAGGTCCAAGATTGATGATGGTTTGAAAAGTGGGAGCACCTCGGGCTCTGCACAGGGAAGCAATGTTGGAAGGACACAGATGAGGCAAGGCAGAGTTTTCGCACTAGTGCCAGGAGACACCCAGAATACTGAGGCAGTAGTGTCAGGTATACTTCCAATTTGCTCTCAAGATGCATACATATTGATTGATTCGGGCTCCACGCATTCATTCATATCTGTTAAGTTTGCCGAGAAGGTGAATAGACCACAGGAACCTCTTGATTATGTGTTATATGTATCTGCTCCATCTGGGAGAACTATGATTGTTGCATCTATTTATAGGGAGTGTGTTGTTGTGATTAAGGGTGTGGAACTATTAGTTGACTTAATGCCATTGAACATGACTCACTTTGACGTTATACTAGGGATGGATTGGTTAGTGATGAATCATGCATCTATTGATTGTGTTTCTAAGAGTGTTACTTTGAAACCCCCAAGCCAAGCCGAGGTTATTTTCCAGGGTAGAAGTGTAGTATCCCCGCCTTACTTGATCTCGTCTATTAAAGCTTATAAGCTAATTCAGAAAGGGTGCCATGGCTACTTGTGTAGTATATTGAGTGATCAGAATGGGAAGGTTACTCTAGCCGACATCCCAGTTGTGAACGAATTCCCCGATGTCTTTCCAAATGAATTGCCTGGCCACTTAGTTGACAGAGAAATAGAGTTTACTGTGGACATCATGTCGGGAACCCAGCCGATCTCCAAAACACCCTATAGAATGGCCCCAGCCGAACTTAAGGAACTGAAGGTGCAGTTACAGGAATTATTGGATAAGGGTTTTGTTAGGCCGAGCACTTCACCATGGGGAGCCCCAGTCTTATTTGTTAAGAAAAAGGATGGTACACTTCGTCTTTGCATCGACTATAGAGAACTTAATAAGGTGACCATTAAGAACAAGTACCCGTTGCCTAGGATTGATGATTTGTTAGATCAACTTCAAGGAGCACGAGTGTTTTCCAAGATTGACCTTAGGTCGGGTTACCATCAGCTTAAAGTTAGAGCCGAGGATGTTGAGAAGACGGCCTTTCGAACCAGATATGGTCACTACGAGTTTTTAGTAATGCCTTTTGGAGTAACCAATGCCCCTGCTGCATTTATGGACTTAATGAACAGAGTTTTCAAGCCACATTTGGATGAGTTTGTAGTTGTCTTCATTGACGTTATACTAATCTATTCCAAGAGTAAAACTGAACATGAGAACCACTTGAGGCTTGCCTTACAGATTTTGAGGGACAGGAAGTTGTATGCTAAGTTGAGTAAGTGTGAGTTTTGGCTTTCCAGCATTTCATTTTTGGGGCACGTGATTAATGAGGAAGGTATCTCTGTTGATCCTAGTAAGATTGAAGCCGTGGTAAATTGGCCAACGCCGACCAACGTGTCCGAGGTCTGTAGTTTTCTGGGTTTGGCAGGTTACTACAGGAAGTTTGTAAAGGACTTCTCAAGGATTGCAATACCATTGACACAGTTAACTCAAAAGGGAGTGACATATGAATGGACTGAAGATAGAGAATAAGCCTTCCAGGAGTTGAAGACAAGGTTAGTTACAGCACCAGTTCTTGCACTTCCATCAGGTAATGAGGAATTTCAGATTTATAGTGATGCTTCACATAAAGGTTTGGGTTGTGTGCTGATGCAAGGGGGTAAGGTCATAGCGTACGCATCTCGACAGTTGAAACCTCATGAGAAGAATTATCCCACCCATGACCTAGAACTGGCAGCCGTGGTATTTGCTTTGAAGATTTGGCGTCATTACTTGTATGGAGCTTCTTGCCAGGTTTTCACGGATCACAAGAGTTTGAAGTACTTGTTCACTCAAAGGGAGCTAAATTTAAGGCAGAGAAGATGGTTGGAATTATTGAAGGACTATGATATGCAGATTCAGTACCATCCAGGCAAAGCCAACTCAGTAGCCGATGCATTAAGCAGAAAGTCAGTGGGAAGCTTGGCGTGCTTAGCCATAACCTCGGCAGAGCCAACTATTATTGGGGAGGTAAAAGCCAGACAAATGGAGGATGAATTCCTGAAGAAGGTGGCCGACGAGATTATCACCAAACCGAGGACAGGTTACACATTTGAAAAGGGAGTACTTAAGTTCGAAGGAAGATTGTGCGTGGCCGACATCCCAGAGTTAAAAGGGAAGGTTCTGCAAGAATCTCATGGTTCCAGAATTGCTGTCCATCCAGGAAACACAAAAATGTATCACGATGTCAAGCAGACCTTTTGGTGGCCGAACATGAAGAGGGAAATAGCCGAGTTTGTATCTCGATGCTTGCAATGTCAACAAGTGAAGACAGAACATCAGAGACCAGCCGGACTCCTTCAACCTTTGTCAATACCTGAATGGAAATGGGAACATGTCTCCATGGATTTTGTGATTGGGTTGCCGAGGACACAGAAGGGAATGGATTCGATTTGGGTCATAGTTGACAGATTAACCAAGTCAGCACACTTCTTGCCTGTTCAGACTACATTCAATGCTGACCGACTAGCTGTACTGTATATGAATGAGATTGTGAGACTTCATGGAGTGCCGATGTTTATTGTTTCAGACCGAGATCCGAAGTTTGTTTGCAGATTTTGGCAGAGTTTACAAAGAGCCTTGGGAACCGAGTTGAGGTTTAGCACAGCTTTCCACCCTCAAACCGATGGGCAAACAGAAAGAACAATTCAAACACTTGAAGATATGCTCAGACTATGTGTACTGGATTTCAAAGGAAGTTGGGAAGCACATCTACCTTTAGTTGAGTTCGCTTACAACAACAGTTATCAAGCCAGCATTGGCATGGCACCGTATGAAGCTTTGTATGGAAGGAAGTGCAGATCGCCGATATGTTGGACCGAAGTAGGAGATAAAGTTTTGATCGGCCCCGAACTGATTCAAGTGACAACCGAGAAGATTAAGCTTATTCGTCAGAGGATCACAACTGCCCAAAGTCGGCAGAAGAGCTACGCCGACCAGAGGAGAAGAGAATTGGAGTTTGAAGTTGGGGATCATGTATTTCTGAAGATTTCGCCGAAGAAGGGAGTTTTTAGATTTGGGAAGAAAGGTAAGTTAGCACCTCGTTACATCGGGCCATTCGAAATTCTTGAAAAGATTAACACGACTGCCTACAGACTTGCTTTACCACCAGGATTGAGCCAAGTACACAATGTGTTCCATATTTCAATGTTGAGAAAGTATGTTCGGGATCCCCTGCATGTGATTGATCATTTTGGGATTATGGTTGATGAAGAATTGAGTTATGAAGAGAGACCAATGCGTATTATTGATAGGCAAGTAAGGCAATTGAGAAATAAGGCAATACCAATGGTAAAGGTTGAATGGAAGGAACACTACGGCAAGGATGCCACATGGGAAATGGAAGAAGAAATGAACATTCGACATCCAGAACTATTTTTGAGCCAAGGTAACTCAAGTTTGGGGACCAAACTTCTTTAAGGGGGGTAGGATGTAATAACCCTCCCACTGTCTTAGCCATGCTCACATGCATTTTATATGATTTTGCTTTGTTAAGTTTGCATCTTGAATCTTGACTTGCCTTGCATCTTTGACTTGTCTTGCATAAGTATTACTTGAGTGGTTGTTCCTTACTGTTGTGTGTGTGTGGCCGAGGTCACCTTGGGACTAGTTCACCTTTGAACCCTTGTACTTAGAATCATGTTGGAACCACTTGATTGACCTTCACCTTCACCCCGGCATTCTAGCCGAGATGTTTCTGTTTAGCCGAGGTATGTTTCACTAGTGACCTTGTTCCCGGGATGGTATGACATAGGCCGAGGTGTGGCACACCCTGGCCAAGGTGTGGCACAGCTTAGTCAAGTGTCGTCCTCCCTAACCGATGTCCTTGTTACCCTGTAGCCGAAGTCCTACCTTTGGCCGATGTTATTGCTTGCCGAAGTCTTGTTGATAGCCGATGTCATTACCCGCCGGAGTGTTTCACTGGGAAACTTGTTAGATACGCTTTGTCAGAGTCTTGTCCCTTCAATCAGTCACCTTTTTTAATAGAGCCAACCACCTACTGCCACGTGTCCGAGCTGTAGGTTAAAGCAGCCGACAGACTTAGAAACACATCATTTAGTCTCAAATCTTTGTCTTAGAGAGAGAAGCTCTAGGAAAGGGAGTTAGAGAGAGAAGTGGAGTTCGAGCTTGACCCTTGAAGATCAAACCGTTGGATTTGAGTTTTGAGGTTAGATTCTTGCTCTCCTTTGATTACTCTTATTGTTTGTCCGGCTGCATTGCATGATTGAGTTTGTTCTGTGTGCCATGCATAGATTTAAAGTTGGTTTTAGAAAGAAAATAAGACATTTATGTGTTCTTGAGGAAAAGCCTTGATTTGATCCGAAAGCTTGCATTGAAATCCATGCTTTTGTGTTTGTTTTACCAAGGTCTTCTAGTATGGGTACCCAGGTCCATGTTTTCAAACTCATGGCACGAAATCTTAGACTTTATAAATGTAAGTTATGATCTTTGCATTCATCTTGTTCATGTTCTTGAGCAGAGGGAAACCCAGGTTTTCCCCGGCTTCATTTATCCTTGAATGTGGCCCTCGGGACCACACCTCAGCGAGAGAGTGTGGAACCTCGGCCAAGACCTGGATGGTGCCCAGCATGTTTTCCCAAAGTAAGAAGCAGTGTTTGATATGATTTGACTTAGCTTGAGCGACTGCCGAGGTCATTTGCATGCATATGAAGCTTGTTTGAAAGTGCATTCAATAGACTCGTTATGTGTTTGTAGGACTTGGACTTGCCTTGACCCCGACGTCCGAAGAACTATGTGAGTGGCATTTTAATAAAGCTATGTTTAAGTGTTTTTGATAGAAGTCTTGCTTTGCCTTGTTTTGAAAAGTATTTGCAAGCATGAATGACTATCCTTACTTTGTATGCCAAGTATTATACCTTGTTGAAAGTCTGTACGTGCTAGGGGACTATAAGCATTTGTAGCACAACCCTTGAAAGTCCGTACATGCTAGGGGACTATAAGCATTTGTAGCACAACCCTTGAAAGTCCGTACGTGCTAGGGGACTATAAGCATTTGTAGCACAACCCTTGAAAGTCCGTACGTGCTAGGGGACTATAAGCATTTGTAGCACAACCCTTGAAAGTCCGTACGTGCTAGGGGACTATAAGCATTTGTAGCACAACCCTTGAAAGTCCGTACGTGCTAGGGGACTATAAGCATTTGTAGCACAACTCTTGAAAGTCCGTACGTGCTAGGGGACTATAAGCATTTGTAGCACAATTCTTGATGTCATCCCTTAGAACTGAAAAGCCTTGAAAGACTTGATTGGCGAAGCTTGAAAGATTTGATATAAGAACTTGGTTTATGCCTTGTACTGTTTTGTTAAAAGATCTCGGATATCGTTCATGTAAACCCTTTATTATTTATGCCATTCACTGAGTATCCAAGCTCACCCTCTCTATATATATGTAGGTGGTGAGCAGGGCGGCGATGACGCCTAAGTATGTTTTGCCGAGGTTTTGTGCCGAGGTGTTTTGCTGAAGTATTTTGCTAATGTGTTTTGGACTCATGTTTGCGACGTCTTGAAGATCATGCTTCTTAGTTACCCCATTGTATTTTGTATTTGATGGCTGAGAAGCCTTTTGGTCAAGATGTAATTTTTGTACTCTATCTTGTTGTACTGAAGCCATTATGAGATGTATGTCATTTCATTCAACTTAAGCACTGCTCTTATGGACTGCTTGTATGTTAATTTATTGCTTCCGCATTTGTAAGCCCCATACGTATACTCTGTTTGTGTGTGTGATTTCTTGTAAGAGGCCTTTGGTAACCTCGGGTTACTGGCCATCTCGGCGCCGACCTTCTAGGGGCGGGTTGGGGTCGTGACAGACAGACACGTGGCTTTAGGCACGAGTCAGGGTTTCCTAAATTTCCCAAAATAAAAAATTTAGGTGGCAACTCTGTAGTCTGGCAAAGCAGTCCATGTTTGGCGCTTTTTGATTAAAATCGATTTTCCAAAACGATTTGCCAGATTTGGACTCTTTGGTGATTTATCAGTCTTACATTGTACTTTGTGAGATTAGATTCAGAACCATGATAGGAGTCCGAACTATAGTAGCTAGAACCCCAATTCATGCCCTCTCCGAAAGGGGGCCGCCCGGAGAGAGTTCCGGGCGGTCTACACCGCCCTTCGGTTAAAAACATTTGAGTGCGTCCTGATGTTCATACCATCCTTCAGCTACCTCCCTTCGGTTAAAAACATTTTAGTGTGTCCTGATGTTCATACCATCCTTCGGTTACCATCCTTCAGTTAAAAACATTCGGGTGCGTTCCGCTGTTCACACCATCCTTGTTTTCTTCTGCGTGCAACGCGTTAGGATCTTGTTTGACATCTCGGGTATACCCGATGATTTTGTTGTTCTTTGTCTTTCCTGTGCATCGCGTAGTTAAGTTCCCATAATTTTCTTACATCCTTTCTGCATGAAATATGGTTTGGCTCGTAATTCCCACGCGTGGCGTGTTTGTTCACTCTTTCTTATGATTGAGATTGTTGTGCCCTATTTCAGTCTGTTTAACTGTGGCATTTTCATTGCATTGTGTTTGCATGTAAATGTTTCATTGCACAGTCTCATTGTATGATCATAAGTTATGTTCTCGCATCATGCATATCATTTGCATCATGCCCCAGAACTACGCTAGTTTGATTCCTTGCAAAGGGATATGTAGGCAGCCTGCGGGCACAATCATTTGTTTTGTGTCCTGATTGTTTGTCCAAGTCTTACGGCCTTGTCAAAATGGGTCATCTCTAGGCTTTGACATTCACTCACGTCATTTCATGACTCCAAGTTCTGTCAAAGGGGAGCAACTGTAGACATCCCATTTTTTACAGCCCTTTAAGACTTGGATGGTCTTGCAGGTACATCCAATGATGAGTCTGCTTGATTGCCGAATGTGTGAAGTCACTAACAGAATGCCACAGCTTTGAGCATTTCAAACCCTGCATCCATTTTGTCTCATCTTTGGACCATGCCTGGGTCTTTTTAGCCTAAAGTTCCTGATGGCCTGTCGGCCATCCTTGGAGGCTGCCGGCCACCACTTCTCCTTTGCCAACCATTCATGTGCATTGCCTACCATCAATGAAGCCTTGCCGGCCACCACTGATGGTCGGCTGGCCACCATTGTATGCTGCAAATATTTTGTGATATTTTGTGCCAACTGTTTGCACAAATTCATGCATCTTCCTACACGTGTATGGCTGGATGTTTGTGAGGGAAATTTGTATTTTCTATATATAGGACCCATCTCTCTCATGTGTGGGGGTTAGAAAAATTTGAGGCATAAGAATTTTCTCTCTCTAGATTTCTCTCTCTCTCTCTTGTGCAAAGTTGTGTGTGTTTGCCTAGTTTCTCTACACTGTTGCCTACTTCTCCTAAACCAAATCCTCTCACCTTTGAGCTGAGATTTCTTGGGGCCTTCTTGGAGCTCTTAAAGGTGGTTTTAGCTTTAACTTGTGCCTAAAGTGTTCTTTGCTTCAAGAGGCAGAATACTAGTCTTGTTATCTTGTTTTCAATACTTGTTTTTCTATCTTTTTCAATTGTTTTGGGGGCTGGTTTTGAACTATAAAAAGCTCTGTTTTGTGGCTTAAAAATGGTGGTTTGAGCCCTTTTTTAGTTAGGGGGTGGTTCACCCTTCTTGCTTCTTAGTTTATAAAGCTTTTGTGCCTTTGTCCATCACTTTCAAGCCAACTTTTTTGGGCCTTTTAACCACTGAATTTCAGAGGTTTTTTAGTGGCAAAAATCTCATTTTGAAGTCCAAAATTTGAGGGGTTAGCCTCCCCTTCTTGTGTCTTATTTGCATGCTTAGTTAGCTTTACATGTTAGCATGTTTTTCTAGCTTAACTTAGCTTAAGTCCAGCATGTTTTAGCCTCTGAAATAGCCTGCTTTAGCTCTGTTTTGGGCTGTTTGGTTCATTTGAACTTTGTTTTGTGTAGTTGTAGTGTAAATCCTTGCACTAGCTTGTTGTTTTAAGGCTTTAAACATCATTGGTGTGACTTGGCTGCATGTTTTTACTACTTTTATCACTCAATTTCAGCACCTAAATCTCTACAACCTCCCTCTTTGCTTCACCCTTTCATTTGCTTTTAAGGGTTGTTTCAAGCTTGGGATCCTTTAAGCTTGAGATTGAGGTCATGCTCAATGGTTTAATCCTCTTTGAGGGTTCATTATCAAAGGCATGATTTTTCTCTTACCTTACACTATCCCCTCATTGACACTTCCTTCACTTTAGAGGACACTCACCAATGGACAAATTGATTAAAGAATGATTTGGTAATAAAAATGTGTAAACAAAATTGACAAGTAAAAGTGACAAGATAAGCATGTCGTTGTGTTGCATTGCATGTGTTCAAATCGGACGTTGATTTGAACACAAGGAAAATGGGACATTTCATACTCAAAAGTGATTAAATGTGCCACTTTCCTAGGTCTCCATTGTCCTTGATCATGCATGATAGGGTGGTGGTCTTGTTGGTCGTATTTGTACATTTATCAAAATTGTACAACTTGGATCCTTGGCCATCATGCAATTTGGCTGTTGTGAGTAAGTAGTAGACATTCATATACTTCATGATTTTCTGCACCTTTGTTTTTTGGAAACAAGGAATTATATTAGAAGGAGATGGCTTCTTCTTTTTTTTTTTTTCCCAGGAAACAGTAAGTTAAATTTGAAAGAGAAGGTACAAAAGAAGGATAAATCTCCTAGAAAGATGAAGAAAGATGGTAAAAATAATACGATAACAACATGAGAGTGCAATGCTCTACAAAGATTTTTAAAAAAAAGACAAGAATTGTACAAAGTACAAAGATCCCTCCCTGTAAGAAGTCTACTTGAAACCATATTACTGTCATGACCCGAACCCGCCCCCATGGGTTAAGGACATCACCGGCCAGTAATCATGAGATTACCTACGGCCTCAAACCAAACCAAACGTATTTTAACAGAGTTAATGGGGGCCAAACGAAAGCAATTTAAAACTTTGTCCATAGAGCTGTGCTTACATGGCACATCATAACAAACCATACGTATGCATATTAATAACTCACAACAAAATATGTACTACACAAGGTTCTGTACATACAAGATCATATAAGTCTAAGTCAACCCAAGAAAACTATATATAACATATTCAAAGACTTCGCCCACATGACAAAATATAGCAGAATGACAAAAAGGCGAAGACGGGTCTCGTGCGCAAGACGCAAGGGCTGACTCTTCAAAACCTTTGTTGTTACTCACAGACTTCACTGGGGATGGATTTGGACTTCTCTCGACTCACCTACAAACACATGAATGAGCATGAGCGAAAGCCCAGTGAATAATATCAAATAAAGGAGTTATGCAAACGGTATGTAGAACAACATGCTTCAAACGGCCTTAGGCCCAATTCATATTTTCATTTATGTCAAACAGGCCTTTGGCTCGTTCATTTATTCGTATCAAACTGGCCTTTGGCCCATTCATTTATTCATGTCAAAACGGCCTCTGGCCCATTCATTCATTCGTGTCAAAACGGCCTTTGGCCCATTCATTCATGTCAAAACGGCCTCTGGCCCATTCACTCATGACAAAACGGCCTCTGGTCCATTCACTCATGTCAAAACGGCCTCTGGCCCATTCATTCATGTCAAAACGGCCTCTGGCACATTCATTCATTTGGCATAGCAACATTGTCCACCAATCGAATCAACGAACTTATAAAACTTACGTAGAAGTAAGTAATTTGGACAACAACATATTTCAGATATCTTTGTTAAGATATTACTCACAGTGGTCGGTTGGTTGGTTTGCCCTGGAGCTCGACCCTACACATTTCATGAACACAAAATGGTCATAAACAGTTCAATCCGTTCTAAATTCACATTTTCCTCTTTAGGCTTCATTCTTATTTCTTTAACTCAATTACAATGCTCAATGCATGCCTAAGAGTACTTAGAAGTGAAAGAGGACGAAAAATGAATCACAGAATGCCTTTTCAAAATTTCAGAAAACAGGGTCCCCGCTCGAGCGTGGACTTCCCCGCTCGAGCAGACCCATGAGGTCTGCAAAAGTACCGGTTACATCAAATTTACGCTCGAGCGTGAAGTTGGGCGCTCGAGCGGAAGGCCTCGCTACATGGCTCCCCGCTCGAGCGGACACCATGTCTGCAAAACATACTGGGAGCCCGGATTTCAAGCTCGAGCGGTGGTTTCCCCGCTCGAGTGGGCACCAAAATTTCTGGGTTTTCCAGCTATGTTCTTAAGCTTCAACTCGACATTCCATCCAACATTTCTTGCATGCAATAGCTCAAACTTCAAATACACTTCTACTAACATGGTATAAACCCCAAATTACAACCCAATGAGGCTCAATTTCATGAATCAAACACATGCATGTCCCAAATTGACTCAAACTCATCACCAACACACTAAATTCAAACATTCAAGGTTCATACTTCCATGATTTGCACTTGCATGTGGAATATACACAATATCCTCAACTTAATTGGTGAAGAGGTGATCAAATATATGGACTTAAACCAAAAATTCAACATGGGTCATACATATTGTGCTCAAATATGGAAATTCATAGTAATTTCCTACATGCATGCATCTATTGACTTTAAATTCAACAAATACAACTCAATTTCTTTATAATCAAACTGATTCATGTTCTTGACCATTATTCAAACTTGAATTCACAATTTGCAACATTAAACTCATGAATTCACTTACCTAGAGGCTCAATTCTTCCAATCTATGGTCAAATCTAGAGTTGGCCTTCAAATATTCAAGCTTCAAGACCAAACTTGAATTATCTCCCCTCTGCCCCTCTGATTTCGGGTCTCTCTCTCTCTAGGGAGTTGATTTCAGCCAAAGATGAAATAAAAAAGGGAATTGAGCATATAATGGTCCCTTATATAACCTCACTCAAGCACCTTAATTTAATATTAGCTAATTGAGCACTTAATTGATTAATTAAATCAATTTAATCTCATCCGAATAAACTTCCAATTCAATTTTACCGTAAGCTCTAAAAATTATGCCAATCACAATGGCGTAATCAATTTCGGGTTCTGTGGCCGATAAGGCCTTCAATTTAATTTCCAAAGCAGACGATTCAAACAGATATTCCTACGGTGAACAGATAGAAATTCAAAACCACATATATTCACATAATTGGCACATAGAATCATACTAAACACATAATCACATTCATGTTAAGGACCAATTAGCATATTACGGAACAGGGATATCACAGTCTTCCCCCCTTTAGGAAGTTTGGTCCTCCAAACTTAATTTACCTTCGTCCAGAAACAAATGTGGATAGCGTAGTCGCATTTCATCCTCCTTTTCCCACGTGGCATCCATCCCATAGTGTTCTTTCCTGTCACGCCCCGAACTCGCCCTTAAAAATTCGGGCATGACCTATTCAGAAACGGACACTTAACCTGATATACATATCATATGGGGCCTGAACGGAAGCATTAAACAACACAGAATAACATAAAACAACATCCATTGAGCTACCACTACTATGCCAGGACCATAAACTTTGCATAATGTAGATACACATACAGTAAACATACACCTGCACATCAATACTAGACATACATATATACAAGCCCGGCCCCATGATTGGGCGTGTAGTAAAAGCATTAGCAAGGAAGAGGATATGCACCCCTTAAAATACAAGGCCAAAAGCTTGGCAAACTCCACAAAACTCACCGGCTTCACTTAAATGCCTGGACACACTGAGGTTGACACAAGAGAGACGAGCATCAGGGTTAAGACTGACCTCCAGGTTGGTGACCTACAGGAGCAGACAAAATACAGAGTGAGCCAAGCCCAATGGACAGTAGTACTTAAATTTAACATTTAAATAAACTTGATTACCAATGCATAAAGTCGCGTAGATACATGCTTAAATTCCATTTAGTAAACATTTTCAGAATGGCCTCAGGCCCAGATTTTATTCAGAGCGGCTTCAAGCCCAGCGATATACAGAACGGCCTTAGGCCGTATAGGTTTCACAGATTGGCCATAGGCCTAACAGATACAGAACAGCTATAGGCCTAACAGATACAGAACGGCCATCGGCCCAGAAATAACAGAACGGCCGTAGGCCCAGAAATAACAGAACGGCCATAGGCCCAAAAATATATGTATGGATTCAAGAGGTGTCTCATACAGATTCTAGAGGTGACTTGCATTGCAGCACTTAGTTCCGTACAGCACTTTGTTCCATACCAGAAATCATGTCGTCTCATTTCATAAACAGAACGAATAAGCAAAACAGAATAACCCCAGGTTCATAAGAATACCATCACACAATAGTGTACCCAAATCACTTCTTAGTTTATTACAAGTTGAAATAGTCAACTTACGTATATCAGAATATTAACAATACTTATCGACAGAGGACACATGCATCATTGTTCCATTTGTTCACCATGAATCAATATGGTTAACTTACAGATAACAGAACATTAATAACACCTATTAACGGTAAGCAAAATGTACCACTACAGTACTATCCACCGTTCTATTCAATTATCCAGTTTGATGATTTATCATAGAATGTCCAAACCATTATGTTCCCAGAAGGAGGGTTCACATTTACCATTTTTCCCGTTAACCAATTTCATGGTATTAATTCCCGATTACAGAAATACAGTAAAATCATTCCCTTAAAACACACAACTTCTTTCCATAACATAGGTTGCTTTTTATCCTGATGGACTCGATTAGGCTTGTCTTCAAACCAATCTAGTATTAATAGTTCGTATGCGCTTCTCATGCGAAGCCATAGGCAATTTACAGATTCTAGCACATTAATAATAGCCATTACTCGTAACCGGAATACAGAATAGTTCCAAAGTCATACCAACATACACAAAATCTTTCAACGTTACATAAGGTCATCTCGATTTCCAATCAACATAATATTAGCACAATCACTTGCAAGGAACGGAATGTTGACAATAAAAATCATTAACGATAATTAAATGTACGACCATAGTACTACTACTCACAGTGCTATAGCGAAGCGCTTAACCCTCCCAGGTTGCAACCTACACAAATGCACAACTTATACATTAGTTCTTTTTCTTTCTTTAATTATTCCCTGCTTCATTTTACTTCGAATGAATTTACAGGCATCTTAAGGACATCAAACACAAATTCCAAAAATACCAGAGGGTTAAGCACGTAAAACAGAGCAGACGAAATTTTGCAGCATGAGCCGTACGTGCGGCTGTGAGCCCCGCACGTGCGGCAGTGATCCTCGCACGTGCGGCGATTCTGGGTAATTTGCAGTCCGAAATTTAGACAAAACCCACAACTTGGTAGGCACATATTAAGGCACAAAGTAGGGGAAATTAAGGCAATACAATAGTTTAACATCATGATAACATGGATTATAAGTATATGATGCCACAATATTCATGAACTACAAGCTCAATTACATTAATTCTTTCCAATTTCATAACACCACTCAATTCTCTTCATCATACAAACAATATTCATGTGCCACATGTAATTTCTACATGAAAATTCAAAGGATAAGTTACAACTCCTCTTTATAATCTAATTTACCTTTAAAACAACCAAATGGTAAGAATACTTCTCAAGAAAATAATACCCACATACTTGATCTCAATGTCAAACTCCATGAAAGTAAGAGAAGTTTAAGAAGAGGTTAGAAAGGAGGTGATTCATACATACCTTGAGCCAAATCTTCACAACTCTCTCTCAATTCCTACTCCCCTCCCTCTCAAGCTCTCTTTTCTCTCTAACTCTCTCTCTCTCTCAGGAGATGTTTTACATAATGGCTCCAAGTCAATTATATGAAGAATATAGATATATATCTAAAATGTGAACAAGGACGGAAATCAATCAGTTCAATCATTCCAAACTGAAATTTCACAGAAAATCACATTATGACTTAAAAATCATACTGATCTCAAATGTAAAATCAATTTCAGATTATTAAGCTTCTAAGGCCTCCAATTTGTAACTCAAACATTATAATTGCAACAGATTTTTCTCTTATTCCACAGATATGAATCTATAATCATAAGATTCACTTAATTAAACTTAATTTCACATGAAATTTCACAATAAGCATACAAATATACAGAATAGGGGACCAAAAGCATACCAGAAAACATGTATGAGGGTCGGGTTATTACATTTCCATTCCACTTTCACCATTGGGATGGACTTGCTTCTCAGTTGTTTCACTTGTCGGTCAACGATTCGCTCCGGCCATTCAGCGTATTCCATATTTTCATCAATAGCTACCTGGTGATAATCAATCACATAAAATGGGTCTCGGAGGTAACCCCTCAACATTGACACGTGAAACACATTATGGATTTGTTCGAATCCCGGTGGCAAAGCAACTCTATAAGCAACTGGACCAAGCCTTTCCAGAATCTGAAACGGCCCAATGTAACGGGGTGACAACTTGCCC
The DNA here is from genome assembly GCA_036172215.1 of Camellia granthamiana. Classification (NCBI taxonomy): domain Eukaryota; kingdom Viridiplantae; phylum Streptophyta; class Magnoliopsida; order Ericales; family Theaceae; genus Camellia; species Camellia granthamiana. The sequence continues at coordinate 160,302,697 of CM069907.1, read as the reverse complement.
TTCTTTCCAAACCTGATTTGGCCCTTCATCAGATTCACACAAATAAACAGATGGTCACCAACTTCATACTCGAGAGGTCTCCTTCAAACATCTGCATAATTCTTTTGCCGGTCCTGAGCTGTTTTGAGCCTTTGCCGAATGGTTTTGATTTTCTTAGAAGTGTCTTGCACAATTTCAGGCCCAAGTAAAGGTCGATCCCCGACCTCTGTCCAACAAATCGGTGATCTACACCTTCTACCATACAAAGCCTCGTATGGTGCCATACCGATGCTGGAGTGGAAGCTGTTATTATAGGCAAATTCTGCAAGTGGCAAATAGTCTTCCCAACTCCCCTGGAAATCCAAAGCACACATCCGTAGCATATCTTCCAAAGTCTGTATAGTCTGTTCTGACCGCCCATCTGTCTATGGGTGGAATGTAGTACTGAACCTTAGTTCTGTCCCCATGGCTTCCTGCAAACTTTTTCACAATCTAGATACAAATTTCGGATCTCCATCCGACACAATAGATACCGGAACTCCGTGTAAACGGATGATCTCATCAACATAATTAGTAGCCAATCTATAAGCATTAAATGTAGTTTTGACAGGCAGAAAATGTGCAGATTTAGTCAGTCTATCAACTAAAACCCAAATAGAATCCATACCTCGAGAAGTCCGAGGTAGGCCAACAACAAAATCCATAGTCACATGTTCCCACTTCCATTCAGGAATAGGAAGAGGTTGAAGTAGACCGCCTGGTTTCTGATGTTCAGCTTTAACTTGCAGACACTGAAGACATTTGGACACATATTCTGCAATCTCTTTCTTCATCTTAGGCCACCAATAGGTCTGTTTCAAGTCCCGATACATTTTATTGTTGCCCGGATGCATAGCAAATACGGATCTGTGGGCTTCATCTAAAACCCTCTTCTTTAGTTCTAGAATATCTGGGATACACATTCAGTTTCGGAATCTCAACACTTCATTTACAATGCCAAACTCTGCTTTCGGACTTGTCCCAAATTCCTCTATCACCTTCTTGAGGAATTCATCCTCTTTCTATTTCTGTTTAATTTCATCAATGATTGCCGGCTCGGCTGTAATGGCGGCTATCAATCCGCCCTGTTCACACAATACCACTTCAATTCCAGACTTCTCAAAATCCTGCAAGATCTCTTTCTGTTCAGTAAACAAACAAGCCATACTTCCCATTGATTTTCCGCTCAAGGCATCAGCAACTGTGTTAGCCTTCCCGGGGTGATACTGAATCTCTAAATCATAATCCTTTATCAGTTCCAGCCATCTCCTCTGTCGCATATTCAACTCCTTCTGCGTTAAGAAGTATTTCAGACTTTTGTGATCCGTGTAGACTTCACACTTTGCTCCATACAGATAATGCCGCCAGATTTTCAAAGCAAAAACAACTGCGGCCAATTTTAAGTCGTGTGTTGGATAATTCTTGTCGTGTGGCCTCAACTGCCGGGAGGCGTAAGCAATAACCTTTTCGTTCTGCATTAACACACAACCCAAACCTTTATAAGACGCATCACTGAAAATTACAAAATTCTCCGTACCTGAAGGTAGTGTCAAAATTGGTGCGGTGGTCAATCTTGTTTTTAGTTCATAAAAGGCAGCTTCTCCCTCGTCACTCTATTCAAACGGTTGCCCTTTTCGTGTCAATTGGGTAAGAGGCACAGTTAATTTTGAAAAGTCCTTCACAAACCTCCTGTAGTACCCGGCCAAGCCCATGAAACTACGAACCTCTGTTACATTCGTCGGTGTGGGCCAATTCACAATCGCTTCTATTTTCTGTGGATCCACTGAAATCCCTTCTTTGTTGATAACATGCCCTAAGAAAACAACTCCATCCAACCAAAACTCACATTTCTTTAGCTTAGCAAATAATTTCCTTTCCCGAAGTATTTGTAGGACAGTTCTCAAATGATGTTCATGTTCAAGTCTATCTTTAGAATATATCAAAATGTCATCAATAAAAACCACAACGAATTCGTCAAGGTACGTTTTAAAAATTCGGTTCATTAAGTCTATAAATGCTGCCGGAGCATTAGTCACTCCAAATGGCATAACAAGAAACTCAAAATGTCCATACCTCGTTCTGAATGCGGTTTTCTCAACATCTTCTGCCTTTACTTTCAACTGATGATACCCAGATCTCAAATCAATCTTAAAAAACACCTGTGATCCCTGCAACTGGTCAAATAAATCATCAATACGGGGTAGGGGATATTTGTTCTTTATTGTTACCTTGTTCAATTCCCGATAATCGATACACAGGCGTAGGGTTCCATCCTTCTTTTTCACAAATAATACTGGTGCACCCCAAGGCAAAGTGCTAGGTCGAATAAACCCCTTGTCAAGCAGGTCTTGCAACTGTTCTTTCAATTCTTTCATTTCGGCAGTAGCCATTCTGTAGGGAGTTTTAGAAATGCGCTGGGTGCCTGGCACAGTTTCAATAGTAAACTCTATCTCCCTATCTACCAATTTCCCTGGTAATTCATTTGGAAACACATCTGGAAATTCTCTGACAATAGGGATATCATTCAATTCAACATTCACTGATTGTTCAGACAACACATAGCACAAATAACCCTGGCACCCTTTCCTGATCAGTTTACATGCTTTCATTACAGATATCAAATAAGCTGGAGGCACTACCCCATTACCCACAAACACAATTTCCTTATGTTCTGGTGGTTTAAACACAACCCGTTTTGTCACACAATCAATGGTGGCACCATATTTGGTCAACCAATCCATGCCCAAAATTACATCGAAATGCCTAAAGTTCAAGGGTAACAAATCTACATATAGGATAGCATCTTCAACACGCATATCACAAAATCGGTATTTAGATTCACACAATACAGATTCCCCAGATGGAGTAGACACACATAGCAGATATGGCAGTAATTCTAAAGGTCTATTCAGTCTAGATGCAAATGCACATGTTACAAATGAGTGCGTTGATCCAGAGTCAATTAACACAAAGGCATCCTGATTACATATAGAAATAGTACCTGAGACAACTGCATTGCCATTCCGTGTATCGCCCGGAACAAGCGCAAAAACTCTCCCCTATCTCACGGTATCCCCAGTGGTAGCAGACTTCAAAGTATTTCCCAGCTTCGGGATCGATGCAGTTGAGCTAGCAGCTAGCTTTCCACCATTCTGATTACAATCTTAGGCCATATGCCCTTGTTTCCCACATTTGAAACAGGCTCCTGACACACGGTAACAAACTCCACGGTGCCTCTTGCTACAAATATTGCACATGGGAGCTATGTCTCGAGAAGAATTTGAAGTATTTGAGGAGCCTGTATTTTGCTTTTTCAAAAATTTCTTCTTTGAGAAGAAGCCTTGCATTTTGTTACTTTTCCAGTCAGTTGTTGACTTAGTTTGTCTAGCTATGTTAGCCTCTGATATGATGGCCCTGTCTAGCATCCCAATGTAGGTCTCCAGCTTCAAGACATTCCCTCTTTCTAAAATGTCACTTCGAAGTCCACCTTCAAAATGTCTCGCCTTCTTATAATCTGTGTCAATCACATGTGGTGCAAACCTGGCCAATTCAGTGAATTTGGCCTCATATTCAGCTACAGTCATACTGTCTTGCTTTAGTTCCATGAACTCTGCTACTTTCCTATCCCGAACACATTGTGGGAAGTACTTGTCGTAGAAAATCTCCAGAAATTTCACCCAGTCAACATCCTTATGATTTTCTCACATTAACATCCACCATCTTCTTACCTCGTCTTCTAGCATAAAAGTGGCTAGAAGTACTTTCTATGTCTCCGAACAAGGGAACACTTCAAACAGTTTCTCAATGCCGAGGACCCATGCTTCGGCTTTCAACGGATCTAGTCCCCCGTGGAACTGTGGTGGTTTCATTTTCTTGAATTCTTTGGTGAGTGCTATTATCCGATCGCCATTCTGATTATCTGGCACAGGAGGTGCCGGAGGTGGTGGTGGAGGATGTGGCTGCTGCTGCTATTGTTGCCACTCTTGTTGTTGCCTCAATGTTTCTACCATTTCCTGAATCAATCTTTCCATTCTGTCCATTCTGGCAGTAGAGGACTCCTCTATCTCATCACCTCTTGTTCTCACCATCTGATTAAACTTACATTATACTTTTTACAAGGATACACAAGTACGCATATACTAAAAAGCACATATATTCAAACAAAGAAATTCACAACTTATAGCACATAATCGTTCATATCAAAACAATTAGGCATATTCTCGATGTTTCCAAATTCATACTTATCACATAAATGCATCCTAGATCTTTTCTAGACGCTTATTACTCTTTTGGACAAGTGTGTGAGTTATTAACTCGTACTCTGATACCACTCTGTCATGACCCAAACCCGCCCCCGTGGGTTAAGGACATAACCGGCCAATAATCATGAGATTACCTACAGCCTCAAACCAAACCAAACGTATTTTAACAGAGTTAATGGGGGCCAAACGAAAGCAATTTAAAACTTTGTCCATAGAGCTGTGCTTACATGGCACATCATAACAAACCATACGTATGCATATTAATAACTCACAACAAAATATGTACTACACAAGGTTCTGTACATACAAGATCATATAAGTCTAAGTCAACCCAAGAAAACTATATATAACATATTCAAAGACTTTGCCCACATGACAAAATATAGCAGAATGACAAAAAGGCGAAGATGGGTCTCGTGCGTGAGACGCAAGGGCTGACTCTTCAAAACCTTTGTTGTTCCTCACAGACTTCATTGGGGCTGGGTTTGGACTTCTCTTGGCTCACCTACAAACACATGAATGAGCGTGAGTGAAAGCCCAGTGAATAATATCAAATAAAGGAGTTATGCAAACAGTATGTAGAACAACATGCTTCAAACGACCTTAGGCCCAATTCATATTTTCATTTATGTCAAACTGGCCTTTGGCCCGTTCATTTATTCATATCAAACTGGCCTTTGGCCCATTCATTTCTTCATGTCAAAACGGCCTCTGGCCCATTCATTCATTCGTGTCAAAACGGCCTTTGGCCCATTCATTCATGTCAAAACGGCCTCTGGCCCATTCACTCATGTCAAAACAGTCTCTGGCCCATTCATTCATGTCAAAACGGCCTCTGGCCCATTCATTCATGTCAAAACGGCCTCTGGCCCATTCATTCATTTGGCATAGCAACATTGTCCACCAATCGAATCAACGAACTTATAAAACTTACGTAGAAGTAAGTAATTTGGACAACAACATATTTCAGATATCTTTGTTAAGATATCACTCACAGTGGTCGATTGGTTGGTTTGCCCTGGAGCTCGACCCTACACATTTCATGAACACAAAAGGGGCATAAACAGTTCAATCCATTCTAAATTCACATTTTCCTCTTTAGGCTTCATTCTTATTTCTTTGACTCAATTACAATGCTCAATGCATGTCTAAGAGTACTTAGAAGTGAAAGAGGACGAAAAATGAATCACAGAATGCCTTTTCAAAATTTCAGAAAATAGGGTCCCCGCTCGAGCATGGACTTCCCCGCTCAAGCGGACCCATGAGGTCTGCAAAAGTACTGGTTACATCAAATTTACGCTCGAGCGTGAAGTTGGGCGCTCGAGCGGAAGGCCTCGCTACATGGCTCCCCGCTCGAGCGAACACCATGTCTGCAAAATATACTGGGAGCCCGGATTTCACGCTCGAGTGGCGGTTTCCCCGCTCGAGCGAGCACCAAAATTTCTGGGTTTTCCAGCTATGTTCTTAAGCTTCAACTCGACATTCCATCCAACATTTCTTGCATGCAATAGCTCAAACTTCAAATACACTTGTACTAACATGGTATAAATCCCAAATTACAACCCAATGAAGCTCAATTTCATGAATCAAACACATGCATGTCCCAAATTGACTCAAACTCATCACCAACACACTAAATTCAAACATTCAAGGTTCATACTTCCATGATTTGCACTTGCATGTGGAATATACACACTATCCTCAACTTAATTGGTGAAGAGGTGATCAAATATATGGACTTAAACCAAAAATTCAACATGGGTCATACACATTGTGCTCAAATATGGAAATTCATAGTAATTTCCTACATGCATGCATCTATTGACTTTAAATTCAACAAATACAACTCAATTTCTTTATAATCAAACTGATTCATGTTCTTGACCATTATTCAAACTTGAATTCACAATTTACAACATTAAACTCATGAATTCACTTACCTGGAGGCTCAATTCTTCCAATCTATGGTCAAATCTAGAGTTGGCCTTCAAATATTCAAGCTTCAAGACCAAACTTGAATTATCACCCCTCTCTCCCTCTGATTTCGGGTCTCTCTTTCTCTCTAGGGAGTTGATTTCAGCCAAAGATGAAATAAAAAAGGGAATTGAGCATATAATGGTCCCTTATATAACCTCACTCAAGCACCTTAATTTAATATTAGCTAATTGAGCACTTAATTGATTAATTAAATCAATTTAATCTCATCCGAATAAACTTCCAATTCAATTTTACCGTAGGCTCTAAAAATTATGCGAATCACAATGGCGTAATAAATTTCAGGTTCTGTGGTCGATAAGGCCTTCAATTTAATTTCCAAAGCAGACGATTCAAACAGATATTCCTACGGTGAACAGATAGAAATTCAAAATCACATATATTCACATAATTGGCACACAAAATCATACTAAACACATAATCACATTCATGTTAAGGACCAATTAGCATATTACGGAACAGGGATATCACAATTACACTGGCTAGGAGTGACCCTTGAATCTCAGACTTAAATTGGCATGGGATGTTGTAATAAGAAAATAGCTGGGTATATAGCCATTGATATAGTAGAATGACAAAAAAGGATTCATACAGCCAACTCCAATTGATTGGGATGCAAGGTTTGGTTTGGTAAAGATCATTATCCTGAGAGGATCCTAATAAACAAGGTAATGATGATGGGTTTATAAGCCATATATGGAGTTAGGATCCAAATAAGTGCATCTTTTCCCTGCCATTTTAGGTCATCTTTATCTCGTAGCTAATAATGTTGGGTATGGCCATAGAGATAGTGGAATGGTGGGAAAGAATAGTAACATCTCAAACTGAGATAATGTTTTCTTAGTTGAGTCAGGTTTAATGAATTGATGCATAATTTTAAACGTGTGCTCCATAAAATTAATGTTTTACACTTCATTATATTTGCCAGTTGATTCTCTTCTCTGTTCAGGTGCCTGTGCTCTGTGAGTAAAGTGGCAGGGAAAGGTTCAGCTGTAGTTGAGTATCTTGTTCAAGTGTTTTTCAAGCCTTTGGATGCCTTAGGATTTGATAACAAGCAGGTTGTTGGATATTTTGAAATAACTACATCTTTTGTATTTATTTTTTTTTCCCAGCAAAAAATCCATTTGCCCTCCTGTGGTTTTCCTTTTCCCCAAAAAGGAAGAAAGATATAAGCCATCCATGAAACCATAGAGTGGTTGGAATCATCAATGATTCTCTCTTCACAAAGAATGATGAAGGGTTCAGAAGGGTTTAACAACTAAAACAATTTCCTCTTTAGAACACAAAAATATTTGTTGAAAAATCACTGCAATAATTGTAACAACTTATTATCAGCTTTTTGTAGGGAAAGAGATCTTTGTAAATTGTTTCTTGCAAAAGTTGAAAATTATGTTTTCTACAAAGTTTTAAAAGACTTTACTGAGGCTAAGGCAAAACGCCTCAAGACTTTGATTTTTAGGCTTTACTCCCCAAAGGCTTGCGCACACAGTCTTGAGACATGTGCCTTAGGTGCGTCTTGTACGCCTTTTATGCATAAGCATGTGAGGAGTACGCATATGAAAAGTTTAGCTTAAGCTCTTGTTAAACTTAGTCTAGTAGATGGTTTAAACGTAAAAAAGTAAAAAATAAAAAAATAACTCATTTTGCAACTATATTCTATAGGAAAAATTAAGTAAATGACCAATCAAGAAAAAAACACAAAATTGATGCTCAATTAGAAACTCAATCACTAAAGCTAAAAATATCAATTTCACTTTCAATAACACAAAGCTTCCTTCTGAAGAAAAGTATTTACACCTTTATATTTAATTTTGATATATTTATTTATTGTTTTAAAATATTTAAATTATTTACTAAATATAAAATTTTGAAATTTGAAATGCTTATGCCTCAACACCTTAGGGCTTACACCTTTCCTCATGAGGGGTAAAATGTCTTACATTACACCTTTAAAAACTTTGGTTTTCTGCATTGTTTTGAATTTACATGCTTTTTTTGTTAGAATTGTTCTATATATATCACAATGTTTGCTTCATGCTCCCAAGCACTGAATCTTCTAGGGACAATTGCTCCCACCCTTCCCTAAGAGATCTCTTTGAAATGTGTATACTCGTGATGGGGTCTGACCTTGTCACTCAATAGGTTGTAGATCATAGAGGTAGTTGAACATTATTAGTTTTGGTTGTCCTTATCTTCTATATTTTCCCCTTATAGTACCTATGCTTGTTATCCTAGTTTTTTTGCTTTGGAGAGCCATCTGTTTCCAATTTAAGATACTGTTGTAACTATTGAAAACTTTAACTTGTCAATTATTCTCATATGAGAAGGATCTCGTAACCCATTGGACCACCCTTCTCTGTTTTGTTGACATTCACAATTGAGTTGGACATACTTGCTAGACAATTTGATTATCATATAATTTATTGGAAAATGGACCATAGCTTTTTATAGCTTTATTTTTCAGAATCATTCTGCATCATGGCTGATGGTCTGCTTTCGACTACCCCTTTGATATACCATTTCCTATGCAGAGAAAATTGCGTATGCAGTTTAAAATCATACCTTTGGGTTTTTTTTTTTTTTTTTTTTTTTTACTGATAAATTATTCCTTTGGTTGATTTAATTTTTAATGCTTTTTGTGATGATTATCAGAGAAATTATTTATTTACTTGACAAACTTAGAAATTGTTGAATTTCTGTAAATTCCAGTTAGTTGGGCGATCTCTTTTCTGCCTTGGGCGATCTCTTTGCTGAGTACATCCTGCTCCAGTAACAAAAATATAGATGTCAAGAACAGCCTCAACTTGTTTAAAAAGTATCTTCATGCAGAGGATTTTGTTCTAAAGGTCAGATCGTTGCAGGTATGCCCCTTCAGCATTTGCCCATAAATGTGCGTGTGCACCCCCACCACGGAAGAGGGAGGGAGAGATTTTAGCTCGTCTTATTTAACTTGTAAGTTTTTGTAGGTTTTTGAGAAGAAAAACAGAGAAAATGAAGAATAGAAATTGAATGAAATGAAAGAACAAAAACAAGAAATGATAAAATCTGATATGATGCAGCAAAGAGGAATACCCTTCATTCATTCTGGTGCATTACATTTATAGCAAGAATATCTGAACTGAAAAGATAATGAATCCCAAAAATTATGGTAACAACCAAGATTTCTGATAACACTAACAATATCCTAAAGAATAGGACTTATTGACTGGAAAAACAAATTCTAGTTATTGACTGAAACTAATCAAAGAAAACTTCAATGTGGCAGTCCTAAAGCAAATTATTAACACTCCTCCTTGCTTTAGGCATTGCAAATTCCAATCATCTTCCTTAGTAACTCGAACTTGCCAACTGGAAGTGGCTTTGTGAACAAATCTGCCAGCTGATCTTCAGACTTGCAGTAAGCAAGTTTCACTTTTCCAGTTTGTTGCACTTCCCTCAAGAAGTAGAGCTTGATGTTGAAGTGTTTTGTTTTTCCGTGAAATACTGGATTTCGTGAAATTGCAATTGCTGCTTGATTATCAACAAAAATCTCAGTACCTTCATTTTGCACCATGTGTAAATCAGATAGAACTTTCCTTAGCCATAGAGCTTGGTTTGCTGCTGCAGTTGCTGCAATAAACTCTGCTTCTGCAGTGGATTGCGCTACAATCTCTTGTTTCTTTGAACACCATGAAAAAACACCTGAGCCTAGGTTGAAACAGTATCCTGAGGTACTTTTCATGTCATCAACAGAACCACCCCAATCACTATCTGAAAAACCACTCAACTTGAAGTTCTGACTCTTCTCAAACTTGACACCACAATCAAGACTGCCCTTAATAAACCTTAAGACTCTTTTTGCTGCTCTTAAATGCATTTCACTAGCACAATGCATAAAACGAGATAAGAGACTTACAGCAAATAGAATATCAGGTCTTGTTGCTGTAAGATACATCAAGCAACCAATCAAACTTATGTAATAGCCTTCATCAACTTTACTAGCACCATCTTCTTTGCTCAGCTTCTCTTTTTGACCCATTGGTGTGTTTATTGCTTTGCACTCCTCCATCTGAAATTTCTTCAAAATTTCCTTTGCATACTTCTTCTGATAGATGAAAACTTCATTTTGGCTTTGCTGGACCTCCAAGCCAAGAAAGTAAGTCATAAGACCAAGATCTGTCATCTCAAAGACCTGCATCATCTCTTGTTTAAACTCCTCAATCATCTGTGCATTATCTCCTGTTACCAAAAGGTCATCAACATAAAGAGATACAATAAGAACATAACTACCCTTTTGTTTAACATAAAGAGTAGCTTCAGATAAGCTTTTTGTGAAGCCTAAGCTTAGCAAATGTTCATCAATCCTGCTGTACCAAGCTTTTGGAGCTTGCTTTAGGCCGTAAAGAGCCTTTTTGAGCAAATAGACCTTATCCTCTTCACCTTGCACAACAAACCCTTCTGGTTGTTCCACATAGATTTCTTCTTGTAGAACACTATTTAGAAAAGCTGATTTGACATCTAGCTGAAACACTTTCCAGCCTTTTTGTGCTGATAAGGCTAACAACAACCTGATAGTGTCTAGTCTAGCAACAGGAGCAAACGTTTCAGAATAATCAACACCAAAATTTTGAGCATAGCCCTTGACGACGAACCTTGCTTTGTGTTTGTTGATGGAGTTATCAGCATTTAGCTTCGTTCGGTACACCCACTTTACTCCAATGATCCTTCTGCCTTCTGGTTTGGTAACTAATTCCCAGGTTTTGTTTTTATGAATCATTGGCATCTCCTCCTCCATTGCTTTCTTCCACTTCGGGTCTTTAAGAGCTTCTTCATGATCAGCAGGTTCACATAATGCTACATTACATCTTTGATAGATGTCTGAAAGTGATCTTGTTCCTCTAACTGGTGGATCATCAACCAATTTATTTTCCCACTGGTCTGTTGTCTCCTCCTCAAAAGAATTGCTTCTAAATTCTTCTAAAGGTCTGTTAGTTTCTTGTGAATTTTCCCAGTCCCATTGCTCATCCTCATTGAAGTGAACATCTCTAGTTATCACCATTTTTCTTGTTTGAGGATGATATACTTTGTAGGCTTTAGAAATTGTGCTATAGCCAACAAAGATACCTGGAATTGCTTTTTTGTCAAGCTTGTCTCTCTTAACCTGTGGAACATGGACAAAACACAAACAACCAAATACTTTAAGAAAACTTAGTGAAGGTATATACCCATACCAAGCTTCAAATGGAGTTTTGTCTTCAATGGCTACACTTGGAAGCCGATTTTGCAGAAATATTGCTGTATTGGCTGCCTCTGCCCAGAAACTTTTTGGCAACCCCTTCTCATGCAGCAGGCATCTAGCCATCTCCATGACATATCTGTTCTTCCTTTCACTCACTCCATTTTGCTGTGGAGTGTAAGGAGCAGTGAGCTGATGTTCTATGCCAGCTTCATCACAAAACAGGTTAAATTCTGCAGAAGTGTACTCTTTTCCATTATCAGACCTTAAGATTTGAATTTTGCAACCGCTTAAATTTTCCACCATTTTTTTAAACTTCCAAAATGCTCCAGCAACTTCAGACTTGAACTTTAGGAAATAAATCCAACACATTCTTGTAAAATCATCAATGAAAAGAATGTAATACCGGCTACCTTGAAGAGATGGTGTTCTTTGAGTTCCTCCCACATCTGTATGAACTAGTTGCAACTTCTGTGTTGCTCTCCAGGATGATTTAGGAAATGGTTTCCTACTTTGTTTACCAAATTGACAAGCATGACAATTTGGCAAGTGATCAACCAGAACTGGTAATCCTCTTGTCACTTCATCTTTCTTCATCTTGAGCATTCGTTGAAGATGACAATGCCCAAGCCTTTTGTGCCAGACTTCAGTGATGTTGACATTGGTGGAATAAGCTGTGTGCTCCTCCTCCGTAGGATCAAATAAGAAGCTTTTCCCTTTCATTTTGACACGTAAAATCTCCTTTCCAGCGGCATCGTAGATGTGACAATACAAGTCTTCAAAGGACACCTTAAATCCTTTTTCAATTAACTGGCCAACACTCAGCAGATTTTGATCAATATCGGGTACATAAAGAACATCTGAAATAGTTTTTGTACCTAAACTAGTTGTCATTGCAATGGTTCCTTTTTCCTTTTGCAGCGATATAACCACCATTCCCTATCCTGACTTTAGTCATTGCAGTAGCCTTTAACTCCTTAAAAAGAGTTTTGTCAAAGGTCATATGGTTTGTACAACCACTGTCAATGAGCCAACTTTCTGAGGAGACCTTTGTAGAGAAACACGTTGCCACAAACATCTGATCTTCTTCATCTTGATCAGCTACATGGACTTCTTCCTCTGGTTTCTGAGATTTGCTTTTGCAAATCACAGCTTCATGTCCAAGCTGATTGCACTTGCTACACTTTGCATTAGGCCTCTTCCAACACTTGAATGGAGAATGACCCATTTTGCCGCAGTGTTCACAGGGCGGGAAATTTCTCCTTGAGCTTCCACCTTTGTTTCGAGTGCGACTGCTTGAACTACTCCCAGAACTTTCCTGTTGGTGTTTGACTGACAAGGCTCCTTCTACGGTACACTCTTGTCTCATAAGTCTCCTTTGTTCTTGAGCCTGCAAAGCACTCAATAGTTCTGCCAAGGTGATCTTGGACAGATCTTTAGTATTTTCCAAGGTGGTTATTGAGGCTTCATATTTTTCAGGCACCGTAACAAGAATTTTGTCAACAATTCTTGAATCATCAAATTTAGTGCCAAGAAGCCTTACCTTGTTGGCAATGCCAAGCAATCTGTCTGAATATTCTTTGATTGTCTCAACATCTTTCATCTTTTGCAGCTCAAATCCCCTTATTAGATTGAGCGTTTGCATTCCTCGTATTCTTTCATCTCCTGCATATTCCGTCTTCAGATGCTCCCAGATTTCTTTTGCTGATTTGAGATTCATGATCTTCGTGAGAATTGTTGTTGAAACACCAGCAAACAACGCTGCTTTGGCCTTTGATTTTTTGGTCTTCTTCTCTTTGTGGCTTTTCATCTGAGCTACCGTCGGATTGTTTGGCAGCGGAGCAACTTCGTAATCTTCTTCGATGGCTTCCCATAGATCCAAAGCCTCCAAATAAGTTTCCATTCTAACAGCCCAAAGTTGGTAATTTTCTCCATCAAAAATATGTGGAGCAGCTTGAGAAAAATTTGGGAAATCAGTTTTTGCTTCCATGGATACTCACAGATCCCGTAAGAATGCTGCTCTGATACCAATTGTAGGTTTTTGAGAAGAAAAATAGAGAAAATGAAGAATAGAAATTGAATGAAATGAAAGAACAAAAACAAGAAATGATAAAATCTGATATGATGCAGCAAAGAGGAATACCCTTCATTCATTCTGGTGCATTACATTTATAGCAAGAATATCTGAACTGAAAAGATAATGAATCCCAAAAATTATGGTAACAACCAAGATTTCTGATAACACTAACAATATCCTAAAGAATAGGACTTATTGACTGGAAAAACAAATTCTAGTTATTGACTGAAACTAATCAAAGAAAACTTCAATGTGGCAGTCCTAAAGCAAATTATTAACAGTTTTGAATTTCTGTAGGCATTAGGTTATGTTTTGATTGCTAGGCCTGAATATGTGTTGGAAAAGGATGTTGGGAAAATTTTGGAGGCAACACTCTCTTCTAGTACTGACATGCGACTTAAGGTAATAATTTCTCTTTCTGTTTTCTTTCTTGCCTTCCTGTCCATCTACTAAATTGATTTGTTGTACAGATGCAAGCGTTGCAAAAAATCTACGAGTATCTTCTTGATGCAGAAAGTCAAATGGCAACTGATAATACCAGTAATAATACGGTTAATTATTCCGTAGATGGTGGCCATAGTGTTCCTGTTGCTGCAGGTGCCGGTGATACTAATATCTGTCGGGGAATAGTTCAATTGTATTGGGATAACATCTTAGGAAGATTTTTAGATGTGAATGAACAAGTTCGCCAATCTGCTGTGAAGGTAAAATCTCGTCCGTCTTCTTATCCTTGGTTGTTTGTCTAAATTTTTTGGATTCAAATGAGTGAACTGGTCTGCCCAAACAAGCCAATCAGTATACAGAAATATTAATTATTTACTGAAACATGAGAAGGAAGTCTCAGACTATTTTTTTTTTTTTATTGTGGATTTATTGGTCATTTGGTCATTCTGGCCTGGAATTAATAAATGGAGTTTCTCATGTGAAATTCATGATCTTACTGTTATCAGTATCTACTGTAACCTTTACATTTTTTTTATTTTTTATTTTTATAAATGTTAATCAATGCAGATTGTGGAAATTGTGCTACGTCAAGGCCTAGTTTATCCTATTACTTATGTCCCATACCTTATTGCCCTTGAAACAGGTCCTGAGGAGGCAAACTCAATGCTGGCTCATCATCTTCTGATGAATATGAATGAAAAGTATTTCCCTCTATATGCTTCCAAATTTTGGGTATCTTGTTAATCTGATTATTCTAACTATTGAAGCATCCTTCCAGATATCCAGCATTTTTTGAAAGCCGTTTGGGAGATGGCCTTCAAATGTCCTTTATTTTCATTAGGTCCATGGGTGGAAGTTCTGAAAATTCAAACCCAAAAGTCCAACTCAAGGTACCTGATAGTATGAAAGGGAAATTCGATAATGGCTCTTTCAACTATGCAAGGCTTGGTGTTTCTCGAATCTACAAGCTGATCCGTGGGAATCGTGTTTCAAGGAACAAATTTATGACGTCGGTAGTGCACAAATTCGATACTCCAAGCTGGAATCCTTCAGTCATCCCTTTTCTGATGTGAGTTATTTCTTTGGTGCCCATCCTAGAGTTGTGTGGTTCTACTACATATATTGACTTCAATTTGCTTTTCCCAGGTACTGTACTGAAATCCTTGCTTTACTCCCTTTCACATTGCCTGATGAGCTGCTTTACTTGATTTATGCCATAAATCGAGTTATACAAGTTAGAGCCGGTACACGTGAAGCAAATATGAAAGCCTTTCTGCATTCGTTACAAGAAGATGCAAAGATAGTGCATGGTAATGGGATAACTCCGCAATGGCCATCTTCCCAACCTGTTTCCAGTCATACTATATCAATGGATCTTAATGGGACATTTAAGGAAGAGCCAGCTGATGAGCCTGTTTCTAATCATTCAATGTCTGTGGATTCAAATTTGCATTCTAGGAGTCCATGCAATTCATGTGGCACATCAGAAGATGATTTGCAGAAAATACAGGTAATCTTAAAGGTCCTGCTTTTTATGTCTTCTATGGATTCAAATTTGCATTCTCGGACTTAATGCAATTCACTTGGCATTCAAATTTGTGGTGTTTATACAGGCTGACTGTCTCTCGGCTATTGCGCTACAGCTACTTCTGAAACTAAAGAGGCATCTAAAAATTGTGTATGGTCTAAATGATACACGATGTCAGGTAAATCTTCTTTGGAGTGGTTTCTGTTGTCTTTTATCTTAGATTTGTTGCTTTACAGTGGCATATATGATCCTAATTTTTGTGCAATATCTTACTGTCTTTAACCAGGAATTCTCTCCAAATGAACCCCTAAAACTGGGGGAGGCTCTCTCAAAGCAGAACATTCCCTTCAACACCAATGAAACACGCATTGATCTGCCTATCAATCATCAAGAAGTGTTGCAAAGATATCAGATAGTGTGTGAGCACTGACATTTTGAGTCACTGCAAAGTTTTCATGCATAATGAAGAACATCTACCTTTTTACTTATCTAGTTCTCTTTGTGCGTCTTTGTTAGAAAGTATGATCAGTGTCTTTCCATGTGCTTGGTTACAAACCCTTTTTCTTTTTTTTTCCTTCTCTTAATAGCATAGATATAAACTGTTATGAACATGCATTGTAGCTTTATTGCATTTATAGATTTTCTACCTTGTCTGTTGCTCAAGTGGTTGAATAGTATACAGCGACAAGCATCATTGTACTTCACTTGATTGACATTTGACATACTTGGTTTGAAGCTAACAGTGACCCTATTAGAAATTGCTAGGATTCCTTCTAATGACTCAGCAAGTTTTATCTTTTCTTTTAATGGAGGAATTTTGATAGATACGCCTCGATAAAAAACCCAAAATCATAATATTTATAAAAAAAAAAAAAAAGGCATTGTGTAAGAATCGATTGGCCTGTTTTGAGGTGGAACTCTTGTTCTGTCTTTACAATTTTTTTTTTACTGTGCAGGAATTCAAGACTGCTTTGAAGGAAGACACTGTTGACTATTCAACATACACAGCGAACATCAAGAGGAGACGGCCTCCTTAGAGGAGAGGGGGGAGGTCTGGGCGTGGTGCAGGCAGGGATGATGAAGATTATGATGACGATGAAGATTGGGGAGGAAGTGGAAGTGGGGGCCGGAGGCTAAATAACTGTGGGAGGAAAAGCAACAGTAGTAGAGGTAGGCAGTGGTAGTAGTTTGTAAATACATTTACAGGTAAATCTAACATCATGTATATTATCTAGGAAGGGGGGGAAGAAAATAAAAAAAAAGGAGGTTAGAATTGAGAACAGAAAAAATAATAGAATATTGATGCAAAACCAGTACTGCCATATATTTCACAGGGTTATGTGGCAGAGAAGCGATTTTTGTAATTGATTCCCTCATGTAAATTTTTTTTTTTTTCTTTTTTTTTTGTGGAAATCATGTAAGTTGGTTGGGTCAATGGTATTGATTATCCCATTTTTTTGTCCATTGTTTAATGTGTATGTGCCATGTTGAGACACAACTCATTGGTTCGTCATTATTGTTGCAACTCTTTGTGTGGTTAGACATCTTAAATGTGATTAGCATATGAGAATATGCATATAATTTGATAGACCATCATGTTATACAGGTTAGATGTGCAGATATGGATGGAGCCAAAATGTGGGCTTCCTAACGTTCTTTGCAAATGTGACATTACTTACTTTCATGCAATGATAATTCTCTGGTGAGTTCTAATATGGTTCATATGGTAGACTTTGAAATTCTCGTCATATGATTAGGAGACTTGTGTATCTTTTTATAATGACCCTGGTGAGTATAGAGAGTGAGGGATTTTACCATCACTCAACTCTCTCTGGCAAATTTAATAGAAATTGCTAAATGTAATCCACAACCATTATGACTGTAACTGCATTTTCTCTCAAATCAACTTGTATAAAAGGAGAGTAGATACAATTTACAAGGCTATAGAGCAACATTGGTGCAGATATAATTATTTTTTTATATAGAATTTCCAATAGAATTTATATATCTAGCCTACTATTAAGGGTGTGGCGAAGGAGAACTGCTGAGCTACAATTGCAATGAGTGACAAGTTGTACAGATAAGCTATAGAAGCAGTGCCGGAGAGACTTATACCCCCAACCTCTCATATGTGAGGCCCGCCACTGGCTAGAAGCCCATTGGCGGTGTAGAGATTAAGAGTGGTGGTGAGATGAAAAGCTTCAGAGTCATGAACTCGTGCCTATCATTCATTCTGGCTCAAAAACTACACAAGTATATCAATTTACAACACAAAACTCAAAACTCAATTTCATGGCACCCAGAGTTATTAATAGGGCCGTGAGCACACAAAAAGTTGAATGGGCTTGTATCATCACATATCAATCACCCATATGACAATTGTAAAGTAATAATACAATCAAGGCTTTAATGCCATGAAAAAAATTGAACATTTAAAAGTCTGACTGGCTACATTGATCTTTGTCTCATACATCACTGAAAACAGCTTAATTATTTTTTACTAATAGAGCAATGTTACAGAGAAAAAATCTGGGAACAAAAATTAAATAAAGGGGCCACCCTCCAAGCGACTCACCGAGGAATTTGGTTTGCATTATAAAACAGCAAAATGTTTTGGAGACCACATGAAAAAGGTAATAAGGTGAGGAGTAATAATGAAGAAAACTAAATGTGAAAGAACCTAGTAACGGAGCCAGTAGGTCCTACGCCTGAACCAGTTGTAATTAGGTAAACCTTGGATGGGTCCCATGGCAACATCCTGCAAAAAGGCCAAACATGACATAGAACAAATATTGAATGTACGGACGAAAACAATAATTTTTTAACATTCTTCCCTCATAGCAGGTAAATTTGCAATTAGCAATGGGGATGCATTAATCCTTACCTGATCAAATATAAAACGGTTTGCCACACGTTTGACAGTGCTAGAATCTACAGCATCAATTCTGGCAAACAATTCAACGAATGGGATTCTTCTCCCGTACGTAAGTAGCTGCAAGAACAGAATGGATTACGCCAAACAATCTGGGTCTTTACAGGGAAGGAAAATTTTTAAAAACAAAAGCTTGTGTCTTCTGACCACATTTCATGAGAGTGATTATCATTTGATAAAAAGAGTCCATGTTTTAGAAACTAAACTAAATCATCTTTATCCAACACTACTCACTTAGTAGGCTCTTAAGTAGACAATCCAAGAGATTCAAAAGTAATACAAGGGAATCCTTTCATTTTCTGCAAGTAATATGTAGGAAATTAATGTATTGATATTATTGATTGATATCTAATGTTCTTACAAGAGCTCTCTTTTATAGAGAGAAATGGGATACAATGGAGCCATAATGGAGCACTATACCATAATGGATCACTAACTATATCACTAACTATATGGGACACTAACTATAGCACTAACTAATGTGGAGTAGGTGGAGTAGGTAGAAAGTGTAGGTGGAGTAGGTAGAAATTGTTACATAGAAATTATTACATTCAACAGCCCCCCTCAAACTCAAGGGGGTTAGGAACTAACCAACTTGAGTTTGGAGAGAGGAACAAAACAGGAAAAAATAATCTGACAAATAAAATAAAAGTGGATAGGAGACACTGTATGGTCGTGTCAGATCGTTGTAGAAGACCGTATGGTTATGGCAGACCGATGTAGAAGACAGTTTATGGGGTCATGTCGGACCGATATAGGAGCTAACCGGAATCAATGTCGGGACAGTTTACCGAGTCTTGTCGGACCCATATAAGAGCTAACCGGAATCAATGTCAGGACAGTTTACAGAGTCTTGTCGGACCCATATAGGAGCTAACCAGAATCAATGTCGGGACAGTTTACAGAGTCTTGTCGGACCCATATAGAAGCTAACCGGAATCAAAGTCGGGACAGTTTACGGAGTCTTGCCGGACCCATAAAAGGCGTGCCCAATCTTATCAAAAGGCGTGCCATCAAAAGGCGTGCCATCAAAAAGTGTACCATCAAAAGGCGTGCTATCAAAAAATGTGCCCGACAGCCATCAACAGGCGAGCCATCAAAAGGCGCGCCGATTTGGCGTCTGGCGTTGAGAGGCGCGTAAGGTGCGTGTCTGCCTTGCCTATTTAAACCCAGGCGAGGCTGCCGCTGATGCATAACAAACCAGTTGAAAAACTTCTGACATTGAAACTCGTCGTTCTCTGAGAGCTGTTATCTCTGAAACACTCTACAACCAACCCTGAATATGACCTCTTCTTCCCGTTCAGCTACCCAGAACATAGCCTCTTCGTCCCGTGGTCTTACTCTCTTTCCCGACCTCAACGAGGCCACAACCCAGAATATGGCCCTTGAACCTCAACCAAGCGCCCCTGGGCCAAGCGCCCCTGGGTTTACGCCGTTGAACTTTCCAATGTTGTCAGTTGAGCAGATAATGGCTGCTCAATCTGATATTGAGGCCAATCATTATACTCTGAAGTCATGTGTTGAGACAATGACGGCGGTCAACAACCTGTCGCACCGGCTTTAGAGTAGAACAAATGAGGTGCAGCAGGGAAAAGCCCAACTGGCTCTGCTCCAGAGCATGTATACGGATGCCCGAGCAGAGATATGTGTGCTGAAGGCAGAAAATAAGGAACTGAAGTAGAAGGCCACCGTGATGCTCAGATTTGGAGGGCCGCCATATGTGACAGTTGAGGAGCAACGGGAAGTGAACGTGCTCGGCGGCGTGGGAAACACGGAGGCAGCACCGGCTAGGGACGCCCAAGACAAAGGCAAAAAGAAGAGAACAGCTGAAGAGGTGAAAAAGTAAGGCTGGTTGATGTGGTGGTTGTAGGTTGTGGTTGGAGATTTTTTTTTTTTTTTTTTTTTGATGTAAAATGGTGATCGAGTTTGATCCCTGGCATGAATAAAATAAAGTTGGTGTGCAAATCTGAATGGTATGAATTTGATTTGAAAACCAGCTTGCTTGTTTGTGAATCATAGAATGTAATCATGAACTTGGATGGAATTGCTTATGTTTTGGTCCAAGCAATTATGAGAAGCAAATACATGCTTATGTACCTCCATGGTTGACTTGATGACTTCGGGGATTTGTCTTTTTCTAGCAGCAAATGTGTAATAGATCTCATGACTTCATTATCTACAACAGTAGCCATCTCTCCTCTTCTTTATGTACAGATCTACATATGCACGATGCCACTGCAGATTAATGTACAACAAAAAAACGATCTCCAAATTGCCCAGGCAAATCACCAAATATCTTGATAGGAGCCCTGAGTTGTAGAACAGTCGGTTCACTTGAAAATATCCGTTCAGCACTATCACAAAGATCTGCTATTTCATTGCAGTCCAAGAAAAAAATTATCGGCGCACAGGAGGCTTCCAACCACGAGGCTTCAAGAGATGAGCTATAACCTTTTTTTTTTTTTTTTTTTTTTTTTTGGCACACTGTTGATGGACATTTGCCTGTCTAAAAGTTTCCTTGCGGCAGTGGCATTTTCTGGTGTTCCCTAGCTGACTCGCCGTCCTTCATGTTCAAATTGATCAATTGAAAGCTGCCTTATCATGCCACCTAAAGCTCCACCAGTCTCTGCAGCTACAACAACAGCTCTGTGATGCAACCGCACCCCAGCTGGAGCTGAATTAATTGACACAGCAGAATCAGGCTTAAGCAAGGAAGATATCTGTTTCCCACTAGGGGTAGCCTCAGCGCCGCGATCCCTGTCTGGAATGTCAACTTCTCCATTAACTTGTCGTGCTTTGGCAGCAGCCAATGCCGCAGTAATGGCTTCAGCTTCTGCTGCTGAGGCCTCAACTAAGTACTCAACACCTTTGCTCAGTCTCCGGGCACCCTGGAGCATTGCATTTTCAGTGCTTATATCAGTGTATATATCACCATTTATAGGAGGAGCAACAGGATTTCCCAGCACAACTGCACCATCAGGAACAGCTTCAGGATTTGTGTGTGCAGACCTTTCATCAGCGAACCCATACCTTCCAGCCAACCTCCCTGCCTGTATATTAGATGCAGCAGCTGCAGCTGCAGCATGTGAAGCTGCACTTGTTGTCTCAGTAGCAGCCAAATCTTCAGCAACTAGTAGGTCATCAAGTAACACCCCACCACGTAGACCACCATAGATAAATATCAGGTCACCC
The DNA here is from genome assembly GCA_036172215.1 of Camellia granthamiana. Taxonomy (NCBI): domain Eukaryota; kingdom Viridiplantae; phylum Streptophyta; class Magnoliopsida; order Ericales; family Theaceae; genus Camellia; species Camellia granthamiana. The sequence goes on along the minus strand of CM069907.1, from coordinate 160,281,034 downwards.
ACAGCGGCAGCGGCATGCCTGGTGTTGGATGACTCGGGTGCTGTGTATGGATCACTTTCTTGGTTCGATGGAAAGCATGTGGTTCGGAGCCCCATAGTGGTCACCCAAACTGATCCCTTGTAATCTATTTTGATCATGTGGGTTTGATGAAGGATCGGACAGTGGGAAAGAGTTTAAAGTGCAAAGTTAGGCTACAGTGTATTGTAGCATAACTTGCTACCACTACTTGCAAATCAGTGGAATAGAAGCTGGGGTTGATGGAGGCTTCAATTGGCTGAGGTCCGGCGGGCGGTCAAGGCAAGGTTGCCGCCCGCCGGAAGGCGAAGATCACCAAGAGCTTAACCTATAGCTCTGATACCATGTAGGAAATTAATGTATTGATATTATTGATTGATATCTAATGTTCTTACAAGAGCTCTCTTTTATAGAGAGAAATGGGATACAATGGAGCCATAATGGAGCACTATACCATAATGGATCACTAACTATATCACTAACTATATGGGGCACTAACTATAGCACTAACTAATGTGGAGTAGGTGGAGTATTTGTAGGTGGAGTAGGTAGAAATTGTAGGTGGAGTAGGTAGAAATTGTTACATAGAAATTGTTACATTCAACATAATATATGAGGCATTCTTTCATTTTATTTTATCCACCCTTTTTTTACCATACGCAAATGAAAATGCATCAAGTACTTTACCTGGCACCCAATATCTTCAGCAACAGGACTAGTTCCATCTATGTGAAGCAGCAAAGAAGATTTCAACTGCAGTGCAATAGAACTGTAAGTGAATGCCAATATAATGAACACCACAAGATAAAAAATAAGTGGCCAAGCTAAAATCGATTTCCCTTTCATAAAACTAAGCATGTTGCATGGATACAAGTTAATCTACCACACCTCCTTTGTCCATATTTTAGTTTTAATGTGTGTAATAAAAATGTGGATAACACATTTTATTCAACAAATGATGTAGCTCTGACTCACTTTGGCACAACAAATACTCATCTAAGATAAGTTAGAACTACAGGCAAAATATGGGATGCTTGGCAAAGGGTTATTTGCTTGGTGGACCAAAAACAGTTTTAAACATCCCCAACTTTACAAATACTTGTTAGTCATTAATAGAAGTATATTGAAAGTTCAATCCATAACTTATGGCTTTCATTATCTCCAGAACTCAACTATAAAGAAATAAAGACTTATGACCTGAGCATATATGGAAGGCATATTGATCCACAAATTAGGGTGGTAGCCATATATGTCGTATTGTTTTTGAATTACAAAACAATATATATATATGCAATATAGTTTTACTAAAAGCACTTAAAACCTGAGGACAAGCAAGCAGATAATATCAAGGTTCAGTACAAGAACTGGTAACTACCTGGTTACAAGCACGAGTAACATCAGCTTCAGAAACTCGATAACATAACTTGCTCATCTCATACATAATTGCATAAGCCAGATCATCCAAGCAATCCGGCTAAAAACAAAATGTTAAAATGAAAATGAATAACTAGAATTATTGAGGCATAACATACAACATCAATTGTGAATTAAAATCAATCAAACTAAAGCTCCTCATGACAGATGTGGAAACTGGTGGGCAACACAGATAGCTGTTTTATCATGTTTGTGATGCTATAAAATTATGATTAATGGGCATCTCAGTCTGAGCAAAATCCTGATACTTAATTTTTTTGCTACAGATTACCATGATCAAGAGTTCTAAGATATTGGCTATTACGCCATAACAGTTTGATCCCAAGACATTAGTGGAAAGGAAATCATTCTAAAAGTTAACTTGGTATCATATTAATTTATGGAGAGAAAGAATTGCAATTTTTCAAAATTTCCACTGTAACTTTTTGCACTTGTCACTCTTTTATTCTTCTCGCTTGACTTACTGCAGTTTTCCCTGCTCTCCTGGTGTCCCCCCTCTTGATTTTGAGAAGCTTTTAGAGGCCATAACCACTATCCTAGTGTTAATCCCTGCCAATAAAGGGTACTGGAAGGGGTGAACCTCATCCCTTGGCACAGTACTCCCTTTTTCCCTTTCTGGCATACCTAAATCACCCACAAGAGAACCAGCTGGGCTATTTTGTTTTACTTTTGACTATATTTCAGGTCTGAACTCACCCAGAATGCAAGCAACCAGTGTCCACCTCAACACCCAATAATATGTTTCACTTATTAGGCCTGTTTTGTGGTGTATAGGCCTCCAATAAGTTAAGAGCTCTATAGAAGATGTTGTAAAAAGGCTTAGGAGTGTTTATTTGCTGCACTTCAAAAGCACTTGCATATCCTCTTGTATGTTTTATTTCACTAAAAAAGTGCCTTTAGGGGAGCCTCTACACATCAAAGTACATTAAAGATGCAGCCAAACACAACCTAAAGCATTATTTCAAGGGAAAGAAAAGTAATTCCAAGCTAAACACACAGTAGTGCCAAATGGGGACCTAGTCCATCAGAAAAGTGAGTGAGGAAAGAAATGGAACAAGAGGGAAAAAGAGATACAACCCAATCATTTCAGGGAGTGATTTATAGATGTTCTCAATTTGCTAACAAAATATAGAGTCATGGCAAAAAGATATCAAAAATTTGAAAGAACCTAATATGAAGAGGGAAAGAAGGCCCTGAAACTAAAAAAATCATAATTATAGGACATAATCTCACCTTGGCAATGGCATAAACACCAAATAGACCAGTGTCCTTATAGTTGGTGTTAAAGGCCATCATGTTTTCAGCAATCTCATTAATGCCAACCCTCTGCGCAAGCTCAGAACTGCTTACAAATTGTCAAAAACTAATTAATGCATGCCCTCACAGGTTATATCACAGGAAAATATCCAACTTAGTTATTAAAACCCCACAAATGATGTTCAAACAGCTCACCCCATGTGCTTCCCACCACCTGCATTCTTATTCCAAGATCCCAACACAGACTGCATGACCACCAAAGCAATGGAATCTGGATCCGTCCAAGAAGCCCCATTGAAAGCAACCGCAAATTGTGCCAAAGGTATATCATCATCCTAACCTGATTTTCACATAACGAATGCCAATTAATAAATTTTGTAGAAATACAAGATGGAAGAGAATGTTTAAATTAAACAAACTGTGAAATATTTATATGATATAAGCACACCTCGGAACCTGTAAAAATTGCTGGTTCTTTAGCAACTAATTCAGACGCTATAGTTGGATCTGTTGACAACTTGGTAAACAATTTCTTTACTTGCTCAACAATGTCCTCATGCTTCACAGCTCCAGAAGCAGCAATTACCTAAAATAGAAGACCAATGCTTAAGACTTCAATAAGTAAGTCAATAGAGTAAAATAATTGATGATAAAATGACGGTGAAGCCAGCATGCAACCAACCAACCAACCAAGTAGACTCAACAATCAATATAAATATCACCTACCATTCTAGGTGCAGTGTAGTGTGTCGATATATACTTTTGAAGATTATATTTGGTGATCGTCTTGATATTTTGAGCAGGTCCAAGAATGGTTCTGCCCAAAGGAGTGTACTGGAAAGCAGTTGCATGCAGATGGTCAAAAATTACTTCGTCAGTTTGCCCTTCAACCTATAATAAATAATATACAAGCATCACAATAAAAAATCAAATAACTAACGACAATGCAATTAGAATTTTTTGTAAAAACAAAATATAGAGGTGATTTAATTGATGAAATCACGAGACCACAAATGAATACGCAAAGGCATTCATCATTCAAAAAACTGACTCGATCAGCATTTATTGGTACATCAATGCAAAGGGTGGAAAAAAGTAAAGCACAAGGTCAGTCACACTAACTAAGGCATTTCTTTCAACTGCTCAAGCAACTAATAGCAATTAATAGAACTCATTATATTCCTTTTTCTCAAAATCAAAACATTTCGATCATCCAACAACTCCTTAGTGTTCGCGTCCCCTTCTCATTATTAAAACAATAACTACCTTAACAAACTATTATTGGTTCTTATTCCCCATGTAACATAGGCTTTACTGTTTACCCTGTGAATCATGATGTGCCTTTTCCTATTGACTATATTCTTTACTAGGATTAACACCAATTCTAATAATTCTCATATGCAATTTATGCCACCAAAGATTCATATGGTCTATAGTGCAATGGCTTTTTACATCAAACAATTAGAATATAGAATCATTCCCAGGAAAACAAATCAGATTATGAGGAAAATTGAAGCAAAACACTAACTTTATCAAAGAATGAATGTTACTACCTCCTTCATCTCCCTCAAAATGACTCCTTAGTGTTCGCGTCCCCTTGATCAAATGAATCAATGAGCTCTGCTACTGATCATTTGGATAGTCTCTAGGTTTCAATTTTAGTTGGTTGAAGAGAAGTTGCAGTGTTTTTTTTTCAGAACAATTTTTTGGTCCCAACTGCTTTATGAACATGTTTCCATTTTGTTTTCTTTGGCCATTGATTTTTTTTGATTTCCAAGAGTATTGCTATGCCATGGTGCGCGATGTTGGTTACTTGAGGCCTAAAATCCCTACACAAGCAATATGTATTGGGAAATTTTTGATTTATGTCACCTTTTAACTTCCATTTGAGGCTTGGAATCTAGGTTGAAATTGGCTGAGAACTGCAGATTCATGGTTTATTTTTGTATGCTCGCTGTGATTACCTCTGTATGCTCTAAATTCCACTAATCTAGTTAGAAGATCAGACTTATCAATTCCAAGTTAAATTAAGTTATTTGCATACACAAAATGGCTGCCACAGGCAGTTATCACACGTCACTAACAAATGAGAGGTCTAAGGTTTTGATTTTGGCGAAAGTTGGGGTGGCATTGACCGTTGTTCTTTAGCTTGTGAAACTAACAGAAAGATTCTTTAGCTTGTGAAAATAATAGAAAGATATTCTACCGTAAATTACTAGCTGCCAAGTGTGGAATTATAATTTTTTATTTTTCAATACTATCCTTATATACTTGTATCTTGTAACATTTTCGATACTATCCTAAAAACATAAACCATCCCAATGAGTCAAATTTTATCCTGTGTTTTTTTCCCTTCACAATTATTGTATTTTTAAATTAAGTTTTGTAAAGGAGAATGCTTGATGAAAGTCATTTCAATACATTTGAGATTTTGTCACCAAATGTGTATTTACATGGTGAAAGCACAAAAGCACTTTATGATTTTAAAGGACATGTTAGATGAACATATACCAAACATTCATTTTCTCTAAAAAGTCAAGTCTTACGAAGTTCTTCTATAGAGTTGATAGGAAATGCCACGAGTATACAAGGATCCTACTTTTCAAGAGAGAGTGAATTAGAAAGGTCACAGGCATATTAATCACCACCTTTTCTTTTTTGTTTTGAAGGTGGTGTGAACTAAACTTCATTATTCCTGTCCTAAGTCCTAACTACCCAAGTTTGCCTTGTCTGACACTAGAAGAAGTCAGCAAAATGTGTATATTGAGGTTGTGCTAATTAAATATATAGGCTTTGTTTGGATTTCTATGTGATTAGTCTAACCAACACGTATCTAAAAAATGCTCAAACAAACAAAGGGTAAGAGCAAAACTTCAAATAAAGATGCATACATGACTTGTGGTTCAAAGATTGAAAAAAGAAAACAAGGTAAATAACAACACTGGAGAAATGAATGATTATGAGATAATATTCATTGAAATAACACACAATTGTGCATACAACACTACCATCACTTGTTTCATCAAAATTGCAATTAAATTGATTGCTTTCATATACACAAGGAATATTGGAGACCATATAAAGAAGAAAAAAAAGTTCAGCATTATTAAGCAATTGACAACAAAAAAATTATGAAAAATCTTGATTTTTCTTCCTTCTCTGCATTTCACTGTTGGTGTGTGAACATATCATGCCACACTTGATGTTCTTGTGTTGTGGTGGTTTATGGAACTTTGGCTCTCTGGGTATGGTGCAATGCTTCATCGACCTGAAAATAACCCGAAACAAACAAGGGACATCGTTATGTTTACACCGCTTATGCCAGTCAAATGATGCATTAGAAAACTTCTAGATTTGAGGTTTATTTTACAAAATTGGAGATCCAAAACAACACCTGATCAATAAAATATGCTGGAAAAGTTGCAACTACAGTAAGTGACACTGAGAGGAAAAAATGTATATAAAAAAAGAAGAAAGAAAGCAGTGCATACAAACTACATATTGCTTTTTAAGAATCATTTGAAGGAGAGGGTCTATTTGAAGTCATTAGTAGGAGAAGTTATCTGGCAGGTTCAGCTTTCCGCGCCCACCAAAATAGACATGATATCTTCTTGTATAGAAAATAGAAACAAGTGGATCATATGTTTTTCTAATATCGAAAAGACACACCATGTGTCCTATAGGCCAAACCTACTAGAAAATTTTTCTATTCAGTAGGTTTTTTGGTTATCCATATTCAAATGGAACGCCATGTATAGCAAGATAAGATTTTAAAAATTCTGGATTTTATCTAGTACCTTCTAGGGATGAAAGGCCTGTCGAAATAGGGCATGGGTTGAGCTCTTGGAATGAGCTCCTTTCTTAGTCTCCTGATTTCCTCTTCTTTTGCTAACTACAAGAGCAAAATTCAACATGCACACATATATCAGTAAACTACCAAGACTAATATCACCAAAACACACCCATGAGGTTTTTTCTGTCGGGTACCTTTTGCTGTCTTTCCCTTTCCTCCCTGTACTGTTCAATAAGGCCTATCTTCTCAGCCACCTAATATGCAATCACAAAAGCAAAATTAAAAGGTGATTGAATAAAGGGCATTTCATTATTGCCACGTAATATGCGCGAGAACGTGGAACCTTGTAGATTCAGTGAATGGTAAAGACTTTAGTAATGACACAATGCCTACTCTATATGTGATAGGTGAGTGAAGTTATGGTCATTATGCCCAAAATAACTGATTAATACATGAAAGCCCTGAGTAAAAATATTTCAAGGAAGCTTAAAATGCACCTGTTGGTCAAACTCAGCATGCTCCATAGCCCTCACATCGCTATGCAACACCAAATCAACCGGTCTTGTGATTTTTTTGCCAGCAGGTTTTACTAAGCACTGTAATACCATCGACCACATCAATTCAAATGAACTTGGGAGAGTCCAAACATGCATATTAGGCTTATTACTTAAACTGTCGACTACAAGCATTCGGCAAAGCATGGCATAAAATAATTCAACCTGGCATTTTTGCACCCCAAAAGAATATGTATATATATATAAATCCACAAGCTGCCATTTGAACATTCCCAATAATATTTCATTTTTTTCGGAAGTCGATAGCATTTGAAATGAGTTGCTTTTTTCTGTAGTTGTTCAATCTTAACCTCAATGATTATGGTGTTTTGACTTCATTTGCAAAGATGACACAAAGTCTATAAAATTTGTTCGATATGGATTTTGGCATAGCACATCCAACAAAAAGCATTTATTCATGCTCCAAATTTCAACAAAATATTACATATGAAATTAGAGAGAAACATTCGTACAACGAAGCAAAACTTCCATTTTTTTCCTCCTCAAATTAAATGGAATTACCTCTAGCTCATATGTTGTCCAAGGGAGACCTTGTTCAATTGGTATCCGTTGCTTTTCCTCCTCCATCATCATTTGTTGTAATTTCTTGACGAATCCTTCCTCCTTGTATCTTCCACTCTGCTGCAATAAAAATCAATGACCAAAATTAACATGATTTCAAGTAAATTGAGGCAAAGACAGAAGGATTTAAAAGCAAAAGTCAATTTCACAAAACCATAAACACACACCTCTATTTGAAGCTTGAAGGGTTTTTGGTAGGTTGCTTTGAGCTGCTTCTTCTTCCAACGACTTCCACCAAAGGTCCCAGATGAGGGCATGGGTTTTTGGTAGATTCAGTGATTGATTTTTATTGCAGCAAAGGGGAAGATACAAGGAGGAAGGATTCGTCAAGAAATTACAACAAATGATGATGGAGGAGGAAAAGCAACGGATACCAATTGCACAAGGTCTCCCATGGACAACATATGAGCCAGAGGTAATTCTATTTAATTTGAGGAGGAAAAAAATGGAAGTTTCGCTTCGTTGTACAAATGTTTCTCTCTCTAATTTCATATGTAATATTTTGTTGAAATGTGTAGCATGAATATATGCTTTTTGTTGGATGTGCTATGCCAAAATCCATATCGAACAAATTTTATAGACTTTGTGTCATCTTTCCAAATGAAGTCAAAACACCATAATCACTGAGGTTAAGGTTGAACAACTACAGAAAAAAGCAACTCATTTCAAATGCTATCAACTTCCGAAAAAAATGAAATATTATTGGGAATGTTCAAATGGAAACTTCTAGATTTATATATATATACATATTCTTTTGGGGTGCAAAAATGCCAAGTTGAATTATTTTATGCCATGCTTTGCCGAATGCTTGTAGTCGACAGTTTAGTAATAAGCCTAATATGCATGTCTGGACTCTCCCAAGTTCATTTGAATTGATGTGGTCGATGGTATTACAGTGCTTAGTAATACCTGCCGTCAAAGAAATCACAAGACCGGTTGATTTGGTGCTGCATAGCGATGTGAGGGCTATGGAGCGTGCTGAGTTTGACCAACAGGTGCATTTTTAACTTCCTTTAAATATTTTTACTCAGGGTTTTCATGTATTAATCAGTTGTTTTGGGCATAATGACCATAACTTCACTCACCTATCACATATAGAGTAGGCATTGTGTCATTACTAAAGTCTTTACCATTCACTAAATCTACAAGATTCCACATTCTCGCGCATATTACGTGACAATAATGAAATGCCCTTTATTCAATTATCATTTTTTATGCTGACATGTTTTTTTTCTTCCCATTGTTACGATCTTGAAAACAAGAAGGTCATAATCTGTGATGAAAACCTGAAGAAAATTTTTGCAGAGCGAGACCGAGTTGGGTTTCTTGAGATTGCAGGATTGATGAATCCACACTTTCTTAAGTGAGCCCTTGTAGGAGAATGGATTTTGATTTTCAAAGTCATCGATGAATCTGTTCTTTTGTAAATGAGGGGTCTCAATATTTTGTTGATGATACTACTTGTAGGATTTAGCAGTGCTCTCTATATGCGACGTAGTAGTTTTTTTTTTGAACTTCTTCCAGTTGCCTACGCATGAGCCTCGCTCTATTTTGGTTTTAACGAGTGTTTATGCTCATTTTGTGTTCTTGTTATACAGGCTACGGATCAGAATGCAATATTTGTAGTGACTGTCAATTTCTGGTTTATATATCATGTTAAGTTTTAGAGGAATCTGATATTCATAAGTTATTGCTGTTCTCTATCCCTATGATATGCAAGCAAAGGCATCTTTTATGCAATGTTGAAAAAGTTTAATGCTTTACAAACACACAAAATAGTCAAGAATTGTCTGTGGATATTTTCTGTTTGGTTGTTGAGAAATCAAGACAGGAATATAAATTGATGTTCAAACTAGTATTTTTACAGTAATTGTAACAATTGTATATAACCGAGATAAACAAACACAAACATAGATATGGACGTAACTACATATAAGAAGGAAGATAAAGGAGAACCTGAAAGTCGAAAGTCCTGGAAGCTATCGCAAATAAGAAGCAATAAGTAAATCATCTTCTGAAGAAATATTAAAATATCGCAAATAAGAAGCCATAAGAAAATCATCTTCCGAAGAAATATCGAAATATCACAAATAACAAAAGATTATTATAAAAAAATTAATAATAGTAATTAGTTGTGGCTCATGTAATTATTGGTTAGATTATTATAAAATTAACTCATTTACTATACATCAATAATGGGCAAGTGATACAAAAGGTTATCAGAATGGAGAAATTCTATAGCTCACATCTTTAGTATTCTTTTATTACCAGAAATGAAAAATAACCTGATATGCAGATTGGAATTTTAAATTAAAAAAATCAAGGCAATGGGATGATAAATTCTAATTCTATTTACATGGGAAACAAATTCAAAGATCCAAAGAATAATAAATAAATATAGAATAAGAAATCAAACAATTAATAAATAAATACAGAATAAGAAGTCGAACAATCCTAAACTTTACAATGGTTTACAATATGAAAGATAGAACTGAATCATTTACTGAACATTCAATCATTAACTACTCAAGAGGTTCACCCAATAACAATGAAAAAATGATTTCCCACAAGAAGGCAACAGGCCCATGCTTTTTTCATTAGGTTAATACAATCTAACGACAACACAAAGCTGATGCTAAATTTTCAGCTATTTAAAGAAGAAATGCTGCTAGAAGAAGAGGAAATAGGAATCAAGTAGAAAAAATCCTCTCTTAAATAATCCTAAACTTTAGTGTGGAAAGCCACTAAACTGATCTATTCTTTTTTCTTCATTTCACCTCACATTCCATTCTCCTTGATTAAAATAATTTTCTCACTTTAAGGCAGAATTCAGGTTTTTTCTTTTGTAACCATTCTACTGGTGCAATGCTATCAATCTATCTATCTATCAAATGCTGAAATTTTAATCAAAATCATATTGAAGAGCATCGCAGAAATCTCAACTTCAAAAGAGATAACAACAATATAAATTACCTCCAAAGCAGAGCCACAGGCTGTCATAACAAGATGAGCTTCAGGTTGTCAATGTCAATAGTTATTTCCTCCAAAATTTATCATAACCAAATCTTTCAAAGGCTATTATAAATAATAATTGACCATTTGTATTGCTAATCAGTGCTTGTTCATTCGAGCACTTAGTGCCAAACAATAACGTTAACAAAGTGATATATATACATATATATATATTTTGTAGGATACATCTCAGTTTTTTACCTTCAGCATCTTCTTTGCCTTCTCAATTTAAATTTCAAATTTCTCAAAGTTAGGAATATAATTTCAAATATCTGTGTAAAAACACACCTAGATAGATACATTTGAACAAGGCAACTGTCCATTTTTAACAGTATAAGGGACCTATAGTACCTTGCCACAAGCAAGATCAAGAACTGCATCTCCTCGGTGCGCATAAAGTTGAATTAATACACTTTCAATCTGTTCACAGAAGCATAAATAAAAAATAAAAAATAAAAAATAAAAATTTGATAACTTCAATGGTTAATACTTCATGTATCATAGATTCTAAAGAGAACAATGAATTTGATGAGATCGAAAGGCATACACAATTGTTAAGTTTCTTTAAATGAATAATAGGACTAGCCCCTTGCTCTTCTAGAGTTTGATTCATCCTAGCACTATAATGGTCAGCAACTTTCCTGGCAAATACCTTCGTACTCTCATCCTCAAGAAAATGGGCATCACCTGACCATAACACAATAACCTATAACTACCAAAATTCAATACTAATATACTATGTTCGGCTGCTACCAAAATGCAGCAAGATAGTAGACAATCAATTTTCCACATTATATTTTTTTCCCCTTTTCATAAAACATACTTTAAAATAAAAATACACAAAATAAAGTTGAGATTTTTTTTTTGGGGGGGGTTCCCATTCAGTTTCCCCTGATTTCTTACCATCCAAAAGCTCAGCTCCAGCAATTAACAGAGAAACCAAAACACCCAAATCTATATTTACTCAAATCCACAAATCAAAACCACAGACAAAATGAATTGTCTATAAAAAACCACAAAATACCTTCTGGGTTGTGTCTGATTTTGGATTGAGGCGGTCTAAGAGAACCCGACGATGAAGATTCTTGGTATCCTCTCTTCATGGCCAATAATCTAAAATGGGCCCTCTTCACTGACAATGGAAATCAATCTTCCTGACAGCTTCTACGCATAACATGATTAAGTAAGAGTAATCAAATCAAACCCCATCAAAGAAAAAGAAAAAGAGTAATCAAAACCATAAACTGCAGCATATAAAAAATGGACTAATCCAAACAAGTACAAGCAAGCCTTACATCAGGTGATGCAAAAAATTTCCCCACAAAGAAATGTTCACAAATTTTATTATTATTATTTTTTTTTTTTGGTTGCTATATGATTGCAAGTTTAAAGATAAATTTTTTCTAAAGTTGAATGAGAGACATGAGATGAAATCGAGCTTAAATGTAGAACAATGTTTTGAGCTATTGAGTCTGGGCTTTAGATTACCTAACTTAATAGTTCAAACAAAGAAGATGCTGAAAAAATCAGTTAGATACTTGACAAGAAACAAAGAATCATTAGCTAAAACATGTGAATGGTTACTCTTAGCATAATTACATAGCCGACAGAGAGAATAATTGTATAATTCACATCACTTAATAAACAATATTGTTCCTCCGTAAAAGCCATTGCAATAGACACAGCAAATACATAAACCATGTGGTTATTCTTTCATATAGCATTTATGGTTTCTAGAAATGTCTCTCTCTAACATAAGCTCAGCCTAAAACACCAATCTAGAAGCTATTACAATTTTAAAACATGAACTAACATACTTAAATTAATTATAATGTCCAATCATTCACTGAACATTCAATCATTAACTACTCAAGAGGTTCACCCAATAACAATGAAAAAATGATTTCCCACAAGAAGGCAACAGGCCCTGCTTTTTTCATCAGGTTAATACAATCTAACGACAACACAAAGCTGATGCTAAATTCAGCTATTTAAAGAAGAAATGATGCTAGAAGAAGAGGAAATAGGAATCAAGTAGAAAAAATCCTCTCTTAAACAATCTGTTCAGAAGCTAGAACTTTCTTTTTCATTATACCGTAAAAAAATTTATTTCAATTTTATTTATTTTTTTTTTTATCAGCAACAAAAGAAGAATTTTATTAAAAAGAAGAAAAGAGAAGTACAAAGAAGGACAAGAAGTCCTCAAAAGCAAAAACCAAAAAATCTACGAACGGAAAAACAAGAAGGCCACAATTTTTTTTTTTAATTTTTTATTTCAATTTACTATTCAATTAAGGAAAAACAAGTGGTTTACAAATCAACTATCACTAACAATAAACTAATCTATTTTGGAAACTCAAGTAATTGTTTCATGAGCACCAATTGTTCAAAAAAAAAAAAAAAAAAAAAGCATGATCACTAGCTATCCACATGAAGTATACAAACTTCTGCTGGTGTAACTTTGTTAACAACCTAAAGTGCAAATTTTTTACAAATCAACTATCACTAACAATAAACTAATCTATTTTGGAAACTCCAATAATTGCAACGGTAGCATAACAGAAGTTTCACGAGCACCAATTGTTCAAAAAAAAAAAAAAAAAGCATGATCACTAGCTATCCACATGAAGTATGCAAACTTCTATTGGTGTAACTTTGTTAACAACCTGTAGTGCAAATTTGGTCTTATTTCACATGCTTTATCATCCTATAGTTTTTAGAAGATTTAATTATCCCCACATACCGAATACAGCTAGCATTTATACCTATGATATATTGACATTTACAAAGAGAGAGCCATCCGCTTCATAATTAGTTTGGTTTGCATTTGTACACCAATTGAACATTCACATATTGCTCCAATTTTCTTGTTCAAAAAAACTGGAGGGCTACAAAGAATTAATTTGCTTCTTCCTCATCATTGAGCAACAATGTATCAAAACTTGCCCCAACAGCGTTTCTATCAGTTCTATTCAACAATACAAAAACATTGAAGACCCAAGGATGTCCATGATTTAATTAATTTTGGCTCTATTAAGTAGAAATTTCTAACTAAAACAAGTCTAAAGCATGAGATTCGATTTCCTTTTCTTCCCATTTCCAGCATTTGCTAAGCAACCAGACATAGGCAAAATCAAAACATATGATCAGACCAACCTGGGGCATAAAACTCAAATTTTGCTCTAACTTTAGCTGATTTTCATTCTCAAGAACTAAAACAAACATAAAGCATGAAATAGAACCTCTTTTCCGGCATTTTCTCAACAATAAAACCTAGGCAAAAACTATAAATATTATAAGAAAAAATTATAGCATAAAACTGTCATCTTAATTTTCATTCAAAGGGACTAAAAACAGAGCTAAAGAATAAAACTCAATTTCTTCAGTTCTCTTTTTTGACAATTTCTAAGCAGATAAACAGAGGCAAAATGGAGAAATAGGTCAGACAAAACACAAACATGCTGAATTTTCAGGCTTAGGAAAAAAAAATGAAATGAAGAAATAAAATTGAATTGCATTCATGGATCATCAAATTTGAATATTGCAAGGGTCATCTGTCGATCCAAACCCTAGGAGCATATTCAAATCACAAAATAAGAAGAAACGACGGAAGATAGAAACAGAGAGAGTACCTTCTAAAAGAGAGTACCTTGAACTCGATCGAAACCCTAGGTGTAGATTCAAACCTGAAAACAAGAAGAAACAGAGAAAGAAACTTGAGAGAGAGAGAGAGAGAGAGAGAGAGACAGAGAGAGAGAGCGCACCTTCAATGATCGAGTTCGAAAGTATCGGGAAAAGTTAATTGTGTTTTTAGAATATATATATATATAAGAAACAAAGAGAGCACAAGATTGAGAAGAACATCAAGGAGAGAGAGAGAGAGAGAGAGAGAGAGAGAACGAGACTGAGAGACAGAGAGAGAGAGTGAGACCGAAAGAAGAGAGAGAGTGAGAGAACGAGATTGAGAGATTCATACCAATGTGAGACCGAGAGAGAGATAGTGAGACCACGTACGAGAGACAATGATCAATATTTGTGAAGGGCCAGGCAAATATAAGGAAAAGAAAAAAAAATAAAAGAAAATAAAGGATAAATTGATTATTTGCTACTGATAATCAGGTGGTCGCAAATTATATGGTAGCAAAAGGTGATTTTTCTAGTAGTGGCCCCTGCAGTTCTTTCGGAGAAATGAATATCCAATGTCAATAACAAGCTTTTTCAAAAATGACGAATATCTCCTTGCCTTAACATAAGAATGGCCTATTATGTATGCAACCCCTGCTTCCTTTGCCTGGATCAAGTCCAAGAGCTCTTCTCTAACCAAAGGGTCCATCCCAGGGTTTGGTGGCAATTGAAACCTCACTTGGCGCCTCCTCATCTGAGGATTTTCATCATCATAAGAAGATCGCAAACTCTGAAGGGTTAAAGACTTGCTAATTTGGATGGAGTTGAATGCACCACAATCCTCTTGCTCAGATACTATCAAGCATGAGCTTGATTGAATAGTTCTGGTGCTTATGACAGCCATCCTCCCATCAAATGATGCACTGTCTCTGTCAGAGCTTGATAATGTTAGCTCTACTGCCTCCATCTGGATGAACTCTGCTACACTTTGGATGAGCTGGTTCTCAAAGTCTCCATCATCTTGTTGAATGTCTTTATACCCATACCTCACAATGCACCGGTACATCCGGTAGGGTCTTGGGCAAATACGGCCAATGAGGCATCGTTCCTCAGGGGAGACATGGGGTACCAGAACAGATTTTACACAAACAAAAACTAACAGAGTGAAATGCTGGGAGATTTGTCACAAAGTGAGAGAAGATTGCAGGCACTCCTGTCGCCAATTCTGAGTACACAAGTCCTATTCCTGGCACCCGGACAATACCAAGGCTAGGGCCTGCCAAGTAGCCAACGCAATGGAACTTTGTTGTGAAGATCAAAGTTATACTTCTTACGAGTTCCATAGTGCCAGACATACATGATGACCATAAAGATGAAGGAGAGAACAAGAGAAACCCAGCCACCCTGAAGAACTTTCATGAGTGCAGATGACAGGTAGACACCCTCAATAAACCCAAAAAAGAGAAGAAATGCTGCGGCTAGTAGAATGCTTCTCTGCCAGACGAAGACTACAACAAGTGCCATGAGACACGTTGTGATAAACATAACTGTCATGCAAGCGAGGTCAAGGAACCAAAAACCAGATAATAAGGATAATTCCTTCAAAACAAACATAACCACAGAAAAGTAAGATACCCTCAAGAAGAAACTGAGAGAGAGAGAGAGAGAGAGAGAGAGAACAACAAAGCATTCCTCCTGCTTCCTGCTATTGTTTTTAAAATGGCAGATGTAAAGAGCTTCAAGCTCCCTCAATGGACACTCCTTATAGTAATAACCTTATAACCAAAGTAGCACAAACATGGATACATCGACACGTCGATTTTCAAAAAAATACAAGACATGACACATACTTGGGACACCTTAAAATTTTATAATTTTACAAATTTGTTATGTCACATATGTGAATTATTTATTCAAAGTTAATGAAAAATATGTAACATAACACTAATTCCGTTAACAAGCTATATATTTCATAACTTTAACATCAAAATACCACTCCATGGGAATTACATTCTATAGCATGCAAAACAAATATAAAACTTTGTAATACAAATGATTTATTCATCTCATAAATATTTAAAAACATATTTAGAGTGCATAAATTATATTATGAAGAATGGAAAACATTATTATTGTGAAGAGATTCATTATACAGGATGTGTTTGGAGGGTTCAAGAAGTGTTTGTAAAGTGTCCGATATTATGGATTTGATATTTTAATTGAAATGCGTTGGAGAAGTGTCGAACAGGCTTTTAGGAGTGTTCGAAGAGCGTTAGTATCCGACATAAGTCAGACATGACACCTTTCCTCCGCAGAAGTGTTCATGCATCCTAGCTAATAACTGATTGACTTGCAGGCATAATCTATGCTTGTGATCTAACAAAAAGCAAAATCTAGAGTGCAACTTGTTATTATCTTCATGAACTGTGCAACCATGTGCCCACATGTAGAAGTGTTTACGAGTGTCTCCAAATTTCTCTTTTACTTATTATTTTTATGTTTCTTTTGTGGAAGAGCAAAATCAAAATCTAGAAATATCTGTGTTTCTATGCAACTCACAAGTTCGTTCATCTAGCTCTAGTACTTCCTACTCTCTATTTATATATTTATTTGTTTCTTTATCTTTTTTATGGATTTTTTTTATTTGTTTGTGTTTTCCTTTGAAGTGGGGTCAATGGGCAGTCATTTAGGTCTTCATATCTAAGTGGAACTAGGATATCATTTCGGGGGTGCCAAGCAGTGTCCTTTCTCGCCTCCCTCCCTCCTTGACAGATCAAGTATGTGTATGATTTCAAATGAATTGCATCATACAATCAATTACAACGTAATCTCATATAAATTTCACTAATATAATTATTTCAAGTCAATTTAATTATATAATCATTCAATTACAACTAAATTTAGACTAATATTTATCATATATATTATCATGTATGTAAAATAAAAGTGAGAAAGAAAGAAAGAAAGAAAAAGAAGCTATCCCATCGTTCCATATTAAACTGTTCAACATTAATTATAACTAGAACTAATGTTCATCATAAACACATATTGAGGTCATCTAATCAAATTAAATTACAATCATTTCAAGTAGAATTACAAATACAAACAATTAATAAAGAATGAACCTCCCGGTTTATGAAATACTTATGATTTCACTACTATAATTACAAAATATTTACTACAAAACAACAATTAAAAATTAATCAAATTTTGTATTTTGGATAAATGATGGTCCCCAAATCAAACCAACCTAAGCCTCAAGTCCCACTCAAGTGGGGTCAACTACATGAATCACTTTTCTCCATTCTACTTTGTCAAGGATTATATGCTTAGTTAAATTAAATAAATTCATCATTTTTTTACAACTACATCTCATGTAAGTCCTAACATTTCCATTTATAGTAATCATATCACTCTTTCTAACTGATGCATTTATAGGTCTTTGTTGTACATAACCAACTTGTGAACGCATTGTTTCTTAGTTGCCCATCGTTTTGTCCTGTAAAGCATTGTTCGCCTTATAGTTGTTCTATAAAAAAATTCTTTCAATTTTGCTGGTATTGTCGATCATCACAACAGCTAGGGAGATTAGAGCAGATGTGGCTCATAGAATTAAGGCGGAGTGGCTTAAGTGGAAGAGTGCATTTGGGGTACTGTGCGATGAACAAGTACCCACTAGACTAAAACAAAAGTTTTATAGAACAACTATTAAACCAAAGATGTTGTATGGGACGGAATGTTGAACAACTAAGAAATAATATGTAGATAAAATGAGTGTCGTTGAGATGAGAATACTAAAATAGATGTGTGGCAAAACTAGAAAAAATAGAGTTAGAAATGAATCTATTCATGAATGGGTAAAAGAAGTACCGATAAAAGATAAGCTGAGAGAGAATAGATTGAGATGGTTTGGTCATATACAACGAAGATCAGCAGAGGCAGTAGTGAAGAGATGCGACACAATGACAGTAGATGAAAGTGTTAGGCAATGTTGTCAAAGGCGCGCCTAGGCGCAGGGCGAGTCAAGTCGCACCATCTGCGCCTGTCGAGGTACCAGGCGAGGCGACTTGAGCCAGGCGAGCGCCTTAGCCGCGACTGGAGCAAGGCGAGAGAGGCGCAAGGCGATCGCCTAGGCGCGACTGAGTGTTCAAGTTGTAGATCTGATCTAACGACTCAGATGAACCTAATCGAAGGCCTCGTAATCACAGAGGATTACGACTCATGGACCATATGAGCCAAATAGGACTCAGATAACCCTAATCGAAGTCGTCTCTTCCTGTGTTCAAAAAAAGAAGTCGTCTCTTCCTCTTCCTCTGCGACTACGACTTCGATCGACTTCGCAGGTTCAACTTCGATCGACTTCGCAGGTTTCAACTTCGATCGACTTCGATCGGCTTCGCAGGTTCGACTCTCTCTCCCCTTCCCCTTCTTCTTCGTCTTCAATCAACTTCAGCTCTGTTTTTTGCCTTCGATCGACTGATCTGTTTTGTTTTTATTTTTATTTTTATTTTTTTTTTCAATTATTTGAGTTGAGTCTAAAAAAAAATGGGAAGCCTAGAATTGATTATGATAAATAAATAAATTCATAAATTAATTCATAAATAAATTAATTAATTAATTGATTATGATAAATAAATAAATAATTTTTTTTTCAATTATTTGACTTTCATAACCCTGATTCAGTGTTTTTTAAGGCGAAAAGCGAACCGAGGCGACAAGGTCACCTAACGCCTAAGCGCGAGGCGACGAGGCGAGGCGAGGGCTTCATTGAAGCAAGGCGACCAGAAATGATATTTTTTTTAAAATTAATGGTATAGACAGAAATATAAATATTTTCAAGAACCATCATGTAGTTATCATTCCAAATACTAAATATCCATAAACAAAAGAAAATATCCAACAAAAACAAATACAATCCACCAATTCAAAAGTTCTAAAAATCATCTTCAACATCAAGCAAATGAACTTCTTCTTCATTATCATTGGCTTCAGCATATCCCTCTGCATCTTCTTCCTCTCCCCCATTTGAAATTGACTCTTCCTCATCAATAAGTTGCAATCTAGGTCTAGCTACAGGGGTTAAAGTTGAACAACCCCTTTCTATTGCCCTTGTTGATCTAGTTCTTTGACTACTTTCCTCAACTCCAGCAGCTCTAGCAACATCATCCCATGTCAAAGTATCATCCTCAAAGACAAGTTCCTCCTCCATCCTCCCAACCAACCACTCGTTGCTTTCATCAATATCCGTCAAAGCAATGGGATCAATAGTGTCACGAGAATTGTATCGACGTCTCAATGCTCTATTATACTTAACAAATACCAAATCATTCAGACGTTTTTGAGCTAACCTATTTCTCTTTTTGGTGTGAATCTGCAAAAATTCAAACCAAATAAAAATATTCAAATTTTTATCTAGGTATTAATAAATTTATAGTTAAAAATAGGTACTCACATGTTCAAACACACTCCAATTCCGCTCACATCCAGATGAGCTACAAGTTAGACTAAGAATTTTGATGGCGAATGTTTGCAAATTTGGCGTTTCAGAACCATATGCACTCCACCAATCAGCTGTTGATTATAACTAATTAATTAGAAAGAATATTTAAAATATAAAAAACTAACTAAAATTACTTAAGTATAAAATATAGATCACCTGGTGCCCTTGTAGTTCTTTGTCTAATGGCCAAAGCCATCCCAAAGAGACCATCAGCTTTCTTATAGGTAGTCAACTCTGCGCAAACTTTATCTTGTGTCTCATTGCTTGGGACCAACCTTTGTATGCATTTATACAGGCCTGACATGACTTCCTTATCTTTCTCAATATTCGGATTTGCGTAAAAATACTCGGGGTTTAAATAATACCCAGCTGCATGCAAAGGCCTATGCAATTGAACATTCCATCTATTGTCAATTATTTCAAAAAACTCCTTGTACTTCTCTTCATTTCCATTAAATGATTTTGCAATGGCTTCTTTAGCCCTAACCATTGCCTCATAAATATATCCCATGGGAGGCTTTCTCTCACCATCAACCAATCGCAGTACACGAACAAGAGGACTTGATATTTTGAGAGCATAAAGAACATTGTTCCAAAAAGAAGGCATTAATATGACTTGTGCGGTCTTTTTACCCTGTGGTTCCTTCGCCCATTTGCTTGTGGTCCATTCCTCTGAAGTGAACATCTTCTTCAAGTTGGTTTGTTGTTGATGAATCCTTGATAAAGTTAGAAAAGCAGTTGCAAATCGAGTTTTTGCTGGCTTGATCAAATCCTTGCACTGGGTAAATTGCCTCATCATATTCAACAAACCAGAGCGGTTCACAATATAACCATGCACCGCAATTGCCTTTTCAAATGTCTTGTTGAAGTTGGGAATTTTGAAAATGTCCTCCAACATCAAGTCCAAGCAATGAGCTGCACATGGTGTCCAGTACAAATGTGGCCGCTTTGCCTCCAAAAACTTCCCTATTATAAGTTTTTTTTTTAAAAAAAAGAATAATATGAGAATTGCATATTCATATTGTAAGTAAGTACTAAGTAAATGTATACTACTAAGTTACTAACCGGCCAACACATTTGCTGAGGCACTATCTGTAACAACTTGAACCACGTTGGCTTCACCAATACGCTCCACAAAGTTGTCAAGCAATTCAAACATTTTATTTGCATCCTTGGATAAGCTAGAAGCATCAACGGATTCAATGAACATTGATCCTCTTGGGCAATTAACCAAAAAATTAATTAATGCTCTATTTCTTTTGTCCTTCCACCCATCGGCCATTAAAGAGCATCCATATGTTGCCCAATCTTTTTTATGATCCTCCATGGTCTTATTAGTGTGGTCTACCTCTTTCTGCAAATAAGGAACCCGCACCTCATGGTAGCTTGGTGGTTTCATGCCAGGACCATATTGCCCAAATGCTTCAACCATTGGCCCAAAACTACTGTAGTTCACAACATTGAAAGGTATACCCGTATCATACATCCACCTCGAAAACCAAACAAGAGCCCGATCTCTCAACACCTTCTTGCTAGGATCATTATCATCAATTCTTGTTTGCTTTCCCTTGGCTTTACGATTTTGCACCGCAACTTCCGGATCAGGGGTGAAGTACACATCCATGGGTCTCTTTTGTTTTGGTTATTTGGAACCAACAGATTTGGAGGAGTTACTTCCTTGTTCTCGACGGGTAGAACCTTGAGTAGAAGCAGGCCTTTTACCATGTTGATTTATCTCAAGAATTTCATCATCATCATCATCATCATTATCCATCTCATCAAAATCAGGAACCATCCTCAATTGCACCTTTGATTGACTTTTTTGAGACATATAGTCTTTAATTTCATCTTTGACATGAGATGGACATTTTTTACAAGCAACAACATTTTTATAACCACCAGCAAGATGTTGCTTAACTCGGTAAACACCGCCATTCATTTCTTTGTCGCAAAAGTTACAAATGAACTTTGAAAGGTTTTGGGGATTTACCATCCGTGCATATTGCCATGCCGGATCTTTTTTACTTTCACTCGACTTCAACATTAATTCTATCCAACAAGCAATTCAATGTTTCAGCATAAAAAAATTAAACATATTTTAACAACATTAAATAACATAAAGAAATTAAATCTAACTAGATAATTATAGTCCAACAGCACATTTAAAAACTGAGTAACTAACATAAGAAAAAGCTCCATGTGAAAAAGAAAAAATAACCAAGTTTTGAAATTAATTCTATATGAAAATTAATTAAGATGTCTGATTCCCAAATTAAAATTCTATATAAAAACTGAGTAATTCAAATTAATTCAAGTTTTGAAATTAATTAAGATGTCTGATTCCCAAATTAAACTGTCCCATTGTCATTACTAAAATGCTAAGAACTAAATAGACTCATTTCATATAAGAATTAAACAAAATGTAAAAAATTCTATATGAAAACAAACAAATTAATTAAATTAAAATAAACAAATTAATTGAATTAATTGAATTAAACAAATTAATTGAATTAAAATAATTAATTGAATAACCAAGAATTAAAATAAACAGAAAATTAATTGAATTATTGAACACAGAAAAAAAAAATAATTGAATTAATTGAAAACAAATTAATTTTAAAATAATTGAATTAATTTTAAAAGTTAAATTTTGTGAATTAAAAATTAATTTTTGAGAATTAAAAATTAATTTAAAAAAAAAAAGAGGTCGACTTCGAATAAAAGTCGATGGTCACAGTCGATCGACCCAGATGAAGAAGAAAGGAAGTCGAACAAAGAAGAGCAACAGACGATCGACGAACAGGTGATGAAGTCGAACAAGTCGAACCAGATGAAGAAGCACTCACCTCGATTCGATTCGACTTCGGCAGAGCAGACGCAGACGATCGACGAACGAGATGAAAAAGGAAGAAGACCAGAAGAAGAGCTCCGACTTCGGCAGCAGACGATCGACTTCGATCTAGGGTTTGGCTTCGCATCTTATTACTAATTAACTTTGTCGATGGCCCAGATGATTCGAACGAAGTCGAATCAAGGGCCCAGATGGCTCGAAATTAAATCAGCCAAATTACGATGAAGTGTCGCTTCTTGACGCCTCACGCTTCATCGCCTAAGCCTCGATTCAGGCGCTTCTACCTCGCCTCGCCTCAGGGAGCTTGAGGCGCTGAAGCCTCGCCTCGCTTCGCTTAGCGCTTAGGCGAGCGCTTAGGCTCGCCTCTGATAACACTGCCTTGATTATTACATAAACAAATAAATTAATTAATTAATTCATACATACATACATAAATAAAAAAATAGATATATTACATTCATTATGATTATACTGAAATTGATTCATCATTATACTGAAATTAATTAATTCACCTTTAATTAAAAAAATAGAAAATTGATTCATAACATTAATTAATTCATACATTACATACATTACATTACATTACATACATTACAAGAAAATTGAATGTAACATATCATAGGAATTAATGTAATGGAATGTAATGTACATTATTAATTAATTAAAAAAATAGAAAATTGATTCATACATTACATACATTAATTAATTCATCACATAACATGCATTACATTCATTATACTGAAATTGTTTTTTTTGTTATTTATTTTTTGTGTTGTGTAGTAAGTACTAAGTAGAAAATGACATCGGAAAGTAATAGAAAAAATCCGGCGTGGCAATATGCTCATTTGGTGGAGGAGAATAATTTATATAAGTTTGAGTGTAATTTTTGTGGTAAAGTATCAAATGGAGGTGTTTATCAGGTGAAACAACACCTTGCGGGAGGTTATAGGAATGTCACTGCTTGCCCGAAGTGTCCTTCTCATGTAAGAGAAGAGATTAGAGAGTTCATATCCAAAAAAAAGACACAAAAAAGAAGAAATGAACATGTTGCCTGATTTTGATGACATGGATATGGAAGATGAAGATGATGATGTCGTTGAGATCAATGTCAATCAACACCGCAAGTTGACAAGTAGTAGCCAAGGTTCATCCAAATCCAAATCCAAATCAAAAATGCCAAAGAGAAAAGGGCCTATGGATGTTTACTTCACACTCAATCCTGAATCAATGGTGAAAAATCGAAAAGACCAAGCAAAAGGGAAACAAACCAAAATTGATGCAAATGACCCTTACAAAAAAGAAATGAGAGCTCGGGCACTGCAAAGATTTGCAAGGTGGATGTATGATGCTGGTATCCCTTTTAATGCAGTAAATTATGAGAGTTTTGGACCAATGATTGAAGCCATTGGCCAATATGGTCCTGGTATGAAGCCACCGACTTACCATGAAGTGCGTGTTACCCAACTCAAAAAAGAAGTGAAATATACTGAAGATTTGATGAAGTATCATAAGGAGGATTGTGCAAAATACGGGTGTTCCATAATGGCTGATGGTTGGACTGATAAGAGAGGAAGGACATTGATTAACTTTTTAGTTAATTGTCCAAGAGGAACCATGTTTGTTGAGTCGGTTGATGCTTCTAGCTATTCAAAGGATGGGCAAAAGCTATTTGAATTACTAGACAAGTTTGTGGAGAAAGTTGGAAAAGAGAATGTGGTGCAAGTTATCACTGATAGTGCTGCAGCTAATGTGTTGGCGGGTAAGAATATTTCCTCATTCCTTACATCAAAATTGTTTACTCATAGTTTGTTTTATATTTAAAATTTAAAAACTTGAAAATAATAATTCTTCATTATTGTTACATTATAGGGAGGTTTTTGGAAGCTAAGTATGAGCACTTGTATTGGACACCATGTGCTGCTCATTGTTTGGACTTGATGTTAGAAGACATTTTCAAGATACCTAGACTGAAAAAGACATTTGAAAGGGGTATTGCAGTACATGGCTACATTTACAATCGGCCTACGTTGCTAAACATGATGAGGCGCTATACAAATTTGAAGAATTTGATCAAGCCTGCAAAAACTAGATTTGCAACCGCCTTTTTGACTTTGTCTAGGATGCATCAACAAAAAAACAATTTGAGAAAAATGGTCACCTCCGAAGACTGGACCTCAAGCGAATGGGCAAAGGAGCCACAAGGTAAAAGAATGGCACAAACTTTGTTGATGCCTTCATTTTGGAATATTGTTGTGTTTGCCCTTAAGGTCTCGGGTCCTCTTGTCAAAGTGCTTAGACTGGTTGATACTAAGAAGAAACCTCCCATGGGATACATTTATGAGGCAATGGATAGGGCAAAAGAATGCATTGCAAGTTCATTTGATCATAAAGAAGAGAAGTATAATGAAATCTTCGAAATCATTGACAAAAGATGGGATGTCCAATTGCATCGACCTTTACATGCAACTGTGCATTTTCTTAACCCAGAATTCTTTTACCCAAAAGCGTTCGAGGTGCAAAGAGATCATGAAGTGATGAATGGGTTTTATGAATGCATGCAAAGGTTGGTCCCAGATGTCACTGTTCAAGATTTAATCACTAATGAGATGAGTATTTATATGAAGGCTGAAAGTCTTTTTGGCAAGTCTGTTGCGATTAGGCAAAGAAATACAAGAGCACCAGGTAATTTATTATGGACTCATAGAGTTTATTTTTAGTAATACTTTTAGTAAAACTTAATACTTGGTAACAATTATTTCCAACTAGTGAATTATCGCAGCTGATTGGTGGGCATCATATGGTTCTTCTACTCCAAACTTGCAAACTTTTGCCATAAAAGTCCTTAGCCTAACATGTAGTTCATCGGGTTGTGAACGAAATTGGAGTGTATTCGAACATGTGAGTATTTAACATTCTAACTAATTTTTTGTTCAATTCAAATTTTTTTATTCTCATTATATAGAATTTAATAACTTTTTAATACTTGCAGCTTCATAGCAAGAAAAGAAATAGATTGGAACAACGTCTCAATGATTTAGTGTATGTCAAATACAATAGAACATTGAGATTTAGGTATGACATGCGCAACACTCTTGATCCCATATCTTTGCAAAATATTGATGAAAGCAATGAGTGGTTGCTTGGGAGGATGGATGGAGAATCAGATGAAGATAATGAGCCTGTGTTTGATGATGATGATGGCTTGACGTGGGCCACTGTTGCTAGAGCTTCTGGAGTAGAAGAAAGTAGCCATGCAAGTAGAGCAACAAGTTCACGCTCAAAGGCACAACCGAGGATATCTAAATCATCAACATTGACTCCACTTCAATTAATAGATGAAGAGGAAGCGGGCTCAGATGACACAGAGGAGGAAGATGTTGAGGGATACAAATCAACTGATGGAGAAGAAGATGATAGTTTGCTTGCCATTGATGTTGAGGATGATGATTGACTGACACCGACCTAACCTACCCTTTCTTTTGATATTGATGTTTTTAAGTGTTAAGACATATATTAGTATTTGTTGGATATTTATGTTTTGGATGTTTAGTGTTTATGTTTTTATTTTATTTAATGTGGATTATTTGATCTTTGAAAATTGGAATGTTATGTAATATGCACTTTCATGGCTTTGAGAATTATTCTATATTTTGTCTTGAATCTTGATTACTTTTTATTTTTTAAAAAATTGTCTTAGTACTATGAATGATTAGTCTATATTAATTTTTCTATTTTTTACGAAGACTGTGCGCCTTACTTCAATAAAGCCCGCACCTCGCCTTGCGCCTAGGCTCCAAGAGACCTTCGGCGCCTTAGTGCGCCTTGAGCCTTTAAAAACACTGGTGTTAGGGGAAAGGGCAGACCTAAATTAACATGGGCTAGTGTAATAAATAAAGATACGAATCTCCTTATTTTGACTAATCAAACAGCCTCTGATAGAGTCGAGTGGAGAAAAAGGATTAATATAAGTGACCCCATTTGATGGGACTTAAGGCTTCGTTTGGTTGGGTTTGGTTGGGTTTAACAATATCATCTGAGAACAACATACACCATAGGACATCATCATGAATGTGTTTAGTTAATTGACTAAAGAAAATAGGAGGTAAGGACTTCAATTGACCCTTGATGCAATCCTATAGTAATTGGAAATTCACTAGTTTCTCTTGCAGGTGTTCTAATCGTAATCACAAGTCCATTATACATGTCTTTTGTCACATCAATATACCTTTTGGTCATGCCTTTTTTCTCCAACACCTACCATATTAGAGCATCTCCTGGAGCCTTGCATTTTAAATCCAAATAGCAAGCCAAAACAACAAAAAAGACCTCCAACAGTCTCATCAAATGCTCCAACAATTTGATGAAAGCTACAGTTGCTAGCTTCCTTCGGCAAGGTACTATTACAGGGCTATTCATTTTTTATTACTTTATTCCCAATGTGTCATTGATGATCAAGCTATTTACAAATTTATCCAAAAGAGAAAGAACAAATATTTTTATGAAAGATGGTTTAAGTGGAGAGTATTGTCAGTGTGTGAATTGAAAAAGTGAATAGCTAAAATAAATAAATTTTTAAAAAAGCTAATTATGGAAAGTTTTTTTCACTATCATTGTTGGAGATGCTCTTATATTAAAAAAAACTAACTTGAAAGGGATTATCAAAAAAATATTAAAAAAACTGATGGTCAACTTTTTTAATTGGTAGAATGAATAAAGGTGGTCATTTTTGGAGCGCAATGTACAATATGTTGGTATGTGTAGCATTTCATGCTATGGTAAGGCCACTATATAGATTTATTTATTTATTTTAGATATCATATACTACATATGTGGGATATACATGGATTTCTTCCAACGTGCCCCCACGAAATAATCATAGTTCTGCCCCTATTCATATCTGTGACACATGCTTGTGTCTATAACCATGCTTACTTCCTGTGTTTTAGGTGAGTACACAAATCTCATATGTTTAAAATAGGAGTATAAAAACAATAGTTGGTAAATAAATCACTCCTCTCCAATCCACCAAACAACACTTGGACAGCAAGTTTTAAAGTTGTAAATAAACAGTACAGGCAAACACGCAAGCTCAATGCAATGCTCAAAGATTTGAGAGAACGAGATCATGCGATTCCCAAAATCAATCAACTTACCATAAGCATTTCCAATTAAAGTTGTATCGTGAAACACAATAGTTATAGCAAACGTAATGATCATGAGGATCCAGTTTATTTCTGGTATATATATCTGCCCGTGAATATGTTTTGAGGTGTGCACAACCTTTACTCGTGGAAAGCACCCAAGGACATGGCATTGCTTGACAATGGAGAATGTTGCGGTGATGATAACCTGACTTCCAACAATAGTTGCTAGAGTGGCAATAATGAAGACAGGCCAAAATACAACATCTGCAAGACAACCAACAGTTAAAAGTAGATTAAGATTAAATTTGGCTTCAAGAACAAAATGCATGAAACAATTCCAAGTCAAGTGAAAATGCAAAAACCAGGTATTGAGTCATAGAAGCTTTTAGGAATGGATGAGATATTTCTAGATAGGAAAGCAGCCTGGCCCATGTATTGTACAACCAAACAGGGATATACAACAAATGCAAACGCGAGTTGCACAAACAAGAAGAATGTTCAAATTAACACCTGCACATAATAAATAGGGATGCACACTATGACACACAATAAATCATGTGAACCTATATTTTAAAATGTGACAGTTACAACCCCTATGGTACCAACTAAAGTGAAACCAATAATATTTGGGTAAATTACACTAACCTCCCTTGAGGATTGAAAAAATTACATTGATCCTCACAAGTTTGGCATAATTACACTGTATTCTGATATAGACGAGATTCTAGAATTTTTACACTTCTATTTTATTTATGTTGGTATTACCACTTTATTAATTATTATGTTTCTTAAATTGTGTATATTTAACTAGTTTCCTATTTTATTAGTTTCTTTTTTCTTTTCTTTTTTTTGAAGAGCAACAACAAAACTTTATTATTAAAAAATGTGAAAGTGTGAAAGAGGACAAGGAGTCCTCATACAAAGAGAGGAAGATAAAGAGCAAAACAAAAACATAAAACTCATCCCCCTAAGGAAGGCAAACAGCAGCCTAATCCCTAGAGATCAAGAACAAGGGAACTCCTTTAAAAGGAGGAGATACAAATGCCCAAAATGACGCCAAATAATCTACCCTATCCCACAAAGCCTCTACACTTGCTTCCTTGCCATCAAAGATTCTAGCATTTCTCTCCAACCAAATGGCCCAAAGAATAGCAAAAACAATCCTTGTTCACATTGTTTTGCCTCTCTTGGTTCTCCCAAACCCTGTAAACCGAATAAGAAGCATCTGAACACGCTCCCGCGGAGCAACCCACTGCTCATCACATAAGCCAAACAATCGCTGCCATAATACACAAGCCATCGGGCAATGAAGAAATAAATGATCCGTTTCCTCCAAATTCCTCTTGCACATCACACACCATTAAGGACAGAGAGTGATTAGGCCTTCTCCTTTGGAGAACATCATTAGTTGTTACACCCTTTTGAGCGAAAGACCACATGAAAAACTTCACTTTATGAGGGACATCCGCTTTCCAAATTATCTTATGAGAAGGAAATAAGGAAATAGAGGGATTATCAATGAGCTTATCAAAAAAGGATTTACATGAAAAGACTCCTGAAGAGCCCAAATTCCACATCCTAATATCACAAGATGAAGAAAGAGAGACCCCCTCAAGCACTACCAACAAAGATGCCAGCTCCCCCGCCTCCCTATCATTCAAATTTCTAATGAAATCAAAATTCCAAGAGATGGGTGCCATAGAAGAACAAGCCACCGATGCTATTGAAACATTTAGAGAACGAACCAACCGATAAAGAAGAGGGAAAGATCTAGCAAACAAGATATCCCCTAACCAAACATCCTCCCAAAAGCGAATGTTCACCCATTCCCCACTCTCAACGAAAAGTAGTTAGACACAAGGGGATACAAATGAGAAATGGATTTCCATGGTGAACGACAATTAACTCTATTAACCACATTAGAATCTCTACCATTGGGTTGAACTTCATACTTGCTTTTAATAACTGAACACCATAGTGACTCACTTTCACTCGGAAATCTCCACAACCACTTGCCCAAAAGAGCAACATTCCTAGCAACAATATTTCCAATAGCTAATCCGCCTTTCTCCTTTGGAAGAGAAACTGTATCCCACCTAACCAAATGACCTCCTGTGCCCTCTTCACACCCTTCCCAAAGAAAGTCTCTCATCAATTTCTCAATCTTCCTCGCTATGCTAACCGGGGTTTTAAAGATGGACAGGAAATAAATAGAGACAGATCTTAATACGAATTGCACCAAAATATATCTCCCACCCGTAGACAACAAAGCTCGCTTCCATCCCTCCAATCTTTTCCCAATCTTGACAAGAACAGGTTCCCAAAAGGACGCCAATCTAGGATTTCCTCCTAATGGAAGCCCTAAGTATTTGATGGGAAAGGATTCAATGGAATATCCCAACACATCCGCTACCCTATGCACATAGCTATCATCCAGATTAATACCCACAACCCTGCTCTTGTTAAAATTGACCTTGAGGCCCGACACAATTTCAAAAATTCTCAGAATCTGTAGTAAACTCCCCACTTTATTTTCCTCCTTTGATGAAAAGAATATAGTATCATCTGCAAATTGTAAATGAGTAACTCCAATCCTATCCCTTCCCATCACAAACCCCTTGATGACACCCTTATCCTTAGCTAAATCAATAATCCTACCCAACACATCAGCAACTAAAATAAACAAAAATGGTGATAAAGGATCACCCTGCCTTAGACCCCTAGATGCCTGAAAAGAATTCCCAGCTTTACCGTTCACAATGACTGACATATTGCATGACGACAAACACCCCCAAATCCACATTCTCCACCTAGCTCCAAACCCCTTTCTTTCCAAAACAAAATCCACAAAGCCCCAATCAACATGATCATATGCCTTCTCGAAGTCTACCTTGAATACAAGGCGTTCCTTAGGTTGCCCCCTATACTCCTCCACAACCTCGTTAGCCACTAAGACTACATCCAATATCTGCCGACCCTGCACGAACGCACCTTGTGCCAAGGAAATAGTTTCCCCAAGAACAACTCTAAGTCTCCTAGAAAGCACCTTTGCTAAAATCTTATAGAGAGATGTAACCAAGCTAATGGGTCTAAAATCCCCAATCTTGACCGACCCCTCCTTGGGAATTAGACAAATAAAGGATGCGTTGGTACACAAATTAACCTTCCCACTCTCAAAGAACTCACCAAACACTCTCAAGAGATCACTTTTTACAATATCCCAACAATCTTGAAATACAGCTATTGAAAAACCATCCAAACCTGGAGCATTATCTCTTTCACACTCAAACACAGCCTGTCTTGTCTCATCCTCCTCAAAGGGCCTTTCAATCCAATTAGCCGTCACTAACTCAACTAGAGCCCAATTAATGCCAACAATCCCTGGACGATCCACACCCCCGTCAGAATATAACTTTGAATAAAAATTTAAAATCTCCTTGACAATAAGCTCCTCCTTACACACAACCTCATTCTGACCCACTACCAAATTTTTTATAAAACTCTTCTTCCTCTTTCCCGACGCCACTCTATGATAAAATCTAGAGTTGGTGTCACCCTCTCTAGCCCATTTCAACTTAGCTCTTTGACCCCAAAAAATCTGTTCCCTAAAAACAATCTCTTCCAGTTTCATTCTGAGCATAGACCGCCTTTCCCTTAATGCTCCAGACAAACCCTCCCTAGCCTCCTTCACATCTAATTCCTCAATATCCCGAACTAACCCCATTTTCACCGCACCTAAATCCCCAAAAACTTCACGTTTCCAAACTTTTAAATTATCCTTGACACCTCTCAACTTTTGCATAAACTTAAAGCCCTCCCATCCATGGACTCTACCATTTTCCCACCAATCTCTAAAGAACTCCTTAAAAGATCAATTTTCCAACCACATATTCTCGAACCTGAACGGGGAAGGACCCCATTTAAAGGGACAACTCTCAAGAATCATGGGAAAATGATCTAACACTACTCTAGGCCTTACCTCTTGCCTTATGTTCGGAAATAACTCCTCCCATCCTAAAGTATGAAGAAATCTATCCAATCTGCGACACACCCGATTTTCCTGAAGATTAGACCAGGTGAACCTTGCATTACTCAAGGGAGGATCAATCAACTCACACTCCCTTATAAAAGAATCAAAATCCCGCATACTCCTGTTGGTGGAAACCCCATTGAGTTTTTCCGAAGTGAGCCTAACCACATTGAAATCCCAACCCACACACCAATTAGGAGTACAAAGCCCAAATAATCCTACCAACTCATCCAACCAATCTTGCCGACTCCAGGGTCTATTAGGACCATAAACCCCTGTGAGCCACCATTCCTTATTATCCCTATTCCTAAATTTAATAGACAATGAAAATACCCCAACAACTACCTCACACTCCGATACGACTATCATCCCACATAATCAAAATTCCCCCAGATCTCCCTGTAGAAGGCAAAACAACCCATCTCCTAAATCGAGTCCCCCAAACACTCCTAATAAAAACCCTATCACACTCCTCACACTTTGTCTCTTGAAACATCACTATATCTGGTTGTTGCGTTTTCAAAATCTCTTTAACTACGTCCCTCTTCCTACGAGACCGTAGTCCTCTAACATTCCAACTGAAGATCTTCATCGAGAACCATCATCACCCCTTATCCCATTCCCCCCTCTATGACTACCACCCCCCTTAAATGTAAACCCCCCCTCCTAGACCGAAACTTCTTCCCACCTTTACTTACTAATGCCAGCCCAAGAGTGTCAAGTAATTGTGTAAAATGAGGTACATCAGCCTCCTCCAAAGGGAAAGACATGTACTTACTCATTTTCCTCAGCCACTTTTCAGACTCATCACCATTGTGACCACAAACATTGTTCCTCTGGAGCCTATGATTAGGAGATTCCTCCATTAAAAGATCATTCCTATGAGTATCCATGTTAGAAGAATTGGGTTTATTATAAATAGGGGTTGTAAGCCTTATGGAAAAACAATTTTGAGAATTAATACAAATTCGAGTTTATACTCCTTTCTAACCTAGGGAATTCTTTAAGAATCAACCGCTATTGAGCCCTTATTCTCAATATTCTTCGTGATTCAATAAGTCTACAGAAGGATCTTGCATCCGGTATTCATTCTTGAATTGGCGGTCTCTAAGATTGTTACCTTACCTTACCTATTTTGTGTTTGCCACTGCATCAGGTGGTATCAAAGCTTACGATTGTTCCTGTGGAAGAAGGGGCAATTGATGATGATCTCAACGTGTTGAGTTTCCACAGACAAAGACTAAGGAAGGATCATGCATCCAAGGAGGATACAGATCACGTGAACCAAGTCCTTGAACAAGAGGATACAATTGCGTGGCCATTCACATAAAAAATTATTCTAGATCCGATTGTGGATCGAAATAAACCAACAGATAATCACTAAGAATTATGGAATCATTTTGGTGATCATTTAACTTTGGAAGACAATTCTTTAAAATTCAAATTTGAGAAAATTAATCTTAAATACAAAGTGATTGTGGACAAGTGTAGACATATCAAATTGTTTCGAACAATGAAACCTCAAGGACAAGTTTTCTCAAGTGGGGGAGAATGATGTAGACAAGATTTTAGAATTTCAAATTATTTTATTTTATTTATTTTGGTGTTAGTATTTTCTTAGGAATCTTCTAATTTAGTATAGAATCTAAGAATGTTTGCATTTCTTAAATTGTGTTGATTTAATTAGTTTTCCTATTTTATTAGTTTCTTGTTCTATAAGAATTAGATTTATTTTATTATAAATAAGGGTTGTCAATCTTAGGGGAAAAAACAAATTTTGAGAATTAATACAATTTCGATTTTATAGTCTTCTTTCCAAACTTGGGTATTCTTTGAGAATCAACCACTATTGAGCCTTTATTCTTGGTCTTCTTTGTGAATGAACAAGTCTAGAGAAGAATCGTGCTTCCGGTATCCATCCTTGAATCAACGCTCTCTAAGATCATTACCTTTATCTATTTGCGTTTCCCGTTGCATCATGTTCCCTTAGGATTTTAATTCACAAAACACTTCGCACTCTTTCCATCAATCATTTGTTAGCCGAATTGATAGAAAAATGATGTTGTCATCTTTTTTACATTAAAATATATATCTTATCAATGATTATCCCTTTGTCTACACACCATCTGTATTTTTTTAGGTCATTTTAGCCTTATTACGAGGGAGGTTAGTGTAATTATGTCAAACTTGTGAGACTTGCTATATTTTATTACTAAATCTCCGAGATGGTCAGTGTAATTTACCCTTAATTTTTCTGTCAAAGATAACAAATACATGTGGAAAATTAAATTTTGTATGGATGAATTATTTTGTCACCAAGTTAAAGCATCCAAATAAAAGAAAAGAAAAGAAAAAAGAAGTCTACAATAAAAACAATTTTAACATTTTAATTTCATGAGAAAAAATATTTAAAATTTTGAATATAAATGCCTAAGTGAAAAAAAAATATATATATATAGCTGAAAAACTAATAGTTTCACTTTGATCCATATCACAGGGCTGCAAGTGTTGCAATTTGAAAAACAAGTTGCAGATTTGCAAAACAAAGGGTCAAAGTGAGAAAATGGGCCAAATGAAAAAGTCTAATCTATTTATAGGAGGGTCACATGATCCACAATGACGAATTCCCCATATATTTTGAAATTTCGTTAGCATATGTCAGCTCATGTGTCAGAGCGTATCAATCCCTTGGGTTTTACCTTGATCCCCAAGCATCTGTACAAGAAACTCCATGGTGTGGTCTCACTCTCAAATGAATTTACCAAAGACAATGTCCCCCTGCAGGATGACATGCCAAGTGATAACTTTGTCTCTAGCCAGAAAACCAGTCAATCCCAGAGTCCTACAGCGCTATGCTGAAAAACTCAGAATACCATAGTCCTGCCTCTTTGACTTAGGTATTGGGAGAGGAGCACGGCAAACCCTTCCACGGGAGGTGAGATCCTGCTGTGTAAACACCACGGTGAGCTATAGTTGAATGAGTCATTTGAGGCACTGTTTAAATCACTGCGGTACATCATGCGCTGCGTGGCATAGATTCCTTGGTGGGGATAAGTCTTTTCTAAGTAAATCACTTAGACATGTCTTCATAAACGATAGATGTGTGAAGCCACATGTAAATCTTTAATCCGACGTATACACAACATGAAATCTGCCATGTGTGCAACTGACATGAAGAGATCAGAGATATCCACAGACACCTCAGGTAACACAAAACAATAAATAAAGGAGAGACTGGGTGAAGTGATTAGCATATCTACGCACATGCCAGGCTTGAACACTAAGACACACAAGGATGCAAACCACAATAGCTGGGACCAGTGGTGGTTCAAATTTTAGTTTCTGCCTCACACACAATGCAAGATTGAACAAACTGGCTCAAAAGTTAGCATAAAGACCTAACAGAAATGAAAAAATATCGTGGGTTCTCAACTGAGCATCAGAGTACAACTACACCAACAACCCATGTTTATTATCAACATCTGACCTCAGTAATTCCTATTGCCACTTTCCAGAATATAGGTTAGATAAAGACTTACCATGTACCTTAAAAAAAAGGACTTACCCTTATTGACAACGCAATGAAATGCCCCAGATCTGCAAACATAGCTTCAGTACCTGATGAGACCCCACAAAAGCTCAGTGATTAAGGTGGCATGTTTCAAGAAAAGATTCAGTATTCTTAGGTTCATGAAGTAAAATATTGTATACATTCAACAAATAATAACCAGTGTCTAGATTCATGAAAATGAGAGAAAGAGAAAAGAAAAACTAGGGCTCTGTTTGGTTTAACTCTGGAAACATGATTCCACCCTTATGTTTCAATACTTTGTTTGGTTTAAGTTTTAAAAAATTGATTCCAAGGCCACATTTCAAAACTCATTTGACAACATGTTTGGCAGGGCAGAGAGTTTTTGAATTTTGGTCTACCCGGTCGTCCACCGGGTTGACCAGAACAGTACTTCTTTTTTTTTTTGAAGATTTATTTAAAATTACCCAAAAAAAAATTTAAATAAAAATTAATTTGTCACAGAAATTTTAAAAAAATAAAAAAAAAACATTTTTAAACAAAACAATTTTTAAAAAAATTCCAACCAAATATACAATCAAAACTAATATTTCCGAAATTTTTTTAATTTTTTAAATAAAAAAATTAGCTTTTTCAATAATTATTTTTTTGAATTAAATTTAAAAAAAAGTTTAGTTATGAGTTTTGAATAGAATTTTCAATAGAGTTTTGAGTTGTGTGTTTAATTATGAGTTTAAGTTTTTTAATTAAGCTTTAAAAACTCTTTCCAAAACTCATAATCAAATAACTTTTCTTATTTCAAAAATTCAACACTCAATTCAAAACTCATAACCAAACAAATTTTCTCTTTTCAAATCATAATTTCAAAACTCACAAACTCAAAACACAACTCCACATTCAAATCATAATTCTAAAACTAAACCAAATGCTACCTAAAATTTCAATTTTCCAAACTCATAACACCACTCATATCTGAAAACATGGAACAAGGCACAAGTGCACAGATCCCATATACCTGTGATGGAGAGAAGGATCCCTCCAAGCGAAATCCATCCATCTTTACCAGTATCACTAACGAACTTGATGATATAATGTGGGGAAATTGCATAAACAATTTTCGGGTTCCAATATATGGTATTGTACAACCCAATAGCAAAAATTGATATCAACCAGATAATCACAATTGGTGCAAACATAAAAGCTACCCTGTGGGTGCCATAATGCTGCAATGCAAACAGGCCAACCAATATGACACAAGCAAGCAATAGCACTTCCCCTACATAGAAGAAAGCAGTGACAATTAGGAAAGTAAAGCCAGCACATTGTCTCAAAACATAAGCAGCGAAACTAAAATGACAACAAGTTACCATTTTTCAAATTCTGTACTCTATCTTGAAGCCCGATACCGATGACAGAACTGCAATTAAAAATAAAAATAAAAAATGAGCCCAACATTAGACCTCTTTAATCCATGAGAAAATTCACAAGATCCAAGGGAAGTTCCATACTTCAAAGTTATCAAATAAGAAACTAAGAGCAACAAACCATTGCAGGGACCATTTGACGATCAAAGTCTCTAAATAGAGATTGATCCAAAAAGGAAAATGCTACTTAACAAAAGATACAGCACTACAACAAAATTGAATTTTTACGGCTTGCAATGCATGTCGTAAAAACTCTTTCACGGCATGCACACAAATGCCGTTATATGACATGCCGTGAAAAGTTGAGCATCATTTACGACATGCAGATAAAGTTGTAAAAAGTAATAAATTAAACATTAATGACATTTTGTATGTCATATATTATTTTTTATGACATTTTTGTCATGCCATAAATCATCATACTTTCCATGGCATAATTTTGCATGTCGTAGAAGATTATTTTGAATATATTTATGGCATACTTTGCATGCCGTATATAATATTTTACGGCATTTTCTTATATGTCATAAATCATCACACTTCTTACCACATAATTTTGTACGCCGTAGAAAGTCATTTTTAATATACTTATGACATACAAAATATGTCATATATAATCTTTTATGACATTTTCTTGCATGTCATAAATCATTGCACTTTTTATGACAATTTTATATGCCGTAGAAGGTTATTTTTAAAATATAATATATATACAGGAATATAACATTGCCTAACAATTTCAAGATTCAACTGTTACTAAGAAAATGGGCATTCACAATAACAATTAGATCAGCAAATTAATAAGAATTTCACAAAACAATATGTTATGCTCTAGTAACGGAAATAAGCTGCTTTTGGTGGAGTAACATAATGCAAATGTAGTAATAAACATCAGGCTTTGACCTTTGATATAGGAAATGCAATACTAGAAAATATATCAATGCATTAATACATTAGTTAAAGTTGAAGAAACTGATGCAATGTAAAATACGTCTGGTCTAAACAATATGTTATGCAATGTAAAATATGGAACTGGAGATGATGTGAATTCAAGTGCCGATGAACCAACTGAAGAAAGCACCAATAAATCAGGCCCTGGGGTCATTGTCTTGGATGATTAACACTAATACGAGTAAGGTTACAAGCTTGAATTGCTAAACTTTTTTTTCTTTTTCTTTATGATGATAGTGATTAGTCTGTTTCAATCTAATTAACTAGAAATGTTCTAAACTCCTAAAGCAGTGTTTTACAGCTGAATTTTTTTTAATAGAAACTTAGTTTCCTTCAATTTTTAATAGGAAATCATACCTTCTGTGTTCTTGCCTTCCATCTCCAATTTGAAAGATTTCTAATTGAAGACGGTAAGTCCCAGAGATTAGGCTAGACAAGACTTGTTCAATTAGGTAACTAGGCTAGAGAAGACGAGTTCAATTAGGTAACTAGGCTAGAGAAGACAAGTTCAATTATTGTCTAGCCTAATTGAACTCGTCTTCTCTAGCCTAGTTACCTAATTGAACAAGTCTTGTCTAGCCTAATCTCTGGGACTTACCTAATCAGTTTTTGGTAAGAGTAATGCTAGGGATAAGAAACTCAAACAAAGAAAAATATGAAGAAACACAAGTGTGGTTGAGATTCATTCAATGTGTAGGTTTCATCATACAAATATTAAATTTCCACAACTGACACTGCACTCAAGTAAATCACAAGTCACAGGTATAAACATTCATATTAGAAAGCCTATTCTCGATTTAACATAGCACAAATAGAATGATATTCCAATTGGTGCAACAACAATATCACATCATTAATTCTGTACCACCAATTACATGACCATTTCCTTCACTACTGGGTCGCAGAAATAGTAACCGCATCAAACCAAAGCACCTAAGTTTTCATTGTGTAACAAAATTCACATAATCTACTACCTCACAAAAAGACTCCAAAACAAAATAATCATAATAAATTATCATGTTCATCTGAAAAAATACACTTCACACAAGATGGAAAAAAATATCCTAAAACTAATTCGTTAAAAGATTGCATCACAGCTAATAGTAAAGGAGAACTAGTCAAGCCCAATAAGCATTCAGTTATATGAAAATCAAATGTTCCTACTTCTCATTAATCATGCAACACTTCCACACCTTCACAATCCGTCCTCACGTAGTGCTCATCTTCATCATTAGTATTTGCACCAAGTCTAGATGCATCTAAAGGTGCAGATGGCATAACCTATGACTAAACCAGTGGTGGTGATATACCCAAATGCTAATTGTGTGATGATGTTTCAAACCTGTTTTGGTTAATCTCTGTTTCTGGCAATCACTTCACTCAATTGGTTGCACAATTATTACTTATTCAAGCCTCTGTCTCATGCTTCTTGCTTATCCTCCTTTCCCCTCTCAATTGTTTCTTCTGCTGTTACTTTGTAGTATTTTATTTTAATTTTTTTCCTTTTTGTCATTACAGTATTATGATGCTATCTAAAACTTTCTGCTTACAGCTCTAAAATTATGTCCTTTTCATTAGCTGATTAAGAGCTCCTTCATCAAACTCATGAAAATGCAGCTAGCAACCCTCTACGGAGCCCAATCTATGTTAAATGCAATGCTTTGATCAATCAAAGGCACAATACCATATTAATGAAGTTTGGGCACTTCCAAGTTCTTAGTTTGTGTTTGTCATAGATTTTGGATTGTCAAATGTTTATGCTTTTTCAAATATGGCTTTTTTAATGTATTATTATACCATGTTGATTACTTGATTGTATTTTGAATATATTATGAAAGAGTCAAGATAAGGTCATGACAGATTAAATGAGTACTTTCTCAAAGTTTAGTTTTCAATTTCATAGATTGTGCGTTTGATCGTGAAGAACTTTAAAATCAGAAATGATTCGGTTGACATAGTGAATGTTGCCGTTGGCAATGTCCCCAACAACATTAAACATAAGATGTACTCTTCCATCTGCCATATAGAATGAGATGGAATCAGTTAAACAATAGGTGATATCTTGCAAATCAAGTGATTAAAACCCAAGTTTGACTATCTCCAGCAACCAGTTACTGGTATAGCCTCAATTTAAATTGTGTTACAATGCAAAAGGTGCCAAGTTCTTGTGTGGTATATCATATGTGGATACCTAGACTTGGGTACGAGTGTTGTGTACAGGTTTGTGTTTAAGTGTGTCATATCATCTAATTGTCATGTCCAAGAGGATACCAAACTATGGCTTAATTTCATATTTCTTAAGTACTTTATTTATTTAGAGTAAAATTGTGTTTATCAACTAATGTAGAGTATTTTAGACATAAAATGAGAGTTTTATGCAAAGTTATGAGGTACACTCAATACATAATGTGTGCATGTCCAACTAGACATAATTATGATTGCCATTTCTTCTTCTTCTTTTTCTTCTTAGTTTAACCTTCCTTCTTAGA
The DNA here is from genome assembly GCA_036172215.1 of Camellia granthamiana. Classification (NCBI taxonomy): domain Eukaryota; kingdom Viridiplantae; phylum Streptophyta; class Magnoliopsida; order Ericales; family Theaceae; genus Camellia; species Camellia granthamiana. The sequence goes on along the minus strand of CM069907.1, from coordinate 160,240,845 downwards.
GGTTTATTATTTCTATGATTATTCTCTCCATATGGTGATTTTTATTTCTGCAAGTGTACCTCTTAGACTGTTGAAATGAAACATTTGACCCGTGGATGGTGTGTTTCTTTCTTTATTTAGCCTACTTGAATGCTGTAGATCTGTTGATTAGATTTGTATCGGCTATCCAACTAGGATAAATTGGCTTGAGTTGTTGACACGATATGAACTTTCATTTTGGTGAGTCTCAACAGTTTTTTTCTCCCAATCTATCTGTCATTTCCATTATTGTCAAATAGCGAACCGAACCGTGAATCGTTTTGCTACAATAGTGAATCATGAATCATAAGAGCACTTTATTTAATATAATCTAATATAATTTATGAAAAAATAACATATTCTTATACATGTATATATACATATAAAAATACACACAATGTTTAAAATAAAATGAATATCAATAGAACTAAATTATATATACATGTATATATAATTAAGTTCATTAATATAATTAATTGATCTCTTTATTTCTTGATAGAGGGGTGAAACATCTTTTTGGTTGAAACTCATATCAAAACGTATGAATCTAATCATGAATCACACAATTCTTACAGCCATGGTCCTTTCTGTTTAGAAGCCTTACATATTTGATATTATTACTTAAATTGATTTTTGTTGTTCCATTTACTTCTACGTATTCAGGTGGTGGATTTGGTTAGAAGAGCAGTGCCCCTTGCCCTGACACTTGAAGATGACCCCAGGAGGGATGAGCTAAAGAAGTTCCAGGAGAAGAAGGAAGAAATCGACATGCTGGCACATAAGCAGGTCCGGCGCATCCTCTGGTCAGGACTAGGGTTGGCTATCATGCAGGTCGGGCTCTTTTTCGTCTTACATTCTGGGAATTCTCATGGGATGTTATGGAGCCAATTGCATTTTTCACCACCACAACTGGCTTAGTCATAGGTTATGCCTACTTCCTGTTTACTTCGAGACCCCCAACTTACCAATGATGAAGATGAGCACCAAGTCTAGACTGCTTAATTGTCAATTACATTCAAACTATAACTTATTGATTCTAAATATATGTATATATTTTCTGTGGTGTCCTATCAGGTTGATCTTCAAGCACAGGCAAGGGCTCATAGGATTCTTAAAACCCACGAAATAGTGTGAACTTCAATATTACATAGTTGTAGAAGTAATACAGCATACAGTGAATCAGTTGTCAAGCATAGCAGTTAAATTTAATAATACTAACTAAGCAACTAATATCTCCATCAAAATTCAGAACAAAGCAAAATTCAACTAGCAATTGGAAAAAAATTCTGTAAGAACAGAGACATTCAAACCATCCAAACATGTTACATAACCAAATCAATAGAAATTTTCATTGAAGAGCCATAAACACAACACAATTCAAAATACCTCATAAGCTCCTGTCTCTCTATGAATCCTTGCTGCTTGAGATCATAAAGTTGAAATGAAACTACAAGGGAGAAAAATTTAGGTTAATTGAATAGAAATCAAATCAAAATCAAAATCAAAATCAAAACCCTAGAAATCAAAATCAAAATCAAAGAGAGATGAGAGAGGAGAAACTGAATTAATCGAATAAGGGATGCAATCCAAGGCTGTCACCGAATTAATCCGAGGCTCGGAATTAAAATCAAATGCCAAGCTCGGAATCAATCGATTGGTGCTCGTGTAACTAACATCATCGGAGGGGCAGTGGCTGGTGGTGGTCGCTGGTGGTGCTCGTCTGTTTGTGTGAGATGTCGATGGAGAGAAGAGAGAGAGAGAGAGAGAGAGACGTATATACAAAAAGAAAATAAATGTGTGGGCTAACAGATTGCTAATATATCTGTTCCAAAAAAAAAAAAACTGTTATCTTAAATCAGATTGCTAATAAATCTGTTAAAAAAACAAATGACAATATTAATAAAAAAAAATTGAAATGCAAAGAAATTTTAACAATATTAATAAATAAATGAAATTTGGAGTAGAAAATTTTAGGAAAAAAGATGTAATTTTATAAATTATTTTTGTATTAAAAAAATCTAGATTATAACTAGAATATCTAGTTTATTGGGAAAAAAAAATAAAAAAAATTGTCATATCTATTAGAAATTTATAAGTATTTAAGAACTTCAAGAATTTTTTATTATTATTTATAATTAAAATATAATTTCTCTAGAGAATGAGACGGTTTGGAACAAAAACAGGTATGGATTTAAAATGAAAAGAAGTGTGGCATAAGTTCTTAAATAAATTTTTTTTTTTTTACTTTTTAAATTCAAATAATTTACATATACTTAGAAGGAAAAATATTTTTTAATTTTCTAAAAATATCATTAAATTCAAAAATATATAAAATTTAATATTTTACGACATGAAATGTATGTTGTCTTAAGTGTAAATATTTTATAACATATTTTTGTATGCCGTGAAAATATATTTTTTTTACAGCATACTTTTGCATGCCATAAAAAAATCAGATTGTATTTATTTATTTATTTTTGTACAAGTTTTCACGACATTCATTAGCATGTCGTGTAAAGCTATAATATTTTACAACATGAAATATATGAAGTCTTAAGTATAAATATTTTACGACATATTTTTGTAAATCGTAAAAACATACATTTTTTATGGCATAATCTGATGATTGACTTATTGACATAACATAGCCCGCGAATAGTGTCCGATATATTATGCAACAAATGTGATGATAAGTGAATGGACCCAGTCAATTTTGTTTAATAGTTACCATTGGATCTCGATGTCGTCATCACCACCCATTAGGTGATAGTTGCCTAACCAAGGGAATTTTGAGGAATTTTAATGATTACTACCATAATGATCAATCTAAACAATTGTCTTTCCATTATTTATTGTTTCCCGAAATGTGCCCCAATTTATTTTTAAAAGTGCATGATCAAATTTCAACATGTATTTTTTTTCAAAATAAAGTGCCTTTTTTTATTTAAATTTTCAAAGTTTTCCTTTCCTCTTTTTTCAAAAGTTTTCAGGAGTTCAAATTTTATTCCAATAAATCAATCAAACAATCATCTTTTAGCCAAATATTTTGTAGAGGAACCAAAATTTTATTCAAAATGAGAGACATGGTCATCACTTCCTTGTCTAACATTTCTCCATAAAATTAAGATTCTCTCACAGTCAGTGGCCCAAAGATTTTTACTTCATGAAAAGAACTTTCCAAAATTTCCGAACTCTACTCAAATTTTATTTCCAAAAAATTTCCGAAGAAATTTAGATCTTATTCGAAGAAATCAATCAAACAGCTACCTTATAGTCAAATGTCTTCTAAGAAATTCAAAATTTTATTTCAAAGTGAAAGACTCGGTCAGTACCTCCCTATCTAACACTTTTCCAAAAAATCAAATTCTGTCTAAAGTCAAAAAACCTAAATATTTCTGTCTAATCAAAAACTTTCCATAATTTCTAAAATTCTACTCGGGTTTTCTTTCAAAATTCTTTCCTCCCACAGAGCTTTGCATTTTATTCCAAATATCTAATCAAACAATTGTCACCTTGTAAAATATTTTTTAGGGGATTTGGAATTTTATTCAAAATTGAAGATTTGATCACCATTTTCTTATCTACCATTTTTCAAAAAAGTTAAAATTTCCCATAAAGTCAATGACTTAAAGATTCTTATTTAATCAAACACCTTCCATAACCTCCAAAAGTCTACTTAAGTTGGAAAGTTTCTTTATTTTAGAAGTTATTCTTTAATCACATGTTTTCTTGGGGATTTAAATTTTAAAAAGGAAACCACCTTCTTCTTCTTCTTCTTCTTCTTCTTCTTCTTCTTCTTCTTCTTCTTTTTTTTTATCACTAAGGTAAGAATCCAAATTCAAATTCAAACTCAAACTCAAATTCTTTAAAATTGGGAAACCACTCCCGTAATTTACTACTGATTACTCAAATCATGATCAAAATATGAATCACGGCCTAAATTGAACCCCCAAATCTTTGTAATTGGATCATTGACCCAAATAACTCGGATTGCCACAGAATCAAATCACTGCCATATCAGACTCTAGATTTTGGGAATGAAATCACAATCTTTCTGATTGTTGATCCCTAAAATCAAATCATTATCAAAATATCACATAAGCACATAATTTGCATTCATGCCTACTGGGGGGTAGGATTGCCCTATCCTAATTTAGAAATGAGATCTAGAATTCACTAAATCATTCAAAGAAGCAATAAGACAATCCTAAAAAAGAGAGTATCCTGCCCTAGTTTGGAAGGTGCTAATGCTCTCTATATGCAAAAGGTAAGTCTAGTTACAAAAGAGTACATCAATTATTACAATCCATATATCTCTCATTCCACAAGGGAATTATCAGAGAGTACTAATAGCATAATCTAATGCTTGCCTTATTGACATAACATAGCCCACGAATAGTGTCTGGGATATTATGCAACCAACCTGAGGATAGGTGAATGGACCCAGTCAATTTTGTTTAACAGTTACCATTGGATCTCGAGGTCGTCATCATCACCCATTAGGTGATGGTTGCCCAACCAAGGGAATTTTGAGGAATTTTAATGATTCTTACCAAAATGATCAATCTAAACAATTGTCTTTCCATTACTTATTGTTTCCCGAAATGTGCCCCAATTTATTTTCAAAAGTACATGATCAAATTTCAACTTGTATTTTTTTTCAAAATCCTTTTTCAAAATAAAGTCCCTTTTTTATTTAAATTTTCAAAGTTTTCAGGAGTTCAGATTTTATTCCAATGAATCAATCAAACAGTCATCCTTTAGCCAAATATCTTATAGAGCAACCAAAGTTTTATTTGAAATGAGAGACTTGGTCATCACTTCCTTATCTAAAATTTCTCCATAAAGCTAAGGCTCCCTCAAAGTCAGTGGCCCAATGATTTTTACCTGATGAAAAGAACTTTCCATAATTTCCGAACTCTACTCAAATTTCATTTTCAAAAAATTCCCAAGGAATTTCAGATCTTATTCGAAGAAATCAATCAAACAGTTACCTTATAGTCAAATGTCTTCTAAGGAAATTCAAAATTTTATTTCAAAGTGAAAGACTCGGTCATTATCTCCTTATCTAACACTTTTCCATAAAATCAAATTCCCTCTAAAGTAAAAAAGCCAAAGATTTCTGTTTAATCAAAAACTTCTCATAATTTCTAAAATTTTACTCAGGTTTTCTTTCAAAATTCTTTGCTCCCAAGGAGCTTTGGATTTTATTCCAAATATCTAACAAAACAATTATCTCCTTAGTCAAATATCTTATAGGGGATTTGGAATTTTATTTCAAATTGAAGATTTGGTCACCACTTCCTTATCTACCGTTTTTCATAAAAGTTGAAATTCCCCCTAAAGTCAATGACTTAAAGATTCTTATTAAATCAAACACTTTCCATAACCTCTAAGGCTCTACTTAAGTTGGAAAGTTTCTTTTTTTTTTGAAATTATTCTTTAATCACATGTTTTCTTGGGGATTTAAATTTTAAAAAGTCAATCATTCTTTTATTTTTATTTTTTTTTTTTTCCGATCAGTAAGGTAAGAACCCAAATTCAAACTCCAATTCTTTAAAATTGCGAAACCACCCCCCTAATTTACTATTGATTACTCAAATCATGATCACAATATGAATCACTGCCTAAATTGAACCCCCAAATCTTTCTAATTGGATCATTGCCCCAAATAACTCGGATTGCCACAGAATCAAATCACTGCCACATCAGACTCCCCAGATTTTGGGAATGAAATCATTGTCTTTCCGATTGTTGAACCCTGGAATCAAATCAAATCATTTTCAAAATATCACATATGCACATAATTTGCATTCATGCCTATTGGGGGGTAGGGTTGCCCTGTTCTAATTTAGAAATGAGATCTAGGATTCACTAAATCTTTCAAAGAGGCAACAATACAATCCTAGAAAGGAGGGTATCATCCCCTAGTTAGGAAGGTGCTAATGCTCTCTATATGCAAAAGGTTTTTTTTTTTTCCCGATCACTAAGGTAAGAATCCAAATTCAAACTCCAATTCTTTCAAATTGTGAAACCACCCCCCCTAATTTACTATTGATTACTCAAATCATGATCAAAATTTGAATCACTGCTAAATTGAACCCCCAAATCATTGTAATTGGATCATTGCCCCAAATAACTCGGATTGCCACAGACTCAAATCATTGCCATATTAGACTCCTCAGATTTTGGGAATGAAATCAATGTCTTTCTGATTGTTGATCCCTAGAATCAAATCAAATCATTTTCAAAATATCACATAAGCACATAATTTACATTCATCAATATTGGGGGGTAGGGTTGCCCTGTCCTAATTTAGAAATGAGATTTAGGATTCACTAAATCAGTCAAAGAGGCAATAATACAATCCTAGAAAGGAGGGTATCATGCCCTAGTTTGGAAGGTGCTAATGCTCTCTATATGCAAAAGGTAAGTTTGGTCACAAAAGGGTACATTAGTTATTACTATCAATATACCTCTCATTCCACATAGGAATGATCAAACAGTACTAATAGCATAATCTGATGCTTACCGTTGGATGATCAAACAGTACTAACAATACTAAATAGTACGCATAACATAGCCCGCAAATAGTGTCCAGGATATTATGCAACAAACCTGAGGATAGGTGAATGGACCTTGCCAATTTTGTTTAACGCTTACCATTGGATCTTGAAGTCATTATCATCACCCATTAGGTGATAGCTGCCGAACCAAGGGAATTTTGAGGAATTTTAAGGAATCCTACCAGAGTGATCAATCTAACCAATTGTCTTTCCATTATTTATTGTTTCCTGAAATGTGCCCCAATTTATTTTCAAAAGTGCATGATCAAATTTCAACTTCAATTTTTTTTCAAAATTCTTTTTCAAAATAAAGTCCCTTTTTTCATTTAAATTTTCAAAGTTTTCCTTTCCTTATTTTTTTTTTTTCATAAGTTTCGAGGAGTTCGCGTTTTATTCTAAGGAATCAATCAAACAATCATCCTTTAGCCAAATATCTTATAGGGGAACCAAAATTTTATTCAAAATGAGAGACTTGGTCATCACTTCCTTGTCTAACATTTCTCCATAAAATTAAGGTTCCCTTAAAGTCAGTGGTCCAAGGATTTTCACTTGATGAAAAGAACTTTCCATAATTTTCGAACTCCACTCAAATTTTATTTTCAAAAAATTTCCAAGGAATTTAACATCTTATTCGAAGAAATCAATCAAACAGTTACCTTATAGTCAAATGTCTTCTAAGGAAATTCAAAATTTCATTTCAAAGTGAAAGACTCAGTCATTACCTCCTTATCTAACACTTTTCCATAAATCAAATTCCCTCTAAAGTCAAAAACCTAAAGATTTCTGTCTAATCAAAAACTTTTCATAATTTAAAAAATTCTACTTGGGTTTTCTTTCAAAATTCTTTCCTCCCAAGGAGCTTTGGATTTTATTCCAAGTATCTAATCAAACAATTGTCTTCTTAGTCAATTATCTTTTAGGCGATTTGGAATTTTATTCAAAATTCAAGATTTGGTCACCACTTCCTTCTCTACCATTTTTCATAAAAGTTGAAATTCACCCTAAAGTCAATGACTTAAAGATTCTTATTCACTCAAACACCTTCCATAACCTCCAAGGCACTACTTAAGTTGGAAAGTTTCTTTTTTTCATAAGTTATTCTATAATCACATGTTTTATTGGGGATTTAAATTTTAAAAAGACAATAATTTTTTTTTTCTTTTTTGATCACTAAGGTAATAACCCAAATTCAAACTCAAATTCTTCAAAATTGGGAAACCATCCCCCTAATTTACTACTGATTACTCAAATCATGATCAAAATATGAATCACTGCCTAAATTGAACCCCCAAATCTTTGTAATTGGAATATCGCCCTGAATAACTCAGATTGCCACAGAATCAAATTACTGCCATATCAAACTCCCCAGATTTTGGGAATGAAATCACTGTCTTTCTTATTGTTGATCCCTGGAATTAAATCAAATCATTTTCAAAATATCGTATAAGCACTTAATTTGCATTCATCCCTATTGGGGGGGGTAGGGTTGGCATATACTAATTTAGAACTGAGATGTAGGATTCACTAAATCATTCAAAGAGACAATAATACAATCCCATAAATGAGGGTATCTTGCCCTAGTTTGGAAGGTGCTAATGCTCTCTATATGCAAAAGGTAAGTTTGGTCACAAAAGGGTACATTAGTTATTACTATCAATATACCTCTCATTCCACAAGGGAATGATCAAACAGTACTAATAGCATAATCTGATGCTTGCCTTATTGGCATAACATAGCCCGCAAATAGTGTCTGGGATATTATGCAACAAACCTGAGGATAGGTGAATGGACCCTGTCAATTTTGTTTAACACTTACCATTGGATCTTGAAGTCATTATCATCACCCATTAGGTGATAGTTACCCAACCAAGGGAATTTTGAGGAATTTTAAGGAATCCTACCAGAGTGATCAATCTAAATAATTGTCTTTCCATTATTTATTATTTTCCCGAAATGTGCCCCAATTTATTTTCAAAAGTGCATGATCAAATTTCAACTTCAATTTTTTTTCAAAATTCTTTTTCAAAATAAAGTCCCTTTTTTCATTTAAATTTTCAAAGTTTTCCTTTCCTTATTTTTTTTTTTTCATAAGTTTCGAGGAGTTCGCGTTTTATTCTAAGGAATCAATCAAACAATCATCCTTTAGCCAAATATCTTATAGGGGAACCAAAATTTTATTCAAAATGAGAGACTTGGTCATCACTTCCTTGTCTAACATTTCTCCATAAAATTAAGGTTCCCTTAAAGTCAGTGGTCCAAGGATTTTCACTTGATGAAAAGAACTTTCCATAATTTTCGAACTCCACTCAAATTTTATTTTCAAAAAATTTCCAAGGAATTTAACATCTTATTCGAAGAAATCAATCAAACAGTTACCTTATAGTCAAATGTCTTCTAAGGAAATTCAAAATTTCATTTCAAAGTGAAAGACTCGGTCATTACCTCATTATCAACACTTTTCCATAAAATCAAATTCCCTCTAATGTCAAAAACCTAAAGATTTCTGTCTCATCAAAAACTTTTCATAATTTCTAAAATTCTACTCGGGTTTTCTTTCAAAATTCTTTGCTCCCAAGATGCTTTGGATTTTATTCCAAGTATCTAATCAAATAATTGTCTCCTTAGTCAAATATCTTTTAGGGGATTTGGAATTTTATTCAAATTTGAATATGTGGTCACCACTTTCTTATCTACCATTTTTCATAAAAGTTGAAATTCCCCCTAAAGTCAATGACTTAAAGATTCTTATTCAATCAAACACCTTCCATAACATCCAAGGCTCTACTTAAGTTAGAAAGTTTCTTTTTTTTAGAAGTTATTCTATAATCACATGTTTTATTTGGGATTTAAATTTTAAAAAGGCAATAATTCTTATCTTTCTTTTTTTTTTGGATTAATAAGGTAAGAACCCAAATTCAAACTCAAATTCTTTAAAATTGGGAAACCACCCTCAAAATATGAATCACTGCCTAAATTGAACCCCCAAATCTTTGTAATTGGATCATTGCCCCAAATAACTCGGATTGCCACAGAATCAAATCACTGTGTAGACACCCCATTTTTGACCGACCTTAAGATTCGGACGTCACCGATTGAGCGCTCGGTGATGTTGCATATTGTGCTCGTTCAGAAGTCTCAGAGTCGCGGCCGTGCGCCCTGCCTCCGAACTTCCGAACTCTCTTCTGTGCCTTGCCTCGGTTTGCGAACCAGACTCGGTTTTCTCTGTTTTCTTTCCTGAGGGGAGGGAGAGGTCCCGTAGACCATCTCTCAGTGGCCGTGGGCTACATTTCGTGCCCGTAGGCCATTTTGCCCATTTCGGAGCCCGGTTCCCGGTTTTCGGAGCCGTTAGGCCGTGTGCCTCGGTTCGGGACCACCCAACCATCTCTGATTCCTCCGGTTTCTGGCATGCATCTCATTTACTCCCTTTCGAGGGACACTGGGGTCTTAGATACCCACTTCGTGGCCAAACACCACTTTCGGTGCTTAACAGCCGATTTTCGGGATCCCGAACTGCGTGTTTTGGCCCCCAAGCATTCGTTTTGCATCGATTTTTGTTCATTTTTGGCAGGTACCTCTGTTTTATCACCAGGAAGATCACTGGAGGGTGGGATCACAGTAATTGTCTCAAACAACCAGTTATGCTCCTCCGGCGCCCCCCGGGGCCCGTTTTTCTCACTTCCAGGCTAATGTTGAACACCCTAGGGCCATTTTCTTCGAGCCAAAACTACATATTTGTGTTGTACACACATGGGAGGACCCTAAAAAATGGTGCTCGGCCAGTAATTATTCTTTTCATTTTTGAGCCTCTCCTAGGGTTGAATTGTTGTTCCTCCTTGTTCAGAGTTGCCAAATTCCAACCACAGGGCCTTGAAGAGGGGACATGGGATGACACCAATGTATAGAGCTCGGCCAGCAATTCTCAATTTCCTTTTTTGCCCCTAGCCGGCCGGCTAGGGGGGTGGCTGGCCGGCCACCTCCAATAAAAATGCCTGGCCGGCCTGCATCCTCTCAGTGCATACTTTACAGCTGTATAGCTGTTTCCCCTAGATAAGACCTGTATCCGAGGGATATTTTGGAGGGGAACACTTGGGTGCATTTCCCTCCACCTTTACACCCCTCCTTTTGTCCATATAAGGCAGCCAAGAACTTGTCCCAAGTGTTAGAAATTTTGCTCTCAAGCATACATACACTCCTCTATCTCCATTTCTCTAAAATCTTCAAGTTTTGGTGCCTTTTGTTCATCATCATCAAGCACTACCATCACCACTCCATTTCCAGCAACAAGAAGAGGTTCTTAGAGGCTTAGAAGCAACATTTCTCAAGTCAAGAAGCAAGGAAAGAAAGGTCTTCAAGGGTAAGTCTCAATCCCTCTCTTTTACACCATTTTCTTGTCTCTTTTCTTAACCCTACTTGCTCACTGTTTTGAGCTTCGACCAATACTAAAAGTGGTCCTATTTTGAGCTATTCTTGATGTTTGTTTAAGGGCTCGACCCTGTTTGAGCCCTCTATCTTACACTTGTTTCAATATCCTCTTATATGCCATTATTTTGCATTGAATATTTGGCCTATGTGTGATCTGATTTGGAGTATCTCATGAACTGATATTGTGTCTATTTTGAGCCCCTCTTCAACATTGAAGAAGGGCTTAACCTTGTTTTCATGCTCCATATGCCACTTGCTTTGAATCCATGTTTAGCCCTTGTTTTTGCATGCTTCATCTAGCTCATGAGTGATCTGTTTCCGACAATAATATAAACTGTGAGTGGGCCTATTTTGATCCCCTCTTCAATATTGAAGAAGGGCTCAACCCTGTTTGGCCTTTCTATCATGCACTTGCTTCATAATTTCTCACATTTACCGTAAATTTGCATGATTTGTTTGGCCTACATGTGATCTGTTTTGGAGCATGTCATGAACTGTGAGTAGGATTATTTTGTGTCCCTCTACAACATTGTAGAAGGGATCAACTTCATTGGGGGTCTCCATGTTGTACTTGCCATTGTATCTCTCTTTGACCCCCATTTCTTGCATGCTTTGTTAAGCCTATCTAGATTCTGTCTTCGGCCATCATCAGGTCTGGAAAGAGTCATATTTTGTCCTTCTTGACATATTTCATTAAGGGTCTTAGGCTGTTTGGTGAATGCTTGGTATACCTCTCTTTATAGCCCTCTTTTGGCTCATATTTTGCATGCTATGTTGAGCATATCTACATACTGTTTTGGGGGTTGTCATAAGCTGTAAATGTTCATATTTTTGGTCCCTCTTCAGTTTTGTAGAACTGTATTTTTCAGTTTGAGCATTGCATATACCACTTACTTCATTATTCCCCCTTTTTCCCCCATTTTTGCATGCTGTTTTTGCCCCACCAATGATTGTTGTTTGGCCATGCTTTGTACTGGAAAAATGCTATTTTAGGGACTTCCTAGCATCTGTCTTTACACTTCATGTCCATATTGTGCATGCTTGACATAGCTGTAGGCCATTCCATTGCATTTCGGGACTTATTTCGGGCATCGGGTGTAATTTTGCTATGATTCGGGGGCTGTTTTGCATCATTTTGGCTGCTGAAATTTGCATGTTCCATATTCCATATGCCATGTCTCATTTTGCATGTCATTCCATGCCTTCGGGCCATTTCTCAGTTTGCGTGCCCACGGGCACGCACTTTGAGACATCTCATTTTTCATCTTCCGGCATCCTATGTGAGTGTGGCTGAGGCCCTCTCATGTCGGTGTAAGCCCTCATTTCATTTCATATGTCATTTCATGCCTGTATGCCTTTGCCTCGGTTTGCGTGCCCGGTGTGCGCGCATTTCGAGGCAACTCATTTTTCATCCATCGGCCTCTTATGTGAGTGTGGCTAAGGCCCACTCATGTCAGTGTAAGTCCACTTCGCATTCTGTATGTCATTTTAGCATCATCGCATTCCGTATGCCATTTTCTCGGTTTGCGTGCCCGTAGGCATGCATTTCGAGACACCTCATTCTGGTCTCATTGTATATCATATTTCAGGCCATTTCATGCATTTATGTCATCGCCTCGGTTTGCGTGCCCGTGTACACGCATTTCGAAGCACTTCATTTTCATCCGATGGCCTCTCATATGAGTGTGGCTGAGGCCCTCTCATGTTGGTATAAGCCCATATTACATCGCATATCTCATTTTAGCATCATTACATTGTGTATGCCATCGCCTCGGTTTGCGTGCCCGTGTGCACGCATTTCGAGGCACTTCATTTTCATCCGATGGCCTCTCATATGAGTGTGGCTGAGGCCCTCTCATGTTGGTATAAGCCCATATTACATCGCATATCTCATTTTAGCATCATTACATTGTGTATGCCATTGCCTCGGTTCGCGTGCCCGTGTGCGCGCATTTCGAGGCAACTCATTTTTTTATCTAACGGCCTCTTATGTGAGTGTGGCTGAGGTCCACTCGTGTTAGTGTAAGTCCAATTTGCATTGCGTATGCCATTCTATGCCTTAAGATCGTTTTCTCGGTTTGCGTGCCCGCGTGCACACATTTCGAGGCATCTCATTTTCATAGCATTGTGCATGCTAGGTCATATGTTAGCTGCATTTCATGCATATTGCATCGTGTTCGGGATAGGAGTTAGCCCGGGCACGGGAAACGAGGCGCGTTTCATACTCCGAGCGACGGAACGGGTCTTAATTCCCAAGTCACCGACACTCCGGATTACCCGTGATGGAGTTAGGTTTTGTTGTAGCATTCATATGCATTCACCCCATATTGAGTTGTGCAATCCGACTCCTCGGCCATCATGCATCGAGATGCGTGATTGTTGGCACGAGGATCGAGGCATGCATATATTTGTGAAATACATTGCTATGCCCCTTTCCTGCTCTCTGTTGCAGCAAAATGAAGAATCAGCAACTTTTCGGAGTCTGGCACGCATTTCGAGAAATATTGCAAACAGAGGCTAATTGGGGCATCCCAGTGGATTTCAGCACCGAAGCAGCTCGGCATGCATCATTCATCAGAATCAAGGCAGCCCCCTGGCTTGTATGCCAGTTTACAACTTTCTTAGTTGATCTGTAAATTAATTAGGAATTTGTATATTAATTAGGAATCTGTAATATTTTGGACTGTATTATTCTTTCATTTCGGACTGTATATTTATTCGGACCCTCTGCGCGAGGGCATTATTGTAATAAGTGTGGGTGAGTGTGATGTATGTCTTCCAACCCCACGTCTTTCTCCCTTTTATTTACCCGCTTATGATGGTTAGATATAGAGCATATTTCAATTAGCATACAGTATGACAGCATGTTTGCATCATTCATCTGTTTTGCATGCACCGGGCTCGGCGCATCATACAAACTGCATTTGTATTTCAATTCCAAATTGAATACGTGTTAGTTGTAGCATTCCATATGCCATGTTTAGAATAGCCGAGCCTGCTATAGTTGCATTTTTGCATGTGTTGCATTAGGCAATTCAGTATACCTAGGATCATGCATGATTTCTAATCAGCTTTTGTTTTGGCTTGGAGTACTCGGTGAGTTTTATGCTTTAGCATCCTTGCATGCGTGTGAGTGACTGCCATGAATAGCATGCTTGCCATGAGGCTATTCGCTTATGTGATATAACTGCCTTGAATGCCTGTGGGTGGAGGTTGAGTTATTTGGATTGAAACAATGCATTGACTGTTTGTTTTAAGCCCACTTAGATAGTGGCAAAATCGCTGTTTTCTAAGCCCACCTGAGAGTGGCAAATCCACGTTGTAGCCTACCTGCGGGTAGCACCATCAAACCATCTTTCAAAAACAAACATGAAATGTTTTGTTCCAATTCAGGTGACTCAGTCTATACTTGTATGCTGTGCGCATCACATAGTAACCTAGGCTAATAACCGGAATAAGAGCACACAATGTTTTCAAAACTAGATATCATGGTTAGTAGAGGCCGGTCTTTGACCGGGCGAGCGGGGGTGCTCACGAAGTGACCTTCCCCAATCGTACCCAAGTTCCCGAGCCGAGACAACTTTGGTGATAACACGTGGCCTTTGGCACCGAGTCAGGGTTTCCTAAATTTCCCATTAAAAAACATTTAGGTGGCGACTATGTATCTGGCAAAGCAGTCCATGTTTGGCACTTCTTTCAAAAAATCTGTTTTCAAAAACGATTTGCCGGATTTGGACTCTTTGGTTCAAGATTAAGAACCGTGACAATTTGAGTCCTTCGAACTGTAGTAGACCCAATATCAAACCAGAATGGGGAGGGATTCGCACCCTTTCCCCGGGATGCGTTCGGGGACGTCTACACACTGCCATATCAGACTCCCCAAATTTTTTGAATGAAATCGCTGTCTTTCTGATTATTGATCCCTCGAATCAAATCAAATCACTTTCAAAATATCACATAAGCACATAATTTGCATTCATGCCTATCGGGGGAGGTAAGGGTTGCCCTGTCCTAATTTAGAAATGAGCTCTAGGATTCACTAAATCATTCAAGGAGACAATAATACAATCCTAGAAAGGAGGATATCCTGCCCTAGTTTGGAAGGTGCTAATGCTCTCTATATGCAAAGGTAAGTTTGGTCACAAAATGGTACATCAGTTATTACTATCAATATACCACTATTTCCACAAGGGAATGATCAAATAGTACTAGTAGCATAATCTGATGCTTGCCTTATTGACATAACATAACCCACGAATAGTGTCCTGAATATTATGCAACAAATCTGAGGATAGGTGAATGAACCAGGTCAATTTTATTTAACACTTACCATTGGATCTCGAAGTCATCATCATCACCTATTAGGTGATAGTTGCACACCCCTTTTACGATCCGAACTTTTTTTCTTTTTTTTTACTGTGCAGGAATTCAAGACTGCTTTGAAGGAAGACACTGTTGACTATTCAACATACACAACGAACATCAAGAGAAGACGACCTCCTTCGAGGAGAGGGGAGAGGTCTGGGTGTGGTGCAGGCAGAGATGATGAAGATTATGATGATGATGAAGATTGGGAAGGAAGTGGAAGTGGGGCCCGGAGGCTAAATAACAGTGGAAGGAAAAGCAACAGTAGTAGAGGTAGGCAATGGTCGTAGTTTTTACATACATTTACAGGTAAATCTAACATCATGTATATTATGTAGGAAGGGGGGGAAGAAAAGAAAAAAAAGGAGGTTAGAATTAAGAACAGAAAAGGTAATAGAATATTGATGCAAAACCAGTACTGCCATATATTTCACAAGGTTGTGTGGCAGAGGAGCGATTTGTGTAATTGATTCCCTCATGTAACTTCTTTCTTTTTTTTTTTTGGAAATCATGTAAGTTGGTTGGGTCAATGGTATTGATTATCCCATTTATTTGTCCATTGTTTAATGTGTATGTGCCATGTTGAGACAGAACTCATTGGTTCGTCATTATTGTTGCAACTCTTTGTGTGGTTAGACATCTTAAATGTGATTAGCATATGAGAGAATATGCATATAATTTGATAAACCAACATGTTATATAGGTAAGATGTGCAGATATGGATGGAGCCAAAATGTGGGCTTCCTGACGTTCTTTGCAAATGTGACATTACTTACTTTCATGCAATGATAATTCTTTGGTGAGTTCTAATATGGTTCATATGGTAGACTTTGAAATTCTCGTCATATGATTAGGAGACTTGTGTATCTTTTTATAATGACCCTGGCGAGTATAGAGAGTGAGGAATTTTACCATCACTCAACTCTCTCTGGCAAATTTAATAGAAATTGCTAAATGTAATCCACAATCATTATGACTGTAACTGCATTCTCTCTCAAATCAACTTATATAAAAGGAGAGTAGGTACAATTTAGAAGGTTATGGAGCAACACTGGTGCAGATATAATAATTATTTTTTTTATATACAATTTCCAATAGAATTTATATATCTAGCCCACTATTAAGGGTGTGGCGAAGGAGAACTACTGAGCTACAATTGCAATAAGTGACAAGTTGTACAGATAAGCTATAGAAGCAATGCTGGAGAGAGTTATACCCCCAACCTCTCATATGTGAGGCCCTCCACTGGCTAGAAGCCCATTGGCGGTGTAAAGATAGAGTGGTGGTGAGATGAAAAGCTTCAGAGTCGTCAACTCGTGCCTATCATTCATTCTGGCTCAAAAACTACACAAGTATGATCAATTTACAAAACAAAACTCAAAGCTCAATTTCATGGCACCCAGAGTTATTAATAGGGACATGAGCACACAAAAAGTTGAATGGGCTTGTATCATCACATAGCACTCACCCATATGAGATTTGTAAGTAATAATACAACCAAAGCTTTAATGCCATGAAAAAAATTGAACATTCAAAAGTCTGACTGGCTACACTGATCTTTGTCTCTTACATCACTGAAAACAGCTTAATTATTTTTTACTGATAGAACAATGCTACAGAGAAAAAATCTGGGAACAAAAATTAAATAAAGGGGCCACCCTCCAAGGGACTCACCGAGGAATTTGGTTTGCATTATGAAATAGCAAAATGTTTTGGAGACCACATGAAAAAGGTAATAAGGTGAGGAGTAATAATGAAGAAAACTGAATGCGAAAGAACCTAGTAATGGAGCCAGTAGATCCTACGCCTGAACCAGTTGTAGTCAGGTAAACCTTGGATGGGTTCCATGGCAGCGATGGCAACATCTTGCAAAAAGGCCAAACATGACTTAGAACAAATATTGAACGTACGGAGGAAAACAATAATTTTTTAACATTTTTCCCTCATAGTAGGTAAATTTGCAATTAGCAATGGGGATGCATTAATCCTTACCTGATCAAATATAAAATGAATTGCCACATGTTTGACAGTGCTAGCATCTACAGCATCAATTCTTGCAAACAATTCAACGAATGGGATTATTCTCCAGTACGTAAGTAGCTGCAAGAACAAAATGGATTACGCCAAACAATCTGGGTCTTTACCGGGAAACAAAATTTTTGAAAACAAAAGCTTGCGTCTTCTGACAACATTTCATGAGAGTAATTATCATTTGACAAAAAGAGTCCATGTTTTAGAAACTAAACTAAACTGTCTTTATCTAATACTACTCACTTAGCAGGCTCTTAAGTAGAGAATCCAAGAGATTCAAAATTAATACAAGGGAATCCTTTCATTTTCTGCAAGTAATATACAAGGCATTCTTTCATTTTATTTTATCCACCTTTTTTTTACTCTAAGCAAATGAAAAATGCATCAAGTACTTTACCTGGCGCCCAATATCTTCAGCAATAGGACTGGTTCCATCTATGTGAAGCAGCAAAGAAGATTTCAACTGTAGTGCAATAGAACTGTAAGTGAATGCCAATATACTGAACACCACAAGATAAAAAATAAGTGGCCAAGCTAAAATCGATTTCCCTTTCATAAAACTAAGCATGTTGCATGGATACAAGTTAATCTACCACACCTCATTTGTCCATATTTTAGTTTTAATGTGTGTAATAAAAAATGTGGATAACACATTTTATTCAACAAATGATGTAGCTCTGACTCACTTTGGCACAACAAATACTTATCTAAGGTAAGTTAGAACTACAGGCAAAATATGGGAAGCTTGGCAAAGGGTTATTTGCTTGGTGGACCAAAAACAGTTTTAAACATCCCCAACTTTATAAATACTTCTTAGTCATTAATAGAAGTATATTGAAAGTTCAATCCATAACTTATGGCTTTCATTATCTCCAGAACTCAACTATAAAGAAATAAAAACTTAAGACCTGAGCATATATGGAAAGGCATATTGATCCACAAATTAGGGTGGTAGCCATATATGTCGTATTGCTTTTGAATTACAAAACAATATACATACATATATATATATGCAATATAGTTTTACTAAAAGCACTTAAAACCTGAGGACAAGCAAGCAGATAATATCAAGGTTCAGTACAAGAACTAGTAACTACCTGGTTAGAAGCACGAGTAACATCAGCTTCAGAAACTCGATAACATAACTTGCTCATCTCATACATAATTGCATAAGCCAGATCATCCAAGCAATCCAGCTAAAAACAAAATGTTAAAATGAAAATGAATAACGAGAATTATTGAGGCATAACATACAACATCAATTGTGAATTAAAATCAATCAAACTAAAGCTCCACATGACAGATGTGGAAACTGATGGGCAATACAGATAGTTGTTTTTATCATGTTTGTGATGCTCTAAAATTACGATTAATGGGCATCTCAGCTTGAGCAAAATCTTGATACTTAATTTTTTTGCTATAGATTACCATGATCAAGAGTTCTAAGGTATTGGCTATTAAGCCATAACAGTTTGATCCCAAGACATTAGTGGAAAGGAAATCATTCTAAAAGTTAGCTTGGTATCATATTAATTTATGGAGAGAAAGAATTGCAATTTTTCAAAATTTCCACTGCAACTTTTTGCACTTGTCACCCTTTTATTCTTCTCGCTTGACTTACTGCAATTTTCCCTGCTCTCCTGGTGTCCCCCTTCTTGATTTTGAGAAGCTTTTAGACGCCATAACCACTATCCTAGTGTTAATCCCTGCCAATAAAGGGTACTGGAAGGGGTGAACCTAATCCCCTGGCACAGTACTCCCTTTTTCCATTTCTGACATACCTAAATCACCCACAATAGAACCAGCTGGGCTATTTTGTTTTACTTTTGACTATATTTCAGGTCTGAACTCACCCAGAATTAATGCAAGCAACCAGTGTCCCCCTCAACATCCAATAATATGTTTCACTTATTAGGCCTGTTTTGTGGTGTATAGGCCTCCAATAAGTTAAGAGCTCTATAGAAGATATTGTTGTAAAAAGTCTTAGGAGTGTTTATTTGCCGCACTTCAAAAGCACTTGCATATCCTCTTGTATGTATTATTTCACTAAAAAAGTGCCTTCAGGGGAGCCTATACACGTCAAAGTACTTTAAAGATGCAGCCAAACACAACCTAAAGCATTATTTCAAGGGAAAGAAAAGTGATTCCAAGCTAAACACACAATAGTGCCAAATGGGGACCTAGTCCATCAGAAAAGTGAGTGAGGAAAGAAATGGAACAAAAGGGAACAAGAGATACAACCCAATCATTTCAGGGAGTGACTTATAGATGTTCTCAGTTTGCTAACAAAATATGGAGTCATGGCAAAAAAAATAATAAAGATTTGAAAGAACATGCTATGAAGAGGGAAAGAAGGCCCTGAAACTAACAAAATCATAATTATAGGACATAATCTCACCTTAGCAATGGCATAAACACCAAATAGACCAGTGTCCTTATAGTTGGTGTTAAAGGCCATCATGTTTTTAGCAATCTCATTAATGCCAACCCTCTGTGCAAGCTAAGAATTGCTTACAAATTGTCAAAAACTAATTAATGCATGTGCTCACAGGTTATATAACAGGAAAATATCCAACTTAGTTATTAAAACCCGACAAATGATGTTCAAACAGCTCACCCCATGTGCTTCCCACCACTTGCATTCTTATTCCAAGATCCCAACATAGACTGCATGTCCATCAAAGTAATGGAATTTGGATCCGTCTAAGAAGCCCCATTGAAAGCAACCGCAAATTATGCCAAAGCTATATCATCATCTATTATCCTAACTTGATTTTCACATAACGAATGCCAATTAATAAATTTTGTAGAAAGACAAGATGGAAGAGAATGTTTAAATTAAACAAATCGTGAGATATTTATATGATATAAGCACACCTCGGAACCTGTAAAAATTGCTGGTTCTTTAGCAACTAATTTAGACGCTGTAGTTGGATCTGTTGACAACTTGGTAAACAATTTCTTTACTTGCTCAACAATGTCCTCATGCTTCATAGCTCCAGAAGCAGTAATTACCTAAAATAGAAGACCAATGCTTAAGACTTCAATAAGCAAGTCAATAGAGTAAAATAATTGATGACAAAATGACGGCGAAGCAGCATGTAACCAACCAACCAACCAAGTAGACTTAACAATCAATATGAATATCACCTACCATTCTAGGCGCAGTGTAGTGTGTCGGTATATACTTTTAAAGATTATATTTGGTGATCGTCTTGATATTTTGAGCAAGTCCAAGAATGGTTTTTCCCAAAGGAGTGTGCTGAAAAGCAGTTGCATACAGATGGTCAGAAATTGCTTCGTCAGTTTGCCCTTCGACCTATAATAAATAATATACAAGCATCACAATAAAAAATGAAATAACTAATGACAATGCAATTAGAATTTTTTGTAAAAACAAAATATAGAGATGATTTAATTGATGAAATCACAAGACCACAAATGAATATGCAAAGGCATTCATCATTCAGAAAAACTGACTCGATCAGCATCTATTGGTACATCAATGCAAAGGGTGGAAAAAGTAAAGCACAAGGAGGTCAGTCACACTAGGGCATTTCTTTCAACTGCTCAAGCAACTAATAGCAATTAATAGAACTCATTGTATTCCTTTTTCTTAAAATCAAAACATTTTGATCATCCAACAACTCCTTAGTGTTCGCATCCCCTTGTCATTATTAAAACAATAACTACCTTAACAAACTATTATTGGTTCTTATTCCCCATATAACATAGGCTTTACCGTTTACCCTGTGAATCATGATGTGCCTTTTTCCTATTGACTATATTCTTTACTAGGATTAACACCAATTCTAATAATTCTCATACGCAATTTACGCCACCAAAGATTCATGTGGTCTATAGTGCAATGGCTTTTTACATCAAACAATTAGAATATAGAATCATTCCCGGAAAACAAATCAAATTATGAGGAAAATTGAAGCAAAACACAAACTTTATCAAAGAATGAATGTTACTACCTCCTCTATCTCCCTCAAAATGACATCACGCTACCGATTAATCCGATTCTCATCAAACTTAGAATTCTGCAGAATATCGGCCAATATATCCAATGCTTTAGGCATATCATTATCCATAACCTTAGCATAATAAGTAGTATGTTCCCTGGAAGTATAGGCATTGAGATGTCCCCCCATATTCTCAATCTCCTCCTCCAATTCCCTAGCAGTCCTCTTCTCAATGCCCTTGAATATCATATGCTCCAGAAAATGAGCAGTGTCGTTGGTCTGATTAGTCTTGAACCTGCTTCCGGCGTCGATCCAGACTTCGATGGTGGCGGTCTTGGTGGAGAGGTTGGACTCTGTGGCGACTCGGTAATTAATGAATAAAATGAGAAACTTCTACACATTGATCAATGTGGTTTTTTACAACCATATAGTACTCGACAAGTTCTATACATTGATCGGTTCGAATTATCGAAATGGGACCCGTGAGTACCTTCCAGTTCAATGAATACATATAGGGAAGCCTCATCCTATATATATCTTTTGAAGGCACCATCTCATTTCAAAGCAATCTGTACTTGTTCCTTAGAGCATCAATGTCAGTACGCATAGGGCATAGGGGTACTATGATAATTTTGCTATTTTATATAATATTTTAATACATATTTTTTCGTAAAAAGTCTAAAAGTTATCTCAAATAATCATCTTTTTTTCTCTACTTTTTTATCTAAAAAGTCAAAAAGTGCACTTATATAGTCCATCCCAAACAATTAGTGAAAGATTTGGTTCATCCTTAATTTGACAAAAATATTGGCTGTGTTTGGAGAAGCTCTCTAAACACATTTCCACCCATTGATTTCAGTGTGGTATTTGTTTTGAGTTTTTAAATTATAATTCCACACCCACTTTTGAAAACTCCTTTCTAGGCTGGAAAATTTGGCTAACCCGGACGTTTGGCCGATTGATTAGAATAGTGTTCGGTTTGTTTTTTTTTTCTTCTTTTTTTTTTGCACCTGTTATTTTTATATTTTAAATAAAAAATATTTCTAGAATTTTTTTAAATTTTTTTATGAGCTTTGAATAGGATTTTGGGTTATGTGTTTGGTTATGAGTTGTAAGTTTTTGAATTAAATATCATATGTCACATCATTCATTTCAAACTCAATTCAAAACTCTTTTCAAAACTTATAACCAAACAAATTTTCCACACTCAAATTATAATTCCAAAACTCACAAACTCAAAATACAACTCTATTCTCAAATCATATTTAGAAAATTCGACCAAACGCTACCTTTGTTTCTTCATTGATTTGATATAAGTTTGATAAAATGATTAAATTTCATTTCACTAAATTTTTTATTAAATTTCAATTTAATGAAAGATTTGATGAAAAATTGGAAATACTTATAGGTAGGAGGGGGGGTGTGTGTATATGTGAAAAAGGATATTAGCACATATTTTTATTTTTTTAAATCTTTTTTTAGTTATATTATCTTTTTATTTTTTTACATATTTATTCGTAAAAAATTAAAAAATATATTATCCCCAACAATCTTTTATTTTAAGTCCTTAACCAATGAAATATTATTAGTTGGGTAAACTACCAATAGGTCCTAATAATTGGACTTAATTCCCATCAAGTCTTATTGAAAATAAGTCTTAGTAAAATCATCGCTAAAAATAAATCTTTTGTGACTATTTTTTACATATGTCGCTAAAAATTAACAATTAGTGACTTTTTTTTTTGTCATGATTTTTATAAATTGTCACTAAAACTTACAATTAGTGACGTTTTTCTGTGACGAATTTTTTAAATTGTTGCTAAAAGTTGTGAATTAGTGACTTTTTTGTGACGATTTTTTTAAACTGTCGCTAAAACTTATAATTAATTACATTTTTTGTGACAATTTTTATATTGTCGCTGAAAATTAACTTATAATTAATAGTATTTAGTAAAAAATGTCATTAGTTATTATAGAACTTATTGGACAATAAATCCACTTATTAGGACCTACACGTAAGTCCCCCTTATTAGTTTTGTTGGACTTATTTATTTTGATGATTATTTTGATTCCTTGTTTGATTTATTTAGAAAAGAAAAATATATTGAAACTTATATTTTATTCCATTATTTTTTACCAAAATTCTTATACTAAATATATTTTTGGAGTAAATATATATGCTTAATCAAGTGATTATTACAGCCCAAAAACAGAGTCCAAATCAGCCCAGTACAGCAGTTCAAACAGTCCAGCACAACATTGACCGGACATCCTACCGGACGATCGGCCAATGACTTTTTGCCCAGTTTTGCTTCAGTTCAAATTTGCTTCTCACCAACTGTCAACCCAGCAATATCCTCGACATCCGCAGAAGTCATCCTTGACGACTGGACTCCACCCGACATGGGGGTGGACGTCCCTCCAGTCGTCTCTGTTGCCTGCGACATCTTGTTCTTCTTTGCATCAATCCAACCATGGCGACTGCGACATCGGTCAAGGATATCTCACCTCACGAGTTTGTGAAGGCTTACTCTGCCCAGCTCAAGCGATCAGGCAAGGTATAATGTCAAATTCTACACCGATAGTTTCTTTATTTGGATGCCATGAAAGTTTAAGGAAACAGAAAATTAGATTTTGGCTTAATAAATATAAATTGAAAATAATCTAGTTGAATCCAACTTGTCAATCTCCAATGTAAGTCAGACATAAATTATTGTTTAAAAAAAAATAAAAAGCCTTATGCATGTCTCAATTTACCCATCTTGTTGCTATCTTCTTCTGCGTGGTATTCGCACACTGATCATAAACATGTAATATTATTTGGATTGCTATGATGGATTTAGTATTGGACTTTGAACAGTCCCTTTTGCTAATGTTGCTTGTTTCCTTGCTTAAAACCTTGCATTTATTTTGGGACATGGCTATGCATTCCAATTATATGAAAAATGTGCAAATGTGGAGTCTAATTGTGGGAAAATTGGAATGATACACTAAACGTTAATATAAATGTTTGTGTGGATATATATATATATATATATGTTTCTATGTATTGTTTGTGTTGTTGATGAATGCTTTTTATAATCAGTAGATGTTTAAAGTAAAACATTTCTCTTGGTGAACACATTATGTACCGTATAAATGAAAATTATGCTTTTCCATTGTAATTTTGCTGCTTAAAGGAACATTATGATATGAAATTGATATTTTTTGAAGTGATACTGTTTGGGTTTCGGTAGTGCTGTAGATATCACAATTTTGCTTCCTCTTTTCTTTCATTGATTTTGAGCAGATGGAACTGCCTCACTAGACTGACATTGTGAAGACTGGTAGGTTCAAGGAGCTTGCCCCTTATGATCCAGAATGGTATTATATCCGAGCTAGTAAGCTCTCTCTATGGGTGAGTTAGTGTGTCGGTGAGCACATGCTTGTTCACAATTATGTTGGTGTTGCTTGAATGATTTGAAATTTGTTGGTCATTTATTGTGACTTAGATGGTTCCTGGTTGTTTATTATCCAAATTTTATGGCAGATTTCATGTCAAGGAAGATATACCTGAGATAGGGTCTTGGTGTTGGTGCCTTCCAGAGGATTTATGGTGGAAATAAGAGGAATGGAAGTTGTCTACCTCATTTCTACAAAAGCAGTGGGGCCGTTGCTCGTCACATTCTTCAGTAATTGCAAACGATGAACATTATTGACATTGATGTGAAAGGGTAAGCTAATGATTTACTTTTCGAATTATTTTATTTATTGACTCATTTATTTCTTGATTATGTGCTATATTAATATCCAGTTTGGTGATTATTAAGACGATGTTTTATCTTCGTTAGACATACATGTGAATCAGTTACAAGCAATATATAATGCATGATTTTCTTTAAGCATATATCTTATTGCTAGGTTGTCAATTAGTTCGCTAATTTATTATTTTATTTTATTTTATTTTTTATTTTTTTTGTGGTTTGGTTGTATCAGTGGGAGAAGAATCACATCCAGTGGCCAACAAGATCTTGACCAAATTGCTGGTTAGATTGTGGTTGCCCCTTGATCAAATGAATCAATGAGCTCTAATACTGATCATTTTGATAGTCTCTAGGTTTTAATTTTAGTTGGTTGAAGAGAAGTTGTTGTGTTTTTTTTTCAGAACAATTTTTTGGTCCCAACTGCTGAGTGTTTATGAACATGTTTCCATTTTGTTTTCTTTGGCCATTGATTTTTTTTGTGTTCCAAGTGTATTGCTATGCCATGGTGCGCGATGTCTGTTACTTGAGGCCTAAAATCCCTACACAAGCAATATGTATTGGGAAATTTTTTATTTATGTCACCTTTTAAGTTCCATTTGAGGCTTGGAATCTTGGTTGAAATTGGCTGAGAACTGCAAATTCATGGTTTATTTTTGTATGCTCACTGTGATTATCTCTGTATGCTCTAAATTCCACCGATCTAGTTAGAAGATCAGGCTTATCAATTCCAAGTTAAATTAAGTTATTTGCATACACAAAATGGCTGCCACAAGCAGTTATCACCCGTTGCTAACAAATGAAAGGTTTGAGGTTTTGATTTTGGCAAAAGTTGGGGTGGCATTGACCATGGTTCTTTAGCTTGTGAAACTAACAGAAGGATTCTTTAGCTTGTGAAACTAAAGAATAAAATGGAATGGAGGTTGATTAGGAAGATTAATTATAACTTGGAACATGATTTAGGGGTTGTTTGGGATGTCCTAAATAAGTGTACTTTTTTACTTTTTGAACTAAAAAGTTGAAGAAAAAAATATGATTGTTTGGGTTAACTTTTTAACTTTTTATGAAAAAAATGTGTATTAAAAAATTGTATAAATTAGTGTGTAGGGAAAATTAGGATTGGGAGTTGTGCAGCCGTAATTTTTGACTTTTGGTGAATAGTGATAGCTTTTTAACTTTTTGAGTAACTTTTTGACTTTTTGACTTTTTTGGGAGTTGCCAAACTTGGCTTTAGTCCTAATTTGGTCAAGATAGAACTAGATTGAAAACACAAAATCAAATTTCTATCACTAATTTGTGAACAAACAATCCCCAATTAAATTCTATATTATTCTTTTCTTGTAACCAAATACACCAAATTCATTTGTTTTTTCAACACATCACTAGCATATGACTCATGTGATCTCTCTGTCCTCGCTCTCTCTTTCTTTCCCACTTAAGATGTAAGCAAGGCCGGCCCTGGGCATAGGCCCACAAGGTCATAATCTAAGACCCCTCAAAATAGACCCAAAAAAGGGACTCCTCCTATTCTAGTTTAATATAATATATTAGATATATTTTAAGTTCAAAAAAAATTAAAGAAGGCCCAAATTAACTTAAAATAAATTGACTCATTAAAAAATTAAAAAACCCATTAAAAAAAAATAGTATTGTTATCCATTGAAAATAGACCCAAAAAAAGAGGCCTCTCCTATCTATACTATATATTAAGCAAAAGGGGGTTTTTAACCTCTAAGGCCTGTGGGTGCTTCAATATCTCAATCTGAATTTTCTAAATTTTTTATTAAAAAAAAAAACTTAGCATTTATTGATTTGGTTAAAATCTCCTGATCAGCATTTATTAACTTTTTTCAATCCACGTGTTTTTCTACATGCTTGCATTTATTGATTTGATCAAAATCCCCTGATCAGCATTTAAAATCCCCTCATACAAATAATTATAGATACAACCCGTGTATAGTTACTGCAGTACTCTTTTCAACTTCTCCCATATACTATGGTTAGTGATAAGATTATTAAATTATTTTTATCAAAAATCTTAAAAAACATAATTTATATATTAAAAAAAATCTAACACAAATATAAAATGTCTATAATTATCCCGTGCATAGCACGGGTGATATGCTAGTTATAGTTTAGTGTAATATGACCTATTTTGGGAAGTGGGTTATAATCCACTTCTCAGATTATAACCCACTTCTTCTCTCATAAAAAAGCTGCTTATAAGCAGCTTTTCACCAAAAAGCTGATTATAACCATCTTCCCAAAATAGCTCTATATTAAGTCCCAAAAAAATTAAGGAAGACCCAAATTATCTTAAAATAAATTGATCCATTGAAAAATTGAAAGACCCATTTAAAATAATTAGCATTGTCATCCACTGAAAATGATTTTGTAAAAAAAAAACTAGATTATGCTAGTATTATTAATTTATTTACTTTTAAAAATGTAAGAAGAACGAGAATCAAACGATACTTATTAGTTGATTATCGCCTTGGACTCCGGAAATATCAAGGCGGGCCCGGAGGGAAGTAGTTAATATGTGTAAATTAGTTGTTTCGTTAGTCGTCATGTTAATTGCCTGTAAATTGGGTGTAGATACCTCTTAATTAACCGTTGATCAATTAATTGTATTTTCAGATCTTGAGCTCTTGTAATTCGTCATTGGAAATTTTCTCTTTTATCCTTTGATACATCATTTGCTATCAGAGCCCAAGGCTCATTCCTTTGTTTTTATCCCTAGATATTGATCACATGAATTGAGAAGGATTTCTCTCTTTCAATTGTGAGAACTAGATTTCAACCCTAATTCAGCATTTGATTTTCATATCACTTACCTCGTGAGACTTGAATGGTGTTTTGAAGACCTAGCCTAGTGTCGAAGAGTTGATCAGTTGATTATAGTGGTTCGAGCCCTTAGTTGAACCACTTCGAGCAAGCAAGACTTACAATTTCTCAGTGCTTTGCGATTCACCAGAGATTGAACTTCAATTTCTAGTTTCAATCTCAGATTTGATTTCGCAATTTGATTTTGGTCTGTGAGTGGACTTTGCAATCTGATTTCGGCCTTTGATTCACATTCATGATCTATGAATCGACTTCGTTGTTGTGATTCTTATATTGCAACGAGAATCTGTTGAGTTCGACCTCACAATTCCTTTTTTCTTATTTCGATCTGACTTCACATGGATTCAACCTTGATTTGAGTTCCCGAACTGATTGCAATCTAGATTAGACTTCATGAATCAAGTTTTGACTTCAATTTTGTCTCTGTTTTGAGAAACAAATTTTGATCTTGATTCTGATCTAGATATGGCCTCGCAGCTCAATTTCGACCTAGCTACAAAGTCACGGATTGCATAATTGACCTGGCGATCGATTAGGAGTCTGATTTTGTATTGAATCATGATTTCAGACCTATGTTGGTGATTGTCTGAATTGCTGTGTGTCCTGCTGTTGTTTGTGTCTCCATTGCTGTGTGTCCTATGTTGGTGATTGTCGGTTCATATTTTTTTCTATTTTTAGTGATTTTTAAAAATATTTTAATGATTTTTTTTAAAAAAAACTTTTTGGATGCACTTAATCTTGAAATACTTAAAAAGTATAAAATTTATACAAAAATCTTTAAAAAATTCACTGAATACAACAAAATACGAAAATATATTGAATTTTTGTATGTTTTATTTTATATTTTTTTGTATTTAGTGAATTTTTTATTTTTTTTTTCACAAATATTTTATTTTTTAAGTGCATCTAGATTAGACGTGTCTAAAAAATAAAAAAATTAGATAAAATATTTTTAAAAATTTCCAAAAAAAACTCAATTTTCAAAAACAGTGTAAACCAAACAATGCAAATTTGTTTGGACCAGTGTTTTTTTCATAGCCTTGAGTGTAGTGTTGCTTGTCTCAGTCCAAGTTGAATATACATTTGTTTTCCAATATCAAGAATTGATGGCTCAACAAGGTAGGGGAAGAAGAGGAGGTAGGTAGAGGTTTTGCTGCGAATTTGGGAGAAACAGAGGATTGGGAGGAACAATGGGAATTCATATCAAAGAGATGAAATTGCCAAGTTGAGAAGGCGAATTGTCATGTTGACCGAAATGGTGCGACTCTTTGAAGCATTGACACTCAAAATAGGGTTGTAGCAATGTCGGACACGTATGTCCCTTTATTTGATTAATTTTGTTTCTAGGGACACGCCAATTAGTTTTTGTCTTATCTTCTTTAGTGGTTTTGATGGATGTTGCATGTTTATTACTTTCTGTTTATATTTAAATAATTAATAGATCTTTCATAGAGAAAAACAATAATAAACGATAAAAGTTAACTTAAGAGTGGGGTTTTTTTTTTTTAATATCGAATTAGTGTTAGTTTTTGTTAATTTTGTCAGTGTCCATGTCCCTATTTTTTATAAATCACCGTGTCCGTGTCTGTGTCCGTGTCCACATCCATGTCCATGCTTCTTAGGTGCAACGTTTGTAAGCTCCTACCGATGATAGTGATGCTTCCAAATATACCAAGAATGCTCACTGTTCTTTTGAGAATTCTCTTGGTGGTCCACAATGTTGCCAAGCTAATTCAGAATGTTTCAAATACAAATGGAGATCAACATTAAGATCGAGCTTCCTAAATTCCATGGAAGTCTCAATCTGGATCAGTTTGTGGACTGGCTCAAAACTATTAAACATGTTTTTCAGTATGTCGATGTTTCTAATGAGAACGTGAAGTTAGTGACAATTCGTCTCAAGGGAAGAGCTTATGCTTGATGGAAGCAATGGCAAGTGAATAGGCAACGCCATGGCAAGGTGTCACACACCAGCTGTGCAGAAGCCTTGCCAATAGATATGTAGGTATGTGTGGCGCTAGTTAACTCTCTTCACTAGCCTGCCAATAATAATACTCAAAGGGTTTGCAAAGACAAGCAAACACAATACTAATTAGTTGATGACCAATAAGTTTGGAGACAAGCCACAAGATAGCAAGTAGCAAGCTAAAATTAAAGCAAGCAACACTAGAAAAGCTTTGTACAGTTTAAAGGCGAAATGAACTTTTCATTGATCAAAAGAAGGCATTACAATAGTTGAACAATGCACCAAAAGTGCTACAAAAGTTGCCTTACCATTGGCTACGTTGGGATACTTGAAAGGCACAAGTGATTTGGTTCAACACTTGGGTACCCCTTCCTTAATATAACTTGTTAAACCATTTCCTAGTTGGCAAGAGGAAACATCCATTATGTTTGAAGAGTCATAATGAATTTTTAAAAATTCTACAAAAAAAGAAAAATTACAATATTTGGACCCAAAACACCTTTAATACTAAGGTATTTACATAAAAATTGGCCTAAAGTTATTGCTGGGTAGGCAAGTGTGTGGCCTATTGTGGCTAGGCTGCTTCATGGCATGCCTTAGACTGTCTTACACCATGCCTTGGGCTTTGGTTTGCACTTGCACGAATAACTTCTTGGGCATATTTTTGGCTCTCCAAAAGGCACAAATGAGTGTGGCATCAAGGTGTTAACCCTTGCATGGGCGCACCTTGACAGTCTCCTCCACTTGAACGGTGCCCTCGACGACTTTGCCCAATAAGTATCAATCTCGTCTTGAAAAGCCAAAGAGTCTGCTTCCCGTCCCAGCTGATTGCTTCATCTCCAAGGCCTCTCCATTTCACCAAGTATTGTCTTTGTTTCTTTTTGGAAACCATTTTCACCCGATCGGCCAAGATAGATTCAATAGACTTTTTTCCTGCTTTGGCTATGATGGTTTGGTGTTTCAGCTCATTTCAGGTTGGACCTTCCTTGTCTGGATAGTAAGGCTTCAAATAACTCACATGGAAAACCGGGTGCACTTTCAGCCAAGATGGAGCATCTATCTTGTAAGCATACTTGCCAATTCTTTTCAAAATGGTTACTGGTCCCTCATACTTGCGCACTAACCTTTTGTCTCTTCCCCTCATGAACTTGCGTTGCTCAGGGTTGAGCTTGACAAGAACTTGATCCTCAACTCTAAACTTAAGTGGCATCCTCTTTTCATCAGCCTATTTCTTCATTTTACTTGCTGCTTTGGTTTCTCTTCCATTTCTTAGCAAATTGGTAAGCCCTGGGAGACTTTCCTTTAGAAGGTCTATCCACTGTGTGGGGCAACAGTGGCTGCTGTCCATTCACTATCTCAAAAGCACTCTTGCCCCATAGAGCTACTCTTTTGAGAGTTAAAGCATAACTGTGCTACATCAAGAAGTTGCACCCAATTTCGTTGATTAGCATTGACAAAGTGGCGCAAATACTCCTCAAGCATACAGTTAAAGCGTTCAGTTTGTCCATCTGTCTCCAAATGGTAGCTTGATGAAGTATTAAGTTGTGACCCAAGCAGCTTAAATAACTTCATCCAGAAGTTGCCAACGAAACGCAAATCTCGGTCACTAATAATGCTTTTAAGCACACCTCAATATTTAACAATGTGCTTGAAGAAGAGTTGGGCAGTCTCCTCTGCTGAAACATACTTTGGGGCAACTACAAAGGTGGCATATTTGGAGAACTGGTCCACAATAGTCAAGATAGTCCCGATGTCTCCCACTTTAGGCAGTCCAATGATGAAGTCAAGTGATACACTTTCCCACGAACGTTTAGGCACGGGAAAAGGTTCAAGCAAGCCTGCTTTCTTCTTATGTTCAACCTTGTCTTGCTGTCAAGTGAGACAAGTGCGAACATATTCTTACACGTCATCACGTATCTGGGGCCAATAATATCCTTGCTTCACCAAGGCCAATGTTCGCTCTCAACCCGGATGTCCTGCCCAAAGTGTGTCATAGCACTCCCTAAGAAGTGTCTTTCTCAAATTACCAGCCCTAGGTTCAAAGATGCTGTTGCCTGTTGTCATCAGAAGTCCATCATGCACCCAAAATTGGCGAGTCTTGCCATTTTGACAAGGTTCATAAGATTCTCTGCCATAGCATCCTTGTCTAGATGAGCCTTGATTTTTTCCTCGATGCTGGTTGAAATGGAAGTAAGTGAACATACTTGATGGGACACGGCAAGCTCCGCCTTCCTACTTAGTGCATCAGCAACATGGTTGGTGGCACCAGCCTTGTATTCTAAGGCAAAATCAAACTCTGCCAACTTTTCTTGCCATCGTGCTTGTCGTGCGCTTAGCTTGGGCTGTGTTAAGAAATGGATAACTGCCGTGTTGTCAGTCTTTACAACAAACCGTGAGCCCAAGATGTAGTGCCTCCAAGTCCTTTGACAATGCACTACTGCAAGCAAGTCTTTCTCATGAGCTGGATATCTTCGCTTGGCATCATTGAGCTTCCTACTCTCATAGGCAATTGGGTGACCATCCTGCAAAAGAACACCACCCAAAGCAAAATCAGATGCATCAGTTTGTATCTCAAAAGCTTTACCTAAGTCTGGTAGAGCAAGAACAGGCTCTTTTGACATAGCTTTTTTCAAGGCTTGAAAGGCTTGTTGGCACTTTTCTGCCCAAACATATGGCTTGCCCTTCTTTAGCAACTCTGTCAATGGGGAAGCTAGTCTTGAGTAACCTTCAACAAACTTGCGATAATAATTAGCTAACCCAAGGAATGACCGCAACTCCAAGACATTAGCGGGTGGCTGCCACTCTTGAATAGCCTTGACCTTCTCTTGGTCCATTTTGATGCATCCATGCTCAACAATGTGCCCTAGGAACTTAATCCTCTCTTGGGCAAAAGAACACTTCTCTAGCTTGACATAAAGATTGTGCTCCCTTAACTTGGACAATGGGGGTGTTTGGTGGAGCTTTTTTGAGCCAACTTATGGCTTCTAGCTTTTAAAAAGTTATTTTGGACTGTTTGGTTAAACTTATTTCAAACCGCTTCTGATTCTAACAACTTATTTTAAGTCAAAAAAGCTGATTCTGAGAAGCTGTTCACTCCTTACTTCTGATTATCAGCTTCTGCTGTGGACATGTTAATTCACGGTTATACTCTTAGATTTTTTATTTTTTTATTTTTTTAAAAATAGAAAAAGACACAAACGGACTATAAAATATTATTATTATTTTTTATGAGAAATGTAGACAAATAATGAATAATAAAAAATAAAAGTTAATTAAAAAAGCTACTTTACAGCTTATTTAACAAACACTACTTAACAACTTAAATCTATAATCCAACAGCTATACCAAACAGATTAACAACTTCTGATTAAAGTCATAATCTATAATCTGTTTTAACAGCTACACCAAATAGGACCAATGCTTTTCTGAGATGTTCCACGTGCTCTTCTAAAGTGGAGCTATAAATGACAATGTCGTCCAAGTATACTACCACGAATTGGTCTAAGTACTCTTGAAAAACTTCATTCATCATGGTGCAAAATGTTGCTGGGGCATTGGTTAAGCCAAATGGCATGACTAAGAACTCATAGGAACTATAGCGAGTAACATATGTGGTTTTAGGCTCGTCTCCCTCCGCAATTCTTACTTGATAGTACCCCGATCAAAGATCTAGCTTTGTGAAGTACCTCGTTTTGCTCAATTGATCAAATGAATCTGCAATTAGGGGAAAAGGGATACTTGTTCTTGATGGTTAGCTTGTTGAGTGCCCGATAATCCATACATAAGCAAAGACTACCATCATGCTTCTTTTGAAATAAGACAAGTGCACCAAATGGGGCCTTGGATGGCCTAATGAAGCCTGCTTCTAATAACTCTGTAAGCTGCTTCCTTAATTCATTCAACTCACGAATAGCCATTCTATACGGTGCACAAGCTGGTGACTTTGCCCCTGGCACTAACTCAATAGCAGGATCCACACCTCGGCGTGGAGGCAACTCCTTAGGCAACTGTTCAGGCATAACATCTGCAAATTGCCTTAAGACCTTCTTGACTGTGGCTGGGACAAGAGTAGACTCAAGAGCTTCATTCAACTTCAATGCGGCAACCCAAGTTTGTTCACCATGCCTAACACCTCTCTTGAGTTGCATAGTTGAGACAAACCAGTCACTGTTGTTGGTGGCCATAACAAGAATAAGACATGGCTTATCCCCATAACACACATACTATTAGAATAAGGTATGACTGCCGTCTTTGTGCTTCTCAAGAAATCCAACCCAGGGATCGCTTGGAAGTCATCCATGAGTACTACGGTAAAATCTACTCTTTCTTCCTAAGTGCTGACCTTCAAATGAACAGATTTTGCAAACCCATAGATGGGCTGCGTTGCCGAGTTAACCGCCTTGATGTGGTTGCCATCCTTCTCTAAAGATAGCCCAAGTCTTTCAACTTCCGTCCCAGCAACAAAGTTGTGGGTGGCCCCTGTGTCAATCAAAGCACGGAGGGGCTTCCCATTGAGTTTTACATCCACAAACATCAAACCTTTGTTGGATGACTTGCTCTTGTTCAACTTGCCTGATGATTCCCCACTATACATGGGTTTCTTCCCTTTGCCTTTATCTTTAGACTCCATAAGCTGTTTAGGATCCGAATGCTTGCCTACTTTGCCACTCCTAGCATTCTTCTTAGGCCTTTTTGTAGAAGCCTTCTTCTCCATGGCATTCATCATATGAAAGGCTCCCACTCTAGAGCCAGCTACCTTAGAACCCTTGCCACTTTGCCTAGACTGCACGTCTTCTTCCTCGCTATCATCGTCACTTGGTTGAGAGACATGGTCAGGTACCGCTGCTAAAGCATTCAAGGCACACTTTTATGGACATTCAGATAACCAATGTGGCCTATTGCATAAGAAACAAGAGATAGGGCCCTTTACTTTGCTTGTAGAGAATTGTTGAGGGGCTTTTGCCTTGTCACCATAGCTCTTCTGTTGCCATTGTCCTCCACCCGAATGGGTTTTGGATGTAGAAGTGTTGGCTCCTCCATTCTTAGGTTTGCCATAGTCTTGGGACTTTTCACCTCTCTTACTCTTGCTCGGGGAACCACTATCCCCGTTGCTTAGGTTCGGCGTAGTCCGTAAGGCACTTAGTTGCTACTTGTGCATGGGCTAAATCTTGCACTCTTTGCCTTTGAAGTTCAACTCTAGCCTATGGCTTCAATCCCTCAAGAAAGAAGAAGAGTTTGTTTTTCTTTGACATGTCTTTGATGTCTAGCATAAGCCCAGAGAATTGTTTCACATAATCTCTTATAGTGCCGGTGTGTGTGAGATCCCACAAAGCACGCCGGGCATTATACTCAACATTTTCAGGGAAGAATTGGAGTTTAAGTTCATACTTAAATTGCTCTGAAGTCTCAATTGTGCATAAGTTGCGTTGCATCTCATCATGTTTAGTCCTTCACCACAACTTGGCATCACCGGACAAATACATTATGGCCATAGAAATCCTTGTCTCCTCAGCTTCAGCTTTCACAGCTTTGAAATATTGCTCCATGTCGAAAAGAAAGTTGTCTAACTCCTTGGCATCTCAGGCGCCACCATAGGCACGGGCCTCGGGCACACGCACCCTAGGGAATTCCATGCCACCACCAGGTGCGTTGCCAAAGGCACGGGTAAGAACACCAACCCAGCCACTAAGATCTTCAATCTCTAGCTTGAGTACAGTGACAACATCCTCCCAATCTTGCCCTTGAGTAAGGCCATGAGTTTTCTTAAGATCATGAACCGTTGCTCAAGGTTGGCTAATGAAGTTGCCAAGGCATCCATATTGTCCATACGTTGCTCTAAGAGCTTAATTCTCTCCCTTTGCATGTAACGCCCTCAAAATAAACCCATAATACTATACATTCAAGATACGAGAAAGAGATATTATATTACAATCATCAGAGTATTCTTACAAAATGTATTACAAGTTGACAACAAAAGTAACTGCCCTACAGGCTTACAACTTTCCAAGTCAATACTTGGTTACAAAAAAAAAAAGAGTACTAGCTCAATTACATGTTAAGCCTTTGGCTTGAATTTACATGTAATACATCAAAGAAAGCAAAACAACAAAACAGTCTACCTGTCTCTAGCCTCCCAAGCTAGGTCCTTGGAGGTGGCATACCATCGGTACCTGAAAATGATGTCCCATATAGGGTGAGCCATAGCCCAGTAGAAATATACTAAACCAACTATAAACAATGACTAAAATAATAGCATTCAATAGACGGTCCACACTTATATTCCAACTTATATCATATTACAGTTTCATGACAATCATGTCCATGTTATATTTCATCTTCTATTCCTTATTTGACATTAAGTTTGAAAACAAGGCTCAGAGTCTGGCCAAATAATTTAATGAGATTATAACTCATCACTAAAATACTTTCGAAATTCATTATGGATACACATTTTGGTGCTGTATCAATAACACATAAAACCACTTTCATACTTCACAAATGATAATGATATATATTTTAGTGCTATATCAAATCAAACAAACACTTTCATACTTCACAATTGATACAAATTTTAGTGCTGTATCAATCTCAAACAAAATCCGGTTTAGAGGTCCATCCCCTATCTTCCAATAAACCGTGGAGTACATCCCCCATCTCCTCCCACACAATACAATGTATATAAGCAATTATCATATACAAATTTAATCAATCAAGACAAGTGATACACATTGTAGTGCTATATCAATGTCAAACAAAACACTTCTATAATTTACAAATGATACACATTGTAGTGCTGTATCAATCTCAAACAAAATCCGGTTTAGAGGTCCATCCCCTATCTTCCAATAAACCGTGGAGTACATCTCCCATCTCCTCCCACACAATACAATGTATATAAACAATTATCATATACAAGTTCAATCAACCAATACAAAATTTGATGTATTATACCAACCGCTATATTCGATAGCATACCCAATGGATTAGTTTTAGTTTGCCTGATCATCATGCATTGTCTACAACAATCAAGACTATCCTCCACCGATAGCCCAAAGCAGTTATTTCTAAACAGAAAATAAATGCACAAAATGGATAAAGTATCAACATTTTCTCTAGGTGAGCGATAAATTAATCCAACAACCCCCTTTGATCCCGTACCTTTCCAATTTGAATATTTCCTATTCAATTTCTCATTTCCCTAAATTAATTATACAAATTGATTTATCATAACAATTAGGGCTTTTTCCCATATTCACAACACCAACCCTAAGGTTCTGTTTTTCATCAATAATCCAACACCAAGTCCATTTTTCAATGTATTACATACATAAAGGTTTATATGTTTGAAACCCCATCTTTTGAAAATTACATAAAGACCCCAAAACCTTCTCAAAATTACCCAACAACCCCCAACATATCAAAATGCCAAAATTTAAAGACAAAGCTCATAAGATGGAGTAGAATATCCCTACCTCGAAGTTAGAGCTCAAACGGAGAAGAAGACCAAACTCAAAGTGCTCCAAACTCCAAACTTTTCGGATCAAAACGTAGCCCTCGACGATCAACACACTTTTTGTAAAGGCCAAATGGTAGGAGAACACTCTAACTAGATCAATCCCAAGAGAGAAGGGAGATTCTAGAGAGGGGAGCTCTCAAAAGATATTTTGGGAAAGTAAGAGAGAGAAAAGAAAAGTGAAAAGTGATTCAAAAATGCCCAACTACCAACTGATATACGCATGACCCGCTCGAGCGGATAATAGAACGCTCGAGCGTCAAGCACAAAAAACTGGACCCGCTCGAGCGCAAGAAGGCCTGCTCGAGCTCCAAGACACAAGAATAAAATACATCTGCTCGAGCGCGAAAACCAGTTCACTCGAGCGTAGATTCTCCTCTCCCAGTATTTTCACAGACAATGAACACCCCGCTCGAGCGCCAACAGACTCACTCGAGCGCGACCCGCTCGAGCGTAAGGAAACCCGCTCGAGCGTGAAAAACGCATCTGCAGAAGTTTTGCAGAGGCACAGATACTGGAAGTGTGAAAACTCCGCTCGAGCGTGAAATGGTCCACTCGAGCGGACAACCAAAAATCTGGGCAACAAGGAAAGGGACTAAGGCTCAACCAACCTATTCGAAACACGCCAAACACATCTTAAAACTCAAACATATGGAATTAAAGGATGACAACAAGACATACAACCACCAACTCCACG
Organism: Camellia granthamiana; assembly: GCA_036172215.1. Classification (NCBI taxonomy): domain Eukaryota; kingdom Viridiplantae; phylum Streptophyta; class Magnoliopsida; order Ericales; family Theaceae; genus Camellia; species Camellia granthamiana. The sequence continues at coordinate 160,202,712 of CM069907.1, read as the reverse complement.
GGACGTAAGTCCAGAATACAGCAAATAAGGAGAGGGAAACCGGGATCGCTATATTGCATGGGTTGATGTTGCCAAGAGCATCCATTTAGAAAGCCAATAATAGAGAAAGCCAAATAGACTGGGCTCTGATACCAACTGTCACACATCGGCTGTGTAGAAGGCTTGCCAATAGATATGCAAGTGTATGTGGCGCTAGTTAACTCTCTTCACTAGCCCGCCAATAATGCTCAAAGGGTTTGTAAAGACAAGCAAACACAATACTAATTAGTTGATGAGCCAATAAGTTTGGAGACAAGCCACAAGATAGCAAGCAACAAACTAAAATTAAAGCAAGCAACACTAGAAAAACTTTGTACAATTTAAAGGCAAAATAAACTTTTCATTGATCAAAAGAAGTCATTACAATAGTTGAACAATGCACCAAAAGTGCTACAAAAGTTGCCTTACCATTGGCTAGGTCGGGGTACTTTAAAGACGCAAGTGGTTTGGTTCAACACTTGGGTACCCCCTCCTTAATATAGCTTGTTAAGCCATTTCCTAGTTGGCAAGAGGAAACATCCACTATATTTGAGGAGTCATAACGGATTTTTAAAAATTCTACAAAAAGAGAAAAATTACTATACTTGGACCCAAAACACCTTTAATACTAAGGTATTTACATAAAAATTTACAAGACAAAAAGATGACATTTGACCCTCCAAAAGTTGGCCTAATGTTGCTGCTGGGCAGGCAAGTCTGTGGCCTACTGTGGTTGGGCTGCTTTATGGCATGCCTTGGGCTGTCTTGCACCATGCCTTGGACCTTGGCTTGCACTTGCACTAACAACTTCTTGGGCATGTTTTTGGCTCTTCAAAGGGCACAAATGAGTGTGGCATCATGGTGTTGACCCTTGGATGGGCACACCTTGACACAAGGGCAAGATCTAAGAGGGAGAAATAAAGAAACTCAAGAAGCAATTCTTGCATTTCAATTACTTGCAAACCTTTTACAAGAACTTATATAATCTTAAGCAACATGGAGCCTTGAGGAGTACACAAAAACATTCCACCAACTTCTTGTTAGAGTTGGCCTCAATGAGAGTGAGGAACAAATAGCTGCAAGATCTATTAGCAACTTGGAGCCTTATATTCAAGATGTGCACGTTCTACACACTTTGTGGTCCATCTTCAGGCCTTACAATAGAGCTTTGACAGTTGAGAAGCAACAAAGCCAAGGTGTTTATAGGATAAGACAACACCTTCGAGGGCATATCCAAGGTGGTTTTAGGCTGGGCTAATCCACTGCCTGCTTCCAAGGCTAGTCCTTAGTCTTTCATCGAATAGTGTGGATGGGTCTGCCTCGGTGAAAATTTAACGCACTAATGGTGTTTTCAGAAGCCGGAATTCACCCCAAAGTTGTGGTTTTAAGTTCTTTTAAGTGTGGAGACCTGGGTCATAGGTCTTTGGATTGTCGCAAGACTTTGGGCAACAACCAGAGCAAAGTGCTTCCTATTGAGAAAGAAGTGAAACAAGATTGCAATGATGACGTTCTTATTTATGACCAACCATCTAATGGAGAGTTTAGAGGGGATAGTGAGGAAGATGGACTTGCTTGATCGGTCGTTTTTCAATAAAAAATAAAGAACTAAACAAAATACTAATTCAGTAGAACAGTGGATTGTCCAGATATCGAACCACGAGGACTTTGGGTTGAGTTGTATCAATTCGATTGGCAATTTCTAAATTAATTTGAAGAAGAGAGGATGATTGATTTTTACTAATGAGAATTTAAATTAAAACTAAATTAATTACAATTAAAAAGAGTTGTTCCGAATTGGAAGAGAGACTTAGGATCTCGAATCCAGTATTAATCGCATATCACGTAATTTAAACACCCAATTCTAGTAAATCAATGGCCCGGATAATAATGATGTATCTTCGCTACAACCTGCGATAACATCGCCAAGAGGATGAGTATATTCAAAACGTAGGCACGAATCATCTTTGGTTGGTACGAATCGTCCACACTAAACTAGGGTTACGACACAACTCATCTTCCCTAAGCATGACTCACCTCACAGTTTGTATATACAAAAAAGTAAAACAATTGCATCATCATGCATTCTCAATCACAGAAATTGAATACATAAATCGAATGAAAAGATTGTTTGAATAAAATATCTAAAAGCAATCATACAATGATTATCCAATTCCAAAGAAAAACTAGAATTAAAATACAAAATTACATGATACTTTATTAGAGTTTCATCTCAATCTTAAGAAGAAAGCTTAGATACTCATGGAGAGATTAAACACTTTGAAGGTTGAAGAGAACGCCATGGATTGATGATTGTTCTTCTTCTCTAGCTTCTAGTAGACTTCTCTAGGGTTTTGGATCCAAAAACAAGTGCCCAAAATCTCTTTTTATCACCTCCAATCAATTTTGAGTCAAAAACGCGTGCATGCAAAACAAGGCAAATCCACTCGTGCGGTTTAAATATTCTGCTCAAGCGGATCAACCTAGAGGCGAAACTTGGTTCAAGAAAATCCGCTCGTGCGGATTGTGAATTCCGCTTGAGCGGATCTATTCAATCATGGATTTTCACTCTTTTTGCAATCCTTTTGTGTCTAGAGTGATATTACCCTGAAAAGGAAGAAAAATACTTTATTGTATCAAATATCATAAGCTAAAAGACTAAAAATATAAGCTAGAGAGTTTTAAAGTGTAATATTTTGGCTCAGATCACTCCCCCCCAACTTACACATTACTAGTCCTCGAGTAAAGCAAAACAAAACAAAACAAAACCAAACCTATCTGAGCCACTTTTGTAGGGATCACGATTACATTTAGTATATGCAACAAGTCTTTTAAACCACAAGGTTACCCAAGTGGATGAGTGAAGTCTCGTGAGGGTTTCTAGAGATGGTATCCACAAACATCATACTTGATTGAAGGAATTGAAATTTAGCACAGGTTTATACACAAATACTTGGCACCACTCCCTTTTCATCAAAACCAGCCCCTTACTAATGATCAATTTCAAGCAAGCAAGTCAGATGGATCTTCAAACTATTCACGAGCCCATAAATATGCAAACAAACAGCATCGAATCACAATCAGATGGAATGTATCACATGTTGCTTTCGTGTAAAGTGAGATTTGGTGTGGAGTGAAAGGCAACATCTCTTACTTATGTACTAACTCCCAACAAACTAAGTGTCTTGAATCTTTGAAATCAAACATGGGTCCCAAATTTTCTTTTCTTTTTCTTTTTTTCCTTAATGAATGAATCTTTTAAGTTTTCTAACTAACCCATGTAACAAGTTTTAGGCCAATGACTCTCAATCTAGATGAATCTAGAGCACTAGGTGTAGAGACACCCTAACTGGCTTAATAACTCGACTTAAAAATGCTACATTGTACAATGTCTAGGTCCCTTAAGCTTTCTAATTAACCTTTGTAGCAAGTGTTAGGCCAATGACTTCCAATCCAGATGGACTTAGGGCACTAGGTGTAGAGACACCCCAACAGGCTTAATAACTCAAGTTAAAAATGCTACAAACCTAAACTAGTCAATTTTTTTTGTTTTTTGTTTTTTGTTTTTTGTTTTTTTATACAAGAACCCATGTTAATCTCTCAAAACCTAAGTAATCATAAGCAGTTGGAAGCAACACATGATTGGAAATGTCGGCTTCAACTACCATAACCAAATGTGTGCATGTAAGTGCACAAAGTGACTAGTGATACTAACAATCCTCATGCAATGATACCGAAATGAATTTATATTTCATAGGTTATGAATAACCCAAAAATATCTAACTCACGCACCATCAATCGAAGGCCTAAGCAAACTAGGACGGTCAAAACGGTAAAGAGTGTAGTACAACCATATTCACATATGAACTCTATAATAAGCATAAATCCCATTGACCAAGCCTAAGTGCAAATATATGACAACAATGTCAACAATCCCCCCCTTCCCCCCTCCCCCAAAACCCCCAACTAAACATGGCAATGCCCTTACTGGCAAATAACAAGGAAATTAATCGACCAAGAGAAGAAGAGAAGAGCACCAAAGTAGTCAGAAGTGGGAGAAGAGCAAGTGAGAGAAACACCCCTAATAGTGGAGCACAATGACCTGCAATGGAAGACCTGATATGCCACATGAGAAAATATATATACGAGAAGATAGGAGGTGCAGAGTAAGGAAAGTTAAACAAATATATATATATATACAAACTCGACAAAAAATAAATCAAACAAAAGAAAGAGAAAAGGGAAATATCCATAGTGTGGAGAATAGTGATAGCATAGCTTGTGAAAAACAGAGCAAGGAAGAGTATGGTGTCACTGAGGCGACGGTGGTGGTGATGGGTGGTACTCCGCAAAAGAGAACGCATAAGAGCCTACATATCAACAAAGGACTGCTACATATATGCCTGAAAGGCATCGTAACGCTGCTGAGAGGTCCCGATAAGCTGAGAAATCGGTCTGAAGGGCATCAACATATTGTTGAAGGTAGATGTGCTCATGATGAAGGGCCTTATAATCAGCACAAGTTATAAAGACGGGTGCAGGAGGATCAGTAGGAGCGTTGGCAGCAACGCCATGTGTAGGATCGGCCATGGGAACATCATCACCCAAACCCTCAGGGTCAACATGGGTGGCGGGAGGCTACATTTGAAAAGGTGGCATGCGAGACAAACTGTGAAGCTAAGTCTGCTTGGTATACTGCAAGACCTCCATGACCTCCTCCTTAGGATCAAACTGATAGCTTGAGTGACGGCGGAAGAGGTGAGTGATCAAGTTGGTGAATGGAAGAATCCAAGTTTGAGAGCTCTGGGTTTGCTTGATTTGCACATTTGTCATGATTTCGTATCTGATCCCAAATAAGCTGCGTGACATCGACCCAAAATTTGAACTTAAAGTTATAAAGAGCCCAAATAAAAGCACCGCGACACTCCTCCTTATATCCCAAAGGAATGATGTTCTGCCAGAAAATGACATCAATTAACCAAAGCCGGGGTGGCAAATTGTGGCGGTGAACAAAAGTATGACTAGCATCACCCACACTGTCTAGAAAGTCAGTCTGTATGAGATGAGTGACTAGCAGTTTGTCATCATAGTCTTGGAATGAGGAGTTGCGGAGATGTGTGCGGTGGCACCCAAGGATAGTGGCCAAGTCCTCGGGATGGATGGTGAGGGTAATGCTGTCGACTATGATCCTCAAACAATTACGGAAATCGGGATTTGTAAACATATTTTGATAGAACTGCTGGACAAGCTGGGGGTAGGCGGGGACATCAACCTGACATATTCCCAAAAGTTGACGGGCTGCCAAGTTGCTGACCGTCCAACTAGTGAGGCATTAAATCGGAAATAGTCGAGATCGAACTCATGGTCAAGAAGACTCCTCTTACACCTAAGCAAGAAAATGAAGATAATGATTGTGTACCAATATCTTTTACACCACTTGCAACATTGACGGCTGCATTTACAGTATGACCATTGATAACGGTGGTTGCAAGAATGTAGTTGTCAATAAGTAGTTAGAAAGTTGAACCTCAAGGTTGAAGATCATCGTTCGTCAAAAAAAAAAAAAGAAAAGAAAAAAAATGGTTGAAGATCATCCTCATCCTTATTTCCTTTTGTGGTTCTAGGTGGGAAATGAGATCAAAGTTAGTAAATGATAATCTATGTTACATGGGCTCATCTATTTCCTCCCAGCATACTTGTGTCCACCAGATATGACATGGGTAAGGAGGGTGTGGGATGTGTCCGACACTCATATTTAATTTAGACACTTAGATTCTTTAATTTGTTACAACATATGAAGAAGAAAAAACTCACATTTGCTAGTAAAACAATATTTTTTGCCTCACATGAATTAGATATAGAAATTTTGTATTTTTCCTAAATCCGATTTAATTTGTAGTATATTTTCACATAATTTACAACATCTCATACAAAAATATTATATTATATAATATGCAATATATATGCGTATATGACGCATCCCGGTACTCATCCAATTTTGGATACGTATCCCAAGATCCTAAGATTTAAATTTATGAAAGTCTGACACTTAGATACACACCTTCAGCCGACACTCCTATTCGATTCCATGTAGGTTAGATGATAATTGATATAGTTTTGTATTCTCAAGTACTTTGATGAGGTACCACACTATCAGTTATCTCACACCATAGCATTTTTAGAATATGTACGTGTACCAAGAAAAGCCATCCTTCACAGGCAGAAATGTGGTTGAGCTCAGCACTGATCCCAAAATGCGACTTCAATAGTACTCTTCCAATTGGTTTTTTTATTTTTTTTATTTTTATTTTTTATTTTTTATTTTTTATTTTTTATTTTTTATTTTTTATGCCAATGTTCTATTTTTTACTCTTCCAATCTTATTTGCAATGAACAAATAAGAAACAAATAAGATTCTCCAAGTAGTTATTTACGTTAAATAGTACAGGGGTATAGCAAATTTACGGTCTCAATTACAGTACAACACTGTGTTGCATCCCCACCCCCCACAAAAGGTAATAGACCCGTGAGTTTAAAAATGTGAACAAGATGTTCAACCCACTTCTCTCCTCTGTCATCACTTTCTTTTCAAGAGTGTTCCTGTTTGGCATTTTGTTTTTGCGTTAACACCGTCATTATTTTCTTTTTGGTTGGAAATGTTCCTTCCATTGTATTCAAGCATCAGCCAATTGACAGTCTAGTTCTTTTATTTTAACACTTTTTGGTTGTTAAGATCCCTTTTCTGGCTGCTGGAAATACCTGAATGTCAAGAGAGGGAAGGGAGAATGAAGGGAACTAGTCAGAAAAAAGCTTTCCACTATACTATTAGCATCATCTTATGTTAAATAGCTATTATTACTACTGTCACGTATGTTTCTTATAGAAGGTATTTCGCAAATGCATAATTTTATGGATGCTTTTTACCAAAATAAATAAATGGCTGCAGATCATCAGGCTTGCAAGGAAGTTGCCAACTGGTGATGTGAGTGCACTGAGGGTTGATGCAGCCAAAGAACAAGAGGAGGCACTGGATGAAGATGACCTGACTTAGCTTATCATGCCTGCCAACTCATCTTGCTTGATCTGTGTTACTTTTTTACAAGTGTGTATTTTCCTGTGTATATGCAAGATATGAACATAACTTGGTGGATATTGAACAAATTTATTTGATATTTCGGAATTTCTTTTTTCTTTTTTCCTTTTGTGTGTGTTTCTTTTCAGCTGACAATGAAATTTATGGAATAAAAAGAAGAGTATAACTAAGAGTTGATTTTGTGTTGATCTGATTGGTTATTCAAGCCATTAAAGGAGCTACCAGGGGTTGCCTTTCAAAGAGATCGTTTTCTAAATCTTCTTCTTTTTCTTCACTATAATTTAGGGTTCTGATGATTTGTGTCAAGAGCTAGTCGGTGTTTGTTTTCAGAAAAAGGGGTGTGGTTTAACATGATTCTGGCCATTGGAGGAGGTTGCCAAGGCTTTTTCTGATATTTGTTTATTGCATGTGTTGTAGCCAATGGAAGTCGATGGCAACAGTGGTCTGAGGTGCAAGTAACCAGATGTGGGGATTGGTGATGGCGCTGAGCAATGGGTGGTGGTTGGAGGGAGTGACTGAGGAAGGAATGAAGATTTTCTTTGAAAAATACTATAGACCCCAAATGAATTATCAAATTTTTTACCAAACCTCTCACATAGGTATGTGTAGTTTGGTAAAAAATTTAGTAATTTATTTAAGACCCTAGCATAACTCATTTTCTTTTTCTATACAAGAGAAACCAACATCACTGTTTGATTACAGGAATATAATACGTCAAAGAGACAGATGCAAACTTGCACGTAACTGGCTTGTTTTTTATATTTTCAAAAAAGGAATATTGCCTTTTTTATCTTTTCTCTTTGCAAACACAAAACTGTAGAAGTGAATAACGTTTAGAATTTTTTTTCTAAACGTTAGGTGTCTATTTTTTATTTCAAACAATTATAAATGATTTACAGAATTTATTGAATTCCTGTAATTAAACATAAAAGTTGATTTCGTTAGTTAAGAAAATGAAATTTTATTCCTTCTCTCCCATCATCAAAGAAGATGCTTTTGGCCGGGAGGGTGGGATTTGTGTGTGGATTAGTAACTCTCTGTCGATATGAGGTGGTGTGAATGAATGAGAAGTCATAGAAAGCTTCTGTGAGGTTGGGGTTTACGTTCTAATCGATAAGATTAATTGGGTTTACGTTCTGTGAGCCTCAGGATTTTGCAAAATTGGCGGGGTGGCGTTGGAGTTTTTCTTTCAAATGGAAGCATATAGGTTGAAGGAGAATGGTTTTTTCACCTTCATAAACAGAGATCTGACAATCAAATCACAAAAAAAATATATGTATACATATATATAATAGTAATAATCTTTTGCTTATAGTCCTTTACCTTGATCTTCTCTTCCCCTCTCCTGACATACAAATGCCTGTGCATATTCTCAAAACATTCATGGAGAATATGGTGTGGTCATGGTGGCTTTAGTTACTTTTTAGGTACATAAATGAACAGAAATTTCATGTTCGAGCATCCCTCTCTTCTCTTGCTTCAAGGGCATCTACTTCCTCATTCGACAGAATATCAACAATGGGTTCATAGACATCCCATTCCCTTCTCTTCCTGAAGAAGCACCAAGAGATTTACAGTCAATCTCCTGTATGGAACTAATTCTAATTGTATCATAATGTACAATTGATATCCACAATGGATATTCAAATTTTAATTTTAATGCGATAAAAAAAAAGATTAATGCCATGTGTTAGACGCTTCCTACTACTTGTACCTCCTATTGAAAATTGTTGTTGACTACAAAGCTCAATACTAGGCATGTTGACTAAGAACTTTAATATGACAAGCTCAACAATATATATATATATATTGGTAAGTTATAAAATGCAGGAAATTAACAGGCCTTACCGAATGGCACTTGATTTGTTACCAAATAACTTCATCAAGTCTACTGCAGTTCCACCTGCCTTACTGAGAGAGAGAGAGAGAGAGAGAGAGAGAGAGAGAGACAGAGAGAGAGAGAGAGATGATGGAAGATAAAGAATTTGGTTAGGGAGAAGCAACAAAGACAAAGCAGACATATATTCAAACCTATATTCACATTGTTAATCAGATAGTAGTCAATCTTCCCAACCAAAACCAAATAGGATCAACAACAGATTAAGTAAAAGCAATAACACAAACCTGGCTGGGAATTGTTCAGCCCCTCTGCGACCCTTCTTGTTTATTCTAGTTTCCCTTGCTGAAGCTACACTTTGGATTGCAATCTAGCACATGTACTAAAATAGTAAGGAGACGTAAAATAGCTAGGTTTGATAATGTCCACCAAAAATGTATGACAAAAGGAGCATTACATTCTAACCTCATATAGTTGTTCCCTAATTGCAACAGCAATTGCAGGCTGCAAGGCAGTAGTCAAATTTTAGGTTGCAATATATTTCAGAAATTACAAATGAAAAATAAACATGAGAAACTTTAAGCAGGAAAGAAGGGTTGAGGTTAAAGTGAGAATTGGATGGTTAAACTGAGAATTGGATGCTAGGTTAACAACAGACTATTTCCAAGAGACACCCCCAGAAAAAGAAACATATACACACTTGGAAGAGGATATAAGTGTGTGCACAAATATAGAGGAGGTGACAATGACGATGGGGTCATAATGTCTTGCCTCTTTTCTGGCCAAATAGGACCCTTAAATAAATTGATTTTAAATAAAAAAAAATTAATTGAATTCATAAATTTTCTCTTTATGGTTTACTGAACAAATTGAAGCAATCAAATTCTTAGAATGAGATCTTCTCAAAAAGCTTAGTTCAGGATGTAACTAAATTAGGATCAAGAAAAGGCTGAGAAAAATTAATTGTCCATGTGAGCGCATAAAATCAGCTCACATAGATTGATGGAGAGATTCAAGAAAGAGATGAGCTTTGCCATGTGAATCTGCAAAATAAAACACCATTAATGCGATCCGACCAGTGGTTTCCAACAGGAGGGCACTCCGATGGCTAAGTTATAAAGGACCTATCACAGAAAGAAAAAGAACCATGGGTGGTCTGTCGTGTGCAGAGTTTAGGGCATACCTTCTTTTCTAAGCAAGGAAGCACGGATACGGGATTTGTGTACGATACAATACAGATACGGCGATACGCCAAAATTTGAAAAAGAAAGATACAAGTATGGCGGGGATACGTTTGTAAATTTATTTATTCTTTTAAATTTATTAATGTAATAAGCATGAAAATAAAACCTAAAGCAAAAAAAATTCCAATATTAAACCTCTTAATATTAATCCAAAGACTTCACTTAAAAAAATCCAAAACCCACAAAAATACATATATATAATAGATAATAAAGAGTAATATAAAAAGAAGGGGGGGGGGGGGGAGGGCGGGGTGGATCAGCAAATACAGAATAAGAGAGACAGAGAACGAGAGAGAGAGAGAAACCTGTTGCACTGGTCAATCAAGACAAAAACGAGATCAAACAACTAGAGTTCTTCCTTCCTTGCCTGATTTGCTTCCAAACTTTTTGGATTTGTGTATTTGAGGTAAGGTTAGGGTTTTTTCTTTTTCAATTTCTTCGATTTCTTATTTACCTGTGGATTTGAGCCTCGAGGGATCTAAATCTAATTTGTGTTGTTTTTATTTTTTTACGATTTGATCCACAAAAAAGTTTAGAAAATTACATTTTCTGCCCCACCGTATCCCAAAAGTATCCGGAACATATCTCCTACATATCCATGCATATCTAAAACATATCCAAAATTCAAAAAAAATAAAACAAAAATCGGATACTTTTTTGCCGTATCCAATACATATCCCGGCGTATCGAATGCGTATCCGTATCCAAGAAGTATTCGATACTCGTACGCTGTCCATTTTGGAGTATCCATGCTTTATAGTTTCTAAGAATGGCCTTCTAGGAGAGGTCCCTATTTATATAGTGGTTGATGCTTTGCCCTAATGCAATTATTTGGTGGGCATCTTGGTTGGACTGGCCCATTTTACTAACTTATATGGGTCAAGACCATGGCGATCCTTGTGTCTCACAATTGCTCCCCAACTTTCACTCTTTAATTTATCTAGAAGAGGAGGAGATGCTGCTATGATGGCCAAACATGTTGTTGCTTGGTTGGAGTGATATATGGATGCTAGGTACTACAACCATGTGCTCCTCATGTCTTCATGTGATGTCTGAATACCATGCTACATTACACGGACTCAGGTGTGGGTATCGGGTGCAGGTGTGTATCTAGGGGTTAGACATTTCAAAATTAAAAGTTAAGGATACGTGGATATAGATCCAAATTTGGATACGGGTACGGGGATACGTTAAATAATTATTTTTAAAATATATTTATTATATGAAGATGGGTTAAAAAAAAGTTAAGGAATAACAAATTTATTTAAAAAAATAAAAAATAAAATATAAATAACAAATAAAAATTATTTTAGGTATAAAATTAATTATATTATATATGATAAAATAAATTATTTTTATTTTAGGAATAAAAATTATATTATATTATATAATATTTTTTTAGATGAATAATATTACATATTATTATATTAATTTATATTATATAATATATCTAATTTAAAAGAAGAGACCAAAGAACAACGAGGAGAAGACAAAAAGAAGAAGAGAGAGAGAACACAGACTAAGATCAAGAAAGGGAACAGAGAGAACATAGAAGTGAGAGAGAGAGAGAGACCGAGACCAAAGGGGAATCGAAGCCCTAGGATCATTTTCTGGGTGGAATTGACTTTACGATGATCTCCTTTAATTTGGTCAACCTCACGACTAGGGTTCACGTTTCGATCTTGCTTTGCCACTCGACTTGCTTCACAAAGGTGAGTTTCAGCCATCTCTCTCTCTCTCTCTCTCTCTCTCCATCTTTGAGTTTCAGCCGCATCCGTTTGTATCTAGCCGTATCCTGGCCGTATTTCGCACCCATACCCGTACCCGTGTCGTGTCATGTTGGCACGGGTACCTCTCACATCATGCCTAGCCAAGTTAGGCCTTTAGCTAGACTTTCCAGCAGGTACCAAATTTTTTATGAAGAAGACCCTTGATAAAGAATGCCAACTGATATAGGTTTTAATCCCAAAGCGCTAGTCAAGCCATGTAATTCATAAAGAATGTCTAAGAAGCTAGGGCTCATTTAAATTTTTTGTCTAGCAAGCCAGGGCTTTAATGTTTGAATGCCTAGCAGGGCTAGGACTTACTTGACTTCCATGTCTAGCAAGTTGGGGCTTACATCTCAGGGTTTACTTGATTGTCGTGCCTAGCAAGCTAGCGCTTTGATGCTCGAATGCCTAGCAAGATTAGGGCTTACTTCTCAATACCTAGCAGGGCTACGGCTTACTTGACTTCCATGCGTAGCAAGTTAGGGCTTTGATGTTTGAATGCGTAGCAAGACTAGGGCTTGCTTCTCAAGGCCTAGCAGGTCTAGGGCTTACTTGACAGCCCTGCCTAGCACGCTAAGGCTTTGATGTTCAAATGCCTAGCAAGACTAACTTCTCAATACCTAACAAGGCTAGGGCTTGATTGTCGTGCCTAGCAGGCTAGGGCTTTGATGTTCGAATGCCTAGCAAGACTGGGATATTACCACTCAAACATATGATCCCAAAGAAATAAAAGAAAAGCCACTGAGACAAGAAAATCCTAAAATTTGTCATTTCTCTAAATAATTATAGGTTTGGTGGTTGAGTACTTGCTTCCAAAGTTAAACTACAATGATGAAGTCTGGGCTTCAAACCTTGTGCTCTACATCAGGATTTTAAATTTCGTTTTGTACACCAATAATTTAAGAGAAATTGTAAAGGAATGCATTCCAACTCCCTTTTGGTGAAATGGGCCAAGCTTAGACTAGGGATAATGAGGTTCACATGGGATGATCTGAACTCAGGAAAATTTGTTCAAGATGAGCTTGAGACACACACAGCCCAAATCAACCTCGCTCGATTGATGTTAACTGTTAAGTAACAACACAGAAACTGTGGGTTTTGTCTTTTTTGTTTTTTGTTTCTACCATTTTCTTCTTGGCCAAGGGGGTTGGTGCCTCACAATACACAAGTTGTTGGCACACAAATAACTACGTTTAAGCACAAATATAAACAAGTAAAAAGAAAACATTGGGTCAACAAAAACAATTTGATTGTCTACGAATGATATGGTTAATTTGCTTTACTTACTCCAACTTCAGGGTCTTCAATACCCAAATCTCTGCAGAAGGTTCTTGCAAATTCTTCTGGATCGCTCTCAAAGTTGTTCAAGTCCTGGCAATCAATTTAATTCAAAATGTGTAATAGCACCAACAATGTAGAACATGTAAAATCCAAAAGCATTAGACATTCACTATTAAACATGGACAATCCTATTTCCAAACCTATGAATACTTAACTCTCTAATCAAACTTACCCACAAAAACTGGTCCTTTATTAGCGTATGATTCACTCGAAGATCAAGCTGGAAAGGAGACAGAAGAATAAGCACCAATAAAACTATAATTTTGTATGTTAATTAGTGGGGCCATTCCATAAATAATTATAAAAATCAAATTTTTAGTTATGTAGAACATATCAGCATCAACTTTAACACCATTAAAATATCATATATTTTCAACAAAATCAAGAAAATTAATGCAAGCTTTTCAAATTACATGTACCCACCCCCCCCCCCCCCCCAAAAAAAAAAAAAAAAAAAAAAAACCTTGATGACATTGATGCTATTCCCTCAATAAATAATTCCATTTCAACCTAAATTCATCGAACACAACAATTTCACTTGATTACAACTAAATTCCAACTCATTGTACCAAATAATTGATAGTTGCAACATAGACTCATCAACTAATCAAATAATTTTGGGACAATTACCAAAAAAAAAAAAACACCAAGGTTTTAGCCTTGTAACAAAATAAACCCTGAATTTTCAATTTTGTCAATTTAACCCTAATCTTTTGATTTATTTTCAATCTAAACCATTCGCTTATTTTTGTTAAATAAAACTGACGGAAAAATAGTATTTTAGTCAATAAACTCAATGTACATATACATAAAATGTCTAAAATATCCTTTTCATTGAGTTTAATGGCTAAAATATTGACTTTACTTAACGAAAATAGGCAAATAGTTTAGATTGAAAACAATTCAAAGTTTAGAGTTTAAATTGAAAAAATTAAAAACTTATTTTGTTACAAAGCTCAAACCTTTTAATTTCCCCAATAATTGTATATCAATTTTCACTTAGTTTCACCAAATTGCCCAACAATTTTGGCCTAATTCCATCAATAATTAAAATTTTCAGAACAAATTCATTAAAAAAATAATATTAACAATTTTCCTAGGTTTTAGTTGAATTCCATAAACAATTTCAAAACAAATTCAATAAATAATCAACATTTTATGCTCAATTTCACACGATAAATTTTATAGGCAATGGGATCTTAAGTTTCTTTTTCATTTTAACATTGCCAATTAGTTTCTTTTTTTTTTTTATTATTATTACAATTCTAGGGGGATAGCTACGTTTTGTTTTCCAAAAAATTGACCCTGATTGTATATAAATATGTATATATATATATACATATATACATACATGTTAGTACTTAGTTTTGGCAATCCCATTTGACAAACATATTCTCAATTGTAATCTTTTCTTTTATTGTAATTATACTTGTTGCAGTGAGCTTGCGACCACTGTTCGAGTAGTTGTCCAGAGGTGATTTTCACTTTATTGGATCAGAGCCTGTTACAAAATACTAAGAGTTTGAATTCATCGATCAAGCGATGAAGTGACGAAATGAGCAGTCTCAGTCAGTTAAGTTGGTTAGAAAGTGCAGATCATGATCAATTTCAAATATAAGCCCTTCAGTTTCACTCTATAGACATGCAAAAACTCCTCAGAACTGGTCTAGTAAGAGAATTACTCAATCCTTGAAGAAGATTAAATTATCTCTTGATCACCAAGCATGGTTTGACCATCTTAAAGGTATTTCTTCATCAAATTCACATCCGACAACAAAGACTTTGGTTGATTCCAAAAGGCAAGAGCAAAGACTTTAGGTGGATTCCAGATGTAGCTTGACTGTCATGGATTCGGCAGTGTTCTTGGATCAATCCCTAAGAGAGCAATGAACACATATGCAGCTACAGAACCCTAGGTCCATTGGGTGAAGCTCACCATTCAATTCTAAGACTTCTCTTGTAATCATTTGTTTATACAGTGGATTGATTTGTGGCCTTTGGACCGTGGTTTTTCATCTCAATTAGAAATTGATAGGGATCTAATCATGAATTAGTCAACTAATTGGTTGGCTTGGAGATCGCTTGAATTGATCAAGTGTTTGATGATTTACCTAATTGAATCACAAGTATAAATCAACCATTTAAGAAAAAGGGATTTTCAATTGGCATCATAGTGGGTCACTCATTCTTTGTTTTTCAAAGCTCTACGAGTGAGAATACGAGCGAGGTCCGGTTCATTCATATATTCATGGATTCTATAAAAGAAGGCAATTTAACTATCAGACCATAACTCCTTGAGGGTTCCCAACTATTCACATTGGAAAGCTGAAATGACAGCATTTTTAAAAGCTATTGATGACAAAATTTGGCAATCTGTTGTGCATGGATGGAAAGAACCTACTCTTACCAAGGATGGTGTTGTGAAGCTAAGTTCCACATCGCCTGAATACTAAAGTAAGATTAAGCATATAAGTGTAGGGACACGCATGTTCATATCGAGACACGACATGGGACACAGTGGGACTCATTTTTAATTTTGTTATATTTATTTGGGGTCAAAGTGTAATATTTTAAAAAAAATGAGAGGGTTATTTTGTAATAATACAAAATATATACAACCTAGGTTTTGTTTGTTGTTGTGCGTGAATCTCTTCACTTCAGCAAACTTAAACAGCACTGATTCAACTGCCTTCGAAGCCCTCCGGCGATACAACGAGACGAAGCCCTCCGGCAACGTGAGGCGACGAATAGTCCCTCTGGTGATCGATTCTTCGCCGTCTTCTTCTTCATCGATTCTCAGTCAATCCCCATCACCGAACGACCTGGTAAGTAGTAAAGCTCTCGTCTCTATCTCTCTTCTCTCTCGTCTATCTCTTCTCTCTCAATCGATCGCCATCTCTCTCGTCTCTCTCTCTTCTATCTTGTTTCTCTCTCTTCTCTGTTGATCAGATATTTTTATTTTTGTTTTTATTTATATATATATATATATTATATTTTAGTTTATATATATTATACCTCTTCTCTTTGTCTTCTTTCTTCTTTATTTTTTTATTTATTTTATGATTAGATATATATATAATGTATATTTTAATTTAATTTTTTTCTTTATATAATGTTTGCAATATATAGAACATATGTTTATAATGTTTAAATGTAACGGTCTTTATGTACACATTAAATTAATATTAGTTTTTATTAATTTTGATTGTTTGGTGATATAAAATTAATCTACATAGCAAATACGTAACATATATATTTAAAAAATAATAATAATTTGCTATGTCCCCCGCCGTGTCCCCATTTTTTTGAAATCGCTATATCCCGTATCCGTATCTGTGCTTGTGCTTCATAGCCCAAACCATTAAGCATTCAAACATCAAAAGATCACTACTAGTTTTGAAACCTTAATGTCGGAAGAAAATGAATTCTTTGATTGATTTTTATGCCAATTTGAGTGACATCGTCAATTTAAGTTTCAAAGGATGGGAGAAAATGAGTTCTTTGATTGACATTTATACCAAGTTGAGTGATATTGTCAATTTAAGTTTCAACCTAGGAGAGAGAATACCAAAGTGAAAAGGTGGTTAGAAAAATTGAGATCATTGCCAGAAAGATTCCAACCAAAGGCTACCGCAATAGAAAAAATTTAAAACATTGACAAACTCGATGTGGAACAATTGGTTTGTAATCTTAAAACTTATGAGGCCTACATCAAGGTGATCCCCTCTCACCTAATCTATTTATTCCTTTTCTTGAGGCTTTCTCATGTTACATTAATCACCTTAACTCATCCAACCTATGTGTTGGCATCAAGCTTAGTCAGCATAGCCTCCCCATACCTCATCTTTTCTTTGTAGAGGATTGTCTCATTTTCTTTCAACCTTCTATTCGAAGTAGTGCTGTCCTCTATGATGCCAAAGAAAGCTTTAGTCATGTCTCAAGGCAATGTGTTATTATTCAAAAGTCATACATTATCTTCAACCCTAATGTCCCTGATTGGTTCACACATTTATTCAAGGCTTTCTTTCCTGTCCCTCTCAAAGTGGTAGCAGATCACTACCTCAGGCTCCCTCTTAGAGTTGCTTCTAACAAAAAAGAGTGCTTCCGTTACATTTTAGATACCTTTTCACAAGAAGCTTCAAGGGTGGAAAGCACTTACTCTATCTCAAGCTGGAAAGCTACTCTTGGTTAAATCTATTCTTTCTACTTTACCTAACTCTCTTTGTACCACCTTCAAAATTCCTTTTGGTCTTTGTGATAACCTCAGATCCTGCATTGCATCCTTTTGGTGGAGCACCAGCGACAAAAAACCAAATTACTGGTTGGATTGGTTCATTCTTTGTGTTCCAAAGATGGAGGGGGGACTTGGTCTTTGGGATTTTCACCATACGAACACTCTTGGGCAAACAATGCTGGAGGTTACTCTCTAACCCGAATCTATCCATCTCAAAAGTCCCCAAATATTGCTCTCACTATAATCTACTCCATGGAAATGCTTCTTCTGGCTCCTCATAGGCTTGGAAAAGACACCTTTATGGTACGAATCTGATCAACCAAGGAGTCAAGTGGTGGGTGGGTAATGGTCACTGTTCCTCAGGTGGATTTCCCACTTAATTCTCTATTGCCTTATCCTGGCGATTGATCCCTCTTAAGAGCAATCGATCCCACCTTCAACAGTGACAAGTGATCAAAAGGTGATCCATCAGTCAAGGATCGCTTGAAATTGATTTTCAAACAAAATGCAGAGATCGATAGGCAATCGATCGGTCAGTGATTGTTTCAAAATAATTCTTTCAACAGTAACTTGCAATTGATAGGCGACCGTTTTCTTTTGGAGGAGATTGTATCTCAAAAATTTAGCGGTTGGAAGTCAAGGCAGCTCATTCTCTAGCCCGTGAAGGGCTACTTCATGTTATCCCGACTTAGCATTCTACATAGCTGCTAATTTTCCTCCGCTAGGGATACTGATTTGTCTCTGCCTTGATGCTTGCTACCATGGCCAGTTCCTGGTCTGGCTTTTATGTTTTGTTTTTGGCTTCATTAGCTTTGCCTTGGTCTGTACCATGTAAACTTTCTCTTTTAATGAAATTCTTTTATTCTACTGGAGGAAAAAAAATTATGTGACTAATTTGCTTCTATCTAAGAAACAACAGAGTGTTGCTTTCAATTTCTCATATGGGATGCAAAGAAGTCCATTGATAAATTCAGTTTGATCCCGAGATGATGATTCTAATTATAACGCAATTCAAAAAAATAATCAAAAAAAGAAGATTAATTTCAAAGAATCAACTCAAAAGAAAAGAACAAAAGTAATGACAAGATCAAAATTGGTTCTAAAACTGAGAAGAATGGAAAGGACTTGGAATTAATGCTATGAAGGTCAAGCGTATGGTCACATTGCACAAGAATATCCTAGTAAGAAAAGGACTTGGAATTAAACGATATGATTCACCGTCCCATTGTAACACTTCTTTTGTAATCATTCAGTTATAATTGGTATATGTAATAAGAGTAGGGATCTTTTGTAGCTACATCATCTTAAATCAATGATCAAATTTTAAACAAAACCAATTAAAGTAACAATAAAAAAAGCCCTCAAGACCTGGCCCTTAATGCGCCTTGGACCAATCGTGTGCCTTATCGAATTCGCCTGGCCTGGAAACTATAAAGTGCAAACCTTGGGCCTAGATGGGACTTGGGCCTAGGCACACGCCTAAGCACGCCTTATTGAAGTTGTGTGGCCTGGAACACTACAAGGCGTAAACCTTGGGCTTGGATGGGACTTGGGCCTAGGCGCACGCCTAGGCACGCCTTTAATAACACTGGGTTATACAGTGGATTGATTTGCAGCCATTGGCTGGTGGCTTTTCATCTCAACTGGGAGGTTTTCCATGTTAAAATCCCGTGAATTGACAGAGATCAAATCATGAATTGGTCAATTGATTGATTGTTTGGAAAATGGTTGAATAGATCACTAAGTGTTTGATAATTTGCCTAAACGAATCATGTATAGATCAACAATTTAAGAAAAAAGGATTTCTATATATATGTAAATGATTCTATGGAGTCAATTTATGGAATCACCCTAAAATTTTGCATGACACTATGTAGGTATTAAATATTTTTCAAAGTTGAGTGGGGTCAATTGACACCACTCATAACCTTGATGTTAATGACCAAATATCAGAAGGAAGAAAGTTCAGCAAGATAAATAAATAAATAAATAAATAAATAAAAAACTAGCATTATGTGATAACTAAGACATACCTTGATGGGGACAATCTTCTCCCCAGTGTACATATCTTGCCCTTCAAAAGATCGAAATTCTGTCAGCTGTGACTGCAAAAATTCAAATTTGAAAAGAAACATTAATAAGATAGTGAAGTAGTTTTTTTATTTTCTTTTAAATTTTGTGTTTTACTTGTTCACTTACTTGAATGGATTGAGCAATCTGCGTAACAAATGCTGGAGGAAGCTTTAAGTCTTTAACTGTCCTCCTTGCAAATACTACCACCTCTGAATCTGGATCTATAATATTCAAGAGCAGGTCCGAATAGTTCATTGGATGTAAAAGAGAATTTTATAGATCTTCAATGACCAACAACTCATATTGGGACTTATATCACAAAAACAAAAACAACACAAAAGGGAACGAACAAGAAAAACATTCATATGCAACTTAATTATCATATTCCAGAGTTGCATCATTTATTTGGCCTCGTTGCAGTATTTTCACAAAAACAGAGAACCTCTTTGATAACCAAATATATGAAACATGTCCACTGGATAATGTATATCAATTACACCTCACCTCACCCATCCATTCCAGTGTAGGAACCAATTAAAGCAGAATTTGAAAAGTAGATTGGAACAACTAACTAAAAACAATAATAATGATAAAACAAAGCAACAACGAAAGCAGTAAAGTAACATTGAGAGTGGGAAAAGGGTAATGAAGTTCAAGAGAGAGATTGAATACCAGAAGGGTTCCAGGTAAACGCATCTCTGAACCTCTGACCATCGATCTCGATGTCCAGACGGATTGGAACTAAATTATCAGCAGTTGGACTGCGTTCAAAAGAGGTAATGTTACCATTGGAAAGGGATTCGTCGAGCAAAACGACCATTTCTTCAATTGATAAAGTTTATTCAAGAAGAAACTAAACCCTAATAGTAAAAATAATAGAAAAATTGAGAGAGAGAGAGAGAGAGGACGAGAGAGAGAGAGAGAGAGAGAAGGAAATTTACATCCTGAACTTAACGGGATTCTTCGACGAAGCAGATGCTGCTGTGTGGTGTTTCATTGCTTCTTGTCTGGCAGCCGCACTGTGAGTTACACCCGCACAGCTTTTGCCTTGCACCCATCACAGCACCCCATGTTTTTGTAAAAAATTGCTCCACTATTCTGTGATTCCCCAATGTACAATAAAGGTTCACCCAAAGTGCAATTTGTCAACTGAAATTAAAATCAGGCTTGTGTATAAAGGTTCCCCGATACCAGTGTAATTATAATAGGTCACCTCGTAATATATAAAAAACTAGCATATCAAATAATATATTATTTAATAAAAATATGATAATTATATTTAATTTTTTTATATTTTGTAAAATAAAAATTAAATAGAAGCTAGTCAATCGAAATTTTCTTAATTGTTTAAAATTAAGAAAATCAAAAAAATTATTATGAGATATTGATCAGAAAGCTTCTCACTAAAAATCTCATTTTGTCTATATAAATAGAAGTATAAAATTCACTTTATATAAATGAAACAATTCACTTTTTCTTTCTTTTCTCAATGTAGGATTATAAAATAGAGATAATTGTTTAAAAGTTAACAATTATTTGGCGGAAAATTTATTTCGAATCAAACAATTTTACCCGTTTAATTTTTAATTAGGTCAATCTTTAATTTATTTCGAATCAAACAAATTTAACCAATATATTGTGATAAAATTGCTAAAATCGCATTTAAACCAGCAAATCAGTCAAACCGAAAACAGCTCACCCTATTAGCTAAGTCAAAGGACCAACCAACTTATACAAATATTAATTAATTAAAACTTTTAAATTTTATTTTCATTTTAAAATTTAAACTGTCTTGAACTGAAACATACATAATACTACAATATGAAATGGGAGCATAAGATTTATATAGTGAAACAACTCATTTTTTTCCTCATTTTCCTTATTTGGGATTGTAAAATAAAAGTTAATTGTCATTTGGACGGGAAGTTCATTTCTAATTAAGCAGTCTCAGTCGTTCAATTTTTGATAAGGTCAATCTTAGTTTATTTTAAATCAAACAAATCTAAATAATATGGCACCGTTTGGGAAGAAGAATATGGGGCTTTTTTGGCTATTTTAGCCAAAAAAGACAAAATAGGCTATTTTAGCGACAAAATAGGCTATTTTAGCTACAAAAAACAAAATATCACATCCAACCGATAAGGAAAAAGTTAGGGATCCTGAAAAATTTTTCATAAAAATTTTATGATCATTGGATTACCTTGATTAGTGTGTGGTGCTTTATTCTAAGTGCAATCCAAGAATCACAAAGCTTTCATGACTATTTTCATGAAAGGTTTTTCATGATACCTAGCATTGCTGAACCCATAATCATTACACTATTCTCTCACAAAAAAAGTCAAAAAAATCAAAAAGCCAAAAATCTCTTCCCAAACCAAAATTTTTAGCCCAGGCTAAAATAACCAAAAAAGCCAAAAAGCCAACTCACTTCCCAAACCAACCCATATTTTGACAAAACAGTTGAAATTGTGGTTAAACTAATGAATCAGTCAAACCGAAAACGATTCAGTTGAATCGGCTAAGTCAAAAGACCAACCAATTTGCAACAAAATTAATTAATTAAAACCTTTAAATTTTATTTTAAAATTTAAACTATCTTGAACTGAAACATGCACAATACTGTAATATTAAATGAGAGTATAAAATTCACTTTATATAAGTAAAATAACTCACTTTTTATTTTTTTTTTCTCGTTGTGGGATTGTGTAATTATTTTAAAGTTAAATATTATGAGAGTTTTATAATCTTATACAAAATTATTTTCAAAATCAAAACGTCTATACGGAATTGTAAAATAAAAGTTAAATGGAAGCCAACCAATATAAATTTTCTTAATTATTTAAAATTAAGAAAATAAAAAAAAAATAGTATTGATTATAAGGCTTCTCACTAAATAGAATGGGAGTATAAGATTCCCTTTATATGAGTAAAAAAACTCATATTTTTTTTTTCTTTTCCCGATGTGAAATTATCAAATAAAAGTTAGTCAATGGAGATTTTTTTAATTATTTAAAATTAAGAAAATTAGTATGAGATATTGAAACTCTCACGAGACTCCTCACTAAAAATATCATTTTTCTTATATAATATATAGATTAGAGAGATGATATAATCTAAATAAGTCAATAAGCTAATAATTATTTTTTTTTTTATTTTTTTTTTAAGTTTAAAATTTCAAATGATAATTTTAAAATTTAAAAAGTTAAAGTGATATTTAATAATAATTTAAGAGTTTTTGCATAAATAACCTAAATGTATAGATCAAAAGGTATCCTAGAATCACTGATAGGCCAAGGCTTGTTTTAATTAGGTACACACACACACACACACACACACAAAAACAATTAAACTTCCTTAACGATCAAAATGTATCACATACCCCCCTATCTTTCAGCCGTGAGTAAATCGTGGGATCCAAGATCATGCACCATGATTTTAATTACTTTATTACAAAGTAGTGAGATCCCATGAATTATCATAAAATATCATTTTAATTCTTTAAATTATTATGAAATATCATTTTAATCTTTAAATTATAAACGTACAATTACGCCCTTCAAGAATCAAATGGTCACACATTCTTTGGTGTTGTTAATGAAAATGATGAAATGACCAAATTGTCTCATCTTTTCTGTATCTCACATACATGTTATCTCTTTGAAATTTATTAGAAATTATTACAATTTGTTTTTTAAAAAAAAAATTCTTTTTTAAATGGGTGGGGGAGATAAGGGTACAGAAATAGGAGAGGGGGGGGGGGTTTGTTAATAATAATAATAAAAATAAATTGCAATAATATTTTATGGATTTCAAAGAGAGAACAAGTCTGTTAATATAAAAAGAGGAGGCAATTTGGCTATTTAATTATTTTTATTAATGACATCAGGCTATGTATGTGACAATTTAATAGTTAAAAGGGTTAATTGGATACCTATAGTTCATCGGATAAAATGATACTTCATGATAGTTTAGTGGGTAAAATGATACCAGGAGTGTGGGATATTTTAGTAATTAAACATGTTCTATTAACTTTGATAAGTGGTCATACAACATCAATATTTTAGGGAGTTTGTTTGTGCATTTTTTAAATTTAAGGAGTTAAAGTGATACTTGACAATTGGAGTCTCCATGTAAATACACTATTCTTTTTAGGGTAAATTACACTTACCTCTCAACTATTGTCCGGTATCACTTTACTCCATAAACTATCATTTAATATCATTCTACCCTTCTCAACTAAAAAATACTATATTTTTTTATATTGAATTATCAATTTATATCAATGTAAACATTATGTTAAGGATCCATTACATCAATAAACAAAAATTTGGCATGTAACTTGCACATAATATCGTAAATATTATGGAATGCCGAAAATCACAATATTCTGTGTTTTTTGTTTTGTTTTTGGCATTCATTTTTCCTAATGTAGGCAACTATGATTGTCCTTGAGAAGAAAAACCAAAATAAGGTAGTCTTCACTTATGTTTCATGAAATAAAAGCACAAGCAGGATCCTATGCATTAAACCCATTCAGTCATCATCACCAATATTAAGAAAAATTGTATTTACAGTCATTTAATTGGTAATCTATCTATCTATCTATCTTATAAGGAAAATGGTCTTTTTAGTGAGGAGCCTTGTAAGAACTTCAATATCTTATACTAATTTTCTTGATTTTCTTAATTTTAAATAATTAAGAAAATCTCCATTCGCTAGCCATTACAAGAAATTAGTGATTCAGAGACAAATATTTAGAGACCAATTAAATTTGGTCTCTAAAAGCCATCATTTAGGGACAAAAATAAATTTTAAGAGAAAACAATACAAACCCACCATATTCCTTTATGATATGTGTTACTAGGGGGAAAAAAAAGTTACAAGTACTCTCATTTGACCAGTTGATCCGCGTGTTTGATATGATTAAGAGCTGGAGACTAATTACTTTGGTTGCTAATGTGTGAAGACTTTTGGAGACCAAATATTTTGGTCGTCTCAATAATAGGCAAATAAAATCTCATCCTCTCGCCCTAACTTGTCAAATGCATGCTCTCGATCTGGTCTCTCTTCTCTCTGTCCAGGGCTCCAACGGAGATCTAAGATCTTCAGCTTCAATCATCTAGGACTCCAACGGAGATCTAAAATCTTCAGCTTCTGTGATAACCCAACCTGTAATATACTTAATTACGCATGCGATTATGTGTTTGATATGAATTTGTATGTTTAATTATGTGAGTTATTATGTGATTATGAATTAAATCTATTTACAAGGTATTCAATTTGAATATGAAATTTATCGACAAGGATTTTGGATTTGATTTGAAATTGAGGGCCTTGGTGATTTACGAAACAAAAATTGATAATGATAATAAGTTCAATTTAATGTTTGGAACCTCCTTGTTTTATTTTGGGACATTGATCGAAGTGGTAACATGATGGTAAAGTAAGAGTGAACCAAGAATTCAATTCGGATAATTTTTTCTACGAGCAACCATCACTCTTTTGCCCTTTTCTTTTTCCACACTTTGGATTTGGATGTGAGGCTAGAACCATTGGAAAACTTATTTCCGGAGCTAGATCATTCTTCACACTTCTATCTTCTCTCTTCATCTCTCTCACCCTTAGTCTGAAAACCCTAGAGATTTTGACCCAAATACCTTCCATTTGTCAAAGATTTGGCCCCAAAAAGTGAAGAAGGCTTGAAGCTCAAGAAAAATTTAAAGAGAGGAAGAAGATCCAAGAGAAAATCAACCATAAATTCTGAAATCAAAGTTTAAGGTAAGGAATTTATACTCAAATCATGTAGAATCTATATATAATACTTGAAATTAAGGAGACTATGGGATCAATTTCTTGTAAATTGTAAGAAATTGGGTTTTGAGTAAGAATTTAAAGCTAGGCTCATGGTTATGGAAATGAATATGGAAATTAATTATTTTTGGTTTGATGTTGAATATCTTACATGAATTTGGGTCTCATTTCTACATGCATGTAATTTGGAGGAATTAAAGAATAAATATGGGTTTTGACTTTGATTATTAACCCATGCATGTAATGTAATTTAAGAGTTTGATTCAAATTAAACATATTTTGGAACATCTATGATTTAAGGAAATAAATTTGGAAAATTAATTAGTTTGAGTTTGATTTTTATTATTCTTCATAAATTTGAGACTCATCCTTACATGCATGTTAGAATTTCAAAGTTTTAGATTTAATTCATGTGTAAAAAGTCTTATGAGTTTAAATTTGGGTTAGATATGAAGAAAATTAATAAAAATCTAAATTAGAGTGATTCAAGAATTAAATTATGATTTGCTTGGGAAAAATATAAAATCAATAGTTCTAATCCTAATTTCATATATGCAAATGTTTCTTTAAAGGAGTTTATAATTTCAATTTCATGATTCAAGAGGAATTAGTAAAATGATGAAGAAATTGAATTGGATTCAAAATTATGGAAGGAAATTGGTTTGATTTTAATCTCTAATCCATACATGTAATGTAATTTAAGAGTTTCATTTAATTTAAACATGTTATTGAATATATTAAATTAGTTAGTTTTGGTGGAATTACATATATGCAATGTTTCCTAGGAGAATTGACAAGGAAATGAAGAATTAGAGCCAATATCAAGTTTATGAAGTTAAATAAGAAATTAATTACTTTGGGTTTGATTTTGGAATATCATGCATGAATTGAGTCTAATTTCTACATACATGGATAAATTCCGCAAGTTTTAATATTCTAATTGTACATGCATCATGGGTTTCTAATAATTGATTTCATGTTTTGATGAAATAAGAATTAAGCTTTGGAAATTTATGGGTTTATGAACAATGAGCTTAATTCATAAATTAAAGGGAGTTTTGATATGAATGATTTAAAATTGATCATATTTTCTTGATCATTTAAGAGTTTGTATGTTTAGACAAGCCAAGTATGAACCCAAGTTTTGAAATTATTTTGAAAGCTCAATTCAAGTTTTAGAATTTGTGAGTTTGGAATTGGGCTTGATATGAAAAACAAGAATTAAGTTGAATTTGATGAATTTGAAGTTGTGTGTACATGCATGTAAAAGATTGTCATGAGTTTGCATATTTGAGTACAAACATGCATTTCACAATGAATTGAAGGCTATTTGGCACATGCAAGCATGATAATGTTGAATTCCATGAAGTTGATCATCAATTGTACCATTTAAGTTGAAAATGAAGCCTATATTTCACAAGCATGTATATTTCAAAATGATATGGAAATTAATTTGCACGAGCTTTGAAGTTAAGAAGTGAGTTTGATATGATTCGAGTTTATGAGATGGATTTATGTAAATTTGAGATTCAAATCTTGTAAAATTGGCCTTTATGTTCATGTTAAAAGTTATATGGTGGAAATATGAGTCTTCTGATATTAATTACATTGGTTGGAACCAAGTTTTGAAGCTCAAACATAATCTGGAAAAACCTAGAATTTGACCTATCCGCTCGAGCATGGAGAGTCTCGCTCGAGCGTACCCTATTTTATTAGACTCCTTGCTCGAGCATCAAAAGTCTTGCCCAAGCATAATTTGTAAGCAACTAGTACTTTTGCAGACCAAAGGGGTCCGCTCGAGCAGAGGGCCCTGTTTCAGAAATTTTGAAAAGAAGTTTTATGCTTCGTTTTCCGTTCTCTTTTATTTCAAAGCACTCTTAGGCATACAATAAACATTGTAAATGAATTAAAGAACATGAAAGGAGCCTAAGAATGTTAAACAAGTTAAAGAATGGAATAAATTGTATTGTGACCCAATTTCTATGCGTATTATGAATTGTGTATGGTCAACTACAAGGGCGAACCAGGCATTTGAACACTGTGAGTAATAACTTAGTAAAGCTAAGTTCAAGATAAGATACTTTCTGCCTATGAAGTAAGATCTGTTCAATGAGATGCTATGTTTTATTCTATGAATGATTGTCCAACTCTGACAAGTATTTGTGACTTTATGCTATGATTCAAGTATGTTACAAGTTCCTAGTCCGGAGGTTCCTTTATGGAACTGACAAGTATTCTACACCTGACTGGAGGTTCCTTTATGGAACTGACAAGTTTACAAGTTCCCAATCCGGAGGTTCCTTTATGGAACTGACAAGTATTCTACACTCGGCTAGAGATTCCTTTATGGAACTGACAAGTTTACAAGTTCCCAGTCCGGAGGTTCCTTTATGGAACTGACAAGTATTCTACACCCGGCTGGAGGTTCCTTTATGGAACTGACAAGTATGACGTTTGATGCTTTGTATATGATTTGTTGCGCTAACGGATGTACTATGTAAGATTAAGCATGAACTCTAATTTTTGTATATGAATTGAGTAAGAATACAAATATGAATCTATTCTATGTACAAGACTCTATTTCTGTATAGACATCATTCAGTAAAATCTTTACTCTGTTATTATTCACTGGGCTCTAGCTCACTGTATTATTTATGTATGTAGGTGACCAACCGCGTGACTAGGCCTAGAGCTTCTGCCTGGACTCTGTTTTGTCAGCCAACCTATGTGCCTCCCGTAGAGGTTTCGGATATGTCTAGTGGTTATGGCTAAGTACACAAGTACAAGTTTTGCTTCTTGTTTGGTTAAACAAGTCTTTGTTTATTTTGTAAATAGGGCTAAGTCCCTTTTTGTCTAGCCTGTATATATATATATATGATGTGTAAATGTATGAATGTAAAGTTTAAAATTTTTCTATCTCATATAAGTCTGCACAACTCAATGGATGTTGTATATTTGTTATTTACTTCCGCTAGCTCCAATTATTATGTTAATATGTCTCAAAGGCCTTTGGTAATCCCAGGATTACTGACCGGTTACGATGCTAAACCTATAGGGGCGGGTTTGGATCGTGACAGCTTCAATCCATCTCATACTCTAATGCAAATCTATCATCTCTTCCTCTTCGTTTCCGCACCAATACCCCTTCTTGCTCAAGCTTCTCTCGCTCTCGCTCTCTCTCTCTCTCTCTCTCTAATGTATTTTTTAGTGTGTAGGTGTTTGGATCTATGAACTGGAAGAGAAGATGAATCGGTGCTGGAAGATTAGCGGGGTCTCGATTCTGCATCTGACTCCATCTTCTTCCATAAACCTCGCTAAATCGGCCCCTTGAATCCCTTCATAAACGACCAATTCAGACTTCGAGATGTCATCTCAAGTATATGATCTAACTTTTTCTGTGTTTTCATTAATATATTGCATTTTCATTAATTTTACTCTCAATTTCTATATTTTTTTTTTTTAAAAAAAATCTGATTTCGTTGTTTTTATCGAATAAATTCCAGTCATAAACATTTATTTTAAAAGCAATTTACTAATGTTATATTGCAATACATGCATTGTGTTTGGTGTTTTGTTTATTTATTTATTTTATGCATTTTTATGATTCCATGCCATATGTTTAAATTAGACATTTGGAGTTGCAACTTCTTTGGAATTGATCCATCAAGAATATTGTGTGTCATCTATGTTTAATTTAATGATGAGGATGTCACACATAGTAGGCCCCTACTAATAGCGATTTCTTAAGTTTGCAAATGCATGAGTTTGGTTGGTTTGGCTTTCCATTGGAAATGTATGGCTTTTGTTGGTGTGGAAATGCAGATTAGATTTAGCAATGTTAGTTTATTTGTTGTGAAAATATTGTTAGATTTCTAGTCAATACTACATCAATTAATCATATAAGAAGTAAATGGAAAAGGGCTCTCATTATGTTTAAGTTCTTTATCTATCTACAAAAGTGCAACAAGTTCATTCGTTCTACCAGGATGTTCTCTTGAAATAGGTGCCTACTTATATCCTGTTGGAAAAAATGGTTTTATAAGGCTTATTTTAGGCCATCTTTGAGCCCAAAATTGAGTGGGCCCTAAACGTCTTTTGGGGTGGCTCCGAAAAGGTGACGTGTTTCTTGCCGCATAGCAAGTCACACGGTGAAGACGATTCGTCAAAACCATTTATGAGTGAATGGGAACTTGACGTCATTTTCGGGTTCGTGGAATTGGACATTTAAAGGATTAAATGTGGGTTTCTTTGAAATGGGTGGTCTCACATTGAAACTTTAAGAGAGTTTATGTATATATATAAGCTCTAGAGTACAATACTTGGGTTGGGCCCCAAGGGGCACCCCAAGTATAGCGATCCCGGGTTTACCCCTTGTTGTACAGTGATCCGGACATGTGTCCGTGGATGTTAGTAGTTGATTATTAGCTGGTTTACACCCTTTCCTACTTCGTATTTGAGTTATAGGATGTGCTGGGCAGGTTTGTTACAGGTTGGTTGAGCTTAGGAACCAAAACTAGTTGCCCAGATTTTGGCCCGTCCGCTCGAGCGGAGCTTTTGACGCTCGAGCGGGGACTTTGTTGTTGCTTGTCCGCTCGAGCGGGGGTTTTGACGCTCGAGCGGGGAATACACCCATCCAGTATTTCCTGTGTAGTGTTGGACGCTCGAGCGGGGAATTGGACGCTCGAGCGGGGAATTGGCCGCTTGAGCGGGAGGTTGTGAGTGACGCTCGAGCGGGGAGTTGGGCGCTCGAGCGGGGACCTGGTATGTCGAGATTCTAGGAGTGTGCATCCGCCGCTCGAGCGGGAGTTTGGCCGCTCGAGCAGGAGTCTGTGAGTGGCGCTCGAGCGGGGGTTTCCACGCTCGAGCGGGGCGACTGGTTTTAAAGTCCGAGTTTTGACTTTTTCAAATCACTTTTTCACATCTTTTCTCTCTCTTACTTTTTCCAAAACACCATTGTTGAGCTTCTCACACTAGAGCTCTACCTTCTCTCTAGGTATTGATCTAGTAGGAGTGATTTGCTCACCTTTGGCCTTTACAAAAAAGTTGTTGATCGTCGAGGGCTACCTTTTGATCCGAAAAACTTGTGATTTGGAGCAACTTTGTTTTTGTCATCTTCTTCCTTGGGTGTCAAACTTTGAGGTAGGGATACCCTACTCCTCCTTATGGATTTTGTCTTTAAATTTTAGCATTTTGACATGTTGGGAGTTGTTGTGTAATTTCGAGAAAGCTTTGGGCCTTTGTGTAATTTTACAAAAGTTGGGATTTTATTTATAATGAACCTAGAGGCATGTTTGGTATAGAGACATGGAATAAATGTTGAAACATTGATAAAATGGAACCTAAGGGTTGTAATGCTAATTATGGAAAATGCCCTAATTACATTGATGAATTAATTGGGATAATTAATTGTGAGAAATGGAGAATTGAAGTGGAAATGTTGAGATTGGGAGTGTATGGAATTAAAGGGTGTAGTTGAATTACTTATCACTCACCGAATTGAAATGTTGATTATATATCCATTTGTTGCATTTATATTCTATATAGAAATAACTGCTTTGGGCTATCGGTGGAGGATAGTCTTGATTGTTGTAGACAATGCATGATGATTAGGCAAACTAAAACTGATCATTGAAATGTGTCATTGAGTATGACAGTGAAAGAATACATTAATTTTATGTATTGATTGATGATGTGTATAATAGTTGTTTATATGCATTGTGTTGTGTTGGAGGAGATAGAGGATGTACTCCACGGTTTAGGGGATGATAGGGGATGGACCTCTAAATCGGATGTTGTTTGGGAGGAGATAGGGGATGGACTCCATGGATATAGCTCATATGCTTATCTAGTAATGTGTTGACACAGCTCATACGCTTGTCTTTGGAAGTGTGATATTGCTCGTAGGCATATCTATAGAAGTGTTGATATAGCTCATATGCTTATCTGTTAATGTGTTGATATAGCTAATAGGCTTATCTTTATTTAAATGGAAAATGTTTAATATGAGTTACAGTCTCATACGAGTTGTTTGGCCAGGTTCTGAGCCATGATTATGAATTGAGAATTGAAAAGAAATGGAAAATGAATTGTAACATGGACTTGTATGTCATGAAACTGTAAGATGATTTAAGTGGATATACCAGTGTTGGCCATCTATCAACTGCTAATCTTTTAGTCATTGTTCATAGTTGGTTTAATGTATTTCTACTGGGCTGTGGCTCACCCTATATGGGAATATCATTTTCAGGTATAGGTAGCATGCCACCTCCAAGGACTTAGCTTGGGGGGCTAGAGGCGGACAGACTTTTTGTTGTCTATTTTCTTTTGACGTATTACATGTAAATTCAAGCCAAGGGCTTAATGTGTAAATGAGTTAGCACTCTCTTTTTGTAACCAAGTGTTAACTTGGAAAGCTGTAAGCCCTTAGGGCATTTGCTTTTGTTGTTAACATGTAATACCCTTTGTGATGAAACTCTGATGAATAGAAGAATGTGGATCTTTATATATCAATGCATGTCTATACTGATGGGTTTAATGTTGTTATTTTGAGGGCGTTACACCAAGTTTGTAGAAGGGAGGAGTTATGGACAAATGGAACCTTGGCTCAAACCACCACACGAGCGCCGCCACTGTCTGTCCGGCCGAGCGCGGGTGTGGATCGGGTTGGTTCTAATATTAATTTATTGAACTTTTTCCAAAAATTCTTAACAAAATTAATTCAATTTGAATTTATTTTTTCTGTCCATTTGTTACTTTCTCCAGTCTAATTTTCCAAACAGATCAAACAGTATAAACAGTTTCGGATCTGTTGAAATCCGAACAGTTATAAAACTGCCAAATAGATTTAAATCTATCCAGCAGTTATCAATAGATAGAAACTGCTACGGTTAACAGATTCGAATCTGTTCAGTTCAAACATATCAAACTGTCTAGCAGATCTGTTGAAATTCAAACAGTACCTGTTCATTTCAAAACCACACATGTTCGATTTGAATATCAAACCTGTTCAGTCCTATATATACCAGATCTGTTCTAGCATTTCATTCAATCCGAAAATTAACTAAAAATTTCATCTTGCTATCCTATTTTTTCTCCTTTGCATTATTTATTCTTAATTATAGTTTTAGAGAAAATTACAGAGAGTTTAGAACACAAGGTTCTAGTTCGCCGGACAAATTTATTTGGAGTGCTACTACAAATTTGTAAAGATCATCGTATCCTGGGAGATAGACGCCACATAACTGTAAACACCATAGGAGGCGAATCTATTTTAAGGACAAAGTGTCACACACTTGACTTGGTCTTTAAATATTCATTCGGTTCGGTAAAAATAAATTCGGTATGTAATTTATTTTATTTGTTTGATTTATTTCAATTTATTTATTTTTCACAGAAGATTGTTCCAACAGATCCTGCATCTTGCCACATCTTTTTGTTGGTAATTCTGATGGGAAAAGAAAATTTGGTGCTTGAATTGCTAGAATAGTTCTTCAATTTTGATTGGGGTATTATATTCAAATTGGACAAATTTATTTTTTATTTTTATTTTTTTAATTTTATGGTTGAATGATAAATTTATTTTTTGTGAATTTTTAGCTATCAAATTAAATGGTTATAAAATGCTTTTTTAAACTGACTTTTAGTGACGAAAGTATAAGGCAGAGTCATTTATCCTTTAGCGACCAAAAATAATTGTTGTTAAAAATGTCATTATTTTGTATTTCGCGGCCAAATTGGGACATTTTGTGACGAAGTATTAGCGACGAAATGTTTAGTTCTACAAAATCAAACATTTTGTGAGAGAATAAAATTGGTAGCCAATTGTCACTTTTAGCAACATTTTTGAAAATTGGTCGCTAAAAATCAATTTTGACTTTTCTGGACGCAATTTTAGCGATGTTTTTGGTGACAAATTTAATTTTGTCACAAAAAGTATTTAGAGACCAAAATAATTGGTCGCTAAAAGTCTTATATGTTGTAGTGAGCTTTTATTTGATAATCCACATCGGAAAAAGAAGGGAAAAAATGAGTTATTTTACTCATATAAAGTGAATCTTACACTCCCATTCTATTTAATATTATAGTGTTGTGCATGTTTCAATTCAATATAATTTAAATTTTAAAAGTTTTAATTAATTAATTATGACCTAGCCGATTAGGTTAATTCATTTTTAATTTGATTGATTTGTTAGTTTAACCGTGATTTTAGCAATTTTATCGAAATACATTTATTAGATTTATTTGATTCGAAATAAACTAAAGATTGATCTGATTAAAGATTGAAAATTTGAGATTGGTTGATTATAAATAAACTTTCCGTCCAAATAATTATTAACTTTTATTTTATAATCCCACATCGAAAAAAAAAGGAAAAAAAAGTGAGTTGTTTCACTTATATAAGGTGAATCTTAATAGTATATAATATTGTGTATATTTCAATTTAAGACAGTTTAAATTTTAAAATTAAAATAACATTTAAAAGTTTTAATTAATTAATTTTTGTATAAGTTGGTTGGTCATTTGACCTAGCTGATTAGGCTAGACCATTTTGGGTTTGACCGATTTGCCGGTTTTATCGCGATTTCTCATATTGATTTTATTAATTTTAAACAATTAAAAAAATTTCCATTGGCTAACTTCCATTTAACCATATAAAAATAAAACTCTAATTAGTTTATGGTTTATTTTATAATCCCATATCGAGAGAAAAAGAAAAAGGAAAGTTTGTTTCACAATCTGACTATATATTATATAAGGAAAATGAGATTTTTAAGGAGAAACCTTCTAGGAGTTCCAAATCCTTATTTCTAAAATTATTGAATTTTCTTAATTTTAAACAATTAAGAAAATTTTCATTGGCTAGCTTTCATTTACCTTTTATTTTACAATCCTACATCAGAAAAAAAAAAAAAAAAAAAACAAGTGAATTGTTTCACTTACATAAAGTGAATGTTATGCTCCCATTTATATAAGCAAAATGAAATTTTTAGTGAGAAGTCCTATGATCAATATCTCATACACATTTTTTTGATTTTCTTAATTTTAAACAATTAAGAAAATTCTCATTGACTAGCTTCCATTTAACTTTTATTTTACAATCCCACATAGTTTTGATTTTAAAAATAAATTTGTATAAGATTTTAAAACTCTCATAATATTTAACTTTAAAATAATTATAATCCCACATCGAGAAAAGAAAGAAAATGTGAGTTGTTTCACTTATATAAAATGAATGTTATAAAGGGAGTTTTAAGGGAGAAGCATTCTAGAAGCTCCAAACCCTCATTCTAAAATTATTGAATTTTCTTAATTTTAAACAACTAAAAAAACTCTCATTGGTTAGCTTCTATTTACCTTTTATTTTACAATCCCAAATTGCGAGAAAAAAAATGAAAAAGTGAAGGTTTCATTTACATAAAGTGAATCTTATGCTTCAATTTATATAAATTATTGAAATTTCTTAATTTTAAACAATTAAGAAAATCCACATTGGTTAGTTTCCATTTAACTTTTATTTTATAATTCCACATCGAAAAAAGAAGGAAAAAGTGAATTGTTTTACTTATATAAAATGAATCTTATGCTCCCATTTATATAAGGAAAATAAGATTTTTAGTGAGAAGCCCTATTATCAATACCATTTTTTTTTTATTTTCTTAATTTTAAATAATTAAGAAAATCTTCGTTGATTAGCTTCTATTTAACTTTTAGTTTACAATCCCATATAGACGTTTTGATTTTAAAAATAATTTTATATGAGATTATGAAACTCTCATAATATTTAATTTTATAATAATTACAATCTCACATCGAGAAAAGAAATAAAAAGTGAGTTGTTTCACTTATATAAAGTGAATCTCATATAGTATTGTGCATGTTTCAGTTCAAGATGGTTTAAATTTAAAGATAAATTTTAAAGGTTTTAATTAATTAATTTTGTTGTAAATTGGTTAGTCTTTTGACTTAGCCGATTAGGCTGAATCGTTTTCGGTTTGACTGATTCACTGATTTAACCATGATTTTAATTGTTTTATCAAAATATATTGCTTAAATTCGTTTGATTTGAAATAAACTAAGATTGCCTTATTAAAAATTAAACGTTTGAGATTGCTTGATTAGAAATGAACTTCCCATCATTAACTTTTATTTTACAATCCCACATCAGGAAAAAGAGGAAAAAAATAAGTTGTTTCACTATATAAATCTTATGCTCCCATTGAATATTATAGTGTTGTGTATGTGTAGCATTATGTAATTCCTGTTATAATGGAATTATATTTGACTCTTTGATTATCTTGATTGAGAACCTTCGTAGTTGATATTTGAGCCTTAGCTGAGGTGTTACCATAGTGGTTGGTGAGATTGAATCAAAAACTCCAAATTCGAGTAGTTGTTATTGAATAGTCTTCACTCTTTTATCATTTTCTCTCTCCACACTTTGAATCTTGATGTGAGGCTAGAACCATTGGAAATCTTACTTCCGGGGCTTCAATTTGGACAGAAGAACGACCCTAAACAGAGTCCAAATGAGAGAGTTATACTTGTTTGAAATTTGCAAATATGTGCTGTGAGCATAGCGCGCTTGAGCTCAACTTTCAACACTCGAGCGTACTGCGCACAATCAGGTCTTTAAAAGTCACTTTTTGGGTCAAACCTCTTCACTTTTAATTCCCTTCTCTCTCTCTATCTGCCATTTTTGCTTTCTCGAGCTTTTTAGCCTTAATTTCATCTATCTCTATACATCTTTGACCCCTAGTTCCATATACCAAAATGTAGAGTACGAAGAGGGCTTCCATTTAATCTCAATGGATCGTCGTTTCGCCACCAGTGATTTTTCCGACTAGTTTCCTTCTTGCTTCAATAGGTAGGATCTATTTCTTAAACTCAATATGAGTTTGGTAGTGTATTTGTGGTGTATTTTAAATATATAGATTCCATTGTTCTTGGATTGATTTTTGGAAATTTGTTTTGTTAGTGAGGGTTTGTTTCAAATGAGATTGTTGAGCTATGGTTTAGCTACAAAAATTTTATTTTCCACTTACAAAAAAATGTATATGAGTTTTTAGAAGTAAAAAGCCCTAATTTGGAGAAATCCTAAAATGTTGATCTTTTTGGGAAATTGTTGGATTATTAAATCAAAATGTAAAAGAGGGGTTTCCAAATGTTTTCTTGAAAAATGTTGTGATTATGAAATTAGAGTTAATATATGTTGAAATGAGCAATTTCTTGCATTGAAATGGATTTTCAAAGATGAAGGGGGTTATGTCCTAAAATGTAGTTGTTGAGATTGTAAAGAGGAATGGACTAAATGTTGAGTAATGTGAAATTGAAATGAAGATTAATGATGATGGTGGAGTTAGATATGTATTATCACTCTCATTTGAGATTTTGAAAAAGTGTATCTTTAGTGAAAATTATTTATCTGTTTGGAGATATTTGTTTTGGGCTATCGATGAAGGATAATTATGATTATTGTAAAAATTGCATGTGGACCAGGCAAACTAGATTGTTTATAAATCATGCATATCATGGAGCATGCAATGGATTTTGAGAATTTAAACCGTATGTTTTGGAAAGAAATTTTGGAAATTATTGTGTTGTATTTTAAGAGCATTTGTTTCATTTTAAAAATCATATTTTGGATCACATGTATTGTACTATTTAGAAAGGGTAAATAAAATGATAAATGTGAGAAATGGTTGTTGTTACATCAAACAAGTTGGCCTGTGTGTTCAAGGTGAAAGTCTCGAAAAACGCACGTATACATGGGTACTGGTTCCCGCGGATGAAATATCCGTAAAATGGCAATGGTAGTGCTTGTATAGCCTACGTTTACAAGGGTCCCATTTGACGGTTACCCACGAATGAAAATCGTGAAAGGTTGTATTGGTCTTGGAGATTTACCCATTTTATTTATTATCATTTTGGTTTTGAAAAGAAATGATTTTAAAACGGTTTTAGCAATGTAATTGTTGTTGGTTAACAATGTATTTGTATTGGAATTGGCAATGAAATTGCTAGTTGGTATTGAGATACTTGGATTGACTTGTGAAAATGGATTTTATATCAAACTAATGTATTGAATTCATAAAACTTTTTGAATAAACAAAAGGTTTTGAAGACTGGAAGAAAGGGTTTTTATTGAAAAAGCAAGTGGATTTGAGAATGCATTTGGGCATATTATATATGTATGTATTGCATTCATGATCATTTGCACTAGTGGAGCATATTTAGTTTTTGAAATATTTTCTACTAGGCTTTATACTCACCCTACGTGGCTGAAAATATTTTTCAAGTATGCTTGCGTGGATGTGAACTAAGACAATGAAGTTGTGTTCGGAACCGTGTAGGGTAGTTCCTTTATTTGTAGACCCTGGGCCATTTATGTTACTGTTGGCCGTATGTCATTCTTGTAAGGGTTACACCCTTTATATATGATGTAAGCCTTTGGGCATTTTAATTTGATTATAACATCTTTGTATGTTTTAGTTATAGAGCATCCATTCGACTTAAGAATGTATAAAATTAGAATAACACATGTACTGTGTGCCTATATTATATACATCTGCATGAGTGTTATTAGTTATTGCCGATCGTTGGATGGTTTACTCACGTGGGCCAGACCTCGTAAATCTAAGGTATGACAGTATGTTTCAGTTCAAGACAGTTTAAATTTTAAAATTAAAATAAAATTTAAAAGTTTTAATTAATTAATTTTTGTATAAGTTGGTTGGTCATTTAACCTAGTCGGTAGGGTGTATTGTTTTCTATTTGACTGATTCGCTGGTTTAACTGCGATTTTAGCGGTTTTATCAAAATATATTGTTTAAATTTGTTTGATTTGAAATAAATTAAAGATTGACCTAATTAAAGATTAAACGGCTAAGCTTGCTTGATTCGAAATAAACTTCCCGCCCAAACAATTGTTTAACTTTTAAACAATTAAGAAAAGGGATATTTATCGATAAATCCCATCCCACAAACAGTTGCACCAATTGGTCCCGATGTTGTTTCTATTGTTCTTAGTAGTCCTATTAGTTGGGGAATATATCACATTTGATCCTGTTTCCTTTGTTTGTTAGTATTTAGTGGTCAATTATACCCTTTCATTTGCTGGCGGACGATTTTGGTGGGATTATTAGGGATGGCAATTTAAACCCGGCCCGACGGGGACCCGATCCCCTGACCTCGATTAGAACGGGTTTTCCCCGAAAATTATCCCCATAGGGTCGGGGATGGTATTAAAAATTTAATCCCCAGTAATTTTCGGGCCGGGGACGGTGATAGCCTCCCAGACCCGAACCCGGCCTGAACACCCCCGAACAATCCCAGATATATATGTTTAGGCTGCTTTATATTATATATATATATATATGTTTAGGCTTTATAATATATTATATATATATATTTTAGGCTCCAGATTCTCAAGACTTGGTCAAAAAGCATTTTGAATTCATTTCTCAACACACACACTCTCTCTCTCTCTCTCTCTTCTCCTTTTACTCTCTGTGAGTCTGTGAGAGAGATGAACGAACTGCTTCCAGATTTAAGCCACGGAGAAGTCTAGAGATAGATCGGCGACGGAGAGCTCCTTCCAGATCTGAGCCGTGATGGAGATAGATCGGCGATGGAGATCTACCGCCACTGGTTGCCCTCTAGCCCTCTCTCACTGTTCTTCCGATCTGATATATATATATATGTATATATAAATATAGATATACATTTTTTTGTTTTGATGTTGATGATGATGATCATTGATGATGATTTTGTAGATTACAATTGTTGTTGTTGATGTTGATGATGATGAGAGCTATTGTTTTTTTTTTTTTTTTTTTTTTTTTTTGGCCGGGGATTTTCGGGGTCGGGGAAACCCGATCCCCGTTAGAGGAAGGGGCCGGGGAGGGTGATAGGTTCCCCGTCGGGGATCGAGGCCGGGGTCGAGGGAATTTTCACCATCGAGGATCGGGGACAAGAAGTGTGATCCCCGGCCCCGCCCCGCCCCGTTGTCATTCCTAGGGATTATGTGTGCACTTTTTGATATTCGAATATTTCAGTATAGACGTTACCATTGTGACGCTACTCCAATTAGTTTCAAGTTTTTTTTTATTGATCTGTTAAGTCCTATTAGTAGAGAGTTTTTTTCTGTGTGGTTTTATTTTTAATTTTGATAGTATTTTGGTGGATAGTATAACCTTTTATTAATGTGACAAGTATGATGTAATACTCTAATGTGGCAGGTATTAATGTGACACTCCAACGATGTGACACTCCAAAAAATTACAAACTACTTGGTGTAGTTTTCCTAAATGTGACAATGTGGCGCGTATGATATGACACTCCAAAACTTTTACTCCAAAAAATAAAATAAAAACTCTTTAGTGTATTTTTCCCTAATGTGACAACGTAATGGGTATGGTGTGATACTTCAAAAAAAAATAAAACTCTTTAGTATACTTTTTCTAATGTGACAACGTGGCGGGTATGATGTGACACTTCAAAAAAAATAAAAACTCCTTAGTGTACTTTTCTCAAATGTGACAATGTGGCAGGTATAATGTGACACTCTAAACAAAATAAAAAATTCCTTAGTGTATTTCTCCAAATGTGACATACGACACTCCAACGTAACAGATATGATGTGACACTCTAAAAAAATTAAAAACAAACGTAACCTAGATTCAAATGTTGTATATCTTAGATATGGCAACCCAATCGTTTGGACGGGTTGGATCGAGGTGTGTGGCATGTGGAATCAGCACACCAAACCCAAAACCCATAAAAAGCCTTAGTGTGCTTTCCTATTATGTGGCACCCAACACACATGCCAAACGGGGCACTTGTGAAACATTTGCCCATTCAACAAACTTTAACTGCGCCACGTGACCCACACGCACACCAACTAATCCTGTTACACAAAAAATGAAACGTAACCCTGCACATCCAATCACGGCTACGCAACTGCCACGCTATCAAATATTCCCACCAGTGGTATTTGTGTCTTTTCACAACGGAAAGGACCAAACGGGTCAACAGGATTTTTATGGGACTAAATGGAATACAATTTCAACTTTTAGGATTTACAGGTAACTTTCCCTTAAGAAAATCCCTATTGTCTAATTTTCATTAAACTTTTATTTTTTAATCCCACATCAAGAAAAGAAAGAAAAAGTAAATTTTTTCACTTACATAAAGTGAATATTATACTCCTATTTATATAAGCAAAATGAGATTTTTAGTGAGAAGCCTTATGATATATCTCATACTAATTTTTTTTTTTTCTTCATTTTAAACAATTAAGAAAATCCCGATTGTTCGCTTCCATTTAACTTTCATTTTACATAATATAAAAAAATTAAATTTAATTATCATAGTTTTATTAAATAATATATTATTTTATCTCGTGCATAGCATGGGTAATATGCTAGTAATATATATATTGCTAAAAGAGCATTACTATTCAAAACCAAAAAATAGGCTTAATTTTCAAGTCCAATGATGTGACAATAAATTAGGATATTAAATGTAGCACTCTCTCATATTTTTTCTAATTATCAATCAATCATATCATTTACATATCAGTCTAGAAAAATGAGTCTAGAAAGTGGATTTATATATCAATTTGCTTGCTAAAAATACACATGCTTTGCTAATTGCTTCATCTCATACAACATAATTTTCATGCCAGCTATCAAATAGTAACTGACTAAGCAAAAATAGGTCGAGAGAGATAAACTCCTCAACATCAGAACACTTATTTCAGCCAAACACTTTCTGACTTCTTCACTCACAACTTTCACATATGAATGACAACATAAGGACAAGAGAAGAGATTATCAAAGTACTCTATCGGAACATGTGAAGTGGCTGTCAATCACGAACTTATTTTAATTTCCTCTTTGTTCCTTAATTAATATCTTCTCTAGTAGTACTGACAGATGTAGAGATTGTTTCTTGTTGTTTGAATATAAAGCCAGCTAGCTTAAACTCACACCTGAGGCTGACACTGAGACCGATTCATCCGGGTGGGCTCTGATGAAAACCTTTTGTCCATCTATCAGAACATCTTTCTTGTACTTGAACCATTTAACCCAGAACACATAATTGACAAAATTGAGAATGCTAAGAATTGCCAATAACCAATAAAAGAGCTTTACGCAGTTCTTATTCATGTCAAGCCCTTCTAGCCTGTTGGAAAATTTAGTTTTATAAGGCTTATTTTGGGTCAACTTTAAATCCAAAATTGTATGGGCCCCAAACGTCTTTTGGGGTAGGTTCGAAGAGGTGACGTGTTTCTCGCTGCATGGCAAGTCACACGGTGAAGACAGTTCGTCAAAACCATTTATGAGTGAATAGGAACTTGACGTCATTTTCGGATTCGTGGAATTGGACAAATTCAAGAATTAAATGTGGGTTTCCTTATATGGGTTGTCCCACATTGAAACTTAAAGAGGGCTTTAGTGAGTGTATAAGGTCTAGGTGTACAACCTTAGGTTGGGCCCCAAGGGGCACCCCAAATTTATAGAAGGGAGGAGTTATGGACAAAATGAACCTTAGCCCAAACCAACACGCGCCGCTGCCGTCCAGCTAGGCGCGGGTGTGGGTTGTGGGTCGAGTCAGTTCTAATATTAATTTTTTGGACAAAATTTATTTGAATTTTTAATGAAATCAAATTCAAATTTTGTGTCGGAAATTGAATTATTTTTCTATCCACTTTTATCTCCTTTAGGCCGAAAATTCCAAACAGGTTAACTGCTCAAAACTGCCTAGCAGTTACTGTTTTGAACCAGCAGCAGTTATTTGTTTGAATCTGCCACCAGATCTGTTTGAATTCAAAACAATATCTGTTCAATTCAAAATTACACCTGTTCACTTCTTGTATGTACCTGTTTGAGTCAGGTTGTTACCTATAAATTGAAGGCTATTCCAGCAGTCTTGGGCATCCAAAAACCATCCAGAATATCATCATTTTGCAGTCCATTACTTGCTTTGTTGCATATATTCTTCATATATTTTTTAGGAAAATTTAGAGAGTATAGAACACTGGTTCTAGTTCGCCGGACAAATTTGTTTGGAGTGCTATTACAAATTTGTGAAGATCATTATATCATGGGA
The DNA here is from genome assembly GCA_036172215.1 of Camellia granthamiana. Taxonomy (NCBI): domain Eukaryota; kingdom Viridiplantae; phylum Streptophyta; class Magnoliopsida; order Ericales; family Theaceae; genus Camellia; species Camellia granthamiana. The sequence goes on along the minus strand of CM069907.1, from coordinate 160,160,183 downwards.
GATAGACGCCATTAGTCCGTAAGCACCGTAGTGGGGCGAATCTGTCTTAAGGACAGAGTGTCACACACTCAACTTGATCTTTAAATATTCATTCGGTTCGGTAAAAATAAATTTGGTATGTAATTTATTTTATTTATTTGATTTTGTTTTAATTTATTTATTTTACACAGAAGATTATTCCAATATAGCCACCCTCTCTTGCTCGAACTGGGCTTAGCACTCACCAAGTTAATGAGCCCCACGAAAGCCGAGCTCAAGTAGTAGCCTATAGACAACGAGAGAAATGAAAAGGAAGTGGAGAGAGATCTCATGCCAGCAGAAGCCTCACTGTAAAAGAACTCCAATAGCCCGACGAATGTGAACATGTCCGCTATTCCAAAGACAGCATAATGAAAAGAGAGCTAGAAAAGACTGATGCAATATGTCATAGTGACGTGGCACCAGAGTAACGTGGCAACTTAATTGCAATATGTCATAATCTTTGTCCCTTAACTATTAGATAATGCTTATCCAAATTAATGATCTAATTATACAATGGCCCATGTAATTATAAAATTACATATTTATCTTTTTTTTATGAAATTAAATATTTTATTATATATATATATTTATTTATTTATTTTAAACATTTGGGGTGTCACATTTCTCCCTTCTTAAATAAAAATTTGTTCCCAAAACTTATACGTCAAATAATTAATTTGACTTAAGGCATTCAAAAATAGATAATAGTATAATATAATACGGAAATTATTTGACGTATAATACAAAAATCATATAAGCAAAATAATCATAACCGCGGTATAGAACAACATAGAACAGATGTATGGACTCGAGAGGTGGCTCGTACGAACTCTAGAAGTGGCTCCTACAATAGTGTAGCACTTAGTTTCGTACAGCACTTTGCTCCACACCAGAATTCAGAGAGTTAGTGGATTCATGACAAACATAGGGTCACAAAGTGACTATTCAGAGGGCCAATGGTTATTTAAGTCCCCCAAGACATGAGACCTCCGTGATGATACTTATAAAATAATTACTCAAAACACAATTTAATAAACAGTTATATCCATGGGTTTTCCTTATTATATAAAATAAGGTTCATAAAATAAATAACATAATTAAAAATGTTAATATAATTTATAAGCATAATTTACACAAAACATTTTATGATAACTGAAGATATAATATAACTTACCTTAATATTAATTCCTACTGTATTTTCCTCCGCTACACTTTTCCTCCGCTACACTTTTCCTCCTTGCTTCACTGAGCTCCTTGCTTCACTGAGCTCCCTTCTTGTTGGCTGCTTGTTCTCTTTACAAGCCAACAACCACTCCTATATATAGGAGTATTCAGTAGCAACTTGGCCTTTCATTCAATTACCACATTGTTTATCTAAGTTCATGGCCTCAATCAATTGTCAAAGTATGGCCTTATCCTATTTGCCACGTTGATAGCTCTAGCTTATTCTACATAACTTATTCAAATCCATTGCCACGTTGATTGGTTACATCGAAACAGATGGCCCTAATCAAATTCCATCTAGTAATTTTCTTTTGCTCCATATATTTTGCCCCCAATAATATAATAATTACACCCCCTAACTATAAATCAAATTATGTTTTAACATATCCAATTATAAAATTAAATATTTTATTTTATTCTATATATAAAAATTTGTTCTCAAAACTTATACGTCAAATAATTAATTTGGCTTAAGGCATTAAAAAATGTAGGGATGTTATAGCCACCATCTCCACCGTTTCCCTTCATCCTCTCTAGTCACAACCACCCCCGCAACCATTCAACCAATTTGGGGTTGCTACTCCACAGTAGCAATTGTTGCGCGCCTTATTGGGCTCATTTCAGGGCCTAATTTGATAATATAAACCGTTCACATTTTAAAAGGTATCAAGTAGAATATACCTGTAAAAAATCACATCAATCGGATATCATTATCTCTTTCATCAGATCACATTTGCATTGAGTTTTATATTTCAAATTACATTTATCTTTTTTTTTTAAATACAAATGTGATTTGATAAAAGGCCAACGATATCTGATTGACGTGATTTTTTACAAGTATATTCTACTTGATACTTTCTAAAATATGAACGGTTTAAATTATCGAATTAAGCCCTCAAATGGGTCCGATAAGGCGCGCAATAGTTGCTGTTGCGCACCATGCATAGCAGCAACCCCAAACTCCCATTCAACTCCTTTTTTCTTTTTCTTTCCTTATGTGAAACCCCTATCTCTCTCTCTCTCTATCTCTCTCTCTCTCTCTCTCTCTTCTTTGCGAAACCCTAGCCACAAAGAGGATGGGGGTCACAAAAGTGAGGATTGCAAGGGTAGGGCTCCAGGGTCATAAGGTTGTAGAAGTGGTGATCGGCGAAGTGAGGAGCTAGGGGGTAGTTGAGCGGATAAGGGGAGTTGGGATCGCAAGGGTGGAATTGCAAGGGGTGGTGGTCCTGGTTGCAGAGGACACTATAAGGAATAAGGGTTTTTGCGACGATTTTTAACGGCGTTTTCGTAAACGTCATCTTTATTAATATTTAACGACGTTTTAAAAACGTCGCATATTTATTTAATTAAAACAACACCGTTTTATGATCAAAGGCATTTAAAAGCGCCTCTAAATGCTGTACATCACACGCGCCTATTTTGAATCTGAGAATAAAGCTTTGTAAACCCTCAAGTCTTCAGACATAAACATTGAATCCTCTGAACCCTTATCCTCACGTCGCGCCTCTCTCTCAATCCTCTCTAAACCCTTATCCTCACGTCGCCTCTCTCTCAATCCTCTCTAAACATTGAATCTCACATTCAAATCTCACAGATTCATCGATTTCGAAGCTCTACCTCCACCACCATCTGCACCGGCGAGGTAGCGAGATTCATCGATTCATCGATTTCATAGATTCACCGATCAAATCTCATAGATTCACCGATTTCAGATCGATCTGCACCGCCACCGCGATTTCGATTTAGATCGGTCTGCACTGCCACCCCGATTTCGATTCTCTCTCTAGATCTCTCTCTCAGAGATTCATCTTTGATTTCATCTCAGAGCGATTTTGATTTCTCTCTCTCTCTCGATTTCAAAGCTCCACTGCCACCACCATCTATGCAAGCTTCCATGGCTTAGCATCTCATCTTCTTATCTCTTCCACTTTGTATATACATATACATATATATATATTTATCGATTCTCTCATGTACATACACGTATCTGTATAGACACCAATCGATAATGGAGCAAAGCTTCTTCGATTTTATCTATTTTCTACACTGCCCAAGCCTCGCCGAGACATTCCTCGACGTTTTACTCTCAGTCCCGATTTGGCTCGCTGTCATGATCGGCCTTGTTATCGGTTGGTCCTGGCGCCCTAGATGGACCGGTTTTTAACCGCACATCATGTTCGGTTTCTTGTATATAGGTGTGTGTGTACATTAGTACTAACATTCTATAAATTTAGTCAGCAATCATTTTAGTTGTTGAGGTTTTTAATGTAATCTTTGGGATAATAAAATATTTTTCATTGATTATACGTCGGATTCCTAACACAAAGAGGTTGAATTTGGAAGCTGTAGGTGTTGAGCTTGACGAGATGGGAGCCGTAAAGGTTAATAACTTTTTCTTCATCTTTTATTGCATTTGTTGTTCTTTGATGTGATGATGTGTGTATGGCATTGGCAGTGTTTAAAAAATTATGAACAAGAGTGAGATTGTATTTATGAGGGTTTTTTTTTTTTTTGGGTTAGTTTTTCAGTGCTACGTGTATCAGAGATGGTTGAGTTTATTTTGGAGTTTTTTCACAGCATTTGCTCACTACTACTTCTCCCTTGTTTGGTTAACAATGTTTTCACCTCAATCTATTATTTCGTGGTCTATTTGATGTTGGTGATTCAAAATTGTTTTGCTTGTGAAAAAAATGTTTGTACCATGAGAAGTTAACTTCTTTGAGGTTCCCTACCCCTTTCATCTTGCATTTCAGGTGGATGAGTTCTCTCGTACAAACGTTCCTAGCATATGGGCTGTTGATGATGTCACAAATAGATTGAATCTTACTCCCATGGCCTTAATGGAAGGCACCTACTTTTCAGTGTGTGCTCAATCTGTACCCTGATTAGTTATCATCATTGAATTCTCATTTTTTTTTTCCGTTATTAATTCATCATTCAATTCTTTGCTTTGCCTGCAGAAAACTATTTTTGGTGGGCAGCCTACCAAACCTGACTACAGCGATGTACCTTGTGCTGTATTCTGGTAAAGTTTCTTCTGTTCTAGCAAATGCTTCATTTTTCTTCCCTCATATAATTCACCTAAGAGTATCCATCAGTATAATGGAAGTGCTAAAATTATTCTTGGTGCAGTTTTAAAGTTTTTATTCGTATTCAAAGCTTGATAGAAATAAGTTGTTCCAGTAGTTTCATTTTTCTAATGAACCAATTTTGTTTTATTGAAATTTGTTTGTGATATATGATTACCTTGTGTTTTTTTGTTGTTTTACAGCATACCACCTCTTTGTGTTGTTGGATTAAGTGAAGAAGAGGCTATTGAGCAAGCAAAGGGTGATATTTCGATTTTTACGTCAACGTTCAATCCTATGAAGAACACTGTCTCAGGGTATGTGATTGGACATCTAATTTAGTAGATAACTTTACAAGCTTAGAGGGAAACAACTTACCTTCTTGGTGTAGGAATTTGTTGTAATGTCATGGCTTGCAAGGCAAGGGATTTAGAATTTCTTCTTTTGATGATTCCTAATGGTTCAGTACTTTTAAGTCATTGGATTTTTTTTCTAGAAAACATGATTATCTGTGGAATTCCATTTGACGCAATTATGTATACAGATGGCAAGAGAAAACGGTTATGAAGCTTGTTGTTGATTTTGAGACAGATAAAGTTATTGGAGCATCCATGTGTGGGCCAGATGCACCTAAGATTATGCAGGTATCATTGTTTCTATATCGGGTTTCATAAAGTTCTTAACCTTTAGCTACGTATAGGTTTGAATTCTTCATTCACTTGGAACTGGATAATTCATATTTTGTTGCGATCCTGAATGGATCATTGCATTGGAACCGCACTACCCTCATGTTTTTTAATTTGGCATCTGAATTTATGTTTGTTGAGATGTGGGAGATTCTTGTAAGAATGTTTTGCGGGGATCGTTTACGGTTAACCTATGTGGATTGTTGCTTCATTAACTTTCTGATTGTTTCAATTGTCTCTAGATCTAATCGTGTGGTACATAAGTGATAACGTGTGGTACATAAGTGATAATGGCCACAGGAAATGGGAACAAGGGATCTGGCCTTGTTATCGGTTGGTCGCTGACATTCGTCATTGGTTACGTTGGTAGCTGATATAGTGGTCCACTTAACGTGTTGCAATGCTGGCGCTAGATGAGTCATAAAGTTTGCTAATTTTACTTTCTATTGGTTAATATATTTTGGGAAAATTTTGTTTTTTGCAGTCAGGGTTATGTGTGTCTTTTTGAGTTCTTGGCCATTATTAAGGTAACCATCACTCCTATGTCATTACCACATTCAGGCCAGTTCTATGCAGTAGGCAAACTTTAAAAATTGAACCCTCTATACATAATGAATTGTTACCAAATTGGGAATTGGGAATTGTGTTTTGTATATTATTTTATGTGATGGTACAATTAAATGGGGTTGCAACATTTATTGGCTTCGTTGGACTTGCAGTAGCTATAGTTGTTCTGTTTGTCCTTTTGATAAGGTAATTGCAATCTTAGTTGTTGAGTTCTCTCCTCAATTCTCTATTTCTCTCTAAAAAACAAAGTTTGGACTGGTAAAACTTATAAATTGGAGTATCTGCAAATACTTTACTGGACATACCAAAAACACAGATGGAACTCCTCAATTCAAGGTTGGTCATACTAAGTTTGGTACTGCCATAGATGGAGTTATTAAGATTTTCATTGTTGCAGTATGTGCCATTTTACAGACATAATTTGTAATTAGTATATATTCATATATAGTTATTTTGAGTATTTTACTAATACCTGAAGGAATTTTAGGTCACTATTGTGGTTGTTGTAGTGCCTGAAGGGCTTCCCTTAGCCGTTACCTTAACGTAAGTTTGACCTTCTTTCAGTCATTTTGTTGTCATTCTAATTTTATTAACTCATTTCAATTGATCAAAAATATTGTCAAGTATCTGGAGTTGGTTGAGCAAAATTGATGTTAGGCAGAGCTTATCTTTTCTTGCCACTCTCTTTTTGAAGTTTATTGGAGGACATGTCGTTGATTCCTAGTTTTTCCATGTTTTCTTCTAAGTTACTTTAGTCCTTGTAGCATCTTCAAGTTTGGCAGTATCATTGCTTACTGGGGCCATCATTAGTTTTGCTGCATATTTCCTGCTCATTCCAGTCTCTTTTTTACTATCTAGTTCAAAGATTATGCTTCTTGAATTTCTTAAAGTGCATTCCCCTACCTGTATTACAGCCTTGCCTACTCAATGAGGAAAATGATGTCAGACAAGGCCTTGGTATGTGCGATTTATCTTTTCTTTGAGTCGCTTCATATGATATTGATATTCATACATACACACATAAAAGTGTTAATTTTAGAAGAGAAAAGATTAGGGTATGAGTGGTTAATCATACCCTTTTATATTAAATCATAAACATAAGTTAAGGCCTAAATAAAGGCCCATTACAGCAAATAAAGAGACTGAATGAATAAAAATGGGAAATATCCTAACACATTCTAACACTCCCCCTCAAGCTGGTGCGAAAATATCTCTCATGCCCAGCTTGTCGAGAATGTCACGGAACGGTTTAATCCCTAAGCCTTTGGTAAGAACATCAGCCAATTGATCCCCAGACCGCACGAAAGGCATATATATAGCGCCACTAGTAAGCTTTTCCTTGATAAAATGCCGATCAATCTCCACATGCTTGGTTCGATCATGCTGAACCGGATTGTGGGCTATATTAATGGCGGCCTTATTGTCGCAGTATAGCCTCATAGAATCTGTCTGATGAATCCCCAAATCCCGCAATAATAATCGAATCCATAAAAGCTCACACACACCTTGAGCCATAGCTCTGAATTCGGCCTCTGCACTAGACCGCACAACAACATTTTGTTTCTTGCTTCTCCAAGTAACTAGATTTCCGCCAATGAAGGTACAATAGCCAGAGGTGGATCTTCTATCAGTTACTAAGCCAGCCCAATCAGCATCTGTATATGCCTCCACACTGAGATGGCTATGCTTTAAGAAATAAAGACCCTTACCCGGAGAAGATTTCAAGTATCTCAGAATCCGCATAACCGCCTCTAAGTGAGTTGCACGTGGAGCATGCATAAACTGGCTAACCATACTCACTGCAATAGCAATATCAAGCCGCGAATGGGATAAGTAAATAAGCTTACCCACTAGTCTCTGGTATCTCCCCCTGTCTACAGGCTCACTGTGGACGCGCCCCGAGGGACTTATGATGCCACAGTTCGGACTCGTTTTTGTCACGGTTCTAAATCTGAACCAAAGAGTCCAAATTTGACAAATCGTTTTGAGAAAATAGATTTTTTGAAAAGAAGTGCCAAACATGGACTGCTTTGCCAGATACAGAGTCGCCACCTAAATATTTTTAATGGGAGAATTTAGGAAACCCTGACTCGGTGCCAAAGGCCACGTGTCCGTCATCACCAAAGTTGCCTCGGCTCGGGAACTTGGGTACGATTGGGGAAGGTCAGCTATGAGCACCCCCTCTCGCCCGATCCGAAGATCGGCCTCTACTAACCGTGATATCTTGTTTTGAAAACATTACGCGTTCTTATTCCGGTTATTAGCCTAGATTTACTATGTTATGCGCATAGCAAACAAGTATAGACTAGATCGCCTAATTTGGAATAAAGCATTGCATATCCGTTCGTTTGGGAAACGTTTTGATATTTTGCTACTCGCAAGTAGGCTAAAACATGGATTTCAACGAGTTGTCCCAACTCAAGCAATCTAACCTTCACCCACAGGCATTCAGGCAGTTTATATCACATAAGCATCTAACCACATGGTAAGCATGCTGTCATGTTAACATTCACACTCATGCGAGATGCTAAAGCATAAAATACTTACAGTGTACTCCGTGCCAAAACAGTAACTAGTTAGTAATCATATGCATGATCCTAGTTCATGTTAAGATGGCTAATGCAACACATGCAAGATGCAACTATGATAGGCTCGGCTATTCTAAGATGGCATATGATGATGCTACAGCTAACACGTATTCAACTTGGAATTGAAATACAATGCAGTTAGCATGATGCACCGAGCCCGATGCATGCAAGACAAATGTATGAATGCACGCATGCATAACATAAGGTATGCTAATTTAAATATGTCCTAATACTAACCATCAAAAGCAGGTAAGTAAAAGGGAGAAAGAAGTGGGGGTTGGAAGACATGCACACACGCACCCACACTTATTACAAATTCGCCCTCGCTCGGAGGGACCAAAAGAATGATACAAACCGAATAAGTAATTAACTACTCTAGCTAATTAAATATTACAAACCCTTAATTAATTAAACAAATTAACTAAGCTACTAAAGCAGTAAAGGCCTCGGGAAGAGGGTCCAATGCGCGCGTGCTCGGGTTTGCTTGGAAATCCAACGCCATGCACAAGTTTGCCTCTGTTTACCCTGCTCTGCTCCTCTGAAAATTGCACAAGTCCCAAGGTGCACTCTCTGGACATTGGGGGACACCACCGGCCATGTGGGATGGTCACCGACCATGTATAATGGTCACCGGCCACAAAACACTCCATCAGCCAACAATGGATGGCCGGTCGACATTGAAGATGGCCGGCCGGCCAAATCTCCCTGCAGAAACTAGTTTGACAGCAGCAGAGGACAAAGCAAAGCATGGCAATGTATTTCAAGCAATGTATGCACTAATCACATCCCCTATCATGATTATGACTCAAAGGGATATGGGTCTCGATTTTCAAACCACCAATCACGCATTTCCATGCATGATGGCCCAAGGAATCAAGGGTGCATTTTGATATTGGAATGCAATGCACATAAGCAAATAAAGGGGCTCAACCTCTATCACAAGCATTTCAAGAGGCCAAGCATGCATGCTAATGCAATGCAACTTAGGCATAGAAGCTAAGTATGCAACCTAAAAATGCAAAGAAGCACACAAAGCATACAATGGTCATGCAAGATATGCAAGGCATGAGACAATGCAACCAACAAGTACGCAAGGCACAATGTGGGTATTCAAGCACGCAAGCAAACATGTGACTTCATTCAATCATGCAACTTCAATCATGCAACAACACACAAATATGCAACAATATACAAGGTGAGCATGCAACAACATGCAAAAGGGGTGGACTTAAACTAACATGGATAGCTCGCAAGCATGCCAAAATCAGTGGTCAATGCTATGGAAGTGAGGTCCAAAACACACACACATGCATGCAAATATGGTCCAATTCCTAAGCATAAAGGGACAACTTCTAAGCACACTTAAAAGGAGGTAAACATGGACAATTAGCATGCAAGGTCAGCTTTGAAAATCATGTCAAAGATGATGCCAAATTAAGCAGACAAGACAAGCATAGCATGCAATTGGTCCAAGTACTCAAGGCAAGCTAAGGATGTACTGAACTACCCTTAACAAAACCAAACATGGCATAAATTGAATGACCAAAATCAGAGGTTTAGGATGTTGAAACAAAACTAAAACACAATGACATGGCGTCCTAGGAGGCCTAAACATGATGGCATGCACGGAGGCCTAAACATGGAGCATGAGATGACAACCTTATAGAGCATTAAAGGGACATCGAATGCAAGCATATAAGCATATCATGAGGCCTGAAATAACATACCAAGTGATTCCAAACCACTGAAACAAAGCAAAGATGGCATGCTAGAGGGGCCAAAGCTTAAGGCATACAAGAGGGATTGCATGGTAGCTATACAAAGCAAGACATGAATGACTCAAATGACCTAAAACAGTCCCTTAGCACATCAAAATATGCATATAAGCTTCACAAAGCTCGGCCAAAACACATGAGCATGGTAGTCTAAATGCTATGCATATATTGAGGCAAATCATGGCATTACAAGGCATGTATGCTAAGCAAGCATGGTGTACCAAAACCAACATAACACAATGCTATATTATGACATAATAAGCATAAAAAATAGTCAAGGCATGTTCAACACACACTTAAACTAGATGCTCCCTCAAAAGGCAAAAAAGGGCCCTTTTCAAGGACAACAAGGAGAGGGGGTGGCCCTCTCCTTCCTAGGACCTCAAGGCACCATCCTCACTTCTGAAATCTCTCAAGATTTCATTGGTGAGGAGGCCCAAACACAATGGTCCCGGAGCTCAACCAAAATGGCACAAAAATGGAGCCTTACAAGGCTTAAGAGGGGTCAAACAACCCCAAAGCTTAAAGCAACCTTAACCAACTATTTAGAGCACTTAAAAACAGAACTTTTCTATATTATATGTTAAGCTCAAAAACAGATGCAAGATAGGCTAAAAAGCTTTGCAAAAATGGGGTAAAAAGGGACAAAAGTCTTACCCTTGTAGACCCTCTTCACAAACAATGTTCCAGCAGCTCTTTTGGTTCCAAACCAGTCCAAAAGCTTCAAGGAAAGACCTCTGGTACCTCAGCAACCAAGAAAAGGTGTGATGGTGGGTGTTTGTGCACAAAAATGAGACTAAACACACACTAAACACAAGAGAGAGAGATATAGAGATAGAAGAGATACAAACCCTAACCCTAAAGCTCAAACTCTGGAAAAAAATGTTGTCTAAAATTGTCTAACCCCTTTACAAGAGAGAAGAAGCTCCTTCTTATAGACAATTAGTCTTGTAAAGCTTCCAAAGGAAGCTAACAAGAGGGAAATCCCTCCATACACGTGTATGGAGGGGGTGAAAGTGCATGCCAGCTGCACAAAAATATCTGCAAAAGCAAATGCACAGTAGTCGGCTGGCCAAAAATGCAATTGACCAAAAAAATATAGCCGGCCGGCCATCTATAGTGCCGGCCGGCCAAACATTTGGCCGATGGCAACAAAACACAGCCGGTGGCCTCAAGCCATGGCTGGTGGAGTGTGGGGATGGCCCACAAGCCATTCCCTGCCCCTCCAAGGCAAAGCACAAGTGTTTGGTGCAAAACCAGACACAAAACAGTCGAGTCGAGAGATCCTGAAGCAAGGCGCGTAGCCGAGACCTCCGGGAACTCAAGACGAACACAAACATGGATGATCACCGAGTGTTCAACCGGTGACGTCCAAGTCTTGAGGACTGTCAAAAATGGGGTGTCTACACTCACCTCCTTCATCCTCACTAAGCTTTAGTCCGGGTTCTAATGGTGTATCACATGCTTTACTTCCAAGCATTCCAGTTTCTTTTAGCAAATCAAGCACATACTTTCGTTGACATATGAAGATACCATCTTTGGACCGAGTAACCTCAATGCCTAGAAAGTACTTCAGTTTGCCTAAGTCTTTGATTTCAAACTCATTAGCCAAATACTCCTTTAACCGAGGAACCTCCTCAACATCATCCCCTGTGAGTACAATATCATCCACATAGACAATGAGGGCTGTCGTTTTACTATGTGAGGAGTGTTTCACAAACAAAGTATGATCAGCTTGACTTTGTTTGAAACCATATCTCAACATGGCCTGAGTAAACCTCTCAAACCAAGCCCTAGGAGACTGCTTAAGGCCATAAAGTGACTTGCGTAACCGACACACCTTTCCTGTGGTTTTAACATCCTCAAAGCTAGGGGGAATGTCCATGTACACTTCTTCTGCCAGATCTCCATGGAGGAAAGCATTTTTTACATCAAATTGATGGAGAGGCCAGTCAAGATTAGAGGCAAGGGAGAGAAGGACTGTAACAGAATTCATCTTAGCAACCGGTGCAAATGTCTCCTGGTAGTCTATTCCATAAGTCTGAGTAAAACCCTTGGCCACCAATCTAACCTTATAATGTTCAATTGAACCATCGGCTTTGTGCTTTACAGTGTATACCCACTTACATCCAACAGGTCGTTTGCCCTTAGGTAACGCAGCCAATTCCCAAGTGCCATTTTTAGCAAGCGCTCTCATCTCCTCCATCATGGCATGCTTCCACTCAGGAGTAGAAAGAGCATCCTGAAAATTGGAAGGAAGACTCACAGAAAAAACTTTAGACAAAAAAGCTTTATAGAAAGAAGACAGATTAGTGTAGGAGACAAAATGAGAAATAGGATGTTGAGTACACGACCTAACCCCCTTTCTTTTAGCAATGGGAACATCTAGATCAGAAAGAATTGAGTTACCTGGAGGTTCACCAGAAGGAGAGGATTCTAGACACTCATTAGAAGAAGAAGATAGCAGTGGAGAATCTGAATTGGTCTCTTGTACCCAAGTAACTTTCTGTCTACCCTTGTTCTGACATACACTTTGCCATCTTTCACTGTAGATGGAAAGTCAGCATTCTCAATAGTTGGATCATCAATAATAATAGTCTCAGGGGTCGCAATAACTGATGGTGATGGTAGTGATACAGGAGTCTCTTCACACCAAGGCTCCCCCTGAAGAGATGACGGGGACACTGGGGAGGAGAGAAAATAAGACTGAGATTCAAAGAAAGACACATCCATAGAGACAAACCATTTGCGAGAAGGGGGATGATAACACGTGTAGCCCTTTTAAGTGGCGGAGTAACCCAAGAAGACACACCGAAGAGACCGAGGATCCAACTTACTACGGGTAGAAGAATGATTATGAACAAAGCACACACACCCAAAGGTTTTGGGAGGAATGGAGAAGGCAGCAGAAGCTTGGAAGCCGAACAAAACTTGAAGAGGAGTTTGTTTATGAAGAACCTGGGTAGGAAGCCGATTGATGAGGAACGCAGCAGTGAGAACCGCTTCCCCCCAATAGGATCGAGGAACGTGCATTTCAAAGGATAAACAACGCGCAATATCAAGAAGATACCGGTTTTTACGCTCGGCAACACCATTCTGTTGAGGGGTATTGGTACAAGAAGTTTGATGAATAATACCATGAGTGGCAAAATAGTTGGCAAGTCCAGAATCAATGTATTCCCCCCCCCCATTATCAGAACGTAGAATTTTGACAACTGCTCCAAATTGAGTGGAAAGCATTTTATGAAAATTTTGAAACACAGAAAACACCTCACATTTGTCCTTTATAAGATACACCCAGGTGGTCCTAGAACAATCATCAATAAAGGTGACAAACCATCGTTGACCCTTTAAAGACACCAAACGAGAGGGACCCCATACATCAGAATGAATCAAAGAAAAAAGGAACTAAACTTTTATTAATAGAATGAGCAAAAGAAGCTCTGTGTTGTTTGCCAAGTTGACACGACTCACAATGAAACTCAGAAAAATTATTTTTCAAAAAAACAGAGGGAAAAAGATGCTTAAGTAACAAAAAAGATGGATGAGTGAGCCAGCTTGTCTGCTTGATCCAAGAGATAGAGACCATTCTCGTGTCTACCACTGCCAATCATCTTCTTCATGATAAGGTCCTGGAACAGACAATGATCAGGGAAAAAGGTCACACTACAATTTAAGTCCCGAGTAATACGACTCAAAGACAAAAGATTAATACTAAAATTGGGAACATGTAGGACAGAAGATAAAGGGAGAGAAGCAGTGGCATGAATTAAACCTTTCCCAGACACAGAAGAAATGGTACCATCAGCAATTCGAACTTTATCCTGCCCTGAAGAAGGGGTATAAGCGGAGAACAAATCAGAAGAACCAGACATGTGGTCGGAAGCACCAGAATCGATAATCCAAGGTAATGTTTGATGAGAGAGGAAAACACTTGTAGAAGAAGCTGAGTTACCTGACTGGGCAATATTACCTGAAGATGAACTAGAGGCCCGACGGTCTAGCAAGTGGCGAAGAGCAACCTCCAACTCAGAAGTAGAAAACCGCGAGATATCAGCAGATGAATCAACTGGAGCTGTGGACTGTGGCTCAACTGTATCAAAATGATGGGCTCGAGCATTGGGCCCATGGCCTCGAGCCTGTCCGGAACGACCCCCTCGAGAACTAGAACGGTCTCCACGACCTCCAGATGGTTGCCCATGCAACTTCCAACAAGTCTCACGGGTGTGGCGAAGGGCGACGACAAAAATCACAGAAGAGAGTATCCTTCTCAGAAGGAGGGAAAGAGCCACGATCCCCATCTCAAGAGCGGGCAGAAACTAGGGCAAATCGATCAGAAGAGACAACCGGAAGCATAACAGAACGACGACTCTCTTCATTCTGCATATAAGCAAACGCTTCTTGGAGAGAAGGAAGAGCATCCATACCAAGCACACGACTCCGAACAGGATCAAACTCCACATTCAAACCTTCCAAAAACTTGAAGACCCGCACTTGTTCAACAAATTTCCGGTAACCAGCAGAATCTGTGGGACAGATAGGCTTGTAGTCCTGAAGATGATCAAGTCGCTTCCACCCATTGCTAAGGAAAGTAAAATACTGGAGAATAGTCATCTCACCCTGAACAGACCGGTCAATAGAGCGTCGTAACTCAAAAGTCTGTAAGAAATTACCTTTGCGGGAATACATAGTGGCCACAGCCTCCCAAATATCCTGTGCTGTGTCCATAGACAAGTATCCTTCACCGATCTCCGGAACCATAGAGTGTATCAACCAACCCATGATAAGAGAATTGGTAATCTCCCACTGATTCATAACCTGTATCGGTGATACTGGGAGCCTGAACACGCCCATCAACATATCTCATCTTCCCTTTGCTCTTCAAAAATATAGTCAAACTCTACGACCACGCTAGATAGTTCTGACCATTAAAGAGAGAGGTGGTGATTTTCTGGCCAGGGTGGAGAGAATCGGTCATCGAATTAGTCAAAACAGGACTCGCGCCGTGTGGAGCAGGCTGCGAAGAAGTAGACTCATTAGTCAATTCGGCCATAATGACGTCGCGACGGAACCCTCACAAACACATCCAGAGTGAATCACAAAGCCAAAAGATGGGAAAAAATAATAATGAATTAAAAATGAATTTAATAGAACATTTTTTTTTTATATATAGAAGATAGAGAGAGATTACAGACTCAGAGACTTAAAGTTGACGAAGATGCAGAGAAAGATGAAGAGAGAGGTACATGTAGAGACCGAGAGAGAGAGATGTGCCTGTGCCGTCGACGGGAGTCGCGACTCCGACTGGGGTAGTCGAAACCCTAGGGGCCTTCGACTGGGACTGTCGGAGCCCTAGGTTGGGCCTGCGACTAGAGTCGTGACTCCGACTGGGGCTGTCGGAACCCTAGGTGCCGTCGACTAGGGCTGTCGGAACCCTAGGTGGCTTCGCCGGGGGCTTGTGGACTGGGGTGGTGGTGCTGTGGCTTGGTGGTGATACGGCTACAGCTACGGTTTGTTTGTTTGTTTGTTTGTTTGTTTTTTTTTTTTTTTCTAGTTCAGCTCTGATACCATGTTAATTTTAGAAGAGAAAAGATTAGGGTATGAGTGGTTAATCATACCCTTTTATATTAAATCATAAACATAAGTTAAGGCCTAAATAAAGGCCCATTACAGCAAATAAAGAGACTGAATGAATAAAAATGGGAAATATCCTAACACATTCTAACAAAAAGTACATGTTTAAATGTTGCACAAATATTGAACTTCAGGTCAGGAGGCTTTCTGCCTGTGAAACCATGGGCTCTGCTACTACCATTTGCAGTGACAAAACTGGGACCTTAACGTTAAATCAGGTGGGTTAAATGCTGTTACTTTGGAAACATCTAGTGCTCAATATTCCAATTCCATTGACCCATTCATAGTTTGATTTTCTGGTCATTGAGTTCTTTAATTTTTTAATGCACTTGAAGAAAGATCTTTGCCTCTTTAATCTTCTACTTCATCAGTGTATTACTTTGATTCTTTAACATGACAAAAGTAGGAAAGGTCCTAGGAGGATTATAATCTAATCAGATATTCCTATGCCTCACTGGTTTAAATGGAAGCCAATGTTAAGTGAATATTTAAACATTTTGTTTTGTTTTGTTTTATGTATTTACTTGTATATTATTTGATTTTTTTTGATAAAATCAAATAGCATAGAGGACTTAGTGTGAGAAGTATATATATATTTATATCTTTTACACTGTTAGTTAGTTTTTGACTACTTCAATGGAATAAAAAAAATGCCATTATATCATAACTAGGATATTTTTAAATTTAAAATTGATTTCATGAACATAAATGACAAATAAAAAAATGGGATTAGGCAAAAGACATGTTCATCACCATTCCCAATCTTCTTTTTAATGAGAGAAACAACAATAGTCCTGAGCTTGAAAATTTTCCTCATAGTCCAAGACATATCACTTGGACAACTCATGTACCAAAAACAATGGCTTTTAATCACATATGTATGAATCCATTTAACGCAAAGGATATCAACTTTCATACTTAAAGCCCAAATATTTTTTAGGATAGCTGCTGTGTTCCAATCAATAAGACATTTAAACCCCAAACCACCTCCCCTTTTAGGAGCAAAAATATGCTGCGAACTAATCTTAGCATGGCCTTTTAGCTCCGAACCAGTCCATAAGAAATTCCTCATGATAGGAAGAATAAAAATTGAGGACCAATAGACTTGTTCTAGTAGATGAGCGTATGCAAGTTATTGATGCAAATGGCAATCTGGTTTGTTATCTTTACATTCCGTCATGAACACAATTTTTTGTATGGTTTTGCAACTAGTTCTTGAAATAATACTTCTACCATTAGGTTCCTCACTTGTATTGTATTGGTGATGCAAATGGGAAAATGATGCCTACTTACATGCAAATAAAAATCTCTAACCTTACATGCATGTGTAATTTAAATACATTCAAATGACAAGCTAGTTAAGATTATATTTTGCAATAGTACTATTTGGAGTTGACTACTCATTTGATTTATTTCACTAGTTTTCTGTGTCTTGGCCAAGTGTGAAGATGTTCTTGCATAAATTTGTAATTGTTAACAAAGATTAAACATGCAAAAAAGAGAGAAGAGCTCTATTAATGCATTCTGTCATTGTATTCCACATGTTGTTTACCATGCAGTATGTCACCCGCTATTCACGAAAATCCTTACAAGTCCTCAGTAGTGTAGGCGAGCCTATAAATCCTAGTGCATGGAGGTTACGAGCTCTACTTTTGTTGCTGGATTACATTTTTTGAACACAAGAAGTATGACACGTTTTCCTTTTCATCTTAACAGGTGGTTTTTCAATATAGTTGGAAATTCAAGATGCCCCATATCTGACACTTGGTGGCAAATAGAGACAGGTGGCTTTATGGTAGGTTTTTCCCTCCCTTCTTCTCGGTATATCTGCTGGCTCTTGAAACAATTTCTTTTCTACATATTACTATGTTCTAGAGTCGATAAAATATATATGGGGAACTACTAAACTCAATCACTTGCTGCAATGAAATTATAATCTGGGAATTGACTCAATGATCAGATCATAGATTTTAAGTTCAAAACCCTTGCTCAGTCCCAATTTGACCGGAATAGATCTACTAATTCTTTGGTTCCAAGTAGTAGGACGTATCTTGAACTAAAAATGCACCCTAAAAGCTAAAAAAAAAAGGTTTTTATTTCTCACTTGGGCTGACAACTTTGATTTATTTCTTTTTAATCAAAGTATAGGAATTTAGTTCGATTTGCATCTTTTATTGAATTGTGCTTGTACACTTGTTTAAATGGGTATTTCAAGCTTCAATGATCTTGTATTCTCTTTCCTTTTTTTTTTTTATGGGTTTTGTAGTCTCTTGCCTGGATTCAAGTTCATGAACACTCTCTCTTGTGTGAAATTGATCATACGTTGAAGAAATTGTTGGCAATTTTTGCAATTTTTTTAGAAAGAATGATGTTTGCCGAATTTGATGAGTGGGAGTTAGATCAAAAGTCTTGCCTAATTTGATGAGTGGGAGTTAGATCAAATGGCCTCTAAATTTGTTTATGCTATGAGAGCATTATTTATTTAATTTTACATGATTCTCATATGTATTTGTATTGTCTTTGGGTATGCCATTTTCTTTATATGTATTTATTTAGTACTTCTTGGTATGTGATAAAATCTTCTTGTTAGTGCTTCTTCAAGTTTTACGTACTGTTTATAAGTATTGGGTACAAATTCTTCAATTTGTGTTTATTTTAGTAAATCTGATTGCAGTTTATGTTCTGATGCAGGCATGTAGACCAGTGAAGATTACAACTTTAATGCTAAGACATGATTTTTGGATATATGTTAGTTTGTGGTTAATGATGTTAAAACATGATTTCTGGATTTTGGATATGTTAATTTTGTGGGTAATGGTGATTGGATATTAATTGAATGAGAAAGTGAATTAATGTTTTATTACAATTATTTGAATGGGAGCTATTATTTTATATTAGTGCTATTACAGGTATTTTTTTAGTTTAATCAAATAAAATAAGCACAATTTCAAAAAAAAAAAAAGGATATGACGGCGTTTTTCCAAAACGTCGCTAAATATCGTCAGTGTGCGTTTGGTAGGACATTTGGCGGCGTTTTAAAAACGCCGCCTATACTAATATCACGACGTTTTTAAACGCCATAAAGCTATAGCAACGGCCGCGTCCTCGGCGTTTGGTGCTAAGCGTCGCAAAAGGAATTGGCGGCGTTTTTGACACTTATAGCGGCGTTTTTTAAACGCCACTAAAAGTCTGTTTTCCAGCAGTGGGAAGGAGCTGTTAGGGATGGCAATTTAAAACCGGCCCGATGGGGACCCGACCCCCCGACCCCGAATTGAGCGGGTTTTTCCCGAAAAATACCCCCGCGGGGACGGGGATGGTATTGAAAAATTAATCCCCGAACAGATTCGGGCCGGGGACGGGGATAAGTGTTCCAACCCCGTACCCGGCCCGGCCCCGGCCCCGTCCCCGTTCCCCGGCCCCGTCCCCGTTTCCCCGATATAAAATTACTATTCTACCCCATATATATATATATATATCAAACCCTAAAACACACCTCATTTCACTGTGTCTGTGAGTCACACACCGCCCCTCTCTCTCTCTCTACCCCCGCCGAGCTCCCTCCCCCCCTCTCTCTCCCCGCCGATCTCGCCGAGCTCCCTCCTCCTCTCTCTCTCTCCCCGCCGATCTCCCTCTTCTACCCGCAGATCTCTCGCCGATCTCCCTCTTCCTCTCTCTCTCCCCGCCGATCTCCCTCTTCTACCCGCAGATCTCTCGCCGATCTCCCTCTTCCTCTTCCTCAGTTCGACCGGCGAACGAGACCCTTCCTCCTCTCCAAACACTGTCGCAACCGCAGCCCTAATAGGCTGGCCACGGCGGCTCTGTTCGGGCTCCCCGCCGATCTCCCTCCCTCCTCCTCTCTCTCTCCCCGCCGATGTCATGCTTGTGTTTGTTCTTGGCCTCTCTCTCTCTCTGTGAATGTTTCTATTTTTTATTTTTTATTTTTTATTTTTTACATCTGTATTAATTTTACATGTTGGGTTTTGGATCTGTATGAATTTTTGAATGTTTCCGATCGATTGAATGTTGGGTTTTTTACATCTAATTGTTTCCGATCTGTGCGATCTGTGAATGCTGGGTTTTTTACATCTGATTGTTTCTGGGGAATCTATGTTGAATTTTTCAGATCTATGTTGAATTTTTTTTTTATTTTGTATTTTGACCGGGGAATCTTCGGGGTCGGGGATCCCCGATCCCCGTTAGGGGGCGGGGGCGGGGGTGGTAATAGGCTCCCCGTCGGGGATCGGGGCCGGGGAAATTTTGACCATCGGGGATCGGGGACGGGGAGGGTGATCCCCGGCCCCGCCCCGCCCCGTTGCCATTCCTAGGAGCTGTGTGAGGATAGAGAGGGAAGGGATTAGAAGTGCCGGCCAGAGTTAGGGATGGGTAGGAGGGCGGTTGGAGCCGGTAGTAGGTGGTGAGGGTAAGTTGGTACGCAAAGTTAAACTTTTCCTGAGTTTCCTCTTGGCAGTCTATTTTGATAGAAAGGACATTTCAACAGCCAAATGCTTGCCAAGAAAATCATAAGCCAAGGCCTCCTTATCAAAAGTATGGGTGTCAAACTTTTGACAGATTTTTCTTTCAAAATGCTACATTATGTAGGCGTGGTTGTCCCCTTCTTGAAAAGAAGTATAGATGGTTTAGTCATTTCAACATCCGCTGTGCTGTCCCCGAATAGCAACAAGTCTTTCTTTAGAGTTAAAAGTTTTGTGTCGTTAGAATATAAATTTTTGAATAAAAGTCAGATGTTCAGACATAAACTTATAAACAAAAATGAATTATTCAAATATATATTCCAAACAAAAATGAATTATTCAAATATATATTCCGTTCAAACAACTACTTTTTGTTTTATAAGTTTTTGTCCAAATATTTTAACTTTTGTACAAAGTACAACATCAAAATCAATCATATAAAATGAACTAATCCTATAACTGAATGGTCATCTATTATCGTCAGTAAGTATTGTATCACAACACCAGAAACTATACAACCTTATCACCGAATATGCAAATGGACAGTGGGGGGAACTACTGTATGAAGCCACTCACAGATGGACTCAGTTCTAAATTTGTACCATGACAATGCTTCTTCATAAACCCAGTTGTTGAATCCTCTGTACACCTTCTGGGAAGGACTCACTGTTAGAACTTTGAGTTCAACTAGATTGTCAATAAGATACTTGAGGAGCTCAACTTCATGCTGATTACCGTAAAACCCATTTACCTCTAGTTCAGTGAGATGCTTATGAGGGCACACAGGAAGGACTCTTTCTATCTCTTTTGGTTGTGTTGTGATAAAGCTTGGGCAAAACAACTGTAAGAAACCAAAAAAAAAAAAAAAGAGTTACTCAGCTTATATGTTCTAGGATAAATTTCTAATTATCAATCAGCACATTGCAAGCGGAAAAACAAGTATTCAGCGATATGAACAACAATGCACTACAAAACTTGATCTAGTTTGCTTCCATAAAAAGGTTAATATGTACTTACATTTAACTGTAGTTTTTGCAATAAAGGGAAAGCCTTCAGGACATAACTAATCCAGCAGAGTTTGTCTTCATCATCAAATGGAAAAACAGTCAGCACAAATTGCTTGATATTGGTGAATGTAGGCCCAGTTTCTGGAAGATTCAGTATCTGAAATGGAAAGATTACAAACTTAGCATGCATTATATAAATTATAAAATAAAAACAAAAACAAAAAAGAGACTACACAGAAGACTCTGCATAAGTGGCAAGGTTGGATATGCAGAGATTATGACTCACTGTCAACACTAATCCAATGGCATAGGAATCAGGACTAAACTCACTGTGAACTGGAACTGGAAAACTATTCTATTTAAATGCATCATTATAGAACAAGTTTCAGGTGCGTGAACAGCTCGCATTGGCACGGATCCTGATCCGATCAATTTCAAATATTCTTAAATTCTTAGCTGAAATACCTTGAGATATTCTATACCAGTTTTTTTACTACATTTACCTTCATAGCCAGTATTGAGATGAAATTAAAAGTCTCCAACTGAGGTAGATCGCTCACAAATCTTGTGAGGGCATAAATTCCACCATCCAGTCTGCTCTCTCCTGTGAAATTCAGAAAAGCTTCAGCCAGCCTTGGGACATTTTTGAAGTATAAGCTAATTAAGTGACCAGTATATTCCAACAAAACAAGATACTTTGCACATAACTCCATTGCCTGCAATCTGATACAGTTTTGTACACTCAAAAGCTTCAGCCGGAGGTTTGGACCAGCAAATTTTAAATTGACAAGATCATTGCACAGATGCAAACTTAGTCCTTCAAGAAACAAGCAACTTGATAAGAGATTCTCTAGCTGTTGATCACTGATATTTACTCCTTGCAGTTGAATGGTACTCAGAGAGGTGAGACTGCTGGAACCTGGAGGAGCACTGAGACTGCATGAGGCCAGTTGCAGATGCTTTACACTACATCTTTTTCCAGCTGCAACAAGAAGCCAGCAAGGGAACTCGTATTTTTCTGATGCAGTAGAAGAGGCATGATCCACCATAAAGCTACATGACTCTGATAAGTCAAGATCAATGTTTTCAACTCCCTTTGTGATTGCACAACTGATCCACTGATCTAAGTGAAGAGCAGAATCCTTGCTCAAGTGAAATTGGACAGCAAAAGAGTCCACTTTTGTGCCTTTGCATCGTTGGTGCATAAAGTGATTGACCCACTTTAGAAACTTACACCTCTGCAGTTTTCTATCCAACTCAGATTGACAATTAGATATGCTGTTGGAGTAAACAATGCTCCCAAGTATATTAGCAGAATCAAAATAGAGGTCAGCATGATCAATCCAAATGAATCGCCATCGTTCTGAAAGGACACTAGTTCTCACAGCCTCTTTCAATGGCAGCATAGAAATGATTTTGGAAAGAATCCCATCTGGTAGTTGAATAAGTTGATCCCCCTTTCTCTGCCAATTAAAAAAAAAAAAAAAAAAAAAGCATCAGAAAACTGCTTCTGCAAGGAAAGTCATATGTTTCAAAACTATAGAATCAAATTCTTCTTCCCAATATGTTACAAAAAGCTTCTTACAGTCAATTTAGCAGCTTTTTGTCGTCGACCCATCATGTTATCCTTCAAAGTTCAGATACTCATCTTAACCTCGTCTGGGAGAGTTATGTAAAGAGAAACTGAACGGAGAACAACCACCTATGCCACATGAAAGCAGTAGTCAATTAAGGGTGATACTACAGGCATCACTGTGCCAATAGTGTGTCTCTGTACATGGACAAAACACTCAGAATTTTATTTCTTTCATTAATAGTACTAAGTAATTAGAGCTAAATAATTAACATGATTCAAATACTGATGAAGATGCTGTCAAAGAAAAGAAAATTTCCTTAATGACATAGTTTTTTGGTAAAGAAGGATACCAAAAAATGATTATGATTATTTTTACGCTGGAACTTATTAAAAGGTAAAAAATAAAAAGACCACATCCAAATGCAAGGCAGTGAAGGGAAGAAACTCCAGAATGTGCCAAACATATGCATGTGGAAGCTTGCAGGTAGCCCTAGACGATTGTTTAAACATAAAGTCAATCTGATCCTGTATCTAACATTACCCTCCAACTCCAATATATAATGTGTTTTCATTTTAACATATTTTTCTTCTTTTATTTTTTTAGGTTGGTAAATTTGCTTTTATCCCAAGGTACACATACGATTTTTTAAACACGAAGACAATTTAATTCCATGTCAAAACTTTACCCTCCAAATATATAGTGCATTTTCATTTTAACAGATTCTTTTGCTTTCAACCTCGTTTTTCTTTTCTTCTTTTCTTTTTAGGATTAATTTGCTTTCAACCACTTAAGTGATTGATATGAAGCCACGGGTCATAAAAATTGACAGCTCAAATTTTCTGAAGGACATTGAGATTATATACAATTAAACGATTAAATGGTATATATTCCTACATATATTAGGTATTGATTTCCTAGATATATTAGGTATTGTCATAGTTAGGTCTCTTATAAGATACGCTTTCTCATAGTTAAATTTCTAGTAGGATACTCTTTCTTAACCTATATATACAAGCTTTCTATTGTATAGGATATTCATTCAATATAATACATATTATTTTCTCTCTCTCTCTACTATTCTAACATGGTATCAAAGCTAGGTTAAGAACCTAGTAATTTCGCTTCACCGGCGAGTGACAGCCTCGCCTTGGCCACCCGTCGGACCTCAACCTATTCCGCTGTCATATTTTCCTTTCAGTATCGTTTTGTGGTAATCTCTTCCTCTGCCCACTCGTTTATTCCTACCCCAAATATTTCTATCATATTTTTTTTTTTTTTTTTACTCATAATACATTTTTTTTTTCTCCCTCCACTCTATCTTTCCATCTGCTTCAACCTCAAATTGGTTTCTATCTTCAAACCTATTTGAGTTTGAGGTACTATCATGGTGAACATGGTTATACACCATGCAAACCACCTAGCAGCCTCCTTTGGCGCACAATTCAAGCCGCACTCTCTAGCGCACAACCTAAGCCGCCCCTCTCTGGCACACAATCCAAGCCGCTTCCTCTGGCGCACCACCAAACTCGCCCCTGGCACACCATCCAAGCCACCTCCTGGCGTACTCAGTCATCTGTTGCCATCATCGTTCAGCACCACATCATAAATTATGTATGCGTCATGCTTACTGGTTCAACATCCAGTCTCTACAACGATTTGGCATGACCCCGTAAACTGCCCGACATTGATTTCGGTTAGCTCCTACAACGGTCCGACATGACCCCGTATACAGTCCCGACATTGATTCCGGTTAGCTCCTACATCGGTCCGACATGACCCCTTTAAACTGTCTTGGCATTAGTTCTAACCAGTTCTTACAACATTCCGACATGACCATAAACTGTCTCTCGGCATTAGTTCCCGCCAGTTTCTATATTAGTCCAACACGATCTTAAATTGTCCTGGAATTAGTTCCAGCCAGTTCCTACAATGGTCCGACACAACCATAAACTGTCTTCTGACTTTAGTTCCGGCCTCTGATCGGCTTTAGTTCCAACTTCTGATCTATTTCAAGCGCCCTTGCGCTCCTGTTCGGATTTTGCAATCTATTTGTCTTTTATTTTATTTAGTTTTATTTCATAGTTTAGTTTCTCTCTCCAAACTCAAGATGTTTATCCTCCTTGAGTTTGAAGGAGATGTCAATATATATATGGTATATATTCCTATATATATATATTAAGTATTAATTTCTTAGATATATTAGGTATTGTCATAGTTAGGTCTCCTATAAGATATTTTTTCTCATAATTAGATTTCTAGTAAAATAATCTTTCTCAGCCTATATATACAGGTCTTCTATTGTATAGGAGATTCATTCAATATAATACATATTATTCTCTCTTTCTACTATTCTAACATAACAAATTCTTTACAATGTTTTGACAGAAAGCATAATGTAATGAGAAAACAGAATAAGAAAGGTACCACTGTCATAGTCATGTTCCTAGTTGCTTGATATTAGGAGAAAGGATATAGAAAGAATAATTTATTTTGGCGAATGTAGTGTGCTTTTCTTTGTAGAAAATACAAAATTAAAAATAATAATAATAAAGAAAAAATCCATGACAGAGACGCACTAAAGTGCGATTTTTTACAGATTTCTCAAACCCAAGTATGAAAACCCCAACTGACTGGATCAGTCGCTCGTGATTTAAGATATGATGATGTCAGAGAGCTAAAACCCTAGATGTTTGCTGAGCACGCTAAATAAGCGCTTCAGCTGTGGTGTGGTTGAATACCAAAAGAGCAAGGAAACAAAAGCATATACTAAAAAAAATATATATTTAAGAATTCAATAAGGGGAGGGTGATGACAAAGTAAAGAAGAGTCAGAGAGAGATCCACTTACAAATAGAAGAGCGAATGCAATACTGGAAGTTGTGATTCTGCTATATATATATATATATATGTATTCAGAGTTCGATTAGTAGGAGATCTGATTGAGATTGAGGAGTCTCTACTGTGTTCGTCGAGAGAGAGAGGGAGAGAGAGAGAAAAAGGAAAGGGAATATATGCAATGGAAGATTGGGAGATCAATAGTTGCGCTAATGATGCATAAATACTGAACACCAAGGTGTTACAGATTGTCTCCGGTTCACAGAGCGAACTGGACTATACTGGTTGGCCCGTAAGCCCTATCGGGATTTGATTTTGATAATTTAAATTGGTCAGTATATAAAGTTAATCAAGTATTTTATTTTTTGACAATGCTACGTAGCTCAAATTTTGTGGCTCAAAAGTGGTTCAAATGGCCAAAACGACGTCGTTTTGAGTACAGAACAACATAAAAATGGCCAAAACGACGTCGTTTTGGCCATTTGAGCCACTTTTGAGCCACAAAATTTGAGCTACGAGACATTTTCCTTTATTTTTAAAAAAAATTATATTAATCGAATATCAATAATCATTTAATTAGAACATATTTTTGTTAATAATTTATTTTTAAAATTATATTTATTATTGATAAAAATATGATATGATTAAGAAATTATTAATATCCAATTAATATAATTTTTTATAAATATAAATTATTTGGCAAACTTTATATATTAAACGATTTAGATTATTAAAATTAAATTCATGAATTCCACATACTTAACAATATGCTCTAATCAAATATCAAAGGGTTTTGATAGAGATCCCCTCCAATCACCACTTCTATCTCCCCACACACATGTGACGGGTGGTGATTGGAGGAGAAGAAAAAAAAAATCTAGGGTAAACTACCAATAGGTCCTATTTTGGAGACTTATTACCCAATAGGTCCTACTTTGGAGACTTAATACGATTAAGTCCTATTTGATAAATTTATTAAGTGATAAAGATAAATTTATCAGTCTTTTTTTTTATGAATAAATTTATAGTGATAAATTTATCAGTCTCTTTGTTTTTATGAATAAATTTTTAGTGATAAATTTATCACTCTCTTATTTTTATAGTGTTAAATTTATTAGTTAGGACCTGTAGGTAAATAAGTCTAGTGAATAGTACTAATTGGTAAGTACCCCAAAAATCTAACCAACCAGATCGAGAGGGGGGGTGATCTAGGTCTTTTTCCAATTTCAAACGGGAGACATGCCTCCTCCTATTATATTATACCCGTGATGATGCAACTACGTAAATAGATAGACAACCCCAGAAAGCACTTCTACATGCACAAGACTGCTAGACTCCCCCCTCACTCGGATTCGGGATCTGCTGTGATTGTAATGCTCTAGTGGGGAGATTTTTTGAGTTTTTTTTGTATAATTCGGTTCATTTTTATTTTAAATTTTATCAATTATATTATTTATATAAAAAATTAAGTTAATTATAAATTCGTAATTTTATGATTAGATTCAAATTATTTTATGAAAATTATCAAGATCATTTTAACCATTTATTTTTTTAAAACTAAATGTGTTATTGTTATAAAATTATAGATATTTAATCAATTTAATATTTTGCATGGATGATTTATTTAACGAACTCTATAATATGAGTGATTTGAATCATCTAAAAAGAGTCAGAAAAAATCTCTACTAAATCACCACAGATCGCTACCATGACTTAGTCACAGCAGATCCCTGGTCCCTCCTCACTCACAGCTTCTATGGATTTCTACCTCAATCCACGTGTTAAAAAATCAAACTAACAAAATTAATTTTAAGTTTTTTATTTTTATTTTTTTATTAAAAAAAATACACTGTACGGACCCTTTTTCATATTTTTTTGCTTCCTAATTTGATACATGCGGACAGAATCGTTGATAAAGGGATTCATGTAATTATTTTTTTAGGATAGTAAAAATATCAGAAATTTAGGATTCGAATCGATAGAATAATTGTAATTTTTAGGTTTAGCGTCGTAACTGGCCAGTAATCCGTAATTACCGAATGCCTGTTTAATAATACTGACAATAATACCACATAACGGGGCTGGCGGAAGCCAATCAATAACAACATACATCGTCTAATGAGTTGTGAGGACCTGAATGGAGATATACTTTCATGTACATAGCCATATTCATAACCATTTATGCCCATAAGCATATATATACAAGACAAAACATAAGTTAGGGAATCAATCCCATCATCTGGAATAGTATTGACATTAGTCTTAAAACATTCTTTTCACTTAACAAACTCAAAAGGGTGAAGCCGAGCCACCCAAAAACACCTTGACACATGCTAGTTCGAAACCTCACAATGAGGGACAATAGTTGGCTTGACAAAAACAAGGGTTCGGGTCGACGCCTCTAGCTTTGATCTGGTGCCTGGCCACCTACATATATATAATAAACTGTGAGCTAAAGCCCACTTAATAACAAATGTGTAAAGAGGTTAAGAATGATGTCCTCTACAGTCTTTGAAACAATCGATTAGCATTAGAATACTTCAATCACTATCATTTGTCAATCAATTGTTCAATTCAATCGATTTAATCAATCTTATTCTTATGAGTCATATGTGGTACATCCAATAATAACAATACACTAGGTTTTAAAAGACCGAACAATCAATTGATGGCCATCAAACAATAACACTAGTTCCAAGATTTGGAACTGACAGAAATCTCTATAACAATAGCAATATCAATAACAATAATGATAACATTACGCTATGGATGCCACAAATACAATTCAAAAGAGGATCATCATTCAATCGATAGAAAGTAATCGTCCAAAAACAATGTAATTTATCATTCAGAAAATAAATACAATTTGAACATATCTTTACAACATTGTTACTCACAGTGGGCTCCTCGGTACGCGTACTAATGGTTCGGCATCCGACCTAAACAAATAAAGTCAAGCACAACACAATTACAATTACACTCTACAATCGATTTAATTCGGTTACTTGTTTGTCTTTTGGTTTCTCTCATTTGATTCTAATTTTCCTTTCGGTTATTCCTATTTATTTTTCTCCATATCAAACTCAATTTCAAACTCACAAATTTTAAAACATGAATTAAACTTTCAAAACTCTTGAAAATTTTATGATGCATGCACAATTGAAATTCTAATTTAATTTTTACAATTTGAATTTAATTCAATTCCTTGACCCTTTTACTAATTTCTTTGAGATTACATGAAATTGATTCTTAATTCTTTTCTATTTTCCTTTAAATCATGAAATTGGAGTTATGAAACTTTGCATGTATGAAATTAAGATCAAAACTAAATAATTTTAATTAGGATAGCTCTAATTTGGATTATTATTAATTTTCTTCACATCAAAGTCAAATTCAAATCCATAAACCTTTTAAACATGAATTAAAATCTCAAAACCTTGAAATCCTATGATGCATGTTTAATTAGAGTATTAAACTTGTAGAATTTGCCCATGCATGTAACAATGAGGCTTAATTTTATCCAAGACTACATCATCAAATCCAAAATAATTAATTTCCATAACCATGAACCTACTTTAATTTCTTCATCTTTGTATTCTAATTTCTTCCAAATTATGTGAAATTGAACCCAAACTCATCTTTAATTCAAGCGTAATACAAGGATTCTGCAAAATTCAAGCTTGAAATCCTTAGCTTTAATCTTCAATTTGATAAACTTTTTGATGATCTTCCATTTTTCCTTTTTTCCTTTTTGTTCTTCTTCCTTTCTTTAACCTTAGCCTTTCTTCCAATTTTTCCATCAAAATTCCTCCAGCAAGATGAAGGTGAGCTCTCTCTCTCTCTCTCTCTCTCTCTCTCTCACACACACACACGGTTTTCTCTCTCTCTCACTCGGCTGTTCTTGTTCCAGCCAAAAACAAAAACATAAATGATGCCCATTTCTTTATTCTACTTTCTTTTCCTTTTATTTTTACTAGCCTATCACCAGTGCTATGCACGGGATAATTATAGATATTTATATTTGTTTTAGATTTTTTTTTAATATATAAATTATGTTTTTTAAGATTTTTTTATAAAAATAATTTAACAATCTTATCACTAAACCATAGTGTATGAGAGAAGTTAAAAAGGGTACTGCAGTAACTATACACAGATTGTATCTATAATTATTTGTATGAGGGAATTTTAAATGCTGATCAGTAGATTTTGACCAAATCAATAAATGCAGGTGTAACGCCCTCAAAATAACAACATTAAACCCATCAATATAAGCATGCATTGATATACAAAAGACCAGCATTCATCTATTCATCATAGTTTCATTACAAAAGGTATTACATGTTAACAACAAAAGCAAATGCCCTAAGGGCTTACAGCTTTCCAAGTTAACACTTGGTTACAAAAAAGAGAGTGCTAACTCATTTACATATTAAGCCCTTGGCTTGAATTTACATGTAATACATCAAAAGAAAGACAACAAAAGATCTGCCCGCCTCTAGCCTCCCAAGCTATGTCCTTGGAGGTGGCATGCTACTTGTACCTGAAAATGATGTTCCCATATAGGGTGAGCCACAGCCCAGTTGAAATACACTAAACCAACCATGAACAATGACTAAAAGATTAGCAATTGATAGATGGCCAACACTAATACACCCACATATACCACATTTCAGTTACATGGCTTACAAGTCTATGTTACTTCTCATTTTCCCTTTTCGATAAATAAGCATACTAGCTATGTTATCACATTAACCGATAAGCATATGAGCTATATCAACACCTCAGCAGATAAGTATAAGAACTATATCACACAACCGAAGATAAGCGTAAGAGCTATATCTACTCTTCTCTAGACAAGCATATGAGCTATATCTATACTTCTCAAAGATAAGCATATGAGCTGTATCTTCACTCCTCTAGACAAGCATATGAGCTGTATCTACGGAGTTCATCCCCCATCTCCTCCCAACACTATCTGGTTTAGAGGTACATCCCCCATCTTCCCCTAAACCGCGGAGTACATCCCCCATCTCCTCCTCTACACATAATGCATATAAACACATAGGTTCTTCATACATTCAATCAATACATAAAGTTAATGTATTCTATCAACCGTCAAGTCCTATGACACATTACTTTGATTAGTTTTCGTTTGCCTAATCATCATGCATTGTCTACAACAATCACGACTATCCTCCACCGATAGCCCAAAACAGTTATTTCTAAACAGAAAATAAATGCACAAATGGATATTAAATCAACATTTCAATTCGGTGAGTGATAAGTAATTCAACTACACCCTTTAATCCCATACACTTCCAATCTCAGTATTCCCAATTCAATTCCTCATTTTCTTTAATTAATTATGTGCATTAATTAATTAAAACAATTAGGGCAAATTCCCATAATTAACAAAACAACCCCAAGGTTCCATTTTCATCAATGTTTCCACATTAATCCCACTTTTCTATGCTAAACATGCAAATAGGTCTATTTTAAACAAAACCCCAACCTTTGTTACAATTACACAAAAGCCCCAAAGTTCTCAAAATTTCCCAACATCACCCAACATATCAAAATGTTAAAATTTAAAGACAAAATCCATAAAGAGGAGTAGGATATCCCTACCTCAAAAGATGAGCTCCAACGGAGATGAAAACCAAAATCAAAATGCTCCAAATCCCGAAATTTTCAGATTAAAAGATAGCCCTCGACGATCAACAACTTTTTTGTAAAGGCCAAAGGTGAGCAAACCACTCCTACTAGATCAATACCTAGAGAGAAGGTAGGGTTCTAGAGTGAGAAGCTCAACAATGGTGTTTTTGGAAAAGTAGGAGAGAGAAGAGAAAGTGAAAAAGTGATTTAAAATGCCCAGCCACTCTCAGTTATACGACAGGTCCGCTCGAGCGTAGAACACACCGCTCGAGTGTAAAGACACAGAAAACAAGGTCCGCTCGAATGCAGAAAGTCCCGCTCGAGCGCTAAGACACAACAATAAAGTTCGCCCGCTCGAGCGTGAAATCCAGTCCGCTCGAGCGTGAATCTCCCCCTCCCAGAACTTTTACCAGAAATGTACTGTCCGCTCGAGCGCTAACAATCCCGTTCGAGCGCTACCCGCTCGAGCGCAGAAAACCCGCTCGAGCGTAGAAATCACACCTGCAGAAGTTTTGCAGGGGCACGAGATACTGGAAGTATGCAATCTCCGCTCGAGCGCTCAAAGACCCGCTCGAGCGGAAAGACCAAAATACCAAAAAAAGGAATTTAAACCAAGACTCAATCCACCCACTCGAGACAAGTCCAACACATCCTAAAATTCAAACAAATGACATTAAAGGATGACAACAAGGTAGACACAACTACCAACTCCACGGAACCAAGTCCGGAATACAACTGTACAGTAACGGGAATACCGGGATCGCTATAGCAGGCATGTGGAAAGACATGTAGATTGAAAAAAGTTAATAAATGCTGATTAGGGAATTTTGACCAAATTAATAAATGCTGAGTTTTTTTTTTTTAATAAAAAATTTAGAAAATTCAAATTGGGATATTGAAGCTCCCACAGGCCTTGGGGTTAAGAACCTCCTTTTGCTTAATATATAGTATAGATAGATATAGATATAGATAGATAGATGTGTTGAAATTTTCAAGAAATTTTGTTTATGCTGGTCTTTAATGCATTAAAGTTTAATTATGAGAGGGTTTTGACCAAATCTCCCAAAAGGCATGGGGATTGGGAGAAATTAACAAATGTTGAGTTTTTTTTTTTTTTTTAAATCAAAAAATTAGAAAATTAGAATTAGGATATTGGCACTCCCACAAGGCTTGTAGGTTAAAAACCCCATTTTCTATATATGTGAATTGCGATTTTAAATGTCTTTTTTTTTTTTTTTTAAATGTCTTCTTTTTTTCCTTTTTTATATTATATTAAAGTTTAATATTTTGATAATAATCATATGTGTTAGACTTTTCAAGGAATTAAATATCTTTTTTTTTATTATATTATATTAAAGTTTAATATTTTGATAATAATCATATGTGTTGAACTTTTCAAGAAATTTTTTTTATGCTTGTTCTTAATGCATTAAAGTGTTATTATGAGTGATAATAATCATATGTGTTGGAACTTTTCAAGGAATTCATATGTGTTGGATTTTAAAGAATTTTTTTTATGTTTGTTCTTAATGCATTAAAGTGTTATTATGAGGGTAAGACTTGGGGGTTGGGAGAAGTTAATAAATGCTAAGTTTTTTTTTTTTTTTAAATCAAAAAATCAAGAAATTTAGATTGGGAGATTGGAGCTCCCATAAGGCTTGAGGTTAAAAACCCCCTTTTGCTTAATATATAGTATAGATAGATTCTTCTTATATATATATATATATATATATAAGTGGGACACTTGTGCACCTTAAATTAATCCATGGGGTGATGTATAGTAGGATTAGTTTAGCACACTAATTATACATTAGCTTAATTAATCACTTCTTAATCTTGATCAATCCAATTGACTTCCATTAAGGCCCAATTTATTATATTTAAATTATCAGTCTGAATCAGATGTTTAATCAAACTCCCGAAAGGCTCCAAATATTAAATTAAAATTATTGTCATCATCAATTTTGATTTTCCAAATCATTTAGGCCTTCAATTTCTAATCAGACTCAAAGTTTTCGTCAATAAATTACATATTCAAATTGGACACTCCATCAATAAATTTAATTCATAATAATCACAATTCTCAATCCTCATAATTTAATTAACTCTAATTTGGACCTATTTAATCGAATCTCAATTTTACTAAACTAAATCGAATATTTAATTAAACTCTCAAATGGGTTCGTAATTAAAATTAAATTGATTCAACTTCTTAATTTCACTTCCTTAAGCCATTTGGACCCTTAATTTCTAATTCCAAAATAAATCTTTAATAGAATCATATACAAATCAGATTCTACAATTCTCATAATTCCCAAATTAGATTAGGATAACGACTAATTAAAATCACAAATTTCCTTAATTAACCAAATATAAAATATTACACGTGGCAGGGTCGTCACAGTAATCTAACTTACAAACATCTTGTCCTGTGAAAAATAAATAAAATAATACATGTATGCAATCAATATGCGGAGATTGGAAAATTCAGTAATGGAATTTTGATTTTTTATGTCTAGGAAGGCGGGTTTATTTATAATGAGCATGGATCCTCTCCTTGCTCTCTCTCTCATTTTCTTTCTACTAGTTGGGTCATTAGGCCCACTTTTGGCCCAATTTCGATGATCCGAACTGATCATATTTTAAGATTTGTTGAGTATATCATGCCTGTAAAAAATCAAGTTGATCGGATATTAGAAACCATGTGTTTGGAAAACTGTTTATTATTTTTTTTAAAAATGATTTTTAGTTCAATGATCTGAACACGTTTCTGATATCCAACCAATTTGATTTTTTTACAGGTATGATATACTCAACAAATCTTAAAATGTGAATGGTTTGGATCATCAAAATTGAGCCCAACAGTGAGTCCAATAGCTCAGCAAGTAAGGAGACAAGGAATGATCATTGCTCATTTATAATAGTCTCCTTTTCTCTCAATTCTCATTTTTTTTCTTTTTTCTTTTTTTATTTGTGATCAGGTGTCCAAATCAACTTACACGCACTTCGATTAATCCCAAGACCCATGCAAAACGCCCCCTCCACGTGGATTGGACAAATCTAAGGCAGAGTCCATAGACATGACTCCAATGAGCGAATTACTCCTAATGAGAGTTGAACTTGAAACTTTAGAGAGAATACCCTTATGCCCTAAGTTTCACCCATTAAGCCAACCCCTTGAAGTTCTCAATCCTTCTCTTTTATTGTTGTAGATGTTCTTTTTCTTCAATTTTAGCTTTCAGCATTGACCAAAGTTTGGCGGTGATAGTGATGGAGTTAGATAGCGATGATAGGGATGACAAAGACAATGGTTTAGAGTGAATGATAAAAATAAAAATAAAAATTGACTTTTTATATAAATTTAAAAAAACTTAACTTTTTTAGTGATTTTTTTTACTAAACTATCAACTATCAAACCGAGGCTTCAAACATATCCTAAAAGCAATTAACTCCCTCATAATCAATAACATGTTTTTGTAGTTTTTGAATGAGGTTTTCAATTTAATCAAAGATTTTTATTACATATATAATGGTTATAAAATAAGTATATAAATTTATAATTGATTTAAATTAAAAAGTATTATTACAATAGTCAAACTCAAACTCTCAAAGTTTTTTCGTATTTTCCATTTTTGTCTTTTTTTGTCTTCTTTATTCTTTGCAATATTGTCCTATAAATGTAGTAAAGTTCTATGACATACATCTATATATATATACTAGTGTATGCCCGTGCCTTTAGGCACGGTGTAAATAATATTTTGTTTGAATAATTTTCATATGTCATTCTCTTTTAAGCTAGGAACACTGAGAATCAAGCATACCTAATATGTTTTTCCATGACACACAAAAAAATGAATAGATAACATACATTTGAGCAAGAGGATCCCCTTTATTATAAACATAACTTCAAATAAAAGGAACAACAAAATGGTGTTCTTCCTTTGGAGCACACCATGCCAATACGAAAATAGTATTCTTGATCAAAATCTAAATAACAAACACCTTCAAATGTTTACCTCTCAAACCAAACCAAATCTATATAAGTTTCTACAACGTCAATCTGCCATAATCTTTAACTTTATATAACGTCAATCATTTTCAAAGTTTGTCAACGATAAAACCAAAAATAGTGTAAATTCTGCCCTCAAGATTGTTGCTCACTCGAGATTGCCCCTCTTTCAACACTCATCAATCAAAGAAGTGCACGTTTAGTTTATATAACAATAAATACAAAATCATTAGAGAGATAAGAAAAACTTAAGCCTGAAGAAATGTAGACTTGTAAAAAGGGAATCAATATTACCATTCGCTTGTAGTCTTCATCCACCTGTAAAATAGAAAAAAAGCCAATATGATAATTAAAAGAGACTACCCAATTCAAAACAAACACACACATTGTCACACTAATGAAATGTTTTTTTACAGACCACCCAATTCAAACCAAACACATACATTGTTGCAAAATAATAATTGGTTACCCAATGCAAACACTACGAACAAACACAACACATTATCAACATAAATACAAATTAATGATTGATAAACATATTAATTTATAAAAATCAATCAATATTTTCTTGGGATTTTATTTTTTTCAACTCTTTCTTTTTGGAACTTCCTTTAATTGATCACATAAGGTTAGAGGAAAAATTTAAGAAAGACGTGTTCTTAAGAAAGAATTTAATAAAATAAAATTCAAAAAGCAAACTCTTCGCTTGGTAATTCAACAACAAACTCTAACTAACTTAGTTCTCCCATCATTTACAAATCAATACAACTTAAAAAACCCCATTTATTTTCTTCCAAAAACCCAAAGCCATTCATTATATCAGTTTAGTCCCATCAATTTTGTATATGTAACCCTCCATCATCTTCTTCAATCTTCACATACACCCATTCAGATTCATTTTGCTTCCAACCTTAAATAAATTTTGAATATTTGTTAAGCAATACATGATCATAAGCAAAATATCAAACCAGCTCCTTTGGATCTATTTGGTTAGCTCATGGGTAGCAACCAACAAAATTTAGATTGAAATTAAATAAACTATAAGACTAAACTGATATAATAAAATTCAATGGATAAAACAACAAATCAACAGCATACAGTAAGGGGACAATTGTTTATAGGGTCTTAAAAAAGTAATAGGCAATGCTGAAACTATATATATATTTATCACAGCTTACCAATCCCCACTCCCAAATAAAGGGGGAAAAAAAAAATAGGAAAACACAAAAAACTCAAAACCCATCTCACAATTAGTTTAACGTTTAAGGTTTAGAAACACCAATCCAAATAAATTATAGGTGATCCAGAGAAAAACAAAACCCATTGCTAAATGATATATATTTGAGAATCAAACCCATTGCTAACAAAACCCATTTAAGGAAAAGCAAACCCATTGCTAAATAAATTATAGGAGGCCGAAGAAAAACAAATACATATTAAGGTTTAGAAACACCAATCCAAATAAATTGAAAGCCACATAAATAAAAAATGAAAAAGAAACATAACAAAGAGAAGATTGTGAAGATCATCAAACCTGCAAGAGCTTTGAAGCAAAATTCAAAAACTCAGAACTAAACCCATTGCTAACTGAAAGAAGTCAGTAATTCCGTCAATTACTCAATCACTCTCCAGAATGTTTAACCAAATATAAAAACCCATCTCACAATTTGAACACACACGTACTCTATACTAACTATTAATAAATAAAAAAAATTAGCTTATACAAAATATGTTATTAATCAATCAATAAAAACAAATAATCAAATTGGACAGGAGAAGATTGGATAGGAGAAGATTAATCCCAAGATTAATCCCAAGATTATTTCTCCTTTAGCAATGAGAGGAAAGAAAAATTTATATAATATCTTAAAACAGGTAAAACAATTCACACCTTAATTAAAAAAAATAGAAAATAAATAAACCTCTATTGTTAAAACAGGTAAAACAATCAAAAAATAGTTCATTGAAAAAGAAAACTCTTCTATCATTAAAACAAACATTGCAAAATCAATAAAACATTGTGAAGAGGAAAGAAAAATTTATATAATATCTCCTCTATGACATGAAAATATTACTTCAAACCCCAATGACAACATTTTGAGATTAATGTTGGGATGACAGTTGCTATAAAATTGATGTTGGGATTAATACCGAGATTAATCCCAATATCTCCAAACATTTTGCCCCAAGATTAATCCCAAGATTAATGTTGGGATGACAGTGTATGCCCGTAATAAAATTGGACAGGAGAAGATTGGATAGGAGAAGATTAATCCCAAGATTATTTCTCCTTTATTTTGTACTTTTGTAATTTTTATTTACACCGTGCCATTTTTAAAATAAAGGCACGGTGTAAATAAAAATTACAAAAGTACAAAATAAAGGAGAAATAATCTTAACAAATCTTAAGTTTGATAAACATGTTAATTCCTCATGTTTACAGTACCCAATGCAAACACTACGAACAAACACAACACATTATCAACATAAATACAAATTAATGATTGATAAACATATTAATTTATAAAAATCAATCAATATTTTCTTGGGATTTTATTTTTTTCAACTCTTTCTTTTTGGAACTTCCTTTAATTGATCACATAAGGTTAGAGGAAAAATTTAAGAAAGACGTGTTCTTAAGAAAGAATTTAATAAAATAAAATTCAAAAAGCAAACTCTTCGCTTGGTAATTCAACAACAAACTCTAACTAACTTAGTTCTCCCATCATTTACAAATCAATACAACTTAAAAAACCCCATTTATTTTCTTCCAAAAACCCAAAGCCATTTATTATATCAGTTTAGTCCCATCAATTTTGTATATGTAACCCTCCATCATCTTCTTCAATCTTCACATACACCCATTCAGATTCATTTTGCTTCCAACCTTAAATAAATTTTGAATATTTGTTAAGCAATACATGATCATAAGCAAAATATCAAACCAGCTCCTTTGGATCTATTTGGTTAGCTCATGGGTAGCAACCAACAAAATTTAGATTGAAATTAAATAAACTATAAGACTAAACTGATATAATAAAATTCAATGGATAAAACAACAAATCAACAGCATACAGTAAGGGGACAATTGTTTATAGGGTCTTAAAAAAGTAATAGGCAATGCTGAAACTATATATATATTTATCACAGCTTACCAATCCCCACTCCCAAATAAAGGGGGAAAAAAAAAATAGGAAAACACAAAAAACTCAAAACCCATCTCACAATTAGTTTAACGTTTAAGGTTTAGAAACACCAATCCAAATAAATTATAGGTGATCCAGAGAAAAACAAAACCCATTGCTAAATGATATATATTTGAGAATCAAACCCATTGCTAACAAAACCCATTTAAGGAAAAGCAAACCCATTGCTAAATAAATTATAGGAGGCCGAAGAAAAACAAATACATATTAAGGTTTAGAAACACCAATCCAAATAAATTGAAAGCCACATAAATAAAAAATGAAAAAGAAACATAACAAAGAGAAGATTGTGAAGATCATCAAACCTGCAAGAGCTTTGAAGCAAAATTCAAAAACTCAGAACTAAACCCATTGCTAACTGAAAGAAGTCAGTAATTCCGTCAATTACTCAATCACTCTCCAGAATGTTTAACCAAATATAAAAACCCATCTCACAATTTGAACACACACGTACTCTATACTAACTATTAATAAATAAAAAAAATTAGCTTATACAAAATATGTTATTAATCAATCAATAAAAACAAATAATCAAATTGGACAGGAGAAGATTGGATAGGAGAAGATTAATCCCAAGATTAATCCCAAGATTATTTCTCCTTTAGCAATGAGAGGAAAGAAAAATTTATATAATATCTTAAAACAGGTAAAACAATTCACACCTTAATTAAAAAAAATAGAAAATAAATAAACCTCTATTGTTAAAACAGGTAAAACAATCAAAAAATAGTTCATTGAAAAAGAAAACTCTTCTATCATTAAAACAAACATTGCAAAATCAATAAAACATTGTGAAGAGGAAAGAAAAATTTATATAATATCTCCTCTATGACATGAAAATATTACTTCAAACCCCAATGACAACATTTTGAGATTAATGTTGGGATGACAGTTGCTATAAAATTGATGTTGGGATTAATACCGAGATTAATCCCAATATCTCCAAACATTTTGCCCCAAGATTAATCCCAAGATTAATGTTGGGATGACAGTGTATGCCCGTAATAAAATTGGACAGGAGAAGATTGGATAGGAGAAGATTAATCCCAAGATTATTTCTCCTTTATTTTGTACTTTTGTAATTTTTATTTACACCGTGCCTTTATTTTAAAAATGAATTTTTCAGTTCTTTATTTTTATTTTATCCCAAGATTAATCCCAATATCTCCAAAAATTTTGAGATGACAGTTACTATAAAATTGAAGATGCAATATTTTTGTCCAAGCATTATAATGCTATACACAATGGATGTCATCAAAATTTGATCACTTCTTCCATGTGGTTTCGGTAGAGGCAAAAGTAAAAACAACGGATGAAGGCAAGAGCAAAGAAAAGGAAAAAAAAATGTGAACACAGTTTACACAGTTTAGACACTCAAAAATCAAAACACATTTAGAAATGAAACCCATTTCACATTTCAGAAATAAAAAATGTTTAATTTTTCCAACACAAACACAAGTACAGTTTCAATTTAGAACTTTGTATATATTATTCTTCATTAAGCTAATAATATGTTACCTGTAGATCAATGAGGGAAAAAACATCTAAAATGCAGATATCAAAATATAAAACCAAAGTTGGAATTCGAAAATAACTTCATAATTGAAACAATAAACGATGGGGGAAAAAATTTAAAATTAAAAATCATACTAATGGAGAATTCTAAGAAAATGAAAAGACCTTCACTAATGAGATTAATTAAAGCTTGAACAGTATGATGGTATACTCGATATACTCAGAGGAGTCAACATGAGAAGAAACAGCAGCACAAAAAGAAATTGACAATATCAAAAAATAGTAAATTTATGTTTCTATACTGAACACAAAACTAATTAGGTAAATAAAAATCAAGTCGATTACTCGGTTCCATGTGCAGTATTGCTGATGTGTCCAGAAGATTGAGGTCTTTAGTTATGCAACCACCCTCCAATCCAAATTACCTGCTTCAAATAATTAAAAAGAGTTTCAAATTTAATGTTATCCCGTTACCTTTCTAATATAGATTTCACTTAGGTATGCTACACCTGGTTGGTGTTGAACAAAAGAAAAATTTATAGTAACAAAAGAAAGGTAACGGGATAACATGAAAAAGAAAAAAATCAATTACCAGAATTTCAAAATCAATTAACTGAAAAAGATTCAATTCCTAAAAATTAACAGAATAAAAATTTAAAGCCATGGTTGTCTAACTTGACCATACAAATCCTAACTATTAACACATTCATTCATCAAATGAATTTGTAGGTATGATTTTTTTTTATTTCATCATTAACACATGACACATGACCCAAAAAATAAAAATAAAAAGAATTTTTATTGTGTTCAATCATATACCTGCAAATCATACCTATAGCAAGCATGATGGATGATAATTTCCTACAAATCAAAATAGTTTATGAATGAAATCACAACCACTCCAACCACAAAGGATATCAATCATATACCTACAAATCAACAATTTTATGGGAAGAAGAATACCATGGTTGCAATAAGATGTAATCCTCTTTAT
Source organism: Camellia granthamiana (assembly GCA_036172215.1). NCBI lineage: Eukaryota > Viridiplantae > Streptophyta > Magnoliopsida > Ericales > Theaceae > Camellia > Camellia granthamiana. The sequence goes on along the minus strand of CM069907.1, from coordinate 160,119,351 downwards.
CATCAAATGTTGTTTCATATTTGTGTGGTTATGTTTTGAGTTATTGACTCCTAATATTATTGTTTCATACAAATTTAACTAAACCCATCAAATCCATTCCAAATTATTAGAAATCAAAACTCATCAAACCCATTTCAGAAATCACAACCACTCCAACCACAACAATTAAAATAGTTTACACCAAATTAAAGTTAGAGACTTACAGTTTCACTATCTCTCTGCGTTTACAACAATTATTAGAAATTAGAAATCAAATTATTAGAAATCCATTTAACTTCGAATTTCTGCGAATTACCCATCAAATCCATTTCAAATTTCAAAAATCAAAACCCATCAAACCCATTTCAGAAATCACAACGTACTCAATTTTCAAACAGCTATAAAATGCATGACACAATGTCAACCAATAGATAAAGGATCAACTATGGAATAAGTACAGAGCTAAGCACAAATTTCAACTTATTGTTTTGTAAACCTTTTGGCAATCCTAGAATAAAAATACCTTATAGTTCCTTGGCAATCACATAACTAAGCCAATTAAAAATCAAGTATCGAATACCTCAGGATCATTAACACATGACACATGACCAAAAAAATAAAAATAAAAATAAAAAGTATTTTTATTGTGTTCAATCATATACCTACAAATCATACCTATAGCAAGCATGATGGACGATAATTTCCTACAAATCAAAATAGTTTATGAATGAAATCACAACCACTCCAACCACAGAGGATATCAATCATATTCCTACAAATCAACAATTTTATGGGAAGAAGAATACCATGGTTGCAATAAGATGTAATCCTCTTTATCATCAAATGTTGTTTCATATTTGTGTGGGTGTGTTTTGAGTTATTGACTCCTGATATTATTGTTTCATACAAATTTAACTAAACCCATCAAATCCATTCCAAATTATTAGAAATCAAAACCCATCAAACCCATTTCAGAAATCACAACCACTCCAATCACAACAATTAAAATAGTTTACACCAAATTAAAGTTAGAGACTTACAGTTTCACCATCTCTCTGCGTTTACAACAATTATTAGAAATTAGAAATCAAATTATTATAAATCCATTTAACTTCGAATTTCTGCGAATTAAACCCATCAAATCCATTTCAAATTTCAGAAATCAAAACCCATCAAACCCATTTCAGAAATCACAACTTACTCAATTTTCAAACAGATATAAAATGCATGACACAATGCCAACCAATAGCTAAAGGATCAACTATGGAATAAGTACAGAGCTAAGCACAAATTTCAACTTATTGTTTTGTAAACCTTTTGGCAATCTTAGAATAAAAATACCTTATAGTTCCTTGGCAATCACATAACTAAGCCAATTAAAAATCAAGTATCGAATACCTCAGGAAAACAAAAGCATCCCCTGCAACTAATCTTTTGGAAGTCACAAAAGTACCCCAGCCTGTCGTAAGCAAATGTCTTCGAGGTTGACCTGATATCATCAATTTATGCAAAGGAAAAGAAATATAGATTTCACCTCTCAGTATGTTATCTATAGACTATACCTGAATTAATCGACAACATGGCAAAAAGGCACGAAGCAAATGGCAAGAAGGGTGGGACTTGCCTCTGAATATATGCTTAAATCGCCACTCATGCCCATGAAGATCTTTGGCAACCAAATCCTGGGTTGGGGTTGACTGGGTCATGTCCTGAAGGATATGAAAAGGCAACTCAAATGTTTGAATAATTTAGCTGGGTAAAGAAGAGAGAAGTGACCATTATCATCTCCAATCGTTTGAAAAATAGAGAGAGAAAAAGAAAAGAGAACAAAAAAAGGTTTATTATGTGATTAAGGAGAAATCAAAACCACTTGTCATGAGAATTTAGAGACAAAACTAACAATCACCAAGAGATTATAAAAAGGTAACTTTTCTTTTCTCCCCAAATCACCTAATCCAAACAATTGTGAGTAATCAAAACCCCACTATAACAGTACTAATTACAACCAATTTCCCATATATTAGGCCTACTTTCCAATTTCTTGAAACTATAACATCAACATAATTTTAATTTTGTTTTTTCTTTTCCTCAGATAACTAACCGAACAGAGGGAAATGAAAATGAGAGAAATTACCAATTGTGGCAGGCATTCGTTGGCATGCTTAAGAACAGAAAACCCTCCATGGGTGCTATAGCGACCCCGGTCTTTTCCCATTTGATTGTTGTATCCGGACTTAGGTTCCGTGGATTCTGTTGTTATATATTTGTTGTTGTCGTCCTTTCATTCCTTATTTTTGAGTTATAGGATGTTTTGGGCAGGTTTGTTACAGGTTGGGAGTGTTTGGGAGCAAAGGGTTTCTGTCCAATATTTTGGTCCTTCGCTCGAGCGAGCATTTTGTCGCTCGAGCGAGATATATGTTTTGGTCCTTCGCTCGAGCCAGGGTTTCTTAGCTCGAGCGAGCGATTGCGTCTAGTATAGACCTGAGAGCAGGGTTTCTTGGCTCGAGCGAGCTTTCCTTCGCTTGAGCGAGTTTCGAGTTCTTCGCTCAAGCGAGCATTCTGTCGCTCGAGCGTGCTTCTGGGTTGCAGACCTGAAGCATCGTGTTGTTGGCTCGAGCGAGATTTCCTTCGCTCGAGCGAGTATTCTTTGTGTCTGGTCGCTCGAGCGACCACTTCTTCGCTCGAGCGAGCCTGTTTTATTTAAATAGGCAGCAGCGGTTTTTAAAACACTTTTTCAGCCTCTTTTTGATTTCAGAACCCTAGGTCCGACTTTTCTCTCCCTCCACTCACCTTCTCTCTTAGGTTTCATCTAGTTTTAGGGTGTTTCTACCCTAGGCTCTTTATTAAAAAGATAGAGTGAGTCGAGGGCTTCGTTTTTAATCTGAACGTTTAGCGGTTTGGAGCACTTTGGATTTTGGGTCATCATCTCCATCTTCTCCATTCGGGTTATTTATTTCGAGGTAGGGATTTCCTAGTCCGTATTATAGGTTTTGTTCTAAGTTGTGGTATTTTGATATGTTGGGGGTTGTTTGGTAATTTTGGGAAAAACCCTAGTTGTTGTAATAAATTAATTTGTATAATTAATTTAGGGAAAATTGGGGAATTTAGTTGAATTCATGGAATTGAGGTATTTATTGATTTAATGGTGTAGTTGGTTAGTTTAATCACCCACCTAAGAAAATGTTGAAATTATATTAGTTGATACATTTATTTCCTGTTTAGAAATAACTGTTTTGGGCTATCGGTGGAGGATAGTCGTGATTGTTGTAGACATTGCATGTGGATTAGGGAAAACTGAAACTAATCACAGTGGTTAAGTCATTGATTTTGACTGTTAAATTAATACAGAAAATACGTGTATTGATTGTGTGTTGTATATGTCAAGTGTTTAATACATTGTATATGCATTTTGTTTGGGAGGAGATAGGGGATGTACTCCACGGTTTAGGGGAAGATAGGGGATGGACCTCTAAACCGGATTTTGTTTGGGAGGAGATAGGGGATGGACTCCATTAGCACCACTATATGTGTGCTTATTGATTTATGGAAGTGTTTTTATATGTTGTTGATACAGCACTAAAATGTGTATCAATCGGGAAGTATGGAAGTGTTTTGGTATGAGCCTTAGTCTCATTTGTTTTGTTGATATTGGAAGTAATATTAATGTGATATATAGTTCACTGTTATAGTTTGGCCAGGTTCTGAGCCATATTGGTATAAATGGAAAATTGAACGAATAATGGAAAGTGAAACGTGTCATGGACATTGTTATCATGGAACTGTATATTGATGAAATGAATGTTTGTGTTAACCATCTATTGAATGCTATTGCTTTATTCAATGCTTATATTTGGTTTAGTATATTTCTACTGGGCTGTGGCTCACCCTATATGGGAACATCATTTTCAGGTCCAGGTGATATGTTACCTCCAAGGACTTAGCTTGGAAGGATTTGGACTTTGAAGACTTGTCTTTAGTTATTTGTTTTACTTGATATTATATGTAAACATTCAAGCCTAGGGCTTAATTTGTAGTTGAGTTAGTACTCATGTTTTGTATCCAAGTGTTGGCTTGGAAAGATGTAAGCCCGTAGGGCATCTACTTTTGATGTTACATGTAATGTTTTTCAATAATAATACTTTGATGAATGAGATAATAAATTTGTTTTCTTTTATCAATGCATGTTAATATTATATATGTTATGGGTTTATTTTGAGGGCGTGACAACTTGGTATCAGAGCGTACCGGGTTCGAATACTTTGGGTACGTGGGAAGTGATTAGTATCACAATGGGTTCGTCTCGCTTGATAGAGACTTAGATGTACTGTTATATGCTTATATGATAACATGTTTATGTGACTATGTGGGTACGGAATGTAGTTTCTAGGATGTTGATTGGACCCTTGAGTTTCTGAAAGTCTTGTTGGAAAGGCACTTGATCAATGTTGTTTCCAACCGGAACTTTAGTGACGCCTCGGGACTATCATTATCCAGGAATGAAATTCGTAGGTGCTTATGTGATTATGTGCTTACGTGGAGTGAATTATTGTTGTCCAATGTATTAGGACACGAGTGTTGTAGCTTCGGCACATTTGTTAATGTGCTAACGTCTTTGTTACTTTTATTAGGATGTCAGGACGAGGACGATGACGTGGTAGGCGTGGTAGGCAGGGTAGGCAGGAAGTGCCTATACCGGACGAGATTCTGGAGCAGCAGGAGGGTGTTGGCCAGGCCAATGTGGCCGAGCCAGTAGGCCAGCAGGCTATGGGCGCTTTGGCCCGAGAGATAGCAGGGGCATTCAGGGAGTCAGTGGGCATTCTTAGGGCTGAGAATCAAGCCCAAGTTGTTGTTGCGGATGCAGGACCTTCTTTTCTGAAGAGGGAGTTCTTCCGGTCTAACCCGGACGAATTTGTGGGTGATCCTAAAGAGCCACTTAAGGCAGATGAATAGCTCGAACAGACAACGAAGACGTTTGAGATGCTTGGCATCGAAGACGAGGGGTTGAAAGTGACCTTGGCATCGTTCCAGCTGAAGGGGGATGCGGGTCAGTGGTGGAAGTTCACAAAGGGTCGTATAGGAGGTACGTGGGAGGCTTTTGTGAATGCTTTCCAGGAGAGGTTCTTATCTCCAGCAGTCAGGGAGAAGTTGAGAGACCAGTTCTGCCAGCTTAAGCAGTCGAGTTCTTCAGTGGCCGAGTTTGAGGCGGCATTTACTAGTTTATCCAGGTTTGCACCTGAGTTGGTGGCATCTGAGGAACGCCGTTGTATAGAGTTCGAGAAGAAGTTGAGGCGTGGCCTCAAGCTGAGAGTTGGAGGCACTATGATTCGAGATTATGGGCGTATGGTTGATGCTGCAGCCCATATGGAGATCATGATGCAGGAGGAGGAGGAAGGGCAGAAAGGCTCCAAGAGAAGTCAGGATGGGCAGAGTGATGGCAGGAGACAGAAGGGTTTTAACCCTCAGCAGTCTCAGGGTAGCTTCTCTAGATCGACTTTTCCTATGCCGAGTGCTAGTTCTGGGAAAGGCAGCCAGGGAGACATTACCTGTTTCAAGTGTGGCCAACTGGGCCACAAGTCTCCAGTTTGTCCTCAGAGGGGAGGAGTACAGAGAGCAGCATCTTCTTCGGCTCGATCTCAGAGCCAGAGTCAGGGTAGAGGCCAACCGCTCTCTTGTTTTCAGTGTGGTCAGGCAGGGCACATGAAGAGGTATTGCCCGCAGTTGAGTGGCACATCTGGTGCATCTGGTTTGAGGCAGACTCAGAGTCATCAGCCAGCTCAGTCAGTTCAGGCCTCGAGGGCTAATCAGGGGGCTTCATCGTCCCAGTCTGTGCAGCAGTCTTATGCTCCTAGGGGTGAGCAGGTTGATCAGAGATCGTCTGGGCGCGTGTATGCTGTTACCGCGCAGGATCTTGTACCGACTCCATCAGTTGTGAGACGTACCTTCTTGTTTTACAATTCGGTTGCTAGTATATTGATTGATACGGGTGCATCTCATTCCTTTGTGTCTGCTGCATTTGCATCTGTTTTGGAGTTGGAGTTAGCACAGTTAGCGTCCCCTATTTGTGTAGTGTCACCCCTTGGGGGTGAATTGATCTTGAAACAAGGTGTTAGAGGTTGTGATATAGAGGTCGCCGATCATAGGCTTCCGTTTCCTTTTGTAGTTATGCCTATGAAAGGCTTTGATGTTATTTTGGGTATGGACTGGTTATCGTCATACCGGGCAGTTATTGATTGCTACCGTCAGAGGGTCACTTGTTGTACCGTGAGCGGGGAATGTTTCCATTTCTTGGGGGACCGGGTTGGCGGTGTTTTGCCACCGAGGTATGATCCGCGAGGGCGGAGTGAGCTTAGTGGTCTACTTGCTAGCTTTGAGAGTGGTGAGTGTGATGAGACCCAGACTGTGTTGCCAAGAGTGGTTTGTGAGTACTCGGACGTCTTTCCCGAGGACCTTGTTAGTTTGCCACCTCACAGAGAGATTGAGTTCTCTATTGACTTAGTGCCCGGCACGGCACCGATTTCTATGGCACCATATCATTTTGCCCCATCCGAGTTGGTGGAGTTGAAGATTCAACTCCAGGAGTTGTTAGATAAGGGCTATATTCGTCCTAGTATTTCGCCGTGGGGAGCACCGGCCCTTTTTGCTAAAAAGAAAGGTGGTGCTTTGAGACTGTGTATCGACTACCGGAAGTTGAATCGGGCTACGGTCAAGAATAAGTACCCTATGCCTCGTATAGATGATCTGTTCGATCAGTTGAAGGGTTCCCGTTGTTTCTCTAAGATAGACTTGAGATCGGGTTACCACCAGTTGAGAGTCAGGGATGAGGATATTCCGAAGACGGCATTCCGTACGCGGTATGGCCACTATGAGTTTCTGGTGATGCCATTTGGGCTCACCAATGCACCGGCAATGTTTATGGATTTGATGAACCGGATATTCCGGGAATTCTTAGATCGTTTCGTAGTCGTCTTCGTGGACGACATTCTGATTTATTCACCTTCGGAGAAGGAGCACGAGGAACACTTGAGAGTGGTGCTTGAGTTGCTTAGAGCCCATCAGCTTTATGCTAAGTTTGGGAAGTGTGAGTTCTGGCTGGAAGAGGTGAAGTTCTTAGGCCATGTAGTTTCCGGGGAAGGGGTGTCTGTTGATACGTCCAAGATAGAGGCAGTGCAAGATTGGGCACAGCCTAAGAATGTTTTTGAGATCCGCAGTTTTCTGGGATTAGCTGGGTACTACCAACGGTTTGTGAAGGATTTCTCCAGGCTAGCTTCGCCGTTGACTAGACTGACTCGGAAGGGAGTCAAATTTGTATGGAGTGAGACTTGTGAAAAGTTGTTCCAGGAGCTGAAAGTTAGATTGACCACCGCTCCGGTTTTGATTATTCCGGAGAGAGGGTTGGGTTATGCAGTCTATTGTGATGCCTCACGAGAGGGTTTGGGTTGTGTGTTGATGCAAGAGGGGAAAGTGGTAGCCTATGGCTCACGTCAGTTGAAAATACACAAGAAGAATTACCCTACCCATGACCTAGAGTTAGTAGCTGTGATCTTTGCCTTGAAGATTTGGAGGCATTATCTTTATGGTGAGAGGTTCGAGGTGTTCTCGGATCATAAGAGTCTGAAATATCTGTTTACACAGAAAGACTTGAACTTGAGGCAGAGGAGGTGGATGGAGTTCATTGAGGATTATGACTTCGAGTTGCACTATCATCCGGGAAAGGCCAATGTTGTGGCCGATGCCCTTAGCAGGAAGTCTGTTGGTGACCTAGCTAGTATAGCCATCCGGGAATGGGAGATGTTGGGTGCACTTGGAGAGTTTGATTTGCTTCTGGGCGAATCCGTTGAGGCTGCGGCCTTGTTTTCTGTCGTTGCGCAGCCTACACTTGTGACTCGAGTGTTAGAGGCTCAGAGGGGTGACCTTGAGGTAGAATCCCTCCGAGAGAAGATCTCCAGTGGGAAGGTTGAGAAGGGTTTGACGGTGTATCCCGACCTGAGTGTGAGATACCTAGACCGTCTGTTTGTGCCGGAGTCTTGCCGAGAGGAGGTACTCCGAGAGTTTCATCATTCACGTCTTGCGGTGCATCTGGGAGGCACTAAGATGTATCGGGATTTGGGTCGCCAGTTTTGGTGGCGGGGTATGAAGAGAGATGTGGCAGCTTTCGTGTCTAAGTGCCTTACTTGTCAGCAAGTGAAGGCCGAGCATCAGAAGCCAGCGGGTTTGTTGCAACGCTTGCCTATTGCCGAGTGGAAGTGAAAGCATGTCACTATGGACTTCGTTGTAGGTCTTCCGAGGACTCAGCGAGGTAGTGATGCTATTTGGGTAGTTGTAGACCGGTTGACTAAGTCGGCGCACTTCATTCCTATGCGCGTGAGAGATTCGGTAGATCATCTTGCCGACTTGTATATTCGGGACATAGTGAGGTTGCACGGAGTTCCAGTGACGATCGTCTCGGATAGAGATCCTCGTTTTACTGCCAGGTTGTGGCAGAGTTTGCAGGGTGCCTTGGGAACTAAGTTGACCTTTAGTACGGCTTATCATCCTCAGACTGACGGGCAGTCCGAGAGTACTATTCAAATCCTTGAGGATATGCTTCGGGGCTGTGTTCTTGACTTTAGTGGGTCGTGGGAGAGGCACTTGCCTTTGGTGGAGTTTGCCTACAACAACAGTTTCCAGTCTAGTATCGGTATGGCACCGTTTGAGGCCTTGTATGGCCGACCGTATAGATCTCCAGTTTGTTGGGCCGAGGTGGGTGATGCACCCTTGTTGGGTCCGGAGTTGGTGAGGGAAACGACGGAGAAAGTTGAGCTTATCCGTAAGAGGCTTGTTACAGCCCAGAGTCGTCAGAAATCTTATGCCGACCGTAGGAGGAGACCTTTGGTGTTTGAGGTGGGTGATCATGTCTTTCTGAAGATATCACCTAGGCGGGGGTTAATGAGGTTTGGGAAGAGCGAGAAGTTGTCCCCTCGGTTTATTGGTCCTTTTGAGATCCTTGAGAGGATTGGCGAGGCTGCCTATCGTTTAGCTTTGCCGCCACAGTTATCCGGAGTTCATGGCGTGTTTCATGTGAGTATGCTTCAGAAGTATGAGCCAGATCCATCACATGTGTTGGATTGGACCGACTTAGAGGTTGACGAAGATGTCTCGTATGAGGAGAGACCGATTCGGGTTTTGGATAGGCGGGATCAAGTTTTGCGAGGCAAGACCATCCCTTTGGCAAAGGTTTTGTGGAAACATCACGGGGTGGAGGAAGCCACTTGGGAACGTGAGTTGGAAGTCCGCGAGAAATATCCGGACATGTTTATTGATATGTAATCTTGTATTTAGATTTCGTAATATTATTGGACTTAAGAGCTTTATATATGTCTTAAGTTGTAAAACATTGAAAATGTTTTGGTTTAATGAAAGTATGTTTTGGAACTTGCCTCAATATGGAGGTTGAATGTAACATTTATATATGTTGAAATTGAAAGGAAATTGCATATCGATAATGCAGGTTGATATATATATATATATATATTGTGAAATGCCTCTTGATAAGAGATGAAATGACTGATATTGGGTCAAGTTGTTTATTATTGTAATGTCATGTTGTTGGAAATTGAGAAACAAACTTGTTTTTGAAAACTTGCGCCTAATTTCGGGGACGAAATTCTTTAAGGGGGGGAGGTTATAGCGACCCCGGTCTTTTCCCATTTGATTGTTGTATCCGGACTTAGGTTCCGTGGATTCTGTTGTTATATATTTGTTGTTGTCGTCCTTTCATTCCTTATTTTTGAGTTATAGGATGTTTTGGGCAGGTTTGTTACAGGTTGGGAGTGTTTGGGAGCAAAGGGTTGCTGTCCAGTATTTTGGTCCTTCGCTCGAGCGAGCATTTTGTCGCTCGAGCGAGATATATGTTTTGGTCCTTCGCTCGAGCCAGGGTTTCTTAGCTCGAGCGAGCGATTGCGTCTAGTATAGACCTGAGAGCAGGGTTTCTTGGCTCGAGCGAGCTTTCCTTCGCTTGAGCGAGTTTCGAGTTCTTCGCTCGAGCGAGCATTCTGTCGCTCGAGCGTGCTTCTGGGTTGCAGACCTGAAGCATCGTGTTGTTGGCTCGAGCGAGATTTCCTTCGCTCGAGCGAGTATTCTTTGTGTCTGGTCGCTCGAGCGACCACTTCTTCGCTCGAGCGAGCCTGTTTTATTTAAATAGGCAGCAGCAGTTTTTAAAACACTTTTTCAGCCTCTTTTTGATTTCAGAACCCTAGGTCCGACTTTTCTCTCCCTCCACTCACCTTCTCTCTTAGGTTTCATCTAGTTTTAGGGTGTTTCTACCCTAGGCTCTTTATTAAAAAGATAGAGTGAGTCGAGGGCTTCGTTTTTAATCTGAACGTTTAGCGGTTTGGAGCACTTTGGATTTTGGGTCATCATCTCCATCTTCTCCATTCGGGTTATTTATTTCGAGGTAGGGATTTCCTAGTCCGTATTATAGGTTTTGTTCTAAGTTGTGGTATTTTGATATGTTGGGGGTTGTTTGGTAATTTTGGGAAAAACCCTAGTTGTTGTAATAAATTAATTTGTATAATTAATTTAGGGAAAATTGGGGAATTTAGTTGAATTCATGGAATTGAGGTATTTATTGATTTAATGGTGTAGTTGGTTAGTTTAATCACCCACCTAAGAAAATGTTGAAATTATATTAGTTGATACATTTATTTCCTGTTTAGAAATAACTGTTTTGGGCTATCGGTGGAGGATAGTCGTGATTGTTGTAGACATTGCATGTGGATTAGGGAAAACTGAAACTAATCACAGTGGTTAAGTCATTGATTTTGACTGTTGAATTAATACAAAAAATACGTGTATTGATTGTGTGTTGTATATGTCAAGTGTTTAATACATTGTATATGCATTTTGTTTGGGAGGAGATAGGGGATGTACTCCACGGTTTAGGAGAAGATAGGGGATGGACCTCTAAACCGGATTTTGTTTGGGAGGAGATAGGGGATGGACTCCATTAGCACCACTATATGTGTGCTTATTGATTTATGGAAGTGTTTTTATATGTTGTTGATACAGCACTAAAATGTGTATCAATCGGGAAGTATGGAAGTGCTTTGGTATGAGCCTTAGTCTCATTTGTTTTGTTGATATTGGAAGTAATATTAATGTGATATATAGTTCACTGTTATAGTTTGGCCAGGTTCTGAGCCATATTGGTATAAATGAAAAATTGAACGAATAATGGAAAGTGAAACGTGTCATGGACATTGTTATCATGGAACTGTATATTGATGAAATGAATGTTTGTGTTAACCATCTATTGAATGCTATTGCTTTATTCAATGCTTATATTTGGTTTAGTATATTTCTACTGGGCTATGGCTCACCCTATATGGGAACATCATTTTCAGGTCCAGGTGATATGTTACCTCCAAGGACTTAGCTTGGAAGGATTTGGACTTTGAAGACTTGTCTTTAGTTATTTGTTTTACTTGATATTACATGTAAACATTCAAGCCTAGGGCTTAATTTGTAGTTGAGTTAGTACTCATGTTTTGTATCCAAGTGTTGGCTTGGAAAGATGTAAGCCCGTAGGGCATCTACTTTTGATGTTACATGTAATGTTTTTCAATAATAATACTTTGATGAATGAGATAATAAATTTGTTTTCTTTTATCAATGCATGTTAATATTATATATGTTATGGGTTTATTTTGAGGGCGTGACAGGTGCTAGTATCAGATGCCGTTAAAATTTTACAGAAAGAATGAACAATCTGTTTCGGTTGCTGAGGTGGGCTCGGATCAGGACTTGTAGGTTCAGATTGCTATTATCATCACCATAAAACATTCACACACACACAAAATTACTTTAAAAACCCAATTTTCCCAATATTGCAAGGCATAAAAATAAATGATTTAACAGTAATAAGCTCACATCTGCTTCTGGGTGTAAAGTGATCTGTGCATAGACTTCATCTGTTTCTGGCTCTGCCTATTAGAATTGTTCAAATCTCTATTTACAGAAGCGAATTTAAATGCCAAAGAATGAAAATCAAACCTAGAAATGAACGAATCCAGTTGATCTTGAACCACAAATCAACAAAGCGGCAACAATTCAATAAAATTCAACGATTCAGTTGATGCAAGGCGAGACCCGATTCGCCCCCGAATCAATCAGAATCAATCGCCGCCGCCGGTGAAGTAGTTCCCGACCTGCACCAAGTGAATTACAGTCCGCCGCAACATCACCTATACATACACACAGAGAGTGAGAGAGAAGGAGAAAGAGATGTTTGCATGTTGTAATGCGAAGGAGAGAGAGTGAGAGAGAACCTTATCTGAGAGAGAACCCTATCAGTTTCACCATCTCTCTACGTTTGCTTTGGGAAGACATGGTGATGGCGGAGGACGATCTGAGATCTGGGAGGGAGAGGAGATGAAGAGTGGCTGTCAGTGGAGATCGGAGGCGGCGCAACGGTGGAAGCGGAGCGACAGTAGAAAGGAGGGAGAGGAAGAGAGAGAGAGCTCTTGAGACCTGAGAAGTTGGAGAGAGAGAGAGAGAGAGAGAGAGAGAGAGAGGGTGTAGGAGACAGGATTGTTTTGGGCGGGACGTTGAAAATATTACAACGCATCTCAACCATCCATGCTTAAAACCAACTCATCTCAGCCGTTGGATCAAAATGTATCTCACATACATTTTAAGACATTTTCAAAAAGCCTCTTGCCTTATTATATAGATATACAGCTCCGATATGGAGCTCGAAATTCAGGGGCACTAATGCCCCGAATTTCTATATAAGGTAAAAAAAAAAAAACAAAGTTACCAAAACTGGAAATTAGTGCCATTAGTGCCAGCAATTTTAGTGCCACAAATCATTTTTCATAGATATATATATATATTATATTAGTGATAACCTGTGTTATGTATGGATAAATAACAAAAGGTGATAAATAATACTAAGATAGATACTTAAATAGTAGACTTGATTGATCTCAACTAAAAAGGAAGGGCAAGAGTGAAGTTTTATAAATAAAAATAAAAATAAATTAAGTTTGAATTTGAAGATAAACTATAAGACTATAGAAAGTGAAAATCAAATAAATCCTAGAAAAAGAATAAACTCAATTAAAAATCAAGAGTAAGGATAGATCCCATAAATATAAGATAAAGATTAAAAAAAAATCAAGTGTAAATTTGAAGATAAATTATAAGAATATAGAAAGAGAAACTTAGATAAATCTTAAAAAAATGAGTTAGATAGAAATTTAGTAAATATCAAATGAAGATTGAAAAAAATTAAGTTGAAATTTAAAAATAAGATATAATAAACTTGATAAGAAAAATAAAATATAATATAATTCTAATAATAGAAGTGTAGTAGTGATAGTGATTTTTTAACCAAAAAAAACCCACAAAAAAAAAATGCTTATATGTTTTTTTTAAAGTGAAACAAGCAAAAAATAAAAATAAAAACAAAATAAAGACAAAAAAAAAGGGAGAGAGAGAGAGAAGTCGACGCAGACAGAGGAAGAGACGAGGCATGTCGGTGGCGGCCGCCATCACCACCGTGCTCGGCGAGGCACTCCGGAGCATACTCAATAACTAAACCTAAACCCCTCTCTCTCTCTCTCTCTGCATTTTAAATCTCTAATTTTTATGTAACTTGAAAGGATTACCATCTAAAATCAAACCCTAACTGTCCAAATCCCTGTAATTAAGGTCTTCAATATGCTATTGATCTGTAAATTTTGTGAATTTGGAGGGCTCAGTCTGAAAACAAGAACAATACAAGCCTGGTAGTACTATTAATTTTAAAAATATAATAAAAAAAAATTTGGACACAACAAAAATATTTGGAAGAACAAACCTTTGAAGCATTCAAGCTGATTCGATTCCACCAGCCATCTCTAGTTTCGAAAAAATTGAACAAGGAAATTGTACTGTGATTCAATCGTGCATAGTCAATTAATTGCCACCTTCAAAGTAATCAATCGCTAAATTAAGAGTATAAATTATAGGATTTGTGTTCGCGTCTAGTAATAAATGTGTAGTTGGTGTCTAATGAAGAAAACAGAGAGGGTTGAGGAGGGTGTACCAGAGCTCTTCCACTACATCAGTGGAATCCGCTAACATATGCCTGGTGCGGTAGCTCCGATAAACCTTCTGCACCCACATGGTTTATTAGGTCATCCCCAGTCCTTACTCAAAATTCTACTCACATTTGAATAAAAATTTGAATAGAAGTTTTATTTGATATGAACAACTTCAATAGACAAACTCATATTTAAGTATGAAATTTTGAGTAAAAAGCTTTACTATTGACGAAGTGGTAAATTTGAGAGCCACAAAATAGTCTTGAAAATTTAGATGTAACATTTGAGTCTTCCTTGATTTGGGTAAAAAATTAAGTAAACTCAATTTAGTGTAAGTTTGGGTCAAGGAATGGGAGGTGTTTTGAGTGTTTTTTTTACCCAATTTTAAATTTGATATAGCTTTGAGTCAAGGATTAGAGATGCCCTAAGGAGGTATTAGAGAGGATTAGATATTAATATTTAATGCATAAACCTGCAATGCATGCATTTAACTAACAAAAACACAAGGAGGCAGTCCTCCAATACAAAGAAAAAAGACTTGACAAACTTAAAGTTCTATATATCCTGTTGTGAACTTTGAATTCTGATTGCATCATTTCTTCAAATCTGAACTTAGATCTCTGTATATGTTTTTGGATTCACATTCCGATATTTATTGGATTGCCATTTTTATTTTTTTTTTGGGTGAAAGATTTTGCATTAAAACAAAAGCAACAGCTACAAACAAATCAAGAACATACACCCGAAATCAAAAATATGAAAGCCGAGCGAGAAAACAAACTTCCACCCTGTAGCCAAAAACAAAAAGAGAAAAACTCGCAAACAACAATAGTATGCATATGATCACTTAGTGACTGAAAATCCTAGAAGAAATGCCCCACTCATCGCACATTCTTCTAGCGCTAGGACAAAATTCCACATTTCTTAATGAGTTAAGCTTAGCTCTAATATCACCCACTGGCCCATCCAAAACCACATGAACAGGTAGATCTATCTTCTTGAATATTCTATTATTCCCTTCCTTCCAAACATGATACATAGTACCAGCAAGGGTCAACCTGTAATCATAAGCTGTAATAGCCTTACCTCCACAATTTTTAGCAGCCCAACTAAATTCTTCAGCAAAAGTCAGCAATCTTCTACCAGGAAAAATTCTCCTCAAAAGAACAGTCCAAATATATGCTGAAAAATCACAACAAAAATAAATGGTTGTGATTTTCTTCAAACCCATTGCACAAAACATACTTGTTTTCAGAAACAAAACCCCACTTCAACAACCTATCCATTGTGGCTAATCTTCTTTGAACAACAGCCCATCGCATAAAGCTCCACTTAGGAACATTTTGAGGAAACCACACCAATTTTTGCCAAGGGATGATAGGGAATACAGTTTGAATTGCTTGCCAAGCTGAAGCCACAGTATATTCACCATTACTAGAGGGTAGCCAAAACAGAGTCAGGCCTATTAGGATTCGGTAGGAAGCTAGCAGGGGTTTAGCTTCAATCTCAGTAGTAACCACTTGCTACCTCTAGGCCATGCTGGATTGCCATTGAAATCCAACCTTTTTGTATATAGGTGGTATCCTCTTAATGTCTTCCTTTTGAATAAAGTTTGTTTACTTATATATATAAAAGAGTGCCAGAAGATGAAGGCAGAAGATGCTTGCACCTTTCAGAAACCTTGTTGGGCTTCTTGTATTAGTTGCTTTTGAAATCATTTCCATTCGTTTGAGCTTTTTGTAACAGTGGAGGACATACTTTTAAATTCCATTTTCAATGCTTGATGTGATTTATGATAGTTAGCTAACTAAACTCCATTGACTGCCTCTCTCTCTCTCTCTCTCTCTCTCTCTCTCTCTCTCTCATGTATGCTTCATAATAGCCAATTAATAGCTTTTATTTTTGGGTAAATAAATAGTGACTTCCCCAAGGAGCAGTGTAATAACTAGATACTCAGCATGACATGCCAGATTTTTGTTTATTTGTAGGTTGGAGTTAACAATGTCGTCGGTGATAAAGAAGTTTTTCATTGCCTCAATGTTTATGTGGGTAGCTCCAATTGCTATTTTATATGGCTTTAACCATAATTTATTTCCTGGTAAGCTTACTTTGACTGTAAACCTCGTTAATCTTATCATCTTGAAAGATGTTCGATCATTTCTTACTATTTTCCTGTTTTAAATTTTGAAAGAACGCTTTAAGAATTGATGGTGTGTCATGGAGGTTTTTCCTGAACTCGAACAATGATTTTGTGTTCAACTACATAGTGTGTTCAAAATTTGTGAATATAATGGTCAAAACTTGGTTGTTTAGTACCACGGCATGTATTGAGTTTAAGTACACTATGCGTGTTCTGTAAATCTGAGGTGGAGTCTTTGAATCATGTTCTACTTCACTGTTCTAACATCTGGAGAATTTGGGCCAGTATTGTGCATTGGTGGAATTTGAGTTAGGTTATTCCTGGTTAAATAAGGCACAACCAGATTTGGCTGTTTTGGAAGAGTTGGTTAAGGTCAGAGTTGCTATGTGGGCATCTTTCCTTTTGAAGGAATTTAAGTACTCAGTGCAAGATGTTATTTATAACCTGAAGCAGGTCTGCTACTGTTTGTAGTGAGAGTGTCACAGGTCTGCTACTGTTTGAACTACCTGTTGCTGGAAAGGTGTGGCACAAGGGTGTTTTGATCTACTACTGTTGTGGCCTATTGCTGCTTTGTTGTCTACTACTATTTATAACCTGGAGCTATTGGTAAGGTGTGGCACAGGGGTGTTTTGATCTGCTGTTGTGGCATACTGCTATTTAGATACTGCACTGTTTTTCTTTTTCTGGTTTGATGCACTGTTTATTTTGGTGCTGTGCTTTTGTTTGATTGTTGTTAGTAATGTTTTGATCTGCTACTGTTGTGGCTACAATGTTGCCTACTGCTGGTTTGTTGTCTGCCGCTGTGTGTCACAGGGGTGCTTTGAATTGCCTGCTGATGTATTGTTTTGGTGGACTGCAGAGGGTTCTGTTTCAAAGGGATTTTGGTACCTCCAGCAGAGGGGTTTCTTGCTAAATGGTGTTCAAGGGGACTATTTTGTTGGGTGGAGTTAATAGTGCAAGGGGTGATTTTTGTCATTGGTTGATCCTTAGGAATGTGTTCTATCGTGGTTGTGGGTGTTTGAAGAATTGCTAAAGTATGGTTGGTTTACCTGAAGTGTGGTGATCAGGGAGCATTAGTGCTAAGGATTAGGTGCATTGTTGGGTGCATTAGTACTGCTTGGGCTACTGCTGCTGCTGCATTGGATGTATTGTTGTTATGTTTTTCTTGTTTTGGATGCTTTTGTTTGGTTAGATGGAGTTTGGACCTTGGTTTGATTATGGTGGTTTTGGAGAACATGGTGGAGTTGATCTCTTGCAGTTTGTTTTGATATTATGCTGCCTCTGGATTTGTAATGATGTTGTAGGTTGATCTGTGTGGGAGGAAGAACAACATGTTATGCTGCCTCTGAATGTTTTGGTATCCTGCTGTTGAACAGAAGAGTTCTAGTATCCTGATGCTGAATGTTTAGTTGCAACCTTGTGTTATGCTGTCAAGCTTTCTCGAGAATGGTTGCTGTGGTGGTTTTTGTGTGTGCTTGGCTATGTGTCCTCTGTTTTGGTTGTCTTTTTATTGCGGTTGGTTACTCACCAACTTTTGATGGTGTGCTAGCAGATGATAGGGCGAACTTATCGATGCCAACCTAGTTGGGATTGGTTTGTTTCGTTTTGATGCTCTTTGCACTCATCGCTTTCTTTATTGATGTAATTCTCATTTGGTTCATCAATAGAATTTATCTTTTGCTGATAAAAAAAAAACTTGTTTTTGTTTATGTCTTCCCTAATTCTTATAATGCCTTGAACTTTAACCATGTAAAGTTTGCGTTTGGTAGAGCTTTCTAAATATGATTTGAGAGTAGGAGTTGTATTTTGAGTTTGTGACTTTTGGAATTATGATTTGAGTGTGGAAAATTTGTTTGGTGAAAGAGTTTTGAATTGAGTGGGAAATTTTTTATGTGACATATGATATGTGATACAAAAACTTACAACTCATAACCAAACATACAACTCAAAATTCTATTAAAGCACATAAAAAAAATTTAAAATTTCGGAAAATATTTTTTTCGAATATATAAAAATTAACATGTCAATTGCGAAAAAAAATAAAAAAAATTGCACTGTTCTGGTCAACCGGTGGGGACGTCCGGTAAGACGTCCAGTGGGACGATCGGTTAGTCCAAATTTTCTTGCTTTCGACCGCGTTTTCAAAAGTGAGTGTGGAATTATGATTCGAAACACCTAAACAAACATCATATGCAAAATAAGCTCTGGAATTCCAGAGCTGTACCAAACAGAGCCGTTCTCCTTACTCTAGTGATCACTCCAACTATCTTATTAATTCTTCTCTCTTATCTTGCTTTGTTGTTGTTGCCTCTAACTTCTCATGGATAACAGCTTCATGTTTAAGGTGTTGTTTGATAAAGTTGAAAATTAAAAATTGAAGACTGAAAATTAAGTATTAAAAATTGAATGCTGAATTTATTAAGTTAAATGTTGTTTGATAAAAATTTAAGTGCTGAATTAAAAATAAATTGTTTGATATGTATAAGATTAAATTTGAAATTTATTATTTTTAAATTATATATTTTAATTTTTATATTGTGATAGTAGTGGTAGTGATAGTGGTAGTGGTAGTGGTGGTAGTGATGGTATGATGAGGATGTAGTGGTGGTGGTGGTGGTGGTGGTAGCATGGTGGTGGTGGTGGTAGTGGTGGCGGTGGTGGTAGTGGTGGCGGTAGCGGTAGTGATCATCATGGTGGTGGTGCTAGTAATGATGGCGGCAGCATAGTGGTAGTGGCGGCGGCGGCATGAAGGTGGTGGCGGTAGTGAGTTTATAATAGTGTATATTGATACTTATATTTAGGCCTCGTTTGGCAACATCACTTTTTAGCTTAAAAGCCAAAAAATCACTAAAAAAATCAAAAGCCAACAATCTATACCAAAAAGTCAAAGATTCATTTTTCTCTCTACTTTTTGTATAATTTTTCGTAAAAAATCAAAAAGTCATCCCAAACATACTAGCTTTTTTTACCTTATATTTTACCTAAAAAGTCAAAAAGTTACTAAAAAAGCATGTTTCCAAACGAGGCCTTAGCATTTATAAATTCAGACAGAATTAAGTAAGTTTTATATGACTTAAAATTTTCTTAAGTTTTAACCTGGTTATTAAACAGACTTAATTGATTATCACTTGATACATTCAATTTTAAGTGCTGAATTATGTTATCAAACACTCCTATTGTCATTTTGTTTTAAAACTATAGACACAACTAGAAAGGTTATCATTTTTATTTTAAATAATCTAGTATCATTTTCTAATTGATCAAATTGTTAGTTTTCTAGCGTACATGACTTTAGTAGGTTTCATTGGCATTGTTGTGCTAATGATCACCCAAGTCATTGTGCAAGTTTTCTTAAATCAAAGGAAGTATTTGGCTTGTCATATCAATTTTAGCATCATCCTTGTGATTTATTTAAGGTCCGTTTGGGAAGAGCTTTTCCAAGCTTTTTTGGCTATTTTAGCCACAAAAAACAAAACATCACATTCAACCCATAATCATTACACTCTTCTCTCACAAAAAAAGTCAAAAAAGTCAAAAAGCCAAAAAGTCCTTCCCAAACCAAACTTTTTAGCCCAGGCTAAAATAGCCAAAAAAGCCAAAAAGCCAAAAAACCAACCCACTTCCCAAACGGAGGCTTAGTCTGCTGAAGATGTGAAAGAGAAAATACACGTATAACTTTCTAGACACTTTCTTTGGCTTCACTATAGTAACTGAATGAAGAAAAGTGCAAAAGATGGTCAATCCTCTCTCATTTACGACATTAGGACCAATATCAACATGCTATTTTAATTTGAATCTTATAATTTTAATGTTCCTTGGAATCTGAATAGAAATATGATGATATTCTATGCTAAATTTTGTGGTTCAAGCTGTGGAGTCAGTATTTCATGTTGCTGTTGCAATTTAAGCATTATTCATCTGGAACAGGTTCAACCCAGTTGTCCTCCCATTCCATAGCGCTATTGAGTGGATTTCTTGTTGTCATATCAATGAATGTTGTCATTGCATTCTACATATGTATGGCGATGAAGGAACCTTCAGATAAACACGAGCCAGATCCTGCATTCCTCGCTAATGCCAAGGCTAGTCTAAGGCAGAATAGACCAAACGAAGATGAGGATTCATCACAAACCCGCAAAAAAGAAGAGTAGGTCTTTCACCAACCAGGAAAAAAAGGCAAAATTAAGGTTTGGGCAATCATTTATTTTATTATTCTTGATATTCACACGTTAATGTCACATTCTGCGTTCGGCTACCAAAAGGAAGTGAAGTGAATTGAGTGATGCACAAATCTTCTGAGCGATTACCATCAAGTCACACATCTTTTTGTGCTTATAAAACAGGGTTGTGTTTTACATTTAGTATTATACTTGAGATCACACATTTATGTGGTGTCAATTGGTACAGATGTTGTGTTAGATGATTAAAATTTGTTTTTTTTTTTGAATTTATTTGATATGTTTTCAAGATTTCTATGCAATCTCTTTCTGCGTGTTCATCAAATTTATAGTATACTTTGATGGGTAGAGAAATTTATCAATACAACAGCAATCAAATTTGTATCTTCAATGGATTCACCCCTGTTACTACTCCTAGACCTCATCTAATGGGGACTAAATTGAGTGAGCTTCTCTTTTTTCTTTAGAAAAGGTTAAAGGCCACCATTTATGTAATTATGTCAGTTTTGGCTACTTTCTTTGACTGTTATGCCCCAAGATCGGTTCCACAAATACCTATTTCCATGATTGAAAACCTATTCACCTTGTAGGGTCCGTGGAGAACATTTATGCAAAATATCAGATTAATTAGATATCGATAGTCACATGATTGGATTAGATTTAACTCAAACAAAATGGATTATTTATCGTCAAAGTCACGTTTACAATCCGTTTTTAATACAAATATGATATAATTATGTGGCTGTCAATATTTGATCAACTTTTGGCTTATGAAATTGTGCTTGAGGTAAGCCCCATCTTCTTTTTGTTTGTGGAAGTAGACAAGTTTTGTTGAACTGCATAAAGTATGGTATCTTTTGCAAGTGCAATATATTTTTATTTTGATCTTGTTGGCATCAAATTATGGCTATTCTAATGCACAACATGGCTAGTAAAAGAAGGAGAGGATCAGGACATGTGTGAGTTGATTCTAATACAGTTATCTCATTCTAGGCACTACTAGCCTAAAAGGTGAGCTTTCTTCTTCCCTAGACTTTATACCTAGGCACCAAGTCATTATTCAGATAGGGCATAGAAAAGCTGAGGTTGACATCAAAAGCTATGGCATTCCAAGTTCTTCCCTACATTGGTTGGCCACCAATTCATGCTGATGATACAGTTAATATACAATGGGTACCTGGCAGAATGGGTCGGACTGATCCACGCTTCTCGTGCCAATATCCGAGTGATCAAACCCACCAATGAACCTGCAGACAAGTTCAACGGGGAACGGAGAGTCCCCCAGTGAACTCTCCGACGAGTAAGTTAGAAAGAGAAGTAGAGTGCAGAGAGAGATTGGAGATAGAAAGCTTAACCTTCTTCTTGTCTTCAACGTCTGCTTATATCCTTTGGTAATCATTTCGCCGTCCCTTCCGACCTGCCACCTTGGCTGAAAGTCTATGCTGTAGCTTACCTTGTTCAGGGTGAGGGGGTGTTGTTCCGACAGAGCGGTGTTGTCGTAATAAATGCTGTGATGGCCTGTATTAATGGCGATGTGCAGTGGCAATAACTTTGCAGATCTTTGTCTGCTAATGTGGCTTGTCCTTTACCTGCCACATGTCTGAATATCATTGGTTCTTCGTGCCATGTTGGCTTCCAGCTGTTCAGGATCTCATCAGTTGGGTTATGTGTTGGGCTCTAAGTGATGGGCTTGGGTTGTTCATAGTGGGCTATGACCTTTGTGGGCCTAACCACGTCAGTAGTCCCCCATTCCCAAGTGCAGCTTTAGCCCAACGAAGGGAATACTAATGGAGAAGATGAGGAGGACCGACCGCGAAGGGTGGCCGAGTGGGAGGGCCGACCATGAGGAGGACCGACCGCAAAGGGTGGCCGAGTGGATGGGCCAACCATAAGGAGGACCGACCGCGAAGGGTGGCCGAGTGGGAGGGCCGACCATGAGAAGGACCGACCGTGAAGGTTGAGGTGGGGGGGCGCGGGGCTCAAGAGGCGGCGTGTCACGTGATGACTTGAAGTGGAAAAGACAGGGTAAGGGGAGGTGGCAGTGAATCGTGATTGTACACGTGGCAGCATCTCGTGGGGAGGGAGATTAGGCGTTGGGCCAAAAATGAAACGATAGGTCATGATGGGTGTTGAAAAGACAGTTTTGGCGGATGTTTTGAAAAGTTTTCAAACTGGCGAAAAGTAATTGTGACCCTTGGAATACGAGCAAGCCTTGGGCTTTTGGTATTATTCGATTTACCTACTTCTTTGCAAAAAATCAAAACATTCCAAGTGTTAACTCCTTTGTTGCTAATGATACACCTCTGCAACATTTCTTGAATTTTCTTACACCCGCTTCCGAAGCTATTCGTAGGCACACCACAGAGATGGCTCAAGAAGAAGCTGGAACCGCCAGGGTTGATCCGTTTGGGGATGACGACATAGTGGAGCTGGCGGAGCAGTACCGAACGGAGAGACAAGTGGAGAGGGTAGGGGAGCCGGTGGTACAATCCCATTCTTCCACCATGATAGCGGCTCCGAAGCCAATCAGCCAGGCCGAACCAGATCACTGGCATACGAAGGCTGACAAATCAACGGTTACTGCGGCGGACTTGGAGGTTATGCGCGAAAAGTACCAGGTTCCCGCTGAAATAGAGTTACTGTTGCCGTCGTCAACGGAGAGGCCATCCGACGCCCGGCCAGGGGAGTTTGCCCTGTACGAGGAAGCATTGAAAGGAGGACTGAGGCTGCCGCTTCCGCAAGTGGTGGTTGATGTCCTAAACTAGTTGGAGGTAGCGCCGGGGCAACTAATGCCCAACGCGTGGAAGATTGTGTTAGCCTGTGCAAGCGCGTGGCCGAAGGCGACTGAAGGGGCGGCTATGACGGTGGACGAATTTTTCGCGTGTTATAAGGCCTCAGGACAGCAAGAGACTTGGGTGATATTGCAGGCGGCGGCAGGGAGGGGTCTGGTGACGAGGCTGCCATCATCAATTAAGGGTTGGAGGCCGCGGTGGTTTTACGTGTCCGCGAATGGATGGGTTGGGGTACGTACGGTGTAGAGAGTGCCCACCAAATCTGTGGAGCCAAAACTGGGGGCGGCAGCAGAGGAGAGGATAAAAAAGGTGAAGGTATGGAAGGAGAAGGAGGGAGTCAGGTGGGACGACCTCGTTCAACCTTCAGCCTTGTTTGCAGCAGGATTGGGCCCTCAGCCGAGCGTTGGAGATCTGGGACGGGCTGAACTAGAGGCAAGGAGGAAAGGGCAAGAGGCTGAGGATATGGCCATCCTCGCCAAAGCCAGTAAGTTCAAAGAGTCCCAGGCAGACCGACCGCCAAAACCGATCGCGAGGGAGAGGATCCAATCTCACCCTAAACCCCTAGGGGAAAAAGACTTAGATGGATTTGAGCCACGACTGCCCCCAGTTGATCCTTTGAATGAAAGGGCCTACAAGGAGATGGAGGGGGAGGGTGTGGTAAAGAAGAAGAGGAGAGTGAGGAGGAGTGAAGAAGAGCCTGCCTTAAAAAGGAGGACGGAGATGACGGCAGAGGAGACCCCCATGGCCAAGGAGGCAGGGGAGGAGGGGGTGGGGGAGATCCCAGTAGTGGAGGTCGCCTCAAAGGTCGTGGAGGTCGTCCTAGTAGTGGTGGAGATCGCCCAAGAAGTTCAAGTAAGGGGGGGCAACTGGCCCTGAGCCAAGGGGAGAGGAACAGCCCTAGGGGGGTCCTGCGCCCCAAGGAGGGAGGGTCAGGCTGACGACTGCTATCTACCACGCCCGCGCGGTGTCTGGGCGACTGGAGGGAGAAGAAGGCCCAGCCACGGCAGCTGCAGATCGCCTTGTAGGCATAGTGGATGATGCAGCCGTCCGCTCGGTGGCCAGGTTCAATGAGGCTGAGTTACTAAGGGGGTTATGCTCTGCCCAAATGGAGGTAACCACCTTAGGAGGGGCTCTGTTGAGAAAGGCGGCGCCGGAGAAAGCCAAGTTGGAGGAGGTGAAGGCCCAACTTGCAAGTTTCAGGAGGGAGAGTGCAAGCTGGAAGAAGGCTGCGCGAGGCGCGTATGCCAGGAGTTGGGAGGAGGCTGAAAAAGCGAAAAAGTTAGGAGTGTTAGCGGTGGTGCAGAAGAATGTTGCCGATCGTGCCCACGCTGAGCTACTCGCGGCCAAGTTGGAGCTTAAGGACGAACGCCGCAGGGTAGTGTCGCTCGAGTTCCAGCTTGCTGGCGAGCAGAAGAAGCTGGGGGATGCTCAAAAGGCCTGCGCGGTCGCCGTTGAACGATTTAAAGAGGCTATGACCAGCAATGAAGATCTGCGTGCCCAGCAGATCAAGGAAAAAGAAGACGCAGACCTGCAGATTGCTGGGTTGCAGAAGGAGCTGGAAGATGAGCGTGCCAAGTTTCTGGAGGAGAGGGCGAGGTTGGAGAAAGAGTTGGAAGAAGAGAAGACCAAGGCATCTGGGGGGGCGGGCTCGTCGGGAATGACCGCTGGGGACAGGACTAAAGCAGAAGTTATTGAGAGCTTCCAGCGGTCAGACTTCTATAAGCACGAAATGGCTGAGTTCTGGGACAGTGGCTGGAAGATGTTCAAGCGTAAAGCTGAAGAGCTGTTCCCAGACTTAGACCTCAGTAGTGTAAAAATTGACGAAGACGATGTGGCCCAGACCCCCCTGGATAAAGGTCTTGAAGAAGAAGACCTCGTTTCCAGTGAGGAGGAGTAATTGAAGTGAACAAAATTTGTACTTAGAGTTGTTTTTGTGTGTTTGTTTTTGTTTTTTTTTTTTTTTTTGAAATGCTGTAATGAACTTATGTACAAGTTTGTGAATAAATAAAATTTTAGTTGTGTTTTCATTCGATTGTTCTTGCTTGTGCATCTGAAATGAATGAGAATGGTGGCTTGTGTGTGAAGCTTGTGTACAAATCGTTGTGAGAATCTCAATGTAAATTGGAGTCGAACTTGTATTAAAAACTCAATGCAGAGTAAAGGTTAAGATGTAATAAAATTACAAGTGTGTGCCTGCCACACTGTTGAAGTGAATGAGTGTGGTTTATTAAAGTTAGGCTTGACTTGTAAAGAAAAAGGCTGAATTGCAACTGTTGATAAATAAGGAAATAGTCTGACTTGTAAAGGAAACATGTAAGAATGTCAAAGATGTGAAGTTTCAAATTATGCCAAAAAATGGAGTTGTAAATCGTGTTGCAAGAGTGTTGGTAAATAAAAGATTAGTTTGGAATTTGACTAAGCAAAGAGTGGTGTAAAAACATGGACTTGGAATTTTGACTAAGTGTGTCTACGAATGCCACAAGCATGAGGTTGGCTTGAATGGCCTTGACAGAGCTCTGTATGCGTGCCTAGTTGGGGGTAAGCTATGATTCACTGACTTTGCAAATAATTCAGTGGCTTGAAGTAACTCAGTCTTACGCTGACCAAGGCGTTTACGCTCAGTCTGGCTGAGACTTGTCATGTTCAGGCTGGCCTGCTCACTCTGGCTGAGGGATTTGGTGCTCAGTGTGGTTGTGGCTTTTTGTGCTCAGTCTGGCTGAGGCTATTAACGACTCGGTCTGGCCGAGTTCTTCATGCTCAGTCTGGCTGAGGCTTTTTGTCGCTCGGTTTGGAGGAGGCGTTTGGTGCTCAGTCTGGCTAAGGCTTTTTGTGCTCAGTCTGGCTGAGGCTTTTAACGACTCGGTCTGGCCGAGGCTTTTGGTGCTCAGTCTGGCTGAGGCTTTTTGTGCTCAGTATGGCTAAGGCTTTTAACGACTCGGTTTGGCCAAGTTCTTCATGCTCAGTCTGGCTGAGGCTTTTTGTCGCTCGGTCTGGACGAGGTGTTTGGTGCTCAGTCTGGCTGAGGCTTTTTATGAGTGCTGCAATCAAAATGTTATGGAGACGCCATATAGATAACTGAGATATAAAATTGTTGTCATGGAAAGTGTAGACCAGTTACATTATGTGAGGGGAGAACAAGAATGTTCAAGTGTGTAAATTTGCCGAAAAGAAAATACAATAACTAAGCAATACAAAAGTAGGAATTTATTGAAAGTAACGCTTCAAGTGTTCGGCGTTCCACGGGTGGGGGAGATCTTGACCTTCCATGTCTTGAAGTCGGTAAGTGCCTGGTCGTGGTCGGGCTTTCACAACGTAAGGTCCCTCCCACTTGGCTGCCAGTTTGCCCTCAGTCGGATTTTTGGTGGCAAGGGTTACTTTGCGCAAGACAAGGTCCCCCACAGCGAACTCCCTTGGATGGACTTTGCGGTTGTAGTGCGTTCTCATTTTCTGTTGGTATGAGGCCAGTCTGACAGCAGTGGTTTCTCTGAGCTCTTCGATTAGGTCAACGTCTGTCTGACAGAGCTCTTCGGTTACTTCTGGATTCGGATGTAAAACCCTTGGGGTAGGCAGACCGACTTCCACTGGGATGACCGCCTCAGCACCGTAGGTTAAGCGAAAGGGGGTCTCCCCAGTGGGAGTCCGAGCGGTAGTACGGTAAGCCCAGAGTACATTCGGTAATTCCTCAGCCCAAAGTCCCTTAGCAGCTTCTAGCTTAGTTTTGATGATCTTCAGAAGAGAATGGTTGGTAACCTTGACTTGGCCATTGGCTTGGGGATGACCTGGGGAGAAGAAACATGGTTGGATCTGGAGGTCTGCACAAAACTTCCTGTACTTGGCGTTGTCGAATTGTTTTCCGTTGTCAGAGACGATGGCTTGAGGGATGACAAACCTGCATACGATCGACTGCCAGATGAATTTGGTTGTGTTCCGCTCGGTGATGGTGGCAAGGGGTTCTGCCTTTACCCACTTAGTGAAGTAATTAATGGCGACTATCACGAACTTGGTCTGGCCTCGGCCGGTGGGAAGTGGACCAACTAAGTCGATTCCCCATTTGGCGAACGGTTAAGGACTGCAAAGTGTGATCAACTCTGTAGGAGGAGCAGGGGGGATGTTGGCAAAATGCTGACACTTATCACTTTTGAGCACGAAATTAGTCGCATCTTGATTGAGAGTGGGCCAGAAATAACCAGTGCGAAGGATTTTGTGGGCTAGAGACCTGTCGCCCAAAAGATTACCACAAATACCCTCATGGATTTCCCGCATCACATAGGTTGCTTGAGCTGGATTGAGGCATCTGAGGTATGGGCGTGAAAAGTCCCTCTTGTACAAAAGACCGTTGACAAGGATGTAATTGGACGACCGGGCCTTAACTTTGGTGGCCTACTGTTTATCCTCTGGTAGTTCTCCCGTTGTCAAAAATAGAAAGATGTCGGACGCCCAAGGGATAGGTTCATTTTGAAGGAAGTGGACCGCTTGTTGGTCGGGGGAGATGGCAGGGTGGGTCAGGTATTCGAGGCGAACACCATGGTTGAGATCTGACTGATCTGCAAAGGCTAATTGAGCCATCTCATCGGCCTGGGAGGTTTCCGCCCGAGGGATGTGTTTGATGTGGAAGGTATTGAAGAGACGAACAAGGGGAACGGCTATATCCTTGTAAGCCCGCATTGTGTCCTCCTTGGCATCGAATTCCCCCATAATTTGTCCGACAATGAGCTGGGAGTCGCTGAACACCCAGATGTGGCTGACACCGATGTCCCTGGCTAAGCAGAGACCTGCTATCAATGCCTCGTATTCGGCCTCATTGTTACTGGCCTCGAACAAGAAACAGAGAGCACATTTGAAATAGCCACCCTCAGGGGCGGTGAGGATGAGACCGGCCCCGCTGCCTTCCCTGCGAGAAGATCCGTCGACGTTGAGAGTCCAAGAATGGGGGTCTTCTGGCTCGGTAAGGGTTGGTGGGGGTGGAGGGGCCGTGGTTGGGGTAGGATTAGTGAATTCCAGGATGAAATCAGCGACAGCCTGCCCCTTTATTGCTGTTCGAGGTCGGTAAGAGATGTCAAACTGGTTGAGTTCCATTGACCACTGCATGAGTCTGCCGGAAAGTTCTGGTTGCTGCATGACCTTCTTCAAAGGTTGGTCGATGAGGACCACTATGGAATGGGCTTGGAAGTAAGGACGGAGTCGTCTGGAGGCAGTGACCAAGGCCAAGGACAGTTTTTCTAACCGTGGGTAATTCTGCTCCGCTCCCCTGAGAGCCCGACTGATGTAGTAGACCGGTCGTTGGACAGAGCCGCCTTTCCTAATAAGAGCTGCACTGACTGCGGTGTTTGACACGGCTATATATAGGAAGAGGGTCTCGCCCGTGATTGCCTGTGAAAGGAGAGGGGGTTGGCCATGCACTGCTTCAGCTGCTGAAAAGCCTCTTCAGATTCGGTTGTCCATTCAAAAGTTTGCCGAAGAACTTTGAAGAAGGGGAGGCACTTGTCCGTTGCGCGGGAAATGAAGCGGTTAAGGACGGCAACTCGGCCAGTGAGTCTCTGAACCTCCTTGACCGTTCTGGGTAGTCTTAATCAAGGCCTTGATCTTTTCAGGGTTAGCTTCAATGCCCCACTAACTGACCATGAAACCCAAAAACTTCCCAGATCCTACGCCGAAGGTGCACTTCTCCGGGTTGAGCTTCATTTGGTACTTACGTAGGGTGGCGAAGGTCTCTCGTAGGTTGGTTAGGTGATCAGCAGAGAGTTTGCTCTTGACTAGCATGTCGTCGACATATACTTCCATATTTCGACCGATCTGGTGATGGAAAACGGCGTTGACCAACCGTTGGTAGGTGGCCCCAGCATTTTTCAGTCCAAACGGCATCACACGGTAATGGTAGGTGCCGCGGTCGGTAATGAAGGAGGTGTGTTCCCGATCAGATGGGTGCATCAGAATTTGGTTGTACCCAGAGAAGGCATCCATGAAG
Organism: Camellia granthamiana; assembly: GCA_036172215.1. Classification (NCBI taxonomy): domain Eukaryota; kingdom Viridiplantae; phylum Streptophyta; class Magnoliopsida; order Ericales; family Theaceae; genus Camellia; species Camellia granthamiana. The sequence goes on along the minus strand of CM069907.1, from coordinate 160,090,231 downwards.
CTAAGCATTTGGTGACCGGCCGTGGCGTCGACCAGCAGGTCTATGCGGGGCAGAGGATAACTGTCTTTGGGGCAAGCTCGGTTGAGGTTTGAGTAGTCGACACAGAGTCGCCATTTACCATTGTTCTTGCAGACTAGGACCACGTTTGACAACCATCTAGGGTAGTCCACGTTCTTGATGAATTGTGCCTCAAGGAGCTTGTCGACCGCTGCGGCAATGAGAGTATTGCGCTCCGGATGGAAAATGCGTTGTTTCTGGCGGTAAGGTCGAAAATGGGGTTCAATGCTGAGGCGGTGGGTTATGAATGAGGGGTCAATACCCGGTATGTCTGAGTGGGTCCAGGCAAATACATCGTTGTTCTCGATCAGGAGGGCAGTAAGATCGGCCTTTGCTTGGGGGGATAGTTGGCTGCCGATCTTGGCAGTTTTTGCTGGGTTAGTGGGATTGATGGGGACTTCGATAAGTTCTTCCACTGGTTCCCCCCTAACCAGCTCGTCTTCGTCTCTGACATCGAGTCCTTCGATGATCATAGCCTCCTTCAGCTTGACTTCTTTGAGTGACGCGACATAACATTCCCTGGCCACGGTCTGCTCCCCCCTCACTGTCCCGACTCCCAGATCGGTGGGGAACTTGATGGCTAGGTGATAAGTTGATGTAATAGCTTGAAAAGCGTTTAGGGCGGTGCGACCAAGGATGATATTGTAGGCCGAGGGGCAGTCGACAACAAGGAAGGTGAGCAGCTTGGTGGTCTGTCGCGGGTGCTCGCCGATTGTGATGGGGAGATCGATGGAGCCAATGGAGGTCACCCGGTCACCAGTGAAACCGACCAAGGGGGTTTGGAGAGGGGACAGACTTTCTTCCCCGATCTTGAGCTGGCGGAAGCAGTTGAGGAAAATGATGTCTGAAGAGCTGCCGTTGTCTATGAGAACCCCTCTGACCTTGTAGTTGGAGAGGAGAGCCGAAATGACTAGAGGGTCGTCATGGGGATAACGAATGCCTGTGCAGTCGGCGTCCGTGAAGGTGATAGGCTCGGTCCACTGCCTGGGCTGTTTGGAAGGTCGGTCCAATGTGGCAAGCTCTTTGTCTGAGCCTTGCCTTATTTTCCTGAGTTCTGCCCGCTAAGCCGAGCGGGATGGTCCTCCACAAGCAAACCCGCCAGAAATAACTCTGATTTCTCCAACTGGTGGGGCGGGATTACCTTGTGCCCAAGGTTGCTGTGGAGGACGATCATGGCCTTGATTTGGTTGGGCTGGCTGCCGGGGAGGAGTGCGCCGGCGGGTGTTTCTGGTGGGCTTTTTCCTTTGTCTCTGCTGGGAGCGGGTGTCCGTGAACCGGCTAAGACGTCCCTGACGTATTAAGGTCTTGACCTGATCTTTGAGGTTAACACACTCATCAGTATTATGGCCGTGGTCCTAGTGAAAGCGGCAGTATTTGGATTGGTCCTTCCGATTTGAAAGGGTTCTTGATGGTTGGGGCCATTTGAGGGGGTAGTCCCCCTGGATCTGGTTGAGGACTTGTTCCATAGGGGAGTTAAGGGGTGTGTACCGCTCGAACCGACCGGGCAGTCGGACAGGTATCGGCCGATCGGCTCGGGGGGGTCAGTCGATATAATGTGGTGTTTGGGTATTATACTGGGTGTTTCTGGCTTCTGAGTCTTTTCGTTTTGCTCGGGAGGTTGGGTGTTTTGTTGTAGGGTCTTGGCGGGCGGCTAGGGAATCTTCGGCGTTCATGTATTTTTAGGCTTTGGAGAGTAAGGCTGCCATGGAGGTGGGGGGGTTTTTGGAGAAGGAGAAGAGGAAGTCAAACGACCGTAGTCCAGCCATGAAGGCTGTAAGGATGACCTTATCATCGTTTTCTGCCACCGGCAGGGCTTCGGTGTTGAAGCGGGTAACGAAACTACGCAGGGACTCCCCCTCGGTCTGGCGGATGTTGAGGAGTTGGGTTGCCGGACGGCGTTGGCGCTGGGCTCCAATAAAATGACTGAGGAAAGAGTCACTGAGATGCTGGAAAGTGGAGACGGAGTCTGCTGGTAACTGGCTAAACCACAGCCGAGCTGACCCCTTCAGTGTCACGGGGAAAGCTCGACACATGATCTCATCAGGGAATGCGTGGAGGAGCATGAGGGTTCTGTAGGTCTCTAGATGGTCAACTAGGTCCGTCGTACCGTCAAAAGAGTCAATGGTGGGCATTTTGAACTTGGGGGGTAGGGGTTTGTCCCGGATGGAGGCAACAAATGGTGAGTTGGCCGTGGTAGAGGGTTTATGCTGGATGTTCTGCATGACCCCTTGGAGTTGGAGCTTCATGGCTCGGAGTTCTGCGTCCCAGAGAGGGATGTTGTCACCACCGGAGGGCAGCGGGGGCTGGACACTACTGGCTTCCCCTTCAGGGGTTGATGCCAGGATCGACGGATGCGAGGGTGGAGGTAGTGGATTTATATATGGGGGTGGAGGTTGCAAGCCTTCCAAGTTGGGTGGATAGGGCTGCGGGATAGTATGGCTCGGGGCTCGTTCTTGGTTAGGGGGAATATCTGGAGGTAGTGGAGGAGGCATAGGAAGGTTTCTCTGGAGTAAAGCATTTATCAGGGCTTGGTTTTGCTCGGCCATGTGGTTAATGCTGTTGGTAAGCTCGATGAAATACTGTGGTGGATTGTTTAGATTGGGAGGTCGGTTTGATGGTCAGCAGCATTATGGTGAGAAGCCATGGATCTAGTCGTGACCATACACTTTGATTGGTAGTAGAAAAAGGTTGTTGGGACAGGGTCTCCGGCGACAATGAGCACAACTGGCGCACGGAGCAAAGCGTTTCCCACAGACAGCGCCAACTGATGATACAGTTAATATACAACGGGTACCTGGCAGAACGGGTCGGACTGATCCACGCTTCTCGTGCCAATATCCGAGTGATCAAACCCACCAATGAACCTGCAGACAAGTTCAACGGGGAACGGGGAGTCCCCCAGTGAACTCTCCGACGAGTAAGTTAGAAAGAGAAGTAGAGTGCAGAGAGAGATTGGAGATAGAAAGCTTAACCTTCTTCTTGTCTTCAACGTCTGCTTATATCCTTTGGTAATCATTTCGCCGTCCCTTCCGACCTGCCACCTTGGCCGAAAGTCTATGTTGTAGCTTACCTTGTTCAGGGTGAGGGGGTGTTGTTCCGACAGAGCGATGTTGTCGTAATAAATGCTGTGATGGGCTACATTAATGGCGATGTGTAATGGCAATAACTTTGCAGATCTTTGTCTGCTGATGTGGCTTGTCCTTTACCTGCCACATGTCTGAATATCATTGGTTCTTCGTGCCATGTTGGCTTCCAGCTGTTCAGGATCTCATCAGTTAGGTTATGTGTTGGGCTCTAAGTGATGGGCTTAGGTTGTTCATAGTAGGCTATGACCTTTGTGGGCCTAACCACGTCACATGCATTTGTTCTTCCATTGAGAGCCTCAGTTTAATCTCTGTAAATATTTTAAATCACTTCTTTGGATTTTGAATGAATTGCCAATTTGTCTAGTTGAAACTATTAGCTAGCCTTTTATGAAATGACATTCCTTTCTAATAGTAAATTATGATTCCAATTGCAATATATTTTGTCATCATTTTTCTTAGTGAGCCAGACGTAAGAATGATCATTCTATAACAGATTCATTTTAATAAACTATACATTATCTCAATCTTGAAACTAATAGTGAAGGGATTAACAATATCTTAGGTTATTTATCTTATTCCACGTTTAGAATGTGTCTAGATTAATATAATCACTAAACATGGAATACATGGTGTAATGACCATAACTTCAGGATATTTTGAAATTTTAACTCTAATTTGAGTTTCCCTCAATCCTCCCATTTTGTATCCCTCCTCCTCTATGAGACACAATAAACTCTCATATGACAGACATATAGTTCAAAAAGACAAGTAGATTGAAAATCCACTTTTATATCTAAACATGAAATTTATAATGAATTAGGCAACTTTTATGTTTCTTTTGACTCATTCAGGGCCCTTACATATACCAATGCCATAGTCAATTTGTAGAAATCTTCATAGATTGATGAAAACAACCACTAACCCACATGCACAAAAAGAGGGGAAAAAATTAAAATAAAAACAAGAACAAGTATAAACCACTACTAACAAAGTAGCCTGATCTTGGCCTAAATTTAATAAAGTTACCATTAAGAAATAAAATTGATTTATTGATATATCATGCACTTTTGTGCATTGACATTTTTTATAAAATCTGTTTCACAATAATAATTTGTGACATGGCTATTGCTATACATACGTTAGAATTGTTCTTTGTTGAGGAATGTATACCAAATGGTCGATGACACATTGAACTTTTCATTTGAAAAATTGAGATAACAGGTAATCAATATTTTCAGATAATTAATTTATAGCATGTGATCACATTGTATTAGATGCTATTGTATCAGAATATTTTCAGATAATTAATGTAAATCTCTCTACCAAGAAACTAATTGGTGAGGGAATAATTGAAGAAGTTCTTTTCTTGAATGTCTTAATTCCATGCCTGTTCATTTTGCATTTCCAACAGTTGCTATTCTAATATTGGTGTTGGATCTAGGATGGAAGTGATCACAAAGACAATGTGAGAGAGTGGCTCCACAAGAGTGATGCCGATCACCATGATAAGTTGTGCTTGTGGGGCCCTTATTGTTGCAGAACTTAGGATGCAAGTTTTGAAGGAAACTGAGTTCACATGTTCCGCCGGAATTGCTCATAACAAGGTGGGATCCAGTGTGCAATTTCGTTGTTTGTCTTTTATATTGCATCATCTTATGGAAGGGCAACTATCTTCATTTGCAAATGCTGGCCAAACTAGTAAGTGGTATGAATAAACCTGCACAACAAACTGTTGTGCCCTTCATATCTGTTAAGGATTGCTTGAACCTTTACCTATAAAGAAAATGTAAGATTTTGCTTCAGATAGTCATGTTACTTGTTATTTCAATTCTTAAACTTCAATTTTCTGTTGAAATGCTATACATTGTTGTCATATTACTTATTTCTTTTTATTTGTTAAAGAAATAATTACATTTTCTCTTTGTTTTAGCAGTATTTTTAGCATTTCTTTTTACAGTGGATGAAGTGGCGAGCTAGTACGGTCTCCTAAAAAGCAACACAACACTGAATATGCTTTGACACAAAATTTACTTGCAGGAAACAGCTTGGGGGAAAGCTTGGGAGTTCCTTACAAATTGACCTTGGTGTGAATACTGTTGGGGAGCTATTGTAGTTCTCAGAAGAGAAGCTACAAGAACATTATGGCGTAAATACCGAGTCCTTATCTATCTCTAAGAGCATCTCCAATGGTTCATTAGATTTTTCATCAAATTTGAGTAAAAAAAAAATGATTTCCTCTATTTGATATCACCTGTTCCAACGGAGAAATTTAGCTTTTCATCAAACTACCGGTCGACCGGGCGGACGACCGGCTGGTCGACCGGGCTAACGACCGGCCAATGCAAAAAATGAAAAACTGAGAAAACAAAGAGGTGGTCGACTGGGGGGTCAACCAGGTGGTCGACCGCCTAATGTAAAATTTTCACAAAATTTTGCTTAAGGTGGTCAACCGGGGGAACGTCCGGCTAGTTGTCCGGTGAGACCTACCTCCAACGTAAATGCACAGTGTTTTGGTGAAATCTGTTCCGTTTCTCATTTTGGTGAAACTTTTGGTGAATTCAATTTGATATTCGTTTGGTGAAACCGTTGGAGCCATAAAAGTGATATTTTTTCACCAAATTCAAATCTGATAGTGAATTTGATTCACCGTTGGAGATGATCTAAGCACAGTGTTAGAATGTTTGCAGTTCCCAGATTGTTAGCAAAATTCATTTAAACAAATCTAACTGGAATTTTCAAAAAAATCTCTCTATTATCTTGCCCTTTAAATAATTTTAAATTAGTCCAACTCCACTTTAACTGACATGATTCCTTTCCTGGTTTGATTCTCCTTTTTAACTTCTGTCAAATCTTGGCCAAATTTTGGCCAGTTCATGTCACCTCTCTTCCCAAAATTTTCATTGGATTTATCCATTTTTCCTGAGTTTCATTTTTCTAGGTGCGATTATTCCTAGATTTCAAAATTATATCGGTTACTATACATTTTTCCTTTTAATTTTTGACGCAACGATCATGACAGGATTTGACCACACAATTTTATGTGACCTTTCTTTGAAGTGGTCAAGACTCTTATAGGATTATTGTTTAGCATATAAGGTTTATTTGAACTCTAAAGGAGGATGGTGTTGAGCTAGATGCTTATTTGGATGTTATTTCTGATTCCATCTTTTTTTTGCAATTCAGAACTTGGTTATGGAACATAGCCAGGGGAATTAGCGAGGAAGAGGTAGAGGGTCGCCTTCTTCCCAAAAGTCATGGTTCTGGGAAGACATTTCTTGGCCCTCGAGCTTTGAAAAAGATTGCTTCAGTATGTATTTGTTACCTATTAGTCTTTCTACAGAATCATGCTGCTTCTGTTCTTATTCATTTTAATATTTATTATATTTATCTAAATGTATTGGTGAATCTACATAATCAATTGCGTAGTTGAAGTTTCTTCATTAATTCCTTTTCCTTTCTCTGCATTAATTCACATAGCACTGCAGTTTCTTGATGATATTGTGGTTCTCTTATGTTGACTTGATGTGGTCAGTTTAGACTTGGGATTGATGCTAGATGTGGCTTTTTAACCATTTTATCTAGTTTATCAAAGTTAAATTGATGCAAACAAGGAGAGGACCGAGAAAAAAGGAAATTAAAACAGAGAGCAATTTGAAAGGAAAAAAAGGGGGCTTAGTTTCAAGGTGAGATCCACTAGGGATATAGATATCCAGGACACGTGAAGCAACCTGCATTCTTAGGCGGAAAGTGGTCAGCCAAATCCTTTCAGCCAATGCTACACGACAAATCAGCTCAGCCAAAGTTTATCTATAACAGTCTACGTTGGGGAAAATACCAGAAAAAATATATTTTATTGATAAATAATGCAAAGAAAAAGAGATACAAATAGATCAGGCTGAGGCACAGATATCTCATTTTCTTTAAGGAGATCAAGCCCACTGCGGTTGGAAGAACCCAAATACCGATGCAGCAGTCACAAAACTATGACCTGTCCCTTCCATGATACAATAGCCCGACCACTTGTCGTATGGTTCAAGCCAACTCTGCACAAGATGGTGAACCCAAAGCTCCACCAAGAAAAACACCTTTCTTTGCTAGTAATCTCTCTTGTATAGAAAATAGTTGGTGAGTTGATTTGTTGTTTTAGAAAAGAGTAGAAGAGGGAACTATTTATAGGCCGCAAGGACATTACAAAAAAAATCAACAATAATAATGGCCAAGAACCTAGAGAAAATGGAGAATGTACCCAAACATGAATTCACCACCAAGTTCATGAATTATAATTAATATTAATTCATGAACAAAACCAAAGCAATGAATCTCCATTCATGAACAAGATAAAATTCATGAATAAGAACCAAGGAAAATTCATGAACAAAATGAATAAATAAATAAATGATATTAAAATGAACCAACAGTCTATCTCTTTGAAAACCGAGGAGGGTAAACAGTGTGTATAATTGTAAAAATTGTAGCACATAGCAAATAATTGTAGTTTTTCCTTTAACAATTTTTGTCTCTTTGTATTTATTTTATGAAGACCTTTTGTAATGACCCAGATTTTTTTTAAAAAAAAAATAGACAGTGCATAATTTAATTGAGTAAATTTTCGAATTTGACTGCTGTGTAAATTATGTGCAAAAACAGTTCGATTTTGTATTTTTTTAAAATAGTTTCCGATCTCAGAAAATTATGAAATTTTTATATGTTGTTCAAATATGAGACTAGCACGTTGGGTAAAAATTTTAAAATTTATTGATGAGTATTTATTTTATGAAAATTCGCGGACTGATCGGTGTTTGGTCTAATGTATAGCAGAATTTGAAAGTGAGTTTTGGGTGTTTGGACCATGATTTGAGATAAATTAGTTGGGTTTATTTTAATATATAATTGGACCATGTTTGACTTATGGGTGAGACCCATGGTTTAAATTCAATTTAATTTGAATTTGTTTGTGACTCATGTTTAACTGTTTGGTCCTTTTTAATTATATAATTGGTAGTAACCACCTTAGGAGTTGTTATTATTTATTATATAGGGTTATAATAAATATTTAAAAGTTAAATTTATGGTGTGTACCATGCGGTGAAAAAATTATATATTTTATAAAGAATGAAATATGTATGTGTTGTGTAATGAGCAAAATATTATATTTTGTGGTGTACAAAAATATTATATTTTGTGGTGAGAAAAATTATATCATTTTATAATTCATATTATAAAATTATGATTTATTATTATAAAAATTAAATTATTATTTTTCTTTTTTTGAAAAATCCATCATTAAAAAAAAAAACAAACCCACATGGGGTTGTTCCCCACACCTTCTCCTTTCTTTCTTTTCCTTTCTTTTTCTTTTCTTGGATGCTTGGCAGAGAGAGCAAAACGTCTCTCTCTCTCTCTCTCTCTCTCTCTCTCTCTCTCTCTCTCTCTCCTCCATTGTTGACATAAGCTTTAAGCTTAGAGTGGGAGTGTTTAGAGTGAGATTTTGCAAAAGTGTTGTAAATGAAAGTTGGAGAGCTCATCGTAATCTTCGCAATGGTGTTCTCGAATTCATGATCGGGTGATGTTTGCATTTTCGGATTGTTTTTCTTCATATTTGAGGTAGGGACTTTCTTCATATTTTTACATTAAAGTTATGTTAGGGTTATATTTGAGAAAATATATCATTATAAGAGGTATTGCATATAGATATATTTTCAAATTTTTGTTTGGTAATTTTTTGAAGAAAAATTATGTTGAAATGTTAAGAATGTTGGTATTTTGAGTTTGATTTTGAGAAAATCATTTTGTGTTGTTAATTTTGTAAAAGAAATCCGAAAATAGAATTTAATAGTTGTATGGATTATATCTATGTCATATTATGGTTAGATAATTTATTTTGAGAAATTAATGTTGAAATATTTATCTCATCCTTGAGTTTTGGAATTTATTTTTGAGAAAAATAAATTGATATTGAGGAATATTGTGTAAATTGTTAAGTAGAGATTTTTCCTACACTTCTTTATGCACTTTTGCTTGATTATATGGAGTTTAGAGTTGTATATAATTTAATTAGAATTTTTGAAAAATTTGTGTTTTATTTGCTTAAAAGAGAAATTTTGAGAAAAATAAAAAATTGATACCCAAATTGCAAAAGTGTAAACTTGGAATATGTTTGTAAGGTTATGAAAGAGTTATGTTTTAAATTTGAACAAAAACGGAATTCGATTCGATTGGTTTTGAAATTTTTACCGGTTTGTGGCCAAAAGAGCATTTTTAAAGAAAACATAGGAATTACGTTTAACTTTTGGGGCTTTCGATCAAAATAGGATGTCATAGTTGAATAATGCTTGGATAATGAGTTTGGAAAGAAAATGATGTTTTCTTGGGTATTAACGGTATTATTTTACTTAATGTATTTGTTGGAATAAAACCGACACGGTTAGAAATGGACCTTGAGAGGTTACCGGACGTGATTGTGATATGAAAACTAGTGTAGTTGTTCATATTTGATAAAATGTGGAATATGATTTGTTTCTAAATGTTGGGAATCATGGGAGATTCCAAGTTATAGTTATATGTTGGATTGTATGTCCATGTTGTTATCTTTTAATTAATATGTTAGAGATAACTATTTTGGCTATCGGTGAAAATTTACCATGTTGCATTTAAATGAGGGATTTCTTGGAAGGATGAGAAATGATGGGACTTTGGAAGTTTGATATATAATATGTTATAAATTTGTCTTAAAATGACTAAATTGGGAATGTTGATTAACATGTGGAGACTATATGAATATGGATATGGTTGTATTATCTCTTGGAATTGTATTAGAAATTATATTGAAATGAGAAATGAGAATTTTGATCAAAATGGTAATATTTAATAAGTAGGGATTTTCTACACTCTAATATGGTTTTTAACTTAGTTATTTGTTATTGTGTATAGATGATGAGATTTGGTTGTGGTTTGGACATATCTAAGATTTGGGTGTGAAATGAAAAGAGGGGTTTTTGATGTATAAGAGATAAATGAGTGTGGGGTTTGAATATAAGATCTTGGTGTACCAAAATAGTTGATTTTGGGTGTTTGCGTCAATAATGGAAAAAGGGGGGATTTTTGCCCTAATTTGATAAAATGATTATTTTGTATAAATAGTTGGAATTAATATTGAATATGTTAAACTGAATGGTTATTGATATAGATGGTGATATTGGATATGTATTATCTCACCTACGGAAGTTTTGAATAAACTATTTATGAGAATAAATGTATTGGGCTATCGGTGGAGGATAGCTATGATTGTTGTAGAAATTAGATGAGAATTAGGCGATATAATGCCAATCTATTGTTGGTTGTCATTGAATATGACCATGTTATAAATACATTGCATATGTATGTTTATTGGAAGGAGAAAGAGGATGTACTCCATAAATGGCTATGTTATAAATATATTGTATATGTATGTTTATTTGGGAGGAGAAAGGGTATGTACTCCATATATGATTATGTTTATAAATACATTGCATATGTATATTTATTTGGGAGAAGAAAGGGGATGGACTCCATTTAAAGCAAGTTGGCCAGAGTGTCCTGGGTGAAAGACCCGAAAATCTATATATAAATGGGTGCCGGTTCCTTCGGACGAAATTTTCGTAAAATGGCAAAGTTTGAAGTGTTTATGTGTGTTGTGCATAATTGGAAAACCATTGAGTTGTAGTCTCATTTTGGTTGTTGAAAGATAATGAATTTAACTCATGAATTGAGTAACATATATGAACTGGATATGAGTTGAAGGAAAATGGAATAAGATTGGTCTTAGTGGCATATGAATATGCAGGCTTTGGATATAAGAGATTATGTAATAAAATCATATGGTTTTGACATGATATGATTTCACGTATATGTATAAGTATCTTTGTCCCCACATATCTTTTAATGTTTTAATATGAGATTGTTCGGTGGGCTTTGCTCACCCCCTGCCTGTACATGTGTACAGGGAATGCTTTTTGGATTTGAAGATCAAACAATGAGTTTTACCATTTTATAAGTGTAATGTAGTGATGGATTGTACTACTTCATTTGTTGTTTGGCCGAGTGCTAGGCAATAGCGTGGATGGACTTTCGGAAAGCAAGAGCTTCTTATTTATGTTTTGTTGTGTATGTTGGTATTTGTAAAGCCAAGGGCTTAAGATGTAATGAGCGAGACTCAATTTGTGTAACCAAGCAATGACTTAGAAAGATGTAAGCCTACATGGCATTTAACTGATTGTTAAACAGTAGACTCTGATATATGAAAATATGTTATTTCTCATAGTTATTCCTTATATAAGTTATCTTTATTGTATTATTTTGGGGGTGTGACACCTTTTATAAAGCCTATGACTACGCTTGACTAGGGTGTTAGAATTTTGCAAAAATCTTGGCCGTAAAGTCTTGCCAAGTTAGGTATGCATTAAGTTATGGTTTTGTTTGTATCCACCATCTTGTATTCTATATATTGGCTTTTACGCCAACATAATGGAGCATGTAAATTCTCTCCATCTTTGTGCTTCCAACTTCTCTAACTTCTTCATCATAATTCCATACTCCATAACTCCGTCATAATTCCATAATAAAATAAAAAAAACTCCTTTCCTTTTTTTTGTTGTTTTAAGTGGTATCAGAGCTTGATGAAGAGCTTTTGAAAGCAAGATCAAGCTATGTAAGTATTTCTATCTATGTATAAATTTTGATATATATATAAATGTATATGGTTTGCTTTATGTTATAATAAAAATAAATAAAAAAATTAGTCTAAGTTTTTAGTCATGTATCCTTTGTATTTTGTATCTTCATAATTATTTGTTTCATTTATAGTTGTTGTAAAACATATATGCTTAGTGTATGTCAAAGCCCATATACTCATTAAGATCTTTTGACTATTAGCCTTTAAGATCATAAATAGAGGTTTTAGGCACCAGATAATACACTATGAGGGTCTTAGATACCAACAACAATCTATAATGGCAATTAATTCTAACAATAATATGCTTTGGAAATACAAAAAATACTGTTAATAATAAATATGACCATAGTTTGCATATTACTAAAGAGTCTACAAATATAAATAGTGTGTGTTCTAGCTTAAATAAAGAAGCAAAAAACCAAATAAACAATTTGGTGACAAAATTAGAAATTATATCCTTCATAAACAATGATGGAATGAATAGTCCAGGAGATAGTTACACCCCTAGGCTATTTTATGGTACAGAAAATATTATGGTACTCCAAACCAATACCTATAATAGGACTGAATATGAAAATATTGTTGAAATATTGGATTATTAGAGAAAATTACATAAAGATCCAGATTTAGGTATTGATGAAAGAAATAGGCTACTAGATCAGATAAAAGAAACTTATTTAGAACATGAAGCCCTTTTACAGCACTTTAATTATGATATTAATATGTCAACTAATGATGATGACAGTCAATCATCCTCATCTGAAGAAACATTAGATCAAAATATTTCACCAGAAATAAATAAAGAGAAAAGAAAGGCAGAAGAGCCAATTGATCCTGAATTATTTGGCATATGGGGAGATGGAGAAAATTTTGACTTTATTCAGACAAATGAAGTTAAAAATGATACTAACACTGGAAGTACCTCCAATCCTACACCTGAGCTAATAATATCTAGAAAAGATAATAATCATAAGTATCCAATAGCTCAAAATGGTACTTATTTAGACTTGTCTTGTGTTCCATTTAAAGATTAGGAACAAGCAATTGATGATTGGGCACAATCCTTGTCCATCATTATTACCAATTATAAAAATAGTTGGTCAAAGGAAAAATTCCTTGATTATATTGTAGCAACTCTCCAGGGAGATGTGTTGCAATGGTTAAGACAGTGGGAAAAATCTGAAGTTGGAAAAAGTCAAAAAACGGCTTTATTGACAAATTTTCTTACACTTGACACAATTTTAGCTGAGTTTGCAAAAATCATAAAAGAAAAATTATGTGGTTTTGCAAGAGATACTAATTTGCAAGCAGATGCAAATTATGTTTTGACTAAGTTAGAATTATGTAATATTTGTCTTCTTGAAGACTATGTTCAAACTTTTAAAAAGTAATATTATCTTATCGATCCACCAGCAAATTAACCCTGATTAGATCAATTTTTTCATAAACTCCTTAATCCATGGGATGAGTTATGTATTAAAACATATCCTGATTTTCTCAAAAAAATGGAGAAGGAAGAATATGATAATCTTGGTTTTCGCATCAATTATTGTGGGGGCCGAGATTCGAGAGTCGTAGAGATTCTGGATAGTCGAATCTGGTAGAGTCAAGGTTTGAAGCACTCGGCAATTGGCTCGAAAGCTCAAAGCCAACCCTACTCGGCCAAATAACAGATTAAGAGAGGGACCGAGTGAAGATCGGCCCATTATAAAATGTGCCGAATATGAGGTGGGGGATGGACCTAATCCCGAGGCCCAAAGAAGAAAAGATATAAATAGAAGAGACATCAGCCAGAAGCAAGTATGTGAGAATTATGGTGCTTAACTTAGAATACAAGCATTCTTGAGTATAGAGACTGACTTGTCCGTCGGAGTGCTAATTCTGGCACCCCAGACCGGAGTGTTTATTTTTTTTCAGGTGACTATCAGCAGAACTCGAGCGCTCCCCAGGATCAGAAGAGTATTTCCAAACCACTTCTCCACAATTGGCGCCGTCTGTGGGAATACTCAAGGACATCCATAGAGAACGTGACGGAAGATCCTCCGACAGTCACTGTCGACCCTATATCGCAAGATGAAGCCACTCCAACAAACATGCTTGGAACAGAGACTATTGCCGCAAGACGTGCCTTAAATTTCGCCTCACCCTCGACTTCGGAGCACGAAGCAATGCAAGCGCTCCTGGAACAAGCAAAGCAAAACGAACAAAGATTAGAGAACATGATTGCAGAGAACGAACATCTCCGTCAGGATTTGGCCTTGGAGGTGGCGAAGTCCAAACAAGCTGCATACCAAGGCCCGGAACGACCCGAGAGGGCAGCTGGTCGACGATCTTGAGCCCGACAACAAGATACTGATAGCAACTCCGATGCATTATCTTTGGAGCCCAAGAAGGAGGGACGATCTGAAATTTCCAGTTCTTCTGAAGAGAGTCCCCGTACAAGGCGTAAGCGAAGGAGAAACAGCTCGGATGACGATCAACACGATCCTTTTGTACGAGGGATTGCAAAGTCAGTCCTACCCAAGAAATTCAAAACACCGTCATTCACCCTGTACGACGGTAAATTGGTACAAGATGGCCGGCTACAACTGTACGTCCGAAAAGGCAACCCAACCAAAGCAATAGCCTTGACACAGGATTCACATTCGCTCCACGTGATCCGCATGATATACAGCTTGCCAATGTCATCGGCGGTGCACGTGATTCAATCGAAGCCTAACCCTTAAGAGCAACTCACTCCGGCTAAATGGCCCCATGAAGCCGAGGTTATCACTTTTGATGATTCGGATTTGACCGGAGTAACACTGCCCCACATTGATCCCTTGGTAATTGAGTTACGCGTAAACCGATTCACAGTTGAGCACGTACTCATCGATCCGGGCAGTACATCGAAGATTATGTACTACAAGACATTCACCAAACTGGGCTTCTCCGAATCGGATCTCTCTCCGGCCCCTTATCCACTTTTCGGCTTTAATGCCAATCCAGAGTACCCGTTGGGGAAAATCAGACTTCCCATTCGAGCAGGTTTCCGAACAGTGGATGTGGGATTTTTGGTCGTCCAACTGCCGTCGCCGTATAATCTCATCATGGGGCGATCATGGTTGCATGCTATGCGCGCCGTGCCCAGCACCTATCATCAGCTGCTCCGCTTCCCGACAGAACGCGGTATTGAGCAAATCCGTGGCTCCCAAAAATCGGCGCAAGCATGTTATCTCCTTGCTGAGAAAACCCCAAAGGAACTACAGGTGAATTCCATTGAGTTGCCAGATCGAGAAAGCCTCGACGATGTTGGGCGGCCCCCAAACGAGAAGGCAACGGAAGACTTAGCACGAGTTCAAATCGATGGAAGCCCAGACAAGTTCTTCATGGTCGGCGCCTCCTTAAATTAGGCCGACAGACAGCAGCTAATATCTTTCCTGCTCAGCAACCTCGATGTCTTTGCATGGACTCCGTACGAGATGCCGGGTATAGATCCGTCAATTTCACAGCACCATTTGAATGTCGATCCTAAGTGTAAGCCGATCATTCAGAAAAGCCGGCGGTCGGCCGCAGAGCACACTGCCGCCGTTGTTGAGGAAGTTAATAGGTTGCTTGACGCCGGAGCAATTAGGGAGGTGACTTACCCTACATGGCTCTCTAATACAGTGGTGGTGAAGAAGAAAAATGGGACTTGGCGAGTGTACGTCGACTTCACGGACCTAAACAAAGCTTGCCCAAAGGATTGTTTTCCTCTTCCCAGGATAGACCAGCTTGTAGATGCTACAGCGCGCCATCAGCGTATGAGTTTCCTTGATGCCTATAGAGGTTATCATCAAATCGCTATGCATCCGCAGGACCAAGAGAAAACTGCATTCCTCACCCCAAGAGGAACCTATTGCTATAAGGTAATGCCTTTTGGGTTGAAGAATGCAGGGGCAACCTACCAGAGACTGGTCACCACCATGTTCAAGGAGAAACTCGGCAAAACTATGGAAGTGTACATTGACGATATGGTGGTCAAATCCAAAGAAGAGCAGAATCATATAGTCGATCTGGAAGAGATATTCGGCATCCTACGCAAATATGGAATGAAGTAGAACGCTTCTAAATGTGCGTTTGGTATCGACTCTGGCAAATTCTTGGGCTACATTGTCAACCACAGAGGCATCAAAGCCAACCCAAGGCAAATCACAGAAATCCTGGAGCTCGGCTCCCCCTGTTCAGTAAAGGAGATTCAAAAGTTGATGGGGATGGCTGCCGCACTCAACAGGTTTATCAGCCGGTCCACAGATCGCTGCCGACAATTCTTTCATACACTACGACAGGGCAAGGCCTTTGAATGGTCCGCCGAGTGCGAAGCCGCTTTCAACGGTCTGAAGACCTACCTCCGCTCAGTACCACTCCTGACAACACCCTCTGCTGGTGACCTGCTCATTTTGTACTTGGCAGTTTTTGACCAAGCCGTCAGCGCCATATTGATAAAGGAAGAGCTGGGGGAGCAGCGGCCAGTGTATTATGTGAGCAAGGCAATGGTTGACGCCGAAACACGCTACCTTCCGCTGGAAAAGCTCATCCTAGCCCTAGTTATGGCGGCAAGGAAGCTCATGCATTACTTCCAGGGGCATAGCATTGGGGTGCTAACAGATTATCCCCTCCGATCAGTACTACGTAGTACGGAAGCATCTGGATGTGTTTCAAAGTGGGCTCTGGAACTTGACCCGTACGATATTCAATTTCTACCCAGAACCTCAATCAAGGGACAGGTGCTTGCCGACTTTATTGCTGAATTCACTGGGGGCCTCGCCGACTTCAAGGCTGATGTCGTCGACTTCAAGACAGATGAAATCCGACCGAAGCCGAACTGGAGGATTTATGTTGGGGACATCTGGCAGTTGTATTGTGATGGATCGTCCAATCAGCGGGGTAGTGGAGCCGGAGTTGTAATCATGACCCCCGACGGCGTAATAATTGAGCAGGCCGTCAAGCTCGGCTTCGACGCATCAAATAACGAAGCCGAATACGAAGCCCTTTTCGTTGGTTTGTGGAATGCACATATTCTGGGTGCTCGGCGTCTGCTTGTGTTTTGCGACTCAAAACTGGTGATCAATCAGCTAAAGGGGGAGTACACGGCAAGAAACGACCGTATGGTGGCCTACATGAAAACGGCCAACTCCCTGTTGGCAAAATTTGACCATCATGAGTTGAACCAGATAACACGCGATCAGAACACCCATGCAGATGCCTTGGCTTGCCTCACCTCCGCAATCAACTCAGAGATAAAACGGACCATCGAAGTAGGATTCATCCCAGAGCCAAGCATTGGCCCTTCGGAGGAAGTCCAAATTAACGTTATAGAATCTGCACCAAGTTGGATGGATCCCATTGTTACATTCCTATCTTCTGAACAACTCCCAGAGGGCAAGAAAGAAGCACATAAGCTGCGAAACAAAGCCATGCGATACTACTTGGATCCGCAAGGAAGGCTTTATAAAAAGTCACTCTCTGGCCCATATTTGGAATATGTGCACCCGAACAAAGTCGGGAAGCTTCTAACTGAGATACACGACGGCAGTTGTGGTGCCCATTCTGGCAAACGCTCTTTGGCCCATCGATCTATAACGCAGGGGTATTATTGGCCGACAATGAGAGCGGACACTGAGTGTTATGCAAAAAAGTGTGAACAGTGCCAGAAATTCTCCCCGTTAAACCATCTGCCTACTGAAGAGTTGAACTCTATCACTAGTCCTTGGCCGTTCGCCCAGTGGGGGCTTGATATCGTAGGACCATTGCCGAGGACCCCAGGGAACAAGTGATACCTGATCGTTGCAACAGATTACTTCACGAAATGGGTCGAAGCGGAGGCATTAACACACATTCGAGATGCTGACGTTAAGCGCTTTGTGTGGAGGAACATCATAACACGATTTGGCATTCCCAGAGCTCTTATATTAGACAACGGCACCCAGTTTGATTGTGGCGTATACCGAGAGTTGTGCAGCAAATATGGTATTCGGCCTTACTTTTCTACGCCGGCTTACCCCCAAAGCAATGGCCAAGCTGAAGCCTCTAATAAATCCATCTTGGACGGCATCAAGAAAAGGCTGGAGAAAGCCAAAGGCAAATGGGTCGAAGAATTGCCGAGTGTACTATGGGCTCATCGAACTACATCGAGAAGATCGACTGGAGAAACGCCGTTTGCCCTATGCTTTGGAACCCAGGCAATCTTACCCCTAGAGATTGGCCACCCGACACTCAAGTCGTAAGTTTTTGATACAGGCCGAAACGACATGATGTTGGCTTTAGATTTGATTCTAATCGAAGAACGAAGAGACCGAGCCCTTGCGTCCATGGCACGGTACCAGCAGCAGCTGGCAAAGTCGTATAATCAACGCATTCAGCTGCGCTGCTACACACTAGGAGAGTTAGTCCTGAAGAAGGTGCTCCCAGCTGACAGGAAGCCGACCGATGGAAAATTGGGTCCTAACTGGGACGGTCCCTATCAGATCGACTCGATCGCTGGAGTAGGGGCATATCGGCTCAAAGACATGACAGGAAGGAGTCTGCCACGACCTTGGAATTCCACGCACTTACGCAAATTTTATCATTAGCCCGACTTGTGGGACATGATGCTTGTTTCGAACTGTTCGCCATGTACCTCTCTTTTTCTGTAATGCAAAGATTCCCATTCACCTACCACAGAATCTAGTTCAAAGATGTTCCAATTAAAGCCTCCGGATTCGGAGCGCACTTCGTGGATATCACGATTGGCTGATTAAAGCCTCCCGATTCGGAGCGCCCTTCGTGGATATCACGATTGGCCAAATAAAGTCTCCGGATTCGGAGCCCCATCGGCGAATGACGTCTTTGTGCCGTTAAAGCCTCCCGATTCGGAGCGCCCTTCGTGGATATCACGATTGGCCGATTAAAGCCTCCGGATTCAGAGCGCCCTTCGTGGATATCACGATTGGCCAAATAAAGTCTCCGGATTCGGAGCCCCATCGGCGAATGATGTCTTTGGGCCGTTAAAGCCTCCGGATTCGGAGTGCCCTTCGTGGATATCACGATTGGCCAAATAAAGTCTCCGGATTCGGAGCCCCATCGGCGAATGACATCTTTGGGCCGTTAAAGCCTCCGGATTCAGAGTGCCCTTCGTGGATGTCACGATTGGCCGATTAAAGCCTCCGGATTCGGAGCGCCTTTCGTGGATATCACATTTGGCCGATTAAAGTTTCCAGATTCGGAGCGCCCTTCGTGGATATCACAATTGGCCAAATAAAGTCTCCGGATTCGGAGCCTCATCGGCGAATGACGTCTTTGGGCCGTTAAAGCCTCCGGATTCGGAGCGCCCTTCGTGGATATTACGATTGGCCAAATAAAGTCTTTGGATTCGGAGCCCCATCGGCGAATGACGTCTTTGGGCCATTAAAGCCTCCGAATTCGGAGCCCCCTTCATGGATATCACGATCGGCTGAATAAAGTCTCCGGATTCGGAGCGCACTTCGTGGATATCACGATTGGCCGATTAAAGCCTCCGGATTTGGAGCGCCCTTCGTGGATATCACGATTGGCCAAATAAAGTCTCCGGATTCGGAGCCCCATCGGCGAATGACGTCTTTGGGCCGATTAAGCCTTCGGGCTGTGCGTAACACAATGATGTCGATTAAATCAGGCCGATCAATGTTCATTTACTCGTCTGAAATACGTTTATTCAAACATGTATATAATAAAACACATGCAAGCACGTATACGCCAAACAAAAATTATAACAAAACATTGAAAATAAAGTTCTTTTTTATTCGACCAACCAATAAATACATAATTCTAGACGCGATCTGCGTTTGAATATTACAACGAATATTTTTATTCGGCGTCACCCTCGTCATCGCTCTTTTCAACTTCAACAGCGGCAAAGGGCAAATGATCACGATGATCCAGGTCACATAAGTTGGAATCGACACCCTTTGCTCGGAGAGCCTCCGCGGCCTGAAGAGCCGCGATCCAACCATGCTTAAAACCCCGATTCTCGCAGACCTCCTCAGCAAGTGTCTCTTTCGTTTTGTCGATCCCAACCTTCCGAACAGCATGGAAGCCCTCATCGTAACCTTTGGCCCTCGCATTTTGTACGGCAAACATGCCTGTCGTATCTCGGTCGGTGATGGCATGACTCAATAGCCGTTGAGTCACCCTCTCGTCCACAATCGGGTTAGATTGACCCGCCGCATGCGAATAGGCGACTTTAACCTTCCTAAGCTCCCTAAGCTCGCCCTTGTCTTTCTCCGCACGAGCCTCCGAACTGCGGACCCATTCGTCCATTTTCTCCATCTCCCGCCGCGCGGCGCGCAGACGCATGTCGACTTCGTAGGCGGTGTACAGCCCCTTCACCGCCCCATGAATACCTTCTCGAAACACTTCCAAATCTCGTCGTCCAACCATCGATTGTTAGACTTCCGGTGGAAAGATCTGTCGAGCGAACTCGACCGCTACACCCGGATCATTGACGATGAAATCTGCCTCAATCATCGGTTTATTCTCCACGAACACCGCAAAACTCAATGGTCGGGGCGTCGCGTCTGACTCATCCCTCGATCGTGGTTGCAGGGAGCTTCCCCGTTGATGCTTCTCTCTTCAGGGTGATCTGCTTCGACGGCTTGGAAGTTGACGTTTTTCGCTTTCCTTGGACATCCTTCCTCCCGTACGCGCAGGCTTGCTGCTGCGATTCATCGCAGTATCTAGCTCAGCCAGCGTTCGTCCCTCTCCTCTGCTGTTGAAGAACAGTCTGTTTGACATTCGCCCTCGCCCTAAGCTAGTTCAAATCGAATCTGAATAAGAATAAGTGGCCCCACTGGCGCGAAATCACCCCATTTATTCGTGGGTATGCAGCGACCTCGAGGCAATTTCATTAACGCTTTTGGCAGTCTCCAAACGACGAAAGCCGATTGACATGTGCCACAGCCACTTCATGCACTAAGTTCTGGCCTGTTAAAACGGCCTAATTATCTAAACGGCAACTATGGGAGACTGCCTTGAAGTCCATGCACTGGCTGGGGCAAGGGCAGATTTATTAATCTAACCGGCCGAGCATCTTGGCCCCATGCCGATTGACATGTGCCACAGCCACTTCATGCACTAAGTTCTGGCTTGTTAAAACGACCTAATTATCTAAACGGCAACTATGGGAGACTTCCTTGAAGTCCATGCACTGGCTGGGGCAAAGGCAGATTTATTAATCTAACCGGCCGAGCATCTTGGTCCCATGCCAATTGACATATGCCACAGCCACTTCATGCACTAAGTTCTGGCTTGTTAAAATGGCCTAATTATCTAAACGGCAACTATGGGAGACTGCCTTAAAGTCCATGCACTGGCTGGGGTAAGGGCAGATTTATTAATCTAACCGGCCGAGCATCTTGGCCCCATGCCGATTGATATGTGCCAGAGCCACTTCATGTACTGATTTTTGGCTTTTTAAACGGCCTAACTATCTAAACGGCCTAATCATCTAGTCGGCAAGTATACAAAATGTTTTATCCAAAACAGCAACCAAACAATTCCGTTCATTAGTAACAGCAAAGTACAAAATGAATTTTCATTAAGTAAATTGGGCACAAATTGTAACCATTTTACATATGAAAATTACTAGACAAAAAGTTGTAAAAAGCTAAAAATTACATGCAGATCCTAAAACAAAAAAACAAGAGCCGCCCAAATTAGCCCTCGGAGTCAGACTCCAGCGGCTCAACATCCACTTGCTCGTATGGAATTGGCGTAGCCAATGTCACATCAGCAGCAGCAAGGGCTTTGAGCCAGCCGTGTTTAAATCCCCGATTCTCAAATTTGGGGACTTCGTCTACATATTCCTCAAAAGTAGATTTTTTTCCCAGCATTGAATGCGCTGGAAGCCTTCAGGTCGGCTGTTTCCTTCGCCGCCTTCATCTCTTCCAAATCAGCCTCCAATTTAGAGATCGCTTCCTGGGCCAATTTAAGTGCGGCGTCACTCGCGTCTACCCTCTTCTCGGTGACTGATCTCAATTCTTCAGCATTGCGGGCTCTCTCCATCTCGGCCTCGGCACGAGCGCCCTCCGATTGCGCCCTACTCCTTTGGCCCTCAACCTCCGCTTGTAAACGGCCAATTAGCTCGATGGCATCGTGATAGCGACGACCCATTTCTGCTATCCTTCCGAGGGCCTGCAAAATAGGAAGTTAAGAACAAAATAATGTTTGCGTAAAAGAGAAAAGACAAAGTGCAGATACATACCAAAAGAGCCGATTGCGCGGCCAACCCAATTGCAACCAGATCCGGCTCTGCCCGAAAAACTGCCTTGTCAGCAGGCAGTGAAACGGACGTCGCCAAGCTGAGTGCAACCGCTGGATCTTTGATCACCAAAGCATCGGAGGAGATCGGCATATTCTTTATCTTGGGCTGAATAACAAAAGGTACGATCACATCCGACTCCTCCAAACGAGGTCGTTTATCGGCACAGTCTTCTTCTGAGCCGGCCTCGACATCGGCGGGGCGCTTCTCCACCCTTTGCTTAGCTTCAACACTTGCTTGCACAGAAGGTTCCGCCTCGGTACTCCCATTCTTTGTCGTCCCCTCAATAACAGGCAAGGAGGACTGGGAGTGTGATTCGGCAGCCCGAATCTCCTCCGCCCTTCGCCACGCGGCCATCCTTTCCGCGTTCGCCTTCTTGGCAAGTTTAGTGAGGCTCAACCCAGCCATATCTTCTGGGAACGCGCTGGACAGGTCCTCCAGACCGTGAAAAATATCGTCAAGCGGACGGTCTTCTCGACCCGAGGTGGACGGAGGATCAGCCGAATTGAGGCCGGCTTTTTCAAATGCCAACTTCAAAGCCTCGTCAACCTCAGTTTCGGATTGGTCTGACTCGGCGGCCTCAGCAACTTCCAGTCGCTCCGAATCTGACCCCTCGCAACCGACTTGCCTGAAATTTCTAAAATCAGTCAAGATAAGGGCAATAAGAAACTCCTCACCCTTCGAAATTGGGATGTTTTCTGCCGCCGAAAAGGTCGTATAAGTCAGCTCGTAGCGGAGCAGAACGTGGGCCGCCCTCCCCTGCTTCTAAAGACTCGGTCGGCCGAAATACTTGAGCGCAGTCTTGATTTCCGAAAGGACGACGTCGTCAATCGAGGTCAAGACTTTCTTCAAATCATTTCCTGCAAAAGCAAAACCATGAGGTCCCGAAAATAAGGTTTTATAAATATAACAAGTAAATAAATAAAAGAAGAAACTCGGCCACCTGGTTCGCCCCTCCGTCTAGGAATACAATCAAGGCGATCCTCGCCTTCGCCGAATTCCCAATTTCCTTGGACGACGACCATAACATCATCGACTCACTTCCCAGAGCTGGAAAGCATAGTCACTAGTTGATGGTCGGTGTCTTTGGCCCTAAGGAAATAACTCCCGTGCTGACCAGTAGACATGGCCAAGACGTAGCAATGCTGAATAACAGGAATGCCAAGGTTAAGCCCAAGGCAGCGGTTTAGTGAGATAATCCCCATCACGATCCTAAAGAAATTGACGTTGGGTTGGGAAGGGATTAACCCCCAATGGCAAAGCACGGCCCTAAGGAGCGGGTGAAGGGTGAAGCGGACCCCACCCTCTGTGATTGATAGAAGAGGGAAGACGATCGTGGTTTCATCAACCCTCTCCATATCGAGGGTGCCGTCTGCCACAAATGACAGACGGACGTCATCAGGAATGGAAAAATTGCATCGGAAGCTAGAAATTCGATCCGGTGAGAGGAGATCTTTTAAATGTTTTGCCATTCCCCCCAGCCAATAGGATTATGCTAAGCCAAAAAATAAAGCAGAGAAGGAAAGAACTTACAAGAGGTGAAAGAGATAGAGAAGAGTAGGAAGTTGCAGAGGTAGTTCGGGAGGCAGTCCTGCAACGGGCGTCTAAAAGCGTGTATGTATTTGAAAAGACGTCAAAATTTTAAATCACAATAAATAGAAGTGTACAAGGAGGCGGGAAGTTGAAATGATAACCGAGAAGCGTGTGTACAGACATTTGCGTTGGAATGCGGTCAGTCACCGAATTTCGGCTCTGACTCTTCGAGTTCGAAGCCAAACACTCCAGCCAACTGTCGTTAGTGGAATGCTTGGGGGGCAATTATGGGGGCCGAGATTCGGGAGTCGTAGAGATTTCGGAAAGTCGAATCTGGTAGAGTCAAGGTTCAAAGCACTCGGCAATTGGCTCGAAAGCTCAAAGCCAACCCTACTCGGCCAAATAACCGATTAAGCGAGGGACCGAGTGAAGATCGGCCCATTATAAAATGTACTGAATATGAGGTGGGGGATGGACCTAATCCCGAGGCCCAAAGAAGAAAAGATATAAATAGAAGAGACATCAGCCAGAAGCAGGTATGTGAGAATTATGGTGCTTAACTTAGAATACAAGCATTCTTGAGTGTAGAGACTGACTTGTCCGTCGGAGTGCTAATTCTGGTACCCCCGACCGGAGTGTTTATTCCTTTCAGGTGACTATCAGCGAAACTCGAGCACTCCCCAGGATCAGAAGAGTATTTCCAAACCACTTCTCCACAATTATGTTCTAAGACTGATAGCAGATCGGTGTCTAGAAGCAAAGGCGAAAAAACAAATAAAAAATCAAATTTCCAACTCACAATACAGTTAAAAATGTTGTGATAAAATTTTAAAAGAAAATTGGAAAATTGGTTATAATACATTTCCTAAACAAAAAGAATTTTCCAAAAAATGCAAAAAATATAAATGGAAACTTTGAAAAAAGAACAAAACTTTTTCAAAAAAGAAAAAGTATATTCGAAAAAAGAAACCAACAAGTGTTTCAAAAAAGAAAACTTGTAAATGTTACATTTGTAACGAAGAAGGTCACTATGCACCCGAATGCCCAAAAAGGGGAAAAAGTGCAAAGAAAATTATCAAAGTTCTTGAAGAACAAGATTTTGAAATAATATATGGTGAAAAAATTTCTGATGAAGAAGAAATTTTATACGAAATTTCTAGTGATGAAGAAAGTTCAGATGAAGAACTAATCTTCATAATGACTAATAATAGTCAAGAAATATCTCAAAAGCAGATAGTATATCTCAAGAAGAATTACAGGCAATTCGACTTGGAGATATAATCGGAGAAGAAAAAACTTTTACCGACGAAGAATTAGCAAAATTCGAAAAAATGCAAGAAGTTGTTGTTCCAGAAATTTATAAACTTTCAAAATTCAACTTCTTTTCAGCAAGAGTGTTTGAACAATACAGTGGTAATACTCAAGCAAAATGGTCAAAAGAAGGAAATATTGATATTCCTTTTTTTGATAAGAAAAAGGTTGCAAGATGGAAAAAGAAATATCCTGAAATTCAATATATTCATACTGGATTAATTCAAGTAACCATAACAGCCTTATTTCGCCAAGGGATAGATACTCCTATTTTGGCAGTAATTTTTTATAAAAGATTTTCCGACCCAATGAAAGTAATCATTGGAGGAATCCAATCTAATTTGGCTAATGGAGTAGTTTGGTTTAATGTCATACCAAATTTCTTTATTTCCATAAATGATCCTAATCTTGAAGACACAGTTAGAATAAGAATTAAAACACAAGGATTAGGAATGAAATCAAATTCCCATGATTTGGCTATTCGTTGGAAAACAATTCATGAATTGACCAAATTTCCTGAAACAAAAACAAGATCCAACGATAATAAAATCGTTGAAATCTTTGAACCAAGACCATTTGACACGGTAATACAACCTAGTCTAATGAATTGGAGCGATTTAGAAGTCGCTCGCTCGACAATGGTTAATCCATGACCTAGTGGGACAAGGAGAATCTTCTAAAACAAAAATCTTGCACAATTACAAATGCAGGCATCAGGAAAAAATTTATATATTGAAAATACAGTTCCAAAAATTAAAAGATCAACTTCTATATTTGAAATAGATTTTCCTAACAAATCATTTTCAAAATTAAGTATTGGAGAATCAAGTAATAATTCTAATCAAGAATCTATTACTTCAAACAATATTCAGATTCCTATTTTCCCAAGAACAAGAAAACAAATTGAACATATTAAGTCTGCATATATGTATCATTTTCAAACAAAAAATGATGATATTATTTTTTCTCCTAGCCAAGGAAAAAGAAGATATACATATGTATTGGGAACATTTAATTTTGCAGGTTATAAACCCTATAGTCTCAGTGTTCTCATAGATACAGAAGCAACAGTCAGCTCATGTAAACGGAATACCATACCAAAAGAAAAATGGACATTAATGAAACATCCAATTTTGGTTACTGGAATTGATGGAAACCATACTTCCATACAATTCAATGCTAAAAATATAGCTATTTGGTTAAATGCTAGCAAATTCATTATACCCAAAATTCTATGTTTTCCTTATATGCATGGAGATTTCCTTCTTGAAAATAATTTTATATATAAATATCTTCCAATGCAAATACAGGAAAAAGCCATTTCATTAAGCATAAACAATGTCTTAATTCATATTCCCTTGTTAGAACAACATAAATATATTTGTGATAAAAAGTTTGCGCCCGTGCCGCGTGGTGATTTAACTCCCATCATCAAAACCATTGATGAATCACATTGGATTTATAAAATTCTGGAAGAAAATTTTAGTGAACATCCATTAAAAATATGGCAATGTAACCCACGTTATTGTAGTTTAAAATTAAAAGACCCCAATATTATCATTAGAGTAAGACCAATGATCTATACTAGACAAGATATAGATGAATTTGATATTCAACTCCAAAAACTTTTAGACAAAAAGTTAATTGAAGAAACTAGAAGCCCTCACTCTAGCCCAGCTTTTATGGTAAGAAACCATGCTGAAATTAAAAGAGAAAAAAACCCGAATGGTAGTAAACTATAAACGGCTAAATGAAAATTTAGAATTTGATGGATATTTTATTCCACGAAAAGATGTTTTGATTAACTTAACCAAAGGATCAAAAATCTTTAGCAAATTTGATTGTAAAAGTGGTTTTTGGCAAATTCAATTGACTGAAGAGTCAAAAAAATTGACAGCTTTCAGTACACCTAGAGGACATTACCACTGGAATGTTACGCCTTTTGAATTAAATATTGCACCACAGGTATTTTAACGGTGGATGGATACAATTTTTAAAGACCTTAAAGATTGTTGTGTAGTTTATATTGATAATATACTTATCTTCTCTAAAACCAAGGAGGAGCATAAGAAACATTTAAAATTACTTTGTGAAAAATTCCAAAAATATGGAATTATTTTGTCTCCAAAAAAGATTGAACTAGAAAAAGAATCAATTGAATTTTTAGGAATAATTTTAGATCAGAAAGGTTTAAAATTACAAAAACATATTTTGTCCAAAGTACGAGATCTTCCTGATACTCTTGAAAATATAACACAATTACAGAGTTTATTAGGCATTTTAAATTATGGACGAAATTTTATCAAAAATCTTTCAAAAATAGAAATTCCTTGGTTAACCAAATTAAGAAAAAATGTTATTTTTGAATGGACAGCAGAAGATGTTGCTTTAATGAAACAAATTAAAGAAAATATTAAAACTTTACCAAATGATTATCTTCTTAAAACAGGTGATAAATTAATTTTAGAAACAGATGCCTCAGAAGCATGCTTGGGATGTGTTCTTAAAGCTATACCCAGTAATTTATGGCATGATAAAGAGATACCTTTATCAGAAAATGGGATTAGTCCAAGAAAAAATTCAATACCCATAAAATTACAAAAAGAAGAATTAATTTGTGGATATAATTCTGGAACATTTAAACCAAATGAACAGAATATTTTTGAAAAAGAATTACTTGCAATAAAATTGGCAATAAAAAGTTTTCATATTTATTTAGCTCCAGAAAATTTTATTGTGTGCACTGATAATAAGGCAGTAAGAGATTTCTTTATCAATAAAAAACCTATTGAACAAGGAAGAAGATTAGCCTGGTATAATAAAATTTTTGAATATACTTTTGAAGTAAAACATCTTAAAGGTACTAACAATTTTCTTGCAGATTTTCTTAGTAGGAATTGTTTCAGAAAATTAAATTACTAAACAAGTAATTTTAATTTTTGCAAAAGACCTCTAGACCAAGAGGAAACAATGGATAAGGGTAAACAACCCGCTCAAGGAGAGTGGGTGACAATTGCTAAAAAAGCAATCCCCAGACAAGAAAGAGTTTATGTCGTATTCTCGGGAAAACAACCTGGAATTTACACAGACTGGAATGAAGCCAATCAGCAAGTTTGCGGATTTCCAGGAGCTAGTCATAAATCATATGATAGCATGACCAAAGCTAAAAAAGCTTTTTACAGTGCACCAGCTATGCCTGTTTATCAAAAGAATTTTTGTCAAATAAGAACTAACCCAGTTCCAACTAATATTCAAACATCTAGACCAGATGAATCTGAAATAAAAGATTTTTTCAACCCTGGTATATATAGAGAAATTTATACAGAACTCAATGGAGTTTGGAAAACTCACATTGTAGGCAACAAAGTGAAATTTCGAAAACACATGGGAGTTCTACCCAACAAATTAGCTGAGCAAACAGCTAAATTAAAAGATTTGCAAAATCTTTGTTTCAATATCCTTAAACAAATGAATTGGAATAAAGATTTTAATTTTGAAAAAATAAACAATTTTCTTCAGCTATCATACCTCATATCAGATGAGTTTTCTGATCCAGTTTTTGAATAAATAAAAAGGATTTGTTTTTTTGAAAAAGCAAGAACTTTGCTTCCAAAAGAAATTTTTATGTTAATCAAAAATCAAGTTGAGGATCATCGTGATAAGATTAGACAAATCTTAAAACGATCTTATGATAAATTAAATTTAAAGGATGGAATTCCCAAAATAACCATCATGGCAAATCATGACATGTGGTATTTTGAAGATATAGATTGGGGAATAACTAATCAAATTATTTTCCAAATTTTAGATCCAATCCAATGGATAGATTATCCAATGATCATCAAAGCAATGTTCTCATGGATAGTAAAAGGCTTCAGATGGAGCAAATATTTTACTTTATGGATCTCCAGCACCGTTGGTTGGCGGGAATGAGAACATTTTTTCCAACCATACCAGATTTGGTATCTTAAAGAAGCTGAAGATTTAAAATTTGAAGATGATTATTTAGATGAAGATCATTGGAGAGAGCGATTGGAAAATATCCAAAAACTTTCTTTAACAGAATATTGGATAGACAGTCTAATATCTATTTCACAAGCAACATCCAATATCCATGGCTCAGCAAAATTGCCATTCATGGCCACAGATGGAAGAATACTATTTGTAACTCATTTTCTCATAACATATCAAAGGTCTCCTACACAAATTAATGAGGCTCTTGACATGTTATTAAATCTCAAAAAGAGAAATAATTTGGATCTTCTATTGGAACTAGCCATGACCGCGGATGATGTAGAACATTTTCGGAATGAGCAATACAGCTAGGATCCGGATTCCCCTCCATCAGAGACTGATGAAGAATATCACAATCTCATCAACAGGATGGAAGCATAGTGGACCCCACTATCAAATGCAGCTGTCTCCTGATCGACTCCAACCTTATCCAGGACACGTGGAGCAACTTGCATTCTTAGGCGGAAAGTGGTCAGCCAAATCTTTTCAACCGACGCTACACGACAAATCAGCTCAGCCAAAGCTTATCTATAACAGTCTATCTCTTTGAAAACCGGAGAGGGTAGACAGTGTATATAATTGTAAAAACTGTAGCACATAGCAAATAATTGTAGTTTTTCCTTTAACCATTTTTGTCTCTTTGTATTTATTTTATGAAGACCTTTTATAAAGCCTATGACTAGGCTTGACTAGGGTGTTAGAATTTTGCAAAAATCTTGGCCGTAAAGTCTTGCCAAGTTAGGTATGCATTAAGTTATGGTTTTGTTTGTATCCACCATCTTGTATTCTATATGTTCGCTTTTACGCCAACATAATGGAGCATGTAAATTCTCGCCATCTTTGTGCTTCCAACTTCTCTAACTTCTCCATCATAATTCTATACTCCATAACTTCTCACAATCAATTACATGTTTTTATAGTTTTTGAATGAGGTTTTCAATTTAATAGAAGATTTCTATTACATATATAATGGTTATAAAATAGGTATATAAATTTATAATTAGTTTAAATTAAAAAAAATATCATTACAATAGTCAAACTCAAACGCAGAAGTTTTTTTCGTATTTTCCATTTTTGTCTTCTTTATTCTTTGCAATATTGTCCTATAAATGTAGTAAAATTCTATGATATACATTTATATATATATATATCATACTAGTGGTAACCTGTGTTATACACGGACAAGTAACAAAAGGCGGTAAACAATGTTAAATATGTTAAAAATTAATAAATAAATACTATGATATTAATTTAGATAGGTACTTAAATAATAGATTTGATTGATCTCAGCTAAAAAGGAAGGGCAAGAGTGAAATTCTATAAATATAAAATAAAAATAAAAATAAAAATAAATTAAGTTTGAATTTGTAGATAAACTATAAGAATATAGAAAGTGAAAATCAGATAAATCCTAAAAAAAGAATAAACTCAATTGAAAATCAAGGCAAGAATAAATCCTGTAAATATATGATAAAGATTAAAAAAAATCAAGTGTAAATTTGAAGATAAATTATAAGAAAAACGAATTAGAGAGAAATTAAATATCAAATGAAGATTGAAAAAAAATTAATTTGAAATTTAAAAATTCAAAAATAAGATATAATAAACTTGATAAGAAAAAGAAAATCTAATATAACTCTAATAATAGAAGAACTGGAGAGAGTAGTAGTTTAAAAATTATATAAGAGTGAAATGCCACCTATAATTTTTTAAAATTTGTAATAAAAAAAAAACTCAAAAATAAAGTAAGTTAAAAATTATATAAGAGTTAAATGCCATTTACAATTTTTTAAAATTTAAATTTTGTGTAGTTAAAAAATGGGAGCTTTTTTGATAAATCCTCTTTCTAAGAGTTTCATTTTTGGTACAACTCATATTCTTTTTGACTATTCCATTAGATCCTATTTAAGGTAAAAAGACCAAAACATTCTCAATCTCTCTTGCCCCCTATTAATGTTGATATTTAATGTTAATTGTCATTATGTTTTGATAGTTCTCATGTGTTAGGATATTGACTGTCATTATATCTATCTATCAATTTATCTATCTATCTATATCTATTCTATATATTAAGCAAAAGGGGGTTTTTAACCCCAAGCCTTGTGGAAGCTCCAAACTCCCAATCTAAATTTCCTAATTTTTTGATTTAAAAAAAAAAAAAAACCTTAGCATTTATTAACTTCTCCCAACCCCCAAGTCTTACCCTCATAATAACACTTCAATGCATTAAGAACAAGCATAAAAAAAAATTCTTTGAAATCCAACACATATGAATTCCTTGAAAAGTTCCAACACATATGATTATTATCCCTCATAATAACACTTTAATGCATTAAGAATAAGCATAAAAAAAATTCTTGAAAAGTCCAACACATATGATTATTATCAAAATATTAAACTTTAATATAATATAATAAAAAAAATGACATTTAATTCCTTGAAAAGTCTAACACATATGATTATTATCAAAATATTAAACTTTAATATAATATAAAAAAGGAAAAAAAGAAGCCATTTAAAAAAAAAAAAACATTTAAAAATCGCAATTTACATATATAGATAATTGTAAACACAATCTGTGCATAACACAAGTGATATGCTAGTACTATATATTAAGCAAAAGGGAGTTTTTAACCCCAAGGCCTATGAGAGCTTCAATATCCCAATATGAATTTTCTAAATTTCTTATTAAAAAAAAAAAAAACTCTGTATTTATTGATTGGTCAAAATCTCCTGATTAACATTTATTAACTTTTTTCAATCCACATGTCTTTCCACATGCCTGCATTTATTGATTTGGTCAAAATCTCATGATCAGCATTTAAATTCCCCTCATACAAATAATTATAGATACAATCCATGTATAGTTACTGCAGTATCCTTTTCAACTTCTCCCATACACTATGGTTAGTGATAAAATTGTTAAATTATATTTATAAAAAATCTTAAAAAACATAATTTATATATTAAAAAAAATCTAAAACAAATATAAATATCTATAATTATCCCGTGCATAGCACGGGTGATAGGCTAGTATCTATCTATACTATATATTAAGCAAAATGGGGTTTTTAACCCCAGGCCTTGTGAGAGCTCCAATCTCCCAATCTAAATTTCCTGATTTTTTGATTTTTAAAAAAAAAAAAACTTAGCATTTATTAACTTCTCCCAACCCCCAAGTCTTACCCTCATAATAATACTTTAATGCATTAAGAATAAGCATAAAAAAAATTCTTTGAAATCCAACACATGAATTTCTTGAAAAGTCCCAACACATATGATTATTATCCCTCATAATAACACTTTAATGTATTAAAAACAAGTATAAAAAAAATTTCTTAAAAAATCCAACACATATGATTATTATCAAAATATTAAACTTTAATATAATATAATAAAAAAAAAAAGACATTTAATTCCTTGAAAAGTCTAACACATATGATTATTATCAAAATATTAAACTTTAATATAATATAAAAAAGGAAAAAAGAAGACATTTAAAAAAAAAAAAACATTTAAAAATCGCAATTCACATATATAGATAAGTGTAAATATATTAAGGAAAAAGGGGTTTCTAAACCCCAAGCCTTGTGGGAGCTCCAATCTCTCAATCTTAATTTTCTAAATTTTTGATTTAAAAAAAAAAAAAAAACCTCAGCATTTATTGATTTGGTCAAAATCCCTTTATCAGCATTATTAACTTTTTCCAATCCACATGCCTGCATTTATTGATTTTGTCAAAATCTCTTATTAGCATTTAAAATCTCCTCATACAAATAATTATAGATACAACACGTGCATAGTTACTACAGTAGCCTTTTTAATTTCTCCTGTACACTATGGTTAGTGATAAGATTGTTAAATTATTTTTATAAAAAATCTTTAAAAACATAATTTATATATTAAAAAAAAATCTATACTATATATTAAGCAAAAGGGGATTTTTAACCCCAAGCATTGTGGGAGCTTCAATCTCCCAATCTAAATTTCTTGATTTTTTGATTTTAAAAAAAAAAATCTTAGCATTTATTAACTTCTCCCAACTCCCAAGTCTTACCCTCTTAATAACACTTTAATGCCTTAAGAACAAGCATAAAAAAAAATTCTTTGAAATCCAACACATATGAATTCCTTGAAAAGTCCCAACACATATGATGATTATCCCTCATAATAACACTTTAATGCATTAACAGCAAGCATTAAAAAAAATTCTTGAAAAGTCCAACACAAATGATTATTATCAAAATATTAAATTTTAATATAATATAATAAAAAAAAAAGACATTTAATTCCTTGAAAAGTCCAACACATATGATTATTATCAAAATATTAAATTTTAATATAATATACAAAAGGAAAAAAAGAAGACATTTAAAATATATATATATATTTAAAAATCACAATTCACATATATAGATAATTGTAAACACAATCCGTGCATAGCACGGGTGATATGCTAGTATTATATAAGGAAAAGGGGGTTGGTAACCCACAAGTCTTGTGGGAGCTCCAATATCCCAATCTTAATTTTCTAATTTTTTTATTTTAAAAAAAAAAAAAAGCCTCAGCATTTATTAACTTTTCACAACCTACAAGCCTTTTGGGAGATTTGGTCAAAATTCCTTTCATAATAAAACTTTAATGCATTAAGGATAAGCATAAAAAAATTCCTTGAAAAGTCTAACACATGATTACTATCAAAATATTAAACTTTAATATAATATAACTTTTGATGTAGATGTCAGTTAGTAATAAAATTAATATTTTTAAAATTCCCTCATCAAGATCTATTAAATAAGATCCATATTGACTATGAAATTCTTAAGAAAAAAAAATTATTATCTCTAACAGTAACATGTTACTCTGTCAATATTGTCCAAGAAAAAAAAAAGATATTTTATTTTGTCTTTACTTAATTATGTATTTTCTCCTTAGAGGGTTTATGAAGCAAAATAAATTGGGTTGTCCTTTTCACTAAATAAGGGTCCAATGGAGAGGTTTTGGCTAAATTTTCCAAGCATTTTTTACTTCTCCCATACCTACTACCGCACCCTTTTCAATTTCTCTCATACACTGTGGTTAATGATGAAATTGTTAAATTATTTTTATAAAAAAATCTAAAAAAAATAATTTGTCTATTAAAACAATATGTAAAAAAATATAAATTTTTGCACTGTGCATTTCATTAATAATACTAAAAATTGTGCGTAGTGTTTACATAAAGACTTAATACGTGTCTACTCTTAAATTATCAAGTGAATATAGATGAAATCAAATAACTCAGTTTTAATGGCTTACAAATATTAGAAGCCCTACCATTGAAACTTAATAATTATTGATTAATAGAATTCAGCAATTGAAAGGTCTCAAACCACATCTCTTTATCTTTTCAAATGTTTCCTTTTTTTGGTTCATACATTCAGTATAATATTGATAGAGAATTGGACGTGTGGAAGATTGAGAGACATTAAAATTATATATTGAGTTACGTAATTGTTGTAATAAAAAATAAAGGTTGTCCTCCTATTCTATAGCGATTTATCTAGTTATACCTCCAATTAAATTGTCAGGTGTGTTTATATATTTTTAAATTTGAAATTAAAATTACAGTAAATTTATGTAAGCATAATTGCTAATCACATTTTTTCACTTAATGTATAATATTATATTGACTACATTTTTCACGTTTATTTTTTTAGTATTTATATAGAAGTAAAAAAATGTCGTTAGGGATAAATTTTTCCTTAATTTAGTTATAAATTTTGCCCATACATTATTTTTAAATTTTGAATAAAAGCAAACATAAAATAATTGATTGAAGATATGCTACATTTGTTATATTTCTTTTCCTCTGTACACAAAAAGAAAAAGAAAAAAGAAAAGAAAAAAAGAAGAGACATTTAAAAATCGCAATTCACATATATACGAATAATTATAAACACAACATGTGCATAGCACTGGCGATACACTAGTTCATATTAATTTGAAATGAATTTTTGTCATTATGTTGTCAATTACATGATGTGAATATTCACATTAATTTGCAATGAATTTTTGTCATTGTGTTGTTAATTACATGATGTGAATATTTATACTAAAATATACGAATGTGAATGTTCACATTACTACATTAGATGAGAGAGAATGTTCACATGTTGTGAACGTTCACATCATTACATGTTGTGAATAAGAATGTGCTGTTAATTAAAAATATAATGAACGTTATTTTTAATGTGTTGTCAATTAAAAATAAGAAAGTTCACATGTTGTAAACATTCACATCACTACATTAGATGAGAGAGAATTTTTTGGAAAGGTGTTGTGAAAGTTCACATCAGATGAGAGGGAATGTTCACATTATTTTTAATGTGTTGTTAATTAAAAATATATTCACATCAGATGAGAGAGAATGTTCACATTATTTTTAATATGTTGTCAATTAAAAATATATTCACACTATATAATAATATAAAATAATAACATCAATGTTATTTAATTTGTGTATGAAATTTCCTATGCCTTGGTCATTTCCCTTCTCTCTCCTCCCCTCAACATTAAATATCAATATTAAATATTAGGGCATAAGAGTCTAAGAAAATAGTATAAATCAAGAAAAATGATTTTATAGAATAAAAGTATAAATACATGGGATTAAGTGAGTTAAAAAATTCCTTCATAGACTTCTTGGGTTAGAACACTTCTAAATGGTATTTATCAATAAAAATCCCTTAAAAAATAAGCATTTATGTTATCTTATTATATAAATTTTAACTTTATTTTGTGTCTACTACATATAATTTTTGACAGTTTTGGTATTTTAAAGCTATTTTATTACAAAAAAAATTCAAGGATCACCTTTTTACTTTTTAAAATATGTTTTGTGTGTAACCTATAAATTTTAACAACTTTTGTATTTTGAAGCTACTAAATTTTTTTAAAAAAAAACATAGCATCACTTTTTTTTTTCTTTTAATATTTTAGTTTTATTTTTACTTTATGTTATATGATAATATAATTATTCATTTTAAATGATAAAGTCTTAAGCATATAACGAGCATGGCATGAATATTTCTCTAGCAGTGACACGTGAATATAAAATTTAACAATCATAGAAATTTTTTTTATTACCTATGATTTTTGTCTAAATACATAAAACATATTTATTTAAATTAAGTTTTAAAATTTTGATTATTAATATGTAATGTGTTTATAATTTTAACACAAAACATAGTTGAATAATAATTTTATTTATATGAAATTAACCAAACTTTTATTGAAATATTCACATAATGATTCCAATCTGTTTAAAAATTACATGACATTCAATAATGTAATTGAAATTAACTATTAAATAATAATCAAGTAAAAAATATGTATATTGAGTTTGTGTTCCTCGAATGGATCCAAATGCCCCGGTCTACAATTGGTTTTCGTTATATATATACTAGCGTATGCCCGTGCTTGAAGGCACGGTGTAAATAATGTTAGGATTAGAATATAATTGTAATCCCAATACTATTTAAATTTATTTTTTAATTTAATGAAATCACAAATTTATTATAAAATTTTAGAGTTCTCACAAAACTCCTCACAAAAACTTGCTTTTGCTTATATAATATATAGATAAATAGATAGATATGTCTAACATACATATAATTTCCACGGGCATACATAGGTCCTGTTTGGTGTAGCTGTTAAAACAGATTATAGATTATAGTTTAACAGCTTATAGATTATGACTTTAATCAGAAGCTGTTAATCTGTTTGGTATAACTGTTGGATTGTAGATTTAAGTTGCTGAGCAGTGTTTGTTAAATAAGCTGTGCAGTAGCTTTTTCAATTAACTTTTATTTTTTATTATTCACTATTTGTCTACATTTCTGTATGAGCACGAAATAATCTTCTCGTATAATCTTGTTGATCAAGTCTGCGCTCCTCTAAACGTCGTCGTTTTACTCCCTGAAAACACAAACGTGAGCTAGCCGGCGGGTGTGTGCCGGATACCTCTCCGATGCCTAAGTCAGCAAAATAGACAAATAGACAAAAGCTCTGTGTATTCGGGAATCAAAGCTGTGTTACCTCCCCATAGGTTCTGTTGTGAGCTTTTATAACTTTTGTCTGGCATAATCCTAGTATAGCGATCCCGGGTTTACCCCTTGTTGTACAGTAATCCGGACATGTGTCCGTGGATGTTGATAGTTGAGTATTGTCTCGTTTACATCCTTTCTTGCTTTGTATTTGAGTTATAGGATGTGTTGGGCAGGTTTGTTACAGGTTGGTTGAGCTTAGGAACAAAGTCTAGTTGCCCAGGTTTTGGCTGGTCCGCTAGAGCGGAGATGTTTACGCTCGAGCGGAGAGGTTGTTGTTGCTTGTACGCTCGAGCGGGGATTTTGGCGCTCGAGCGGAGAATGCACCCATCCAGTATTTCGTGCACCTGCAAAACTTCTGCAAGTGTGGTTCCTACGCTCGAGCGGGTTTGGTGCGCTCGAGCTGGTTGCGCTCGAGCGGGGATGTTGCGCTCGAGCGGATAGTGTGTTTTTGGTGAGAGTTCTGGGAGGGGGAGACCTGAGCTCGAGCGGGCTGGTATCTACGCTCGAGCGGACGAACTTTGTGTCTGTGTCTTGGCGCTCGAGCGGACAATGTTGCGCTCGAGCGGACCATGTTTTTGTGTCTTTACGCTCGAGCGGAGTGTCTTACGCTCGAGCGGACCTGTCGTATAACTGAGTGGGACTGGGCATTTTTAAATCACTTTTTGACTTATCTTCTCTCTCTTACTTTACCCAAAACGCCATTTTCAGAGCTTCTCACTCAAAAACCTTAACTTCTCTCTAAGTATTGATCTAGCTAGGGTGTTTTGCTCACCTTTGGTCTTCACAAAAAGGGTGTAGATCGTCGAGGGCGTCCTTTTGATCCGAATAGTTTGGTGTTTGGAGCATTTTGGTTTTGGGTCCTTCTCCTTTGGAACTCATTCTTTGAGGTAGGGATATCCTACTCCTCTTTATGAGTTTTGTCTTAAATTTCAGCAGTTTGATATGTTGGAAGTTGTTGTGTAATTTTGGGAAACTTTGGGCCATTGTGTAATTTTACAAAAGTTGGGGGTTTTCATCTAAGATAAACCTAGAAGCATGTTTGGTATAGAAACATGGAATTAATGTTGAAACATTAAGGAAATTGGAACCTAAGGGTTGTGATGTTAATTATGGAGAATGCCCTAATTACATTGATTAATTAATTTGGATAATTAATTGTATTGATTTGTGATGTATATAATTGTTGTTTATATGCATTGTGTTGTGTTGGAGGAGATAGGGGATGTACTCCACGGTTTAGGGGAAGATAGGGGATGAACCTCTAAACCGGGTGTTGTTGGGAGGAGATAGGGGATGAACTCCGTAGATAGAGCTTGTATGCTTATCTGGAAGTGTATTGACAGAGCGTATATGCTTGTCTTTGGAAGTATTGATATAACTGTTATGTTTATCATTGATGAAGTGAAAAGTGTTGGCATGAGTGTTTGTCTCATGTGTGATGTTTGGCCAGGTTCTGAGCCAAGGTTATGAAATGGCAAGAAAAAGGAATGAAAACGGAAACGAAAGGAAATATAGACTTAAGTGTCTTGGAATTGTATTATGTTATGAATGGATGTAAAAGTGTTGACCATCTATCAACTGTTAATCTTTTAGTCATTGTTCATAACTGGTTTAGTATATTTCTACTGGGCTGTGGCTCACCCTATAAGGGAACATCATTTTCAGGTACAGGTAGTATGCCACCACCAAGGACTTAGTTGGGAGGCTAGTGGCGGACAGGCTTTTCTTTTGGTTGTCTTTCCTTTTGTTGTATTACATGTAAATTCAAGCCAAGGGCTTTATGTGTAAATGAGTTAGCACTCTACTTTTGTGTAACCAAGTGTTAACTTGGAAAGCTGTAAGCCCTTAGGGCATTTGCTTTTGTTGTTAACATGTGATACTTTTTGTAATAAAACTCTGGTGAATGGAAGGATGTGGACCTTTTATATATCATAGCATGTCTATATTGTTGGGATTAATGTTATTATTTTGAGGGCGTTACAACTTGGTATCAGAGCGTACCGGGTTCGAATACTTTGGGTACGTGGGAAGTGATTAGGATCACAATGGGTTTGTCTCGCTTAATAGAGAATTAAGTGTACTGTTATACTTATGTGATAACATGCTTATGTGATTATTTGGGTATGGGATTTAGTTTCTAGGATGTTGATTGGATCTTTGGGTTTCTGGGAGTCTTGTTGGAAAGGCACTTGATCAATGTTGTTTCTAACCGGTACTCTAGTAACGCCTTGGGACTATCATTATCCGAAAATGAAATTCGTAAGTGCTTATGTGTTTAT
Organism: Camellia granthamiana; assembly: GCA_036172215.1. Classification (NCBI taxonomy): domain Eukaryota; kingdom Viridiplantae; phylum Streptophyta; class Magnoliopsida; order Ericales; family Theaceae; genus Camellia; species Camellia granthamiana. The sequence continues at coordinate 160,050,857 of CM069907.1, read as the reverse complement.
GTGCTTACGTGGAATGAATTACAGTTGTCCATGCATTAGGACGTGAGTGTTTAGTTTTGGCACGTTTATGAATGTGCTAACGTTCTGTGTTACCTTTATTAGGATGTCAGGACGAGCAAGAGGTGGTAGGCGTGGTAGGCCTAGGAGGCAGGAGGTGCCATTACCGGAGGAGATTCCGGCAGTTCAGGAGGGGGTTGGTCAGGCCAATGTAGCCGAGCCAGCGGGTCAGCAGGCCATGAGTGCCTTGGCCCAGGAGATAGCAGGGGCTCTGGGTATTCTCAGAGCAGGGAATCAGGTAGCTGAGGCAGGGCCTTCCTTCTTAAAGAGGGAGTTCTTCCGGTCTAACCCGGAGGAGTTTGTTGGGGATCCTAAGGAGCCACTGAAGGCAGACGAGTGGCTAGAACAGATGAGTAAAACGTTCGAGATGCTAGGCATTGAGGACGGAGCATTGAAAGTGACCTTGGCATCCTTCCAGCTGAAGGGAGATGCGGGTCAATGGTGGAAGTATGAGAAAGCTCATGTTGGTGGTACTTGGGAGGCGTTTGTGAATGCTTTCCAGGAGAGGTTTTTATCCGCTGTGGCTAGAGAGAGGCTGAGGGATCAGTTTAGCCGGCTTAAGCAGGAGGGTTTGTCTGTGGCCGAGTTTGAGGCTACATTTACTAGCTTGTCCAGGTTTGCACCTGAACTTGTGGCGACAGAGGAGCGCCGTTGCTATGAGTTTGAGCGGAAGTTGAGGTGGGATCTCAAGTTGAAAGTTGGTGGACCCTACATTCGAGAGTACAGGCATTTGGTGGATGCTGCAGCTCATATGGAGCTGATGATGCAGGAGGGAGAGGAGGAGAAACATGGAGGCTCCAAGAGGGGCCAAGAGGGACAGGGTGATGGTAGGAGGCAGAGGGGTTATAACCCTCAGCCGTCCCAGGGTGATTTGGCCAGGTCGACTTTCCCAGTACCGAGTGCAGGCTCCGGGAGGGGCAATCAGGGAGAGTTCACCTGTTTCAAGTGTGGCCAGCCGGGTCACAAAGCTTCAGTTTGCCCGCAGAAGGGCGGGGGTCAAAGAGCTGCTTCTTCGTCAGCTAGACTGCAGAGTCAGAGTTCGGGCAGGGGGCAGCCCTTGTCTTGTTATCAGTGTGGACAGCCTGGGCACATGAAAAGGTTTTGCCCGCGGTTGAGTGCCACTTCAGGAGCGTCTGGTTCTAGACAGACGCATGGATTTCAGCCAGCTCAGTCTGTGCAGGCCTCGAGGGCCAATCTGGGGGCTTCGTCGTCCCAGTCAGTGCAGCAGTCCTATGCTCCGAGAGGCGAGCAGGTGGATCAGGGGCCTACAGGGCGCGTGTATGCTGTTACCGCGCAGGACCTTGTACCGGCTCCATCAGTAGTGAGAGGTACCTTTCTGTTTTGCAATTCGGTTGCTAGTGTATTGATTGATACGGGTGCGTCTCATTCTTTTATATCTGCTGCATTTGCATCTGTGTTGGAATTGGAGTTAGCACTGTTAGCATCTCCTATTTGCGTAGTGTCACCTATTGGGGGTGAGTTGATTTTGAAACACGGGTGTAGAGGTTGTGATATAGAGGTTGATGATCATAGGCTTCCGTTTCCTTTTGTAGTCATGCCCATGAAGGGCTTTGATGTTATTTTGGGTATGGACTGGTTATCGTCATACCGAGCTGTTATTGACTGCTACCGCCAGAGGGTTACTTGTTGTACCGTGAGCGGGGAGTATTTCCATTTCTTGGGAGACCGGGTTGGTAGTATTGTACCACCGGGGTATGGTCCGCGAGGGCGGAATGAGCTTAGTGGTCTACTTGCTAGCTTTGAGAGTGGTGAGTGTGATGAGACCCAGATTGTGTTGCCGAGGGTAGTTTGTGAGTACTCGGATGTTTTTCCCGAGGACCTTGTTGATTTGCCACCTCACCGAGAGATTGAGTTCTCTATCGATTTAGTGCCCGGCACGGCGCCGATTTCTATGGCACCTTACCGTTTTGCTCCAGCAGAGTTGGTTGAGTTGAAAGTTCAGCTCCAGGAATTGCTAGATAAGGGCTTTGTTCGCCCTAGTGTTTCACCGTGGGGAGCGCCGGCACTCTTTGCTAAGAAGAAAGATGGTGCCTTGAGATTGTGTATTGACTACCGGAAGTTGAATTGGGCTACGGTTAAGAATAAGTACCCTATGCCCCGTATAGATGATTTGTTTGACCAGTTGAAGGGTTCCCGTTGTTTCTCTAAGATAGATTTGAGATCGGGTTACCACCAGTTGAGGGTCAGGGAGGAGGATATTCCGAAGACGGCATTCCGTACGCGGTATGGCCATTATGAGTTTCTGGTAATGCCATTTGGGCTTACCAACGCACCGGCAGTCTTTATGGACTTGATGAACCGGATTTTCCGGGAATTCTTGGATCGTTTTGTAGTCGTCTTCGTGGACGACATTCTTATCTATTCACCTTCAGAGGAGGAGCACGAGGAACACTTGAGAGTGGTGCTTGAGTTGCTTAGAGCCCATAGGCTGTATGCCAAGTTTGGGAAGTGTGAGTTTTGGCTAAGAGAAGTCAAGTTCTTAGGCCATGTGGTTTCCGGGGAAGGGGTGTCTGTTGATACATCCAAGACTGAGGCAGTGCAAGATTGGGCACAGCCTAAGAGTGTGTTTGAGATCCGCAGTTTTCTGGGATTAGCTGGGTATTACCGCCGGTTTGTAAAGGATTTCTCCAGGTTAGCTTCACCGTTGACCAGATTGACTCGGAGGGGAGTCAGCTTTGTATGGAGTGAGACTTGTGAAAAGTCGTTCCAGGAATTGAAAGTTAGACTGACCAATTGTGATGCCTCACGAGAGGGTTTGGGTTGTGTGTTAATGCAAGAGGGTAAAGTGGTAGCTTATGGCTCACGTCAGTTGAAAATTCACGAGAAGAATTACCCTACGCATGATCTAGAGTTAGCGGCTGTGATCTTTGCCTTGAAAATCTGGAGGCACTACCTTTATGGTGAGAGATTCGAGGTATTCTCGGATCATAAGAGTCTGAAATATCTGTTTTCACAGAAAGACTTGAATTTGAGGCAGAGGAGGTGGATGGAGTTCATTGAGGATTACGACTTCGAGTTGCATTATCACCCGGGGAAGGCCAATGTTGTGGCCGATGCCCTTAGCAGGAAATCCATTAGTGATGTAGCTTGTGTAGCCATCCGGGAGTGGGAGATGTTGGGGGCCATTGGAGAGTTTGATTTGCTTTTGAGCGAATCCGTTGAGGCTGAGGCCTTGTTTTCTGTTGTTGCGCAGTCTACGCTTGTAACTAAAGTGTTAGAGGCACAGAGAGGTGACCTTGAGGTAGAATCCCTCCGAGAGAAGATCTCCAGTGGGAAGGTTGAGAAGGGTCTGACGGTGTATCCCGACCTGAGTGTGAGATACCGAGACCGTTTGCTTGTACCGGAGTCTTGCCGAGAGAAAGTACTCCGAGAGTTTCACCATTCGCGCCTTGCGGTACATCCGGGAGGTACTAAGATGTACCGGGATTTGGGTCGCCAGTTTTGGTGGCGGGGTATGAAGAGAGATGTGGCAGTTTTCGTGTCTAAGTGCCTTACTTGCCAGCAAGTGAAGGCCGAGCATCAGAGGCCAGCGGGTTTGTTACAACCCTTGCCTATTGCCGAGTGGAAGTGGGAGCATGTCACTATGGACTTCGTTGTAGGTCTTCCGAGGACTCAGCGGGGTAGTGACGCTATTTGGGTGGTTGTAGACCGGTTGACTAAGTCGGCGCACTTCATTCCTATGCGCGTGAGAGATTCAGTAGATCATCTTGCCGACTTGTATATTCGGGACATAGTGAGGTTGCACGGGGTCCCAGTGACGATCGTCTCAAATAGAGATCCTCGTTTTACTGCTAGGTTGTGGCAGAGTTTGCAGAGTGCCTTGGGTACTAAGTTGACCTTTAGTACAGCTTATCATCCTCAGACTGACGGGCAGTCCGAGCGTACTATTCAGATCCTCGAGGATATGCTCGGGGTTGTGTCCTTGATTTCAGTGGGACGTGGGAGAGGCACTTACCATTGGTAGAGTTCGCCTACAACAACAGTTTTCAGTCTAGTATCGGTATGGCACCGTTTGAGGCCTTGTATGGCCGACCTTGTAGGTCTCCAGTTTGTTGGGCCGAGGTGGGTGACGCACTTTTGTTGGGTCCGGAGTTGGTTAAGGAGACGACAGAGAAAGTTGAGCTTATCCGTAGGAGGCTTGTTATAGCCCAGAGTCGTCAGAAATCTTATGCTGACCGTAGGAGAAGACCATTGGAGTTTGAGATGGGTGATCATGTGTTTCTGAAGATATCACCTAGACGGGGTTTGATGAGGTTTGGGAAGAGTGGGAAGTTATCCCCTCGGTTCATTGGTCCTTTTGAGATCCTTGAGAGGGTTAGCGAGGTTGCTTATCGTTTAGCTTTGCCGCCACAGTTATCCGGGGTTCATGACGTGTTTCATGTGAGTATGCTTCGGAAGTATGAGCCGGATCCATCACATGTGTTGGATTGGACCGACTTAGAGGTAGATGAGGATGCCTCGTATGAGGAGAGACCAGTTCGGGTCTTGGATAGGCGGGATCAAGTCCTGCGTGGCAAGACCATCCCTTTGGTTAAGGTTTTGTGGAAACATCACGGAGTGGAGGAGGCCACTTGGGAACGTGAGTTGGGAGTCCGCGAGAAATATCCGGACTTGTTTGTTGATGTGTAATCAAGTGTTGCAATTGTGTAATTGTAATGAACCTTAAGAGCATTAAAAATGTCTTAAATTGAAAAAACATGGTGCATGTTTTGGTTAATGTAAATGTTGTGGAACTTGCCTTGCTTTGGGAGTTAATTATAATATTGCATGTGTTGGCTATATTATAGAAATGGAATTGTATCATGATTATTGCTTATGATATGAATTGTGAACCATGTGTGTTGGAAATGGTTGAAATGAAAAGAGAATGCATGTTGAAATGTATATATTGTAGAATGCCTCTTGATAAGAGATGGAATGGCCGGTAACGGGTCGAACTGTGGAATGTTGTGGTATAACATTGTTTAAAAGAGAGAAAGAAAAACTTGCTTTTCAAAAACTTATTCTTAATTTCGGGGACGAAATTCTTTAAGGGGGGGAGGTTATAGCGATCCCGGGTTTACCCCTTGTTGTACAGTAATCCGGACATGTGTCCGTGGATGTTGATAGTTGAGTATTGTCTCGTTTACATCCTTTCTTGCTTTGTATTTGAGTTATAGGATGTGTTGGGCAGGTTTGTTACAGGTTGGTTGAGCTTAGGAACAAAGTCTAGTTGCCCAGGTTTTGGCTGGTCCGCTCGAGCGGAGATGTTTACGCTCGAGCGGAGAGGTTGTTGTTGCTTGTACGCTCGAGCGGGGATTTTGGCGCTCGAGCGGAGAATGCACCCATCCAGTATTTCGTGCACCTGCAAAACTTCTGCAAGTGTGGTTCCTACGCTCGAGCGGGTTTGGTGCACTCGAGCTGGTTGCGCTCGAGCGGGGATGTTGCGCTCGAGCGGACAGTGTGTTTTTGGTGAGAGTTCTAAGAGGGGGAGACCTGAGCTCGAGCGGGCTGGTATCTACGCTCGAGCGGACGAACTTTGTGTCTGTGTCTTGGCGCTCGAGCGGACAATGTTGCGCTCGAGCGGACCATGTTTTTGTGTCTTTACGCTCGAGCGGAGTGTCTTACGCTCGAGCGGACCTGTCGTATAACTGAATGGGACTGGGCATTTTTAAATCACTTTTTGACTTATCTTCTCTCTCTTACTTTACCCAAAACGCCATTTTCAGAGCTTCTCACTCAAAAACCTTAACTTCTCTCTAAGTATTGATCTAGCTAGGGTGTTTTGCTCACCTTTGGTCTTCACAAAAAGGGTGTAGATCGTCGAGGGCATCCTTTTGATCCGAATAGTTTGGTGTTTGGAGCATTTTGGTTTTGGGTCCTTCTCCTTTGGAACTCATTCTTTGAGGTAGGGATATCCTACTCCTCTTTATGAGTTTTGTCTTAAATTTCAGCAGTTTGATATGTTGGAAGTTGTTGTGTAATTTTGGGAAACTTTGGGCCATTGTGTAATTTTACAAAAGTTGGGGGTTTTCATCTAAGATAAACCTAGAAGCATGTTTGGTATAGAAACATGGAATTAATGTTGAAACATTAAGGAAATTGGAACCTAAGGGTTGTGATGTTAATTATGGAGAATGCCCTAATTACATTGATTAATTAATTTGGATAATTAATTGTATTGATTTGTGATGTATATAATTGTTGTTTATATGCATTGTGTTGTGTTGGAGGAGATAGGGGATGTACTCCACGGTTTAGGGGAAGATAGGGGATGAACCTCTAAACCGGGTGTTGTTGGGAGGAGATAGGGGATGAACTCCGTAGATAGAGCTTGTATGCTTATCTGGAAGTGTATTGACAGAGCGTATATGCTTGTCTTTGGAAGTATTGATATAACTGTTATGTTTATCATTGATGAAGTGAAAAGTGTTGGCATGAGTGTTTGTCTCATGTGTGATGTTTGGCCAGGTTCTGAGCCAAGGTTATGAAATGGCAAGAAAAAGGAATGAAAACGGAAACGAAAGGAAATATAGACTTAAGTGTCTTGGAATTGTATTATGTTATGAATGGATGTAAAAGTGTTGACCATCTATCAACTGTTAATCTTTTAGTCATTGTTCATAACTGGTTTAGTATATTTCTACTGGGCTGTGGCTCACCCTATAAGGGAACATCATTTTCAGGTACAGGTAGTATGCCACCACCAAGGACTTAGTTGGGAGGCTAGTGGCGGACAGGCTTTTCTTTTGGTTGTCTTTCCTTTTGTTGTATTACATGTAAATTCAAGCCAAGGGCTTTATGTGTAAATGAGTTAGCACTCTACTTTTGTGTAACCAAGTGTTAACTTGGAAAGCTGTAAGCCCTTAGGGCATTTGCTTTTGTTGTTAACATGTGATACTTTTTGTAATAAAACTCTGGTGAATGGAAGGATGTGGACCTTTTATATATCATAGCATGTCTATATTGTTGGGATTAATGTTATTATTTTGAGGGCGTTACACCTAGTAGGACTCTTATTCCTCCATGTAGAGTCCTCCTAGGAATCACACTCCTGAAAGATAATGCTTATCCTTCAACACCCTCCTTACTGCTTAAACCAAGTGAGATGGTTTTACCTCGGTTAGATGACAGTATGACCGAGCTGACCTTTGTCATACTTACCCCAGCGCCTTCATTGTAACACATAGCTTGGTACCTCGATTTTGTCTGCCAAAACCGAGCTAACTACACCAAGCATTGACCGAACCAACAAATAGCAAGGCCCACCACAAGAAGCCCAAATACTTCGGCTCCGAATACTATGACCGAGCTAATTACCATTACTCCGACCGTGGTAACTGTAACCATACTTGGACCTAGCTAACACTTAAGTCCATTTACTAAGCCCTTTTCACCACGGCCCATAGAACGGCCCATCATCACACCTTAGCCTAGCTCGGCCCTAATGCACATAAAAACTCCCTCTCAATTTCTCATAAAAAAAATATAATAATAATATTTTATAGTCCATTTGGGTCTTTTTCTATTTTTAAAAAAATAAAAAATAAAAAAATCTAAGAGTATAACCGTGAATTAACATGTCCACAGCAGAAGTTGATAATCAGAAGCAAGAGGTGAGCAGCTTCTCAGAATCAGTTTTTTTGACTTAAAATAAGTTGTTAGAATTAGAAGCTGTTTGAAATATGTTTAATCAAACAGTCCAAAATAACTTTTTCAAAGCCAGAAGCTATAAGTTGGCTCAAAAAAGCCCCACCAAACACTCCCAGACAATACTACTTTTGCTTATATAATTATATAGAAATTGTATGTATGCCGTAATGTCCTAGTGTATTATGGGCATACATACATTGTATGGAAATATGTGTAAAATATATTGAACAAAAAGAAGAAAATAAAAATAAATAAACAAATAGAGAGAAGAATAAAAACGGGAGAAAATAAAAAAATAAAAATAAAAGAGGGAGGAAAGCGAGATCATGGGATCATAGAAGGATGGGTGAGAAAAGGAAAAAGTAAGAGAGAGAAGCAGGAAAGTAGAAAATGTATATGTAGGACATTTTTTGGAAAATATAATTGTTTTATAATTTGAATAGATCTGAGCCATCCAAGTGTCCTAATAGGACAAACATCTGTTGAAGATTCAAAAATCGTCCTACTTTATTAAAATATGTTGAAGATTCATATGAGGTTTAAATTTATGAAGTCTATCAGGTATTCAATATATTTAAAAATAATAATTAATTGTTCAAATTCATTTAATTTGTGAACTATAAAATTCATTAATATAATCTCCACTACACATAGTAAAATCTAGCTCCCAATTCTAGGATTGTAGAATTTTCCAGATAATATGAATAAAAATAAGTGAACAAAAAGGAGAAAATAAAAATAAAAACAAATAGAGAGAAAAATAAAAATGAGAGAAAATAAAAAAAATAAAAAGAAAAGAGAGAGGAAGGTGGGATCATGGGATCATAGAACGATGGGTGAGAAAAGGAAAAAGTAAGAGAGAAAAGCGGAAAAATAGAATATGTACATATAGGATATTTTTTGGAAAATCTATCTCAGCCGTTGTTTTATAATTTGAATAGATCTGAGCCGTCCAAATATCCTAGTAGGACAAATGTGTGTAGGACAAATTTAAAAACCATCCTGCTTTATTATATAGATATAAAGAGTGTTATGAGTTAAAAACAAAGTAGTTTATTTGCATATTTATTAAGGATTTTTAGATCTAATCTTGTGCTTCAAATGTTTCTTTGCCAAGAGGACATTTTACTGCAAAAGAGAAACTCATCATTTAACAACTTAATTCTACTTAATTAGTGTACTCGCTATATATATGCAAAGAAACAAATTTAAACTCATGAAGATCTCAAATAAAAAATGCAAGCAAAAATATTTTAGAGCTACTACATAATTAAGTTTAGTTACGTCCAGATTTAAATTGAGTGCCCTCCTTATATATTACAACAAAATCGAACACATAAATTAATATAATTAAAGAACAATAAAAAATAAATGAGATTGATCAAAAATTTCTTTCAAACTCATGAATATGTTCCAAATACTCTTCTCGATTGGTACAATTTTTCTTTAAAAAAAAATGTGTGAACTCCAACTACATTGCAAAATATCACTCTTTGTGTTGGTCTTTTAGCCCTTTGTTGACATTGTCACTTTTTTCCTGTATGTTGTAGTTGTAAAATTACAACATTTGTATAAATATTGTGTATTTGTTTGATAAATTTACAATAATTTGTAATTCATTCTAACATTTTGTAATTTTTTTATAATATTACGTAATTTTTTATCCAAATATTTTATAATTAAAAAATATATAAAATCATCAAAAACAACAAATTATTACACCGAATTAGAAAAATATCACAAAAACAAAAACAAGAAATAAATAGCGATTAATGTTAGAGATTTTAAATATTTTATTATTATTTTTAGGAAAAATTGGTCCAACATCCCTCTCCAACTTTTAGTAATGGGAGAGGTCCACAATAAATTTTTTTGTAGTCTAAGGTCTCTCACCCACACTTATATATAACACCCACTCTCTCATTCTCTCTCATCTCTCTTCTTGCACCAAACAACTCCTATCTCTCTCTCCTCTTCGTCCGCAGCATTGTTCAAAGCTTCATTGACATTGACTACGACAGAGGAATTCACACTAGCAAGATTTATAAAGCTTTGCCGATGGAGATCAGCTCTGATCCGCTATTTGTCCCGATACTGGGCAAACATTTCGCGTCACTGTAACGACAGTGCTAGCGATCAGAACCAGAGCAACCCGGCACCGGAGCAGAGCCAGACCAATGTCGGAGTTGAGACAAATTCAGGCCAGAGTAGACAAAAGCTTGCACCAAAGAAGAATCTAAAACCAGCGCTGGAGAAAACTTGTCATTGCCGAAGCCACAAACCCACTATGGAACACAAAACACAACAGTGCTTAACTCCCCAGAATCTACACTACATCACCACTCATGAAGATGAGGCAAATTCTCCTTTGACTTTTAGTGCTATGGTGTCATATGCATCCAAATCACTGAAGCCATTAAACTGCAAACAACACAGGTGAATTTCTCTGGTTTGAGGGAATTTTCTCTGGTTTTAAAGAATTTCTCTGGGTTGAATCCAGAGAAATTTCAAAGACCAAAAACAGAATTAAAAAGGAACATGATAAAATCATTAGGGTTATTTGAAGAGTTGGCTGTTTCATTGATTAGAACCCAAAAATAAAAATTAGTAAGATGAGAAAATTAAGATCATTTTCCATCATTTTCTTACATAACAAGCGGTCCCATAATCATAAAGATAGAATGCAGCCCAAATAAATTAGCATTTCTAATTCTAAAGATAGCAGTAGAAGATGCAAATAAAAAATTCCAGATAATGAATGCATACAAAGGCATTTATAATTAAATGAGATATACCTTTGAGGGAAGAGTGAATTGTTGAAAGAAAGTGCTTGTGTTACTGGTTTGCCAAAGTTAGAGGTCCAAACTCCAAAATGTGTGTGAGAGAGAGATTTGTGGGATGATGGTTGTTGTGTGGGAAGGAAAGAAGAGAGGAAAAGGACGTTAAGTTGGTTAATTGTAGATTTGATTGAGTTGGGTTTTGGGGATTGATAGATGAATTATAGCGGTCCCGGGTTTACCCCTGTTGTATAGCGATCCGGACATGTGTCCGTGGATGTTGATAGTTGAGTATTGTCTTGTTTACATCCTTTCTTGCTTTGTATTTGAGTTATAGGATGTGTTGGGCAGGTTTGTTACAGGTTGGTTGAGCTTAGGAACCAAGTCTAGTTGCCCAGGTTTTGGCTGGTCCGCTCGAGCGGAGATGTTTACGCTCGAGCGGAGAGGTTGTTGTTGCTTGTACGCTCGAGCGGGGATTTTGGCGCTCGAGCGGAGAATGCACCCATCTAGTATTTCGTGCACCTGCAAAACTTCTGTAAGTGTGGTTCCTACGCTCGAGCGGGTTTGGTGCGCTCGAGCTGGTTGCGCTCGAGCGGGGATGTTGCACTCGAGCGGACAGTGTGTTTTTGGTGAGAGTTCTGGGAGGGGGAGACCTGCGCTCGAGCGGGCTGGTATCTACGCTCGAGCGGACGAACTTTGTGTCTGTGTCTTGGCGCTCGAGCGGACAATGTTGCGCTCGAGCGGACCATGTTTTTGTGTCTTTACGCTCGAGCGGAGTGTCTTACGCTCGAGCGGACCTGTCGTATAACTGAGTGGGACTGGGCATTTTTAAATCACTTTTTGACTTATCTTCTCTCTCTTACTTTACCCAAAACGCCATTTTCAGAGCTTCTCACTCAAAAACCTTAACTTCTCTCTAAGTATTGATCTAGCTAGGGTGTTTTGCTCACCTTTGGTCTTCACAAAAAGGGTGTAGATCGTCGAGGGCATCCTTTTGATCCGAATAGTTTGGTGTTTGGAGCATTTTGGTTTTGGGTCCTTCTCCTTTGGAACTCATTCTTTGAGGTAGGGATATCCTACTCCTCTTTATGAGTTTTGTCTTAAATTTCAGCAGTTTGATATGTTGGAAGTTGTTGTGTAATTTTGGGAAACTTTGGGCCATTGTGTAATTTTACAAAAGTTGGGGGTTTTCATCTAAGATAAACCTAGAAGCATGTTTGGTATAGAAACATGGAATTAATGTTGAAACATTAAGGAAATTGGAACCTAAGGGTTGTGATGTTAATTATGGAGAATGCCCTAATTACATTGATTAATTAATTTGGATAATTAATTGTATTGATTTGTGATGTATATAATTGTTGTTTATATGCATTGTGTTGTGTTGGAGGAGATAGGGGATGTACTCCACGGTTTAGGGGAAGATAGGGGATGAACCTCTAAACCGGGTGTTGTTGGGAGGAGATAGGGGATGAACTCCGTAGATAGAGCTTGTATGCTTATCTGGAAGTGTATTGACAGAGCGTATATGCTTGTCTTTGGAAGTATTGATATAACTGTTATGTTTATCATTGATGAAGTGAAAAGTGTTGGCATGAGTGTTTGTCTCATGTGTGATGTTTGGCCAGGTTCTGAGCCAAGGTTATGAAATGGCAAGAAAAAGGAATGAAAACGGAAACGAAAGGAAATATAGACTTAAGTGTCTTGGAATTGTATTATGTTATGAATGGATGTAAAAGTGTTGACCATCTATCAACTGTTAATCTTTTAGTCATTGTTCATAACTGGTTTAGTATATTTCTACTGGGCTGTGGCTCACCCTATAAGGGAACATCATTTTCAGGTACAGGTAGTATGCCACCACCAAGGACTTAGTTGGGAGGCTAGTGGCGGACAGGCTTTTCTTTTGGTTGTCTTTCCTTTTGTTGTATTACATGTAAATTCAAGCCAAGGGCTTTATGTGTAAATGAGTTAGCACTCTACTTTTGTGTAACCAAGTGTTAACTTGGAAAGCTGTAAGCCCTTAGGGCATTTGCTTTTGTTGTTAACATGTGATACTTTTTGTAATAAAACTCTGGTGAATGGAAGGATGTGGACCTTTTATATATCATAGCATGTCTATATTGTTGGGATTAATGTTATTATTTTGAGGGCGTTACACCTAGTAGGACTCTTATTCCTCCATGTAGAGTCCTCCTAGGAATCACACTCCTGAAAGATAATGCTTATCCTTCAACACCCTCCTTACTGCTTAAACCAAGTGAGATGGTTTTACCTCGGTTAGATGACAGTATGACCGAGCTGACCTTTGTCATACTTACCCCAGCGCCTTCATTGTAACACATAGCTTGGTACCTCGATTTTGTCTGCCAAAACCGAGCTAACTACACCAAGCATTGACCGAACCAACAAATAGCAAGGCCCACCACAAGAAGCCCAAATACTTCGGCTCCGAATACTATGACCGAGCTAATTACCATTACTCCGACCGTGGTAACTGTAACCATACTTGGACCTAGCTAACACTTAAGTCCATTTACTAAGCCCTTTTCACCACGGCCCATAGAACGGCCCATCATCACACCTTAGCCTAGCTCGGCCCTAATGCACATAAAAACTCCCTCTCAATTTCTCATAAAAAAAATATAATAATAATATTTTATAGTCCATTTGGGTCTTTTTCTATTTTTAAAAAAATAAAAAATAAAAAAATCTAAGAGTATAACCGTGAATTAACATGTCCACAGCAGAAGTTGATAATCAGAAGCAAGAGGTGAGCAGCTTCTCAGAATCAGTTTTTTTGACTTAAAATAAGTTGTTAGAATTAGAAGCTGTTTGAAATATGTTTAATCAAACAGTCCAAAATAACTTTTTCAAAGCCAGAAGCTATAAGTTGGCTCAAAAAAGCCCCACCAAACACTCCCAGACAATACTACTTTTGCTTATATAATTATATAGAAATTGTATGTATGCCGTAATGTCCTAGTGTATTATGGGCATACATACATTGTATGGAAATATGTGTAAAATATATTGAACAAAAAGAAGAAAATAAAAATAAATAAACAAATAGAGAGAAGAATAAAAACGGGAGAAAATAAAAAAATAAAAATAAAAGAGGGAGGAAAGCGAGATCATGGGATCATAGAAGGATGGGTGAGAAAAGGAAAAAGTAAGAGAGAGAAGCAGGAAAGTAGAAAATGTATATGTAGGACATTTTTTGGAAAATATAATTGTTTTATAATTTGAATAGATCTGAGCCATCCAAGTGTCCTAATAGGACAAACATCTGTTGAAGATTCAAAAACCGTCCTACTTTATTAAAATATGTTGAAGATTCATATGAGGTTTAAATTTATGAAGTCTATCAGGTATTCAATATATTTAAAAATAATAATTAATTGTTCAAATTCATTTAATTTGTGAACTATAAAATTCATTAATATAATCTCCACTACACATAGTAAAATCTAGCTCCCAATTCTAGGATTGTAGAATTTTCCAGATAATATGAATAAAAATAAGTGAACAAAAAGGAGAAAATAAAAATAAAAACAAATAGAGAGAAAAATAAAAATGAGAGAAAATAAAAAAAATAAAAAGAAAAGAGAGAGGAAGGTGGGATCATGGGATCATAGAACGATGGGTGAGAAAAGGAAAAAGTAAGAGAGAAAAGCGGAAAAATAGAATATGTACATATAGGATATTTTTTGGAAAATCTATCTCAGCCGTTGTTTTATAATTTGAATAGATCTGAGCCGTCCAAATATCCTAGTAGGACAAATGTGTGTAGGACAAATTTAAAAACCATCCTGCTTTATTATATAGATATAAAGAGTGTTATGAGTTAAAAACAAAGTAGTTTATTTGCATATTTATTAAGGATTTTTAGATCTAATCTTGTGCTTCAAATGTTTCTTTGCCAAGAGGACATTTTACTGCAAAAGAGAAACTCATCATTTAACAACTTAATTCTACTTAATTAGTGTACTCGCTATATATATGCAAAGAAACAAATTTAAACTCATGAAGATCTCAAATAAAAAATGCAAGCAAAAATATTTTAGAGCTACTACATAATTAAGTTTAGTTACGTCCAGATTTAAATTGAGTGCCCTCCTTATATATTACAACAAAATCGAACACATAAATTAATATAATTAAAGAACAATAAAAAATAAATGAGATTGATCAAAAATTTCTTTCAAACTCATGAATATGTTCCAAATACTCTTCTCGATTGGTACAATTTTTCTTTAAAAAAAAATGTGTGAACTCCAACTACATTGCAAAATATCACTCTTTGTGTTGGTCTTTTAGCCCTTTGTTGACATTGTCACTTTTTTCCTGTATGTTGTAGTTGTAAAATTACAACATTTGTATAAATATTGTGTATTTGTTTGATAAATTTACAATAATTTGTAATTCATTCTAACATTTTGTAATTTTTTTATAATATTACGTAATTTTTTATCCAAATATTTTATAATTAAAAAATATATAAAATCATCAAAAACAACAAATTATTACACCGAATTAGAAAAATATCACAAAAACAAAAACAAGAAATAAATAGCGATTAATGTTAGAGATTTTAAATATTTTATTATTATTTTTAGGAAAAATTGGTCCAACATCCCTCTCCAACTTTTAGTAATGGGAGAGGTCCACAATAAATTTTTTTGTAGTCTAAGGTCTCTCACCCACACTTATATATAACACCCACTCTCTCATTCTCTCTCATCTCTCTTCTTGCACCAAACAACTCCTATCTCTCTCTCCTCTTCGTCCGCAGCATTGTTCAAAGCTTCATTGACATTGACTACGACAGAGGAATTCACACTAGCAAGATTTATAAAGCTTTGCCGATGGAGATCAGCTCTGATCCGCTATTTGTCCCGATACTGGGCAAACATTTCGCGTCACTGTAACGACAGTGCTAGCGATCAGAACCAGAGCAACCCGGCACCGGAGCAGAGCCAGACCAATGTCGGAGTTGAGACAAATTCAGGCCAGAGTAGACAAAAGCTTGCACCAAAGAAGAATCTAAAACCAGCGCTGGAGAAAACTTGTCATTGCCGAAGCCACAAACCCACTATGGAACACAAAACACAACAGTGCTTAACTCCCCAGAATCTACACTACATCACCACTCATGAAGATGAGGCAAATTCTCCTTTGACTTTTAGTGCTATGGTGTCATATGCATCCAAATCACTGAAGCCATTAAACTGCAAACAACACAGGTGAATTTCTCTGGTTTGAGGGAATTTTCTCTGGTTTTAAAGAATTTCTCTGGGTTGAATCCAGAGAAATTTCAAAGACCAAAAACAGAATTAAAAAGGAACATGATAAAATCATTAGGGTTATTTGAAGAGTTGGCTGTTTCATTGATTAGAACCCAAAAATAAAAATTAGTAAGATGAGAAAATTAAGATCATTTTCCATCATTTTCTTACATAACAAGCGGTCCCATAATCATAAAGATAGAATGCAGCCCAAATAAATTAGCATTTCTAATTCTAAAGATAGCAGTAGAAGATGCAAATAAAAAATTCCAGATAATGAATGCATACAAAGGCATTTATAATTAAATGAGATATACCTTTGAGGGAAGAGTGAATTGTTGAAAGAAAGTGCTTGTGTTACTGGTTTGCCAAAGTTAGAGGTCCAAACTCCAAAATGTGTGTGAGAGAGAGATTTGTGGGATGATGGTTGTTGTGTGGGAAGGAAAGAAGAGAGGAAAAGGACGTTAAGTTGGTTAATTGTAGATTTGATTGAGTTGGGTTTTGGGGATTGATAGATGAATTATAGCGGTCCCGGGTTTACCCCTGTTGTATAGCGATCCGGACATGTGTCCGTGGATGTTGATAGTTGAGTATTGTCTTGTTTACATCCTTTCTTGCTTTGTATTTGAGTTATAGGATGTGTTGGGCAGGTTTGTTACAGGTTGGTTGAGCTTAGGAACCAAGTCTAGTTGCCCAGGTTTTGGCTGGTCCGCTCGAGCGGAGATGTTTACGCTCGAGCGGAGAGGTTGTTGTTGCTTGTACGCTCGAGCGGGGATTTTGGCGCTCGAGCGGAGAATGCACCCATCTAGTATTTCGTGCACCTGCAAAACTTCTGTAAGTGTGGTTCCTACGCTCGAGCGGGTTTGGTGCGCTCGAGCTGGTTGCGCTCGAGCGGGGATGTTGCACTCGAGCGGACAGTGTGTTTTTGGTGAGAGTTCTGGGAGGGGGAGACCTGCGCTCGAGCGGGCTGGTATCTACGCTCGAGCGGACGAACTTTGTGTCTGTGTCTTGGCGCTCGAGCGGACAATGTTGCGCTCGAGCGGACCATGTTTTTGTGTCTTTACGCTCGAGCGGAGTGTCTTACGCTCGAGCGGACCTGTCGTATAACTGAGTGGGACTGGGCATTTTTAAATCACTTTTTGACTTATCTTCTCTCTCTTACTTTACCCAAAACGCCATTTTCAGAGCTTCTCACTCAAAAACCTTAACTTCTCTCTAAGTATTGATCTAGCTAGGGTGTTTTGCTCACCTTTGGTCTTCACAAAAAGGGTGTAGATCGTCGAGGGCATCCTTTTGATCCGAATAGTTTGGTGTTTGGAGCATTTTGGTTTTGGGTCCTTCTCCTTTGGAACTCATTCTTTGAGGTAGGGATATCCTACTCCTCTTTATGAGTTTTGTCTTAAATTTCAGCAGTTTGATATGTTGGAAGTTGTTGTGTAATTTTGGGAAACTTTGGGCCATTGTGTAATTTTACAAAAGTTGGGGGTTTTCATCTAAGATAAACCTAGAAGCATGTTTGGTATAGAAACATGGAATTAATGTTGAAACATTAAGGAAATTGGAACCTAAGGGTTGTGATGTTAATTATGGAGAATGCCCTAATTACATTGATTAATTAATTTGGATAATTAATTGTATTGATTTGTGATGTATATAATTGTTGTTTATATGCATTGTGTTGTGTTGGAGGAGATAGGGGATGTACTCCACGGTTTAGGGGAAGATAGGGGATGAACCTCTAAACCGGGTGTTGTTGGGAGGAGATAGGGGATGAACTCCGTAGATAGAGCTTGTATGCTTATCTGGAAGTGTATTGACAGAGCGTATATGCTTGTCTTTGGAAGTATTGATATAACTGTTATGTTTATCTTTGATGAAGTGAAAAGTGTTGGCATGAGTGTTTGTCTCATGTGTGATGTTTGACCAGGTTCTGAGCCAAGGTTATGAAATGGCAAGTAAAAGGAAAAGAAATGGAAATGAAAGGAAATATAGACTTAAGTGTCTTGGAATTGTGTTATGTTATGAATGAATGTAAAAGTGTTGACCATCTATCAACTGTTAATCTTTTAGTCATTGTTCATAATTGGTTTAGTATATTTCTACTGGGCTGTGGCTCACCCTATATGGGAACATCATTTTCAGGTACAGGAAGCATGCCACCTCCAAGGACTTAGCTTGGGAGGCTAGTGGCGGACAGACTTTTTGGTTGTCTCTCCTTTTGTTGTATTGCATGTAAATTCAAGCCAAGGGCTTTATGTGTAAATGAGTTAGCACTCTACTTTTGTGTAACCAAGTGTTAACTTGGAAAGCTGTAAGCCCTTAGGGCATTTGCTTTTGTTGTTAACATGTGATACTTTTTGTAATAAAACTCTGGTGAATGGAAGGATGTGGACCTTTTATATATCATAGCATGTCTATATTGTTGGGATTAATGTTATTATTTTGAGGGCGTTACAACTTGGTATCAGAGCGTACCGGGTTCGAATACTTTGGGTACGTGGGAAGTGATTAGGATCACAATGGGTTTGTCTCGCTTAATAGAGAATTAAGTGTACTGTTATGCTTATGTGATAACATGCTTATGTGATTATTTGGGTATGGGATTTAGTTTCTAGGATGTTGATTGGATCTTTGGGTTTCTGGGAGTCTTGTTGGAAAGGCACTTGATCAATGCTGTTTCTAACCGGTACTCTAGTAACGCCTTGGGACTATCATTATCCGGAAATGAAATTCGTAAGTGCTTATGTGTTTATGTGCTTACGTGGAATGGATTACAGTTGTCCATGCATTAGGACGTGAGTGTTTAGTTTTGGCACGTTTATGAATGTGCTAACGTTCTGTGTTACCTTTATTAGGATGTCAGGACGAGCAAGAGGTGGTAGGCGTGGTAGGCCTAGGAGGCAGGAGGTGCCATTACCGAAGGAGATTCCGGCAGTTCAGGAGGGGGTTGGTCAGGCCAATGTGGCCGAGCCAGCGGGTCAGCAGGCCATGAGTGCCTTGGCCCAGGAGATAGCAGGGGCTCTGGGTATTCTCAGAGCAGGGAATCAGGCAGCTGAGGCAGGGCCTTCCTTCTTGAAGAAGGAGTTCTTCCGGTCTAACCCGGAGGAGTTTGTTGGGGATCCTAAGGAGCCACTGAAGGCAGACGAGTGGCTAGAACAGATGAGTAAAACGTTCGAGATGCTAGGCATTGAGGACGGAGCATTGAAAGTGACCTTGGCATCCTTCCAGCTGAAGGGAGATGCGGGTCAATGGTGGAAGTATGAGAAAGCTCGTGTTGGTGGTACTTGGGAGGCATTTGTGAATGCTTTCCAGGAGAGGTTTTTATCCGTTGTGGCTAGAGAGAGGCTGAGGGATCAGTTTAGCCGGCTTAAGCAGGAGGGTTTGTCTGTGGCCGAGTTTGAAGCTACATTTACTAGCTTGTCCAGGTTTGCACCTGAACTTGTGGCGACAGAGGAGCGCCGTTGCTACGAGTTTGAGCGGAAGTTGAGGTGGGATCTCAAGTTGAAAGTTGGTGGACCCTACATTCGAGAGTACAGGCATTTGGTGGATGCTGCAGCTCATATGGAGCTGATGATGCAGGAGGGAGAGGAGGAGAAACATGGAGGCTCCAAGAGGGGCCAAGAGGGACAGGGTGATGGTAGGAGGCAGAGGGGTTATAACCCTCAGCCGTCCCAGGGTGGTTTGGCCAGGTCGACTTTCCTAGTACCGAGTGCAGGCTCCGGGAGGGGCAATCAGGGAGAGTTCACCTGTTTCAAGTGTGGCCAGCCGGGTCACAAAGCTTCAGTTTGCCCGCAGAAGGGCGGGGGTCAAAGAGCTGCCTCTTCGTCAGCTAGACTGCAGAGTCAGAGTTCGGGCAAGGGGCAGCCCTTGTCTTGTTATCAGTGTGGACAGCCTGGGCACATGAAAAGGTTTTGCCCGCGGTTGAGTGCCACTTCAGGAGCGTCTGGTTCTAGACAGACGCATGGATTTCAACCAGCTCAGTCTATGCAGGCCTCGAGGGCCAATCCGGGGGCTTCGTCGTCCCAGTCAGTGCAGCAGTCCTATGCTCCGAGAGGCGAGCAGGTGGATCAGGGGCCTACAGGGCGCGTGTATGCTGTTACCGCGCAGGACCTTGTACCGGCTCCATCAGTAGTGAGAGGTACCTTTCTGTTTTGCAATTCGGTTGCTAGTGTATTGATTGATACGGGTGCGTCTCATTCTTTTATATCTGCTGCATTTGCATCTGTGTTGGAATTGGAGTTAGCACTGTTAGCATCTCCTATTTGCGTAGTGTCACCTATTGGGGGTGAGTTGATTTTGAAACACGGGTGTAGAGGTTGTGATATAGAGGTTGATGATCATAGGCTTCCGTTTCCTTTTGTAGTCATGCCCATGAAGGGCTTTGATGTTATTTTGGGTATGGACTGGTTATCGTCATACCGAGCTGTTATTGACTGCTACCGCCAGAGGGTTACTTGTTGTACCGTGAGCGGGGAGTATTTCCATTTCTTGGGAGACCGGGTTGGTAGTATTGTACCACCGGGGTATGGTCCGCGAGGGCGGAATGAGCTTAGTGGTCTACTTGCTAGCTTTGAGAGTGGTGAGTGTGATGAGACCCAGATTGTGTTGCCGAGGGTAGTTTGTGAGTACTCGGATGTTTTTCCCGAGGACCTTGTTGATTTGCCACCTCACCGAGAGATTGAGTTCTCTATCGATTTAGTGCCCGGCACGGCGCCGATTTCTATGGCACCTTACCGTTTTGCTCCAGCAGAGTTGGTTGAGTTGAAAGTTCAGCTCCAGGAATTGCTAGATAAGGGCTTTGTTCGCCCTAGTGTTTCACCATGGGGAGCGCCGGCACTCTTTGCTAAGAAGAAAGATGGTGCCTTGAGATTGTGTATTGACTACCGGAAGTTGAATCGGGCTACGGTTAAGAATAAGTACCCTATGCCCCATATAGATGATTTGTTTGACCAGTTGAAGGGTTCCCGTTGTTTCTCTAAGATAGATTTGAGATCGGGTTACCACCAGTTGAGGGTCAGGGAGGAGGATATTCCGAAGACGGCATTCCGTACGCGGTATGGCCATTATGAGTTTCTGGTAATGCCATTTGGGCTTACCAACGCACCGGCAGTCTTTATGGACTTGATGAACCGGATCTTCCGGGAATTCTTGGATCGTTTTGTAGTCGTCTTCGTGGACGACATTCTTATCTATTCACCTTCAGAGGAGGAGCACGAGGAACACTTGAGAGTGGTGCTTGAGTTGCTTAGAGCCCATAGGCTGTATGCCAAGTTTGGGAAGTGTGAGTTCTGGCTAGGAGAAGTCAAGTTCTTAGGCCATGTGGTTTCCGGGGAAGGGGTGTCTGTTGATACATCCAAGACTGAGGCAGTGCAAGATTGGGCACAGCCTAAGAGTGTGTTTGAGATCCGCAGTTTTCTGGGATTAGCTGGGTATTACCGCCGGTTTGTGAAGGATTTCTCCAGGTTAGCTTCACCGTTGACCAGATTGACTCGGAGGGGAGTCAGCTTTGTATAGAGTGAGACTTGTGAAAAGTCGTTCCAGGAATTGAAAGTTAGACTGACCACCGCTCCGGTCTTGATTATTCCGGAGAGAGGGTTGGGTTATGCAGTCTATTGTGATGCCTCACGAGAGGGTTTGGGTTGTGTGTTGATGCAAGAGGGGAAAGTGGTAGCTTATGGCTCACGTCAGTTGAAAATTCACGAGAAGAATTACCCTACGCATGATCTAGAGTTAGCGGCTGTGATCTTTGCCTTGAAAATCTGGAGGCACTACCTTTATGGTGAGAGATTCGAGGTATTCTCGGATCATAAGAGTCTGAAATATCTGTTTTCACAGAAAGACTTGAATTTGAGGCAGAGGAGGTGGATGGAGTTCATTGAGGATTACGACTTCGAGTTGCATTATCACCCGGGGAAGGCCAATGTTGTGGCCGATGCCCTTAGCAGGAAATCCATTAGTGATGTAGCTTGTGTAGCCATCCGGGAGTGGGAGATGTTGGGGGCCATTGGAGAGTTTGATTTGCTTTTGAGCGAATCCGTTGAGGCTGCGGCCTTGTTTTCTGTTGTTGCGCAGCCTACGCTTGTAACTAGAGTGTTAGAGGCACAGAGAGGTGACCTTGAGGTAGAATCCCTCCGAGAGAAGATCTCCAGTGGGAAGGTTGAGAAGGGTCTGACGGTGTATCCCGACCTGAGTGTGAGATACCGAGACCGTTTGCTTGTACCGGAGTCTTGCCGAGAGGAAGTACTCCGAGAGTTTCACCATTCGCGCCTTGCGGTACATCCGGGAGGTACTAAGATGTACCGGGATTTGGGTCGCCAGTTTTGGTGGTGGGGTATGAAGAGAGATGTGGCAGTTTTCGTGTCTAAGTGCCTTACTTGCTAGCAAGTGAAGGCCGAGCATCAGAGGCCAGCGGGTTTGTTACAACCCTTACCTATTGCCGAGTGGAAGTGGGAGCATGTCACTATGGACTTCGTTGTAGGTCTTCCGAGGACTCAGCGGAGTAGTGATGCTATTTGGGTGGTTGTAGACCGGTTGACTAAGTCGGCGCACTTCATTCCTATGCGCGTGAGAGATTCAGTAGATCATCTTACCGACTTGTATATTCGGGACATAGTGAGGTTGCACGGGGTCCCAGTGACGATCGTCTCAGATAGAGATCCTCGTTTTACTGCTAGGTTGTGGCAGAGTTTGCAGAGTGCCTTGGGTACTAAGTTGACCTTTAGTACAGCTTATCATCCTCAGGCTGACGGGCAGTCCGACCGTACTATTCAGATCCTCGAGGATATGCTTCGGGGTTGTGTCCTTGATTTCAGTGGGACGTGGGAGAGGCACTTACCATTGATAAAGTTCGCCTACAACAACAGTTTTCAGTCTAGTATCGGTATGGCACCGTTTGAGGCCTTGTATGGCCGACCCTGTAGGTCTCCAGTTTGTTGGGCCGAGGTGGGTGATACACCTTTGTTGGGTCCGGAGTTGGTTAAGGAGACGACGGAGAAAGTTGAGCTTATCCGTAGGAGGCTTGTTACAGCCCAGAGTCGTCAGAAATCTTAGCTGACCGTAGGAGAAGACCATTGGAGTTTGAGATGGGTGATCATGTGTTTCTGAAGATATCACCTAGACGGGGTTTGATGAGGTTTGGGAAGAGTGGGAAGTTATCCCCTCGGTTTATTGGTCCTTTTGAGATCCTTGAGAGGGTTGGCGAGGTTGCTTATCGTTTAGCTTTGCCGCCACAGTTATCCGGGGTTCATGACGTGTTTCATGTGAGTATGCTTCGGAAGTATGAGCCGGATCCGTCACATGTGTTGGATTGAACCGACTTAGAGGTAGATGAGGATGCCTCGTATGAGGAGAGACCGGTTCGGGTCTTGGATAGGCGGGATCAAGTCCTGCGTGGCAAGACCATCCCTTTGGTTAAGGTTTTGTGGAAACATCACGGAGTGGAGGAGGCCACTTCGGAACGTGAGTTGGGAGTCCGCGAGAAATATCCGGACTTGTTTGTTGATGTGTAATCAAGTGTTGCAATTGTGTAATTGTAATGAACCTTAAGAGCATTAAAAATGTCTTAAATTGAAAAAAAACATGGTGCATGTTTTGGTTAATGTAAATGTTGTGGAACTTGCCTTGTTATGGGAGTTAATTATAATATTGCATGTGTTGGCTATATTATAGAAATGGAATTGTATCATGATTATTGCTTATGATATGAATTGTGAACCATGTGTGTTGGAAATGGTTGAAATGAAAAGAGAATGCATGTCGAAATGTATATGTTGTAGAATGTCTCTTGATAAGAGATGGAATGACCGGGAATAGGTCGAATTGTGGAATGTGTGGTATAACATTGTTAAAAGAGAGGAAAACTTGCTTTTCAAAAAAAAAAACTTGTTCTAAATTTCGGGGACGAAATTCTTTAAGGGGGGGAGGTTATAGCGGTCCCGGGTTTACCCCTGTTGTATAGCGATCCGGACATGTGTCCGTGGATGTTGATAGTTGAGTATTGTCTTGTTTACATCCTTTCTTGCTTTGTATTTGAGTTATAGGATGTGTTGGGCAGGTTTGTTACAGGTTGGTTGAGCTTAGGAACCAAGTCTAGTTGCCCAGGTTTTGGCTGGTCCGCTCGAGCGGAGATGTTTACGCTCGAGCGGAGAGGTTGTTGTTGCTTGTACGCTCGAGCGGGGATTTTGGCGCTCGAGCGGAGAATGCACCCATCCAGTATTTCGTGCACCTGCAAAACTTCTGCAAGTGTGGTTCCTACGCTCGAGCGGGTTTGGTGCGCTCGAACTGGTTGCGCTCGAGCGGGGATGTTGCGCTCGAGCGGACAGTGTGTTTTTGGTGAGAGTTCTGGGAGGGGGAGACCTGCGCTCGAGCGGGCTGGTATCTACGCTCGAGCGGACGAACTTTGTGTCTGTGTCTTGGCGCTCGAGCGGACAATGTTGCGCTCGAGCGGACCATGTTTTTGTGTCTTTACGCTCGAGCGGAGTGTCTTACGCTCGAGCGGACCTGTCGTATAATTGAGTGGGACTGGACATTTTTAAATCACTTTTTGACTTATCTTCTCTCTCTTACTTTACCCAAAACGCCATTTTCAGAGCTTCTCACTCAAAAACCTTAACTTCTCTCTAAGTATTGATCTAGCTAGGGTGTTTTGCTCACCTTTGGTCTTCACAAAAAGGGTGTAGATCGTCGAGGGCATCCTTTTGATCCGAATAGTTTGGTGTTTGGAGCATTTTGGTTTTGGGTCCTTCTCCTTTGGAACTCATTCTTTGAGGTAGGGATATCCTACTCCTCTTTATGAGTTTTGTCTTAAATTTCAGCAGTTTGATATGTTGGAAGTTGTTGTGTAATTTTGGGAAACTTTGGGCCATTGTGTAATTTTACAAAAGTTGGGGGTTTTCATCTAAGATAAACCTAGAAGCATGTTTGGTATAGAAACATGGAATTAATGTTGAAACATTAAGGAAATTGGAACCTAAGGGTTGTGATGTTAATTATGGAGAATGCCCTAATTACATTGATTAATTAATTTGGATAATTAATTGTATTGATTTGTGATGTATATAATTGTTGTTTATATGCATTGTGTTGTGTTGGAGGAGATAGGGGATGTACTCCACGGTTTAGGGGAAGATAGGGGATGAACCTCTAAACCGGGTGTTGTTGGGAGGAGATAGGGGATGAACTCCGTAGATAGAGCTTGTATGCTTATCTGGAAGTGTATTGACAGAGCGTATATGCTTGTCTTTGGAAGTATTGATATAACTGTTATGTTTATCTTTGATGAAGTGAAAAGTGTTGGCATGAGTGTTTGTCTCATGTGTGATGTTTGACCAGGTTCTGAGCCAAGGTTATGAAATGGCAAGTAAAAGGAAAAGAAATGGAAATGAAAGGAAATATAGACTTAAGTGTCTTGGAATTGTGTTATGTTATGAATGAATGTAAAAGTGTTGACCATCTATCAACTGTTAATCTTTTAGTCATTGTTCATAATTGGTTTAGTATATTTCTACTGGGCTGTGGCTCACCCTATATGGGAACATCATTTTCAGGTACAGGAAGCATGCCACCTCCAAGGACTTAGCTTGGGAGGCTAGTGGCGGACAGACTTTTTGGTTGTCTCTCCTTTTGTTGTATTGCATGTAAATTCAAGCCAAGGGCTTTATGTGTAAATGAGTTAGCACTCTACTTTTGTGTAACCAAGTGTTAACTTGGAAAGCTGTAAGCCCTTAGGGCATTTGCTTTTGTTGTTAACATGTGATACTTTTTGTAATAAAACTCTGGTGAATGGAAGGATGTGGACCTTTTATATATCATAGCATGTCTATATTGTTGGGATTAATGTTATTATTTTGAGGGCGTTACATGAATGGATGATGCAGAGAGTTGCAGAGACATTCAATAATTTAAGCCATTGTTTTTGGGTTGTGGTTATTTTTTTTTTTTGGGTGATGTAGAAATTTCTCTGGTTTGGAAGAATTTCTCTAGGTTGAATCCAGAGAAATTCTCTGGTGAAATTTTTTTATGATGTATCCAGAGAAATTTAGAATTTTTTTTCTGTGATTTGTCCAGAGAAATTTTTTGGATCGAATTTTCTCTAGATTGATGTTGGGAGACCTTAGACATTATGAAAATATTGAATGTCTTTAATGTTATAAAATCTTAATAGTAGAGACTTTAATTTTTTTTTCTATTTTTATCAAATATCTTATATAAATGTGAAAACTATATGAAATCACATGGTACGACTCTCACAACAATATAAAATATTTGATAAAAATATTAATAAAAGATTTGGAGGGCTTAGAATTTTTCTTTTCAAAAAGAGCATTACCCGTCAAAAGAATTATCCATAAATATGTAACACGGACTGTTGGAGGTGGGGGAATAGAGAGGGAGAGACAGTGAGAGGGAGGGAGGGGGTAATACAGATACAGTAGAAGAAGTGGTAGGATATTGTTTGTGGAAGAAAGAGGGAGGGAGGGAGGGAGGGGTTTTTGTGGGGTGGGGGGAATTAAGAAATGAAGAAGTTGAGATGGGCAATGGACGGTGGGTTTTGGGAATTGGATGTGTCGACGCCCGTAACCCTGGAGGGAGTGGGTAGGGCGGTGCCAGGGCAGGCTCTGCCGTTGGGTATGTGCAGTAGAGGGTCCAGGCTGTCCAGACCTAAGCAGATTCACTTCTTCCAGCGCTTCATGTCCATCCCCTTTCTCCCCTCCTTCTCCCCTCCTCACTCCTTGTCTCTCCAACGCGTTCTGACTTTCCCGCTTCCTCCTCCTGCTGCTGAATACTGGTAATACCACTACCACTTACTATTGCAATAATTAATCATGCCGATCCCCCATTACTTTTTTTCTTTTAGTTTGATATTCACTCACTCACTCACTGATATCTATCTATCTATCTATCTTCTTACACGTCCTTCAGGTTTGCAACTTTGCTCGGTCAGTTCAATTTACACAAGTTCCTATCCTCTGTCAAAGAGAATGGATTGATGCAACCCTCCGAATCTTCATGGCTGAAAAGCCTTGGAAGACACCTTTGCAACAAATCCTTGTATGCCCTCAATTTCTGTTCAGAGCTCTTGATAACTCCTGATGATACTCTGCTCCTTGGCATAGAAGCCTATGGTGATAACAAGACAACTCGAAAGAAAGCACTACTTCATCACAAGGCAAGGGTCTTTGACCTACCTGGCCTCTTTGATTATAATATATATATATATAAATATGGTGCTTCAAATGTTATGCTGATGATGAGACTTTTGTATTTCGTTTGCTTATTTATTTATTTATAGATTTTATTCATGTTTTTATTTATTGCTTAGCATTACTAACTGAATTTTATTTGGATTTGAATTGGTTCCTCACTTCCTTATATGGGGTGGGGGAAGAAAAACAAAAAGATGAAATTTTGTTGTTGATCCAGCTGTGCTTCTGTAGTCTCTTCTTTTCTTTTATTTCATTTTCTATTGTTTTTCCAAGTCTAATTTGTTGGCACTTGTTATTATCTGACATTGTCGTGCCAATGCATTTTTTTTCTTCTATTCTGGTACCTATCAAATATCGCTAAGCAGCTTTTACTTGTTCTCATGAAAATTTCAATGGTTTACACGTTAAATGTTTTTGTTTTGCGATGTATACTTTCTTTGCATGATGCTTTTTATTGGAAATGTATTCTTCTACTTTGCTTGATGAGTGTTGGATATGAATGCCTCTGCAGTTTTTGCATCACAATCTAACGGCGGAGGCATCGTGGCCACAACTTTTTGTTGATGATCTTGGTAGTTACTGGGATGTACCATTCTCAATGGCGATTGATCTGGCTTCTGTTGCTTCTGACTCTGGTGCAAGTTATCATTTTTGCATCAATCATAATGCGGGACAACCTAAGCAGCATGAAGATCAACTCACCAGCGGAGTGCCGATGACTCTTCTTCCTGGTTTGTTAATCAAAAATGCATTTTCATTTAAAAAAAATGTTGATATTTGGAGAAGCAAAGCTCCCAAGTTGAAAATGGTGCAACCGTTTGACATATTCTTGTCAAATCCTCACATCTCAGCATCAGGGATACTTGGTAAGATACTACCTGTTTACTTCCTAATTGCCTTCATTTGCTAATTGAGATTTTCTTATATGTCTAGCTTCTTGTTCGTTGATCTAGTTGAAGGAAATGACACTATTTCAAGGAAGTCAACATTTTCTTTGTGCTGTATCTATATCATGCATCTGACTTCGAGGTCAGGCAGCTGAAGCTCTCATTTTATTGATGTCTTGCTAAGTTCATTTTTCCCCATGCCAATGATCATTGGAAGGATTTATTTATTTTTCCCACTACCTCTCATTGTTGTAAAACCAAGGTGTTGATCTGATGGTTGAGCTCATTAGATCCCTATGCTGGGAAGACCAGTTATCTTAACCACTTATGGAACTTGCATCAGGAAATACTGAGTTGTATAGAGGGTGGACATTGGCTTATCCTGTCATGCTATCTACAATGCTTTTCTTCTATACTTTGGTCCTGATGGTTTTTGCCTTGGCGATTTTTCAGGATATTGTCAAAAAATGGATTTGGTTAGGGTCTTTGAAGAGTTCTTTGAGAATGGTGTGGTGAATGCTTGGACCAATGCTTCTTTTATTTGCTTTATTCCTACAAAAGGTAGTTCAAGAAAATTAGTGACTTTAGGCCTATTAGCTTGATTTCATCATTGTATAATATTTTGGGGAAAGTCTTATCAAAAAGGTTAAGAGTTGTTTTGGGAGACACTATTCCCATAGTTCAAGGGGCATTTGCGGAGGGCCATCAGATCTTGGATGTTGTGTTGGTTGCTAATGAGGTGGTTGAAGATTATAGATGGTCCAATAAGCAGGATGTAATTTAAAGTGGACTTTGAGAAAGCTTATAATCATGTTGATTGGGGTTTTTTGGGATTACGTGCTTAGAAAAGGATTTGCTGTGAAATGGAGAAAGGTGGATTCGCAGGTTTTTGTATTCTTGTAACATGTTGATCATTGTAAATGGTAAGGCAGGAAAGAGTTTTAGGGCTTTAGGAGTCTCAGGCAAGGTGATCCTATGTCCTCCCCTTTTCTCTCTATTTTGGTGGTGGATGTGTTTGGGACGAATGGTTGATAGGGCCTTGGAGGTTGGTCTTGATGATGGATTCGTTGTAGAGAGGGATTGAGTTTCTATCTCATGTGCACTTTGTAGGAGGATAGGTTATAGAGGTTGTCGAGTCTATTGGAATGTCTTGTTGATCATCTTCCTTTCAAGTTTATAGGGGGTAATCCCATAGAGGAGTCATTTTGGGCCCGATGTTACAAAAAAATTTTAGGAAATTTGAGGTTTAGAAGAGAGCATCGTTTTCTAGAAGGAGGTATACCCTAGTGCAATCAATGTTGAGCAGTATTCCAATCTATTTTTTGTCATTGTTTAAGATTCCAGTTGGTTTGCAAATAAAATCAAAAAAATGATGATGGATTTTTTGTGAGAGGGAAAAGATGAAGGGAGAAGGGATCATTTGGTGAATTGTGAAACTCTCTCTCTCTAAATAAAAGGAGGTTTTGCCATCGATAATATTGTGGGAAGAAATATTGCTCTGCTTGGAAAGTAGTTATGGAGATTTTCCCATGAGTGTAACACTCTCTGGCATTTGGTGTAATGTGTGGGAGGAGGAATGAGGAATCAATGGATAATTTGTTTTTGCGTTGTCCATTGGCCTTGTATTTATGGCATTGGTTATTCCAACTAACAGATGTGTTGGGTGGCTCTAGCTTCTTGCTCCCAATTACTTTTAATCAACTTTAGAGCTTTCGGTACCAATAAGAAAGGCAAAGCTTGTTCATAGGAATTGTGGACCCACTTAAATCGACCCGATCCTAGAAGATACGGACTGTTTCGAACTACTGAATGGTTGACTGTGGTTTCCTCGACTCTGATTTTATATTTACCTTTAAATCGTCCAGGTGGCGATTGATTGCCTTTGGGATTATCTTTCATGCTTATCTTATCTCTTATGTAGTTAATTATTGACAGCCTGTATTCCAAATTTCAAAATCTTTTGAGCATCTCTCTCTCTCTCTCTTTCTCTCTCTCTCTCTCACACACACACACACACACACACACACACACACACATATTCCAACGTCCAAGAATAAACATAAACACTAGAACACACATGCATTCTCTCATCAAGTGTCTCATTTCTGTTTCTCTCACGTTCCAACTTCCAAGAACAAACCGAAACCCCATAACACAGATGCTCTCTCTCATTAGGTGTCTCGTTTCTCTCTCTAAGCCTCATAGACACATGTTGTTTAATCTCTTAGTCTCTCCCATCTTTGTGTCTCTCTCGTCTCTCCTCTTCGGTATTTCATTTTCGCCTTTTCATTGGTGGCGAATGATGTTGGTTACAAACTGTGGAGATGTCAATGAGTGATGGCAGCGGCATAAATGAGCAATGGCGGTGGCGATCAACAATGGCAATGGCAATGCCAGTGGCATGATGAGTTTCCACTTTTTTCCATTTTTTCCCCTTTTTTTCCCTCCATCTTTTTATTTCATAAATTTGTTTGAGATTTATTATTTTGATTTTGACCTTTCAATCCCATTGTCTCCATTTTTTCCCTCGCCCTCTTTCTTTAACAGATCTTTGAAATTGACCATACTAACTGCCAAATTGAGTATGTTTGGTTGGTCGATTTTGAACAATAAATCGATTGAGAACGGTTGAGTGATTTCCTAACCTGATGGTGTTAGTCCAACTGGCAGGCCAAGGGTAAACTCGAGTCGAACCTATCTATGAACACCTCTAACGCTAGGGTCTTTTGAGGACAAAGTCAAGAACATTAATTCGCTTTGAGATAGAGTGTATTTTCCATCCTCTTTTTAGGCTTTAATTTCCTCTCTTTTAAAGGGGATTCCTTTATTTTTTATTTCTAGGGATTGGAGGACGGTGTGTCACTTGTAGTTTGTTATGTTGATTCAATTTTCCTTATTCTCCTCTTCTGTTTTCTTTAGTAGACTTCTTGTCTTCCATTTTCTTGTATTTCTCTTCTTCTTCTCTCTCTCTCTCTCTCTCTCTCTCTCTCTCTCTCTCTTTTTTGGCTTATTAATATTGTCACTTTTGTTACTTATCAAAAAAATACTTGCATTTGATTGAGGTATTTGCTTTTATGAGGAATAGTATGATACTATTTTACCTTTCTATTTGTAGTGGCTTAGAATACTTGTTACAGTTCTATGTGTGCATTGGTTTGGCACGTAGTTTTTGAGAGACCTTAGACACTTGAGTTATGGGAGATATATGATTGTTGTGTGTTAAGTTATTGTGTTTGACTATGTGTATAGATACCACTTTTATAGGCGAAGCAAGCACATTGGAGCTCATGTCACCTATGGATAGGTGGCTATAGTTCTCCTTGACTCAACAGAGTGGCGGTATTAGGTCTGTTCGTGCATTATATGATTTAGACCTCGGGAAGGTTGTATCATAGGAGCTACAGAGGTAGGGATGATATGTGTATCATGGCTCATGGCATGACGCATGCGTGAGTGTTAGGTCAATGCTCTATCTCTCTAAGACTAATCAAGGAGGAGTTGTCTTCCCTTGGGAGACAACCAAGCAACCTTGACAAACCCATGATCCTAGCTTCCAATTCACAATCCTTCAATGATCCCAAGTAGTGAATGTGTGGACCCTGCTCCTAGCCTAGGATGCCAAGTGATGACTATGATAGCAGTATGTAGTAAGTGATCCCAACCTGTGTTACATGGACTTTTCTATTTCCCCTAGAGTACCCATGTCCACCGGATATGACATAGGTAAGGGTGTGGGATATGTGTCCGACACTCGTACTCAATTTAGACATTCAGATCCTTTAATTTGTGACAATACATGAAGAAGAAGAAACTTACATTTATTAGTAAAGTAATATTTTTAGCCTCTCACATGAATTAGATATAGAAATTTTATATTTTTTCTAAATCCTATGTAATTTTTGGTATATTTCTACATAATTTACAACATCTCATTTGAGAATATTATATAATATGCAATATATATGTGCACATGACGCATCTCCGTACCCATATCCAATT
Source organism: Camellia granthamiana (assembly GCA_036172215.1). Classification (NCBI taxonomy): domain Eukaryota; kingdom Viridiplantae; phylum Streptophyta; class Magnoliopsida; order Ericales; family Theaceae; genus Camellia; species Camellia granthamiana. Next base: position 160,018,992 of record CM069907.1, on the reverse strand, counting down.
TTGTGAAGGCCTAACACTTGAATACACACCTGCACTTGATACTCGTACCCGAGTCCATGTAACATAGATCCCAACAAAGGGAGTGAGTTCATAAGGGAGATATAAGCGAACAAAGGGCTGGGCTATGATGTTGTCGAGTAGGAGTGACTGAGTGGAGGCATGCTTGGGTTCGAGCAATGCTCCTGGTCGCTCGTCAATGTACTCAATGAGAATGAGGTATGAAAGCCCATGGCTAAGCAGAGGCTCGTTCGGGCAAACTGTGGCACTGCCGAGTCAACTATGGCTAAGTGGGTGAGTTTGGTTCTAACTTCTTGTGCTGCAAGCAGTACATCGAGCTCTTCATAATTTGACTCATTCACTATAGTGCTTTGGCTTGTTAGAGAGGTGACTATGCTAGTGAGCCTAGAAGCCATACTTGGTGGCATAGTTGTTAAATCGAGATTCGTATCGTGAATCGAAATGACCTTGTACCGAATCGCGAATCGAATCGAATCGTGAATCGTAAAGATTCGGTCACTTTTTTAAAATTACTTAAAAATATATATTTACACATTTAGATGTTAAATATATCTCATAAATATGAAATATTTAGACTTAAATCAATGAAAATGTTATTTTGAGTGATAATCACGTAGTTTAATAGGTAAGAAATTAACAAAGATTCTTATGTAAGATCACTATCTTACTTTTTTTTCTTTTTAGATATTTCTTATCAACCATTCTTAATAAAGATAATAACTAAATAGACAAATTATCAATTTCCAAAATAACAATGATTAACAACGATATTGATATTTGGACAATAAGCATACGTACTTTTCTAAGTAACAGTGAGCAAATAATAAAAAAGAATTATTTAGAATATTTTATTTTAAAGCCTAAAACATTTTCAAAGGTATAACTGACCTCACATATGTAATATTCAATTATATTCAATTTAATAAAATAGCAATAGATAATTCATAGTGTAACTTTAATCTTAAACATCTTTAGAAAATATATTATGATTTTTTAAAGGGAAAAAAAAATGAGAAGAAAGGTTAAAAATATGTTGGGTCTGACTGAATCTGATTGGATTCTATTAAAAACTTCATGATCACTAAAATAACAACAAATTATGTATATATGTTGGTTATTTTGGTATTAAATGCTATTAAAAGTTGTATTATGTCATTTTTACTAAAAACATGGAGAAAAAAATAGTCGAAAATATGCCGGACACAATAATTTAAAAAATTACATGAATCATAAAAAGTGAATTGAATCGTGAATCGAATCGTGAATCGCGCGATTCACTAGAGATTTACTTCCAAAATAGATTCACCTATTGATTCGTATCGATTTTGCAAAAAAAATTGAATCGAATCGCGAATCGAATCGCGAATCGTAAGATTCTGATAAAAGATAGATTCACCCATAGATTCGTATCAATTTTGCAAAAATTGTGAATCGAATCGTGAATCGAATCGCGAATCGTAAGATTCTGATAACAGAGCTTGGTGGTGTATATGCCTTGGTTAGGCTGAGTATGGAACTCCAGTCAGTCCAATCAAGACATCGTGGTGCTTCTGTGGTCTGCCACATAGAGGTACTGGTGACGTTGCATGTGTTGTCGCGGGGTCAATTGACCCCATTGGACTTCAAGATTTCATTAACAAAAAATTTATATGTACACATTTATTTTGAAATTGAACCCAATAGTTGCAGATATTGAACCCACTAAATTATTTTCAAGAGTTATAAATAGGGAGTTTATACAATAGTACACACCACTATTTTGTTGTGTATTGTATGTAAATTGTGACCTTTTATGATTTTGATACCACTTTGTGTCATAACCAAACCATTTTTGGTTATAATCAAAAGGACAACAATCAGTGGCGTGGCCAAAAATTTATTTCAATGGTGTCATCGATATCATTATTTCATAATTTTAATTCTACAAAACTTATTATATTCACAACAATAACATCATATATATATATTGATTGAATACGGCGCATGAAAAAAAAAAAATAAAAATAAAAAATAGAGGACAAAATAAGCCTTAATGTGAGGGGAAAAAATCCATAAACACTTAAGAATCTCATGTTTAAAAAGAAGGTAAACTCTCAACTAAGTTCTACTTTAAAAGATTAAAAAAAAGAAGAAATGATATATAAACAGAAGTTTTATACAAAATGACGTTATTTCTTATTGCCCTTTTATTTTCAATCAAAACACCCACTATTGTTCTCATAATTTCAAAAATATTATTAACGTATCATTTTAGATGTGTTTTTAGCTACGCCCTTGACCACAATGGATCATAACTGAACATTCTTTGAGGCACAACCAAAGACTTCTGTAGTCCTAACCAAAATAACAACCACGATAGGTCATAACCAATACGACAATGTGTCATAGCCAAGTTGTAACCAACACCACAATGAATCATAACCAAACACCACTTGAGGCATAACCAAAAATCTCTTTTCAATCACAACCAAAATAACAACCACAAATGGTCATAACTAAGTCATAACCAATACTACAATCAGTTATAACCAACACCGTAATGAGTCGTAATCAAATATCACAAAAGTTGTAACTAAACAAATGGTACACCCCTTTTCGTGATGTGTATTATAGAATTTCCATTATAAATAAAGCAAAATAATTTGAGGGAAAATAAAACACCTTGTTGAGTGTAGTTATGGAAGTTTCTGTACTTGTAACTTTTTGAAAAAATTCATATGAATGCATTGGAGTTTTAATTTTTTTGTGATTTGAAATTTTAAATTCTTTATCAACTTATTGGAAATAAATGATACATATGTAAATTATTATTATTATTTTTTATAGAATTTGTTTTGCTTAAATTTTTCATTTGACCCCAGTAGAAAAAATTTCTAGAGTCGCTACTGCGTAGAGGTGATAGTGGAGATGACGTGATGCCTGTGGGACTTGTCACGTACTGGGCATGATATAAATGCCCACAACAATCAATTGCTTATAGTCATTTTATTTTGTCTTTGAGCATCATGGAAGTCATCATAGTCTGCTAAATTGACATACATTTCCCTTTTACCTGATATTTTGATCCCTTATTGTTTGAATGATTATCTTTACAGGTGCTGTTCTAACGGCATGTATTGGAGATAATTTAGTCAGATCACAAGGAGGAGAAGATTCACTGCCTTTTAAGGGCCTAACTCTTCGTGCTCCAGTAGTAAATTCTACTATTTTGGCTGATATGTTTGCATCCATTTCACTTTCTGTGCAGCATGGAAACTTCCAAAGGTTATTCTTAGATCTTACTCGATTTTACGCCCGCATGGATTTTCCTTCTGGCTCAAAATTTATTTCAGGCGCCACTCATCTGGCTCAAGATCTTTACAATTCTTGTCAGCCAAGTGTGGAAGCAATTCAGGCAATTTGTCCTAAAGCCACCCTTTCACTTCAGCAGCAGGTACCTACTTTTTCTGCCAACCTCCCATGTTTTATGCTATAATATTGTAAATAAAATTGACACCGAGAAGTGAGTGGAAAAGGCAATAGTATCGATTGGATATCTCGCTCTATTTTGTTCCTTCTCTGTATCAAACTTAAATTGCGGTTTCAAATATGCTTCTGAATGTTTCTGGTTGTTAATTTAATTAATTTAAGACATAATTCTGTACTTTGGAGGTGTTGAATTTGAACCTTGATATTGTGGTGACAGGTTCCCAAACAGGGTTTTGGCTTTGAATCAAACAGAAGGCATTCATTCTGAGTTAACACTGTATTTTTATTTTTCTAAGTAGTTGCTAAGGTTTCAGTACTGAACTGACCTCCTTTGCGCTTTGTTTTTTTGATTGCTAAGAAAAATTTAAGTCTCCCTTTCTGCGCCTTGTCTGAAATTGTGATGAAATTGTGTTATAATTTTAACCATTTAAGAAATTGTCTGATATCAGAGCTCATGAATCTCAAATTGATTCTGTGGTAGTATTTGATTGGGAATACTTCAAATTATTGTTTGCATCATGTTCAGTATGAAATAATATCAATTTGGGGATCAGTTATGACATCTTACATATACTTAAATGCAGATTGCTGGGCCTTTCAGTTTCCGAGTTGATTCAGGAGTGGTACTCGATTGCAAGAACAGTGGCTGGTATGTAAGTGTGAATGATCCTGTGTTTGCAATTGAATATGCATTGCAAGTTCTTGGGTCAGCAAAGGCTGTGGCTTGGTATTCCCCGAAGCAGCAAGAGTTTATGATAGAGCTTCGTTTTTTTGAGACATAAACCATGTTTCTCCAGTTTGTTATCATTTCAGTTGCTTTTCTTTTCTCCCCCTCCCTTTTAGTGTTTTTTGCTTTCAAGGAAGACACTGTCCATGCAGATGTCTCTATCCACTCTGTTCACCATCTAACAAGTCGATGCAGCGGTTAACTGGAGTGGTGGTTTTGAATTATGCAATTTCTGGTATATGCAATACAGTCCTGTCTTTTTACAGGCTTGGGTATTCATGTTTGCTACAACATTGTATTTTGTCATGTCATGTTGGAAATTACTACTCCCTCCGTCCCAAAATAATGGTCTCTTTTGGGAAATTCAACTTTTTTTGATAGTATAATTATTGCATTGTAAAAAAATTGATTTTTCAAAATTACCCTTTGATAGTACATTTTTTGAGAAATATTAATGTCATAATTGTACTTTTTATATTGTTAATGAATTTAAAAGAAGGGCAAAATGAGAAATTTATATTATTTTTGTACTTGATTTTTGAAAAGGGACTAATATTTTAAGACAATGAAAAATAGAATAAGGGACTAATATTTTGGGACGGAGGCAGCACTAATTTTCTGTGCAATGTGTGTTGAATGAAAAAGAAATGGCAAAGGTGATATTTTTAAATTTGCCCAGCTGCTGTTTTGGCAACCAAATACTAGATACTGATACTTGTGAAAGGGTGTGTATGAGGTTTGCTTGTTTTCCTTTCATACTTGGGTGGGTGGTATCTTTAATCAGATAGTCATAGCTGTTATCTTGACTGATGGTCTGATAAATGTTTGTTTCCTCCTGCACTAATCAGACTAGACAGTGGTTCCTTACAAGCAGAACAACAGCCATTTTATCACTTCCGAAGTTCCAAGTAGTTCATATATTGCACCATGCCACCACGAGTTCACACCCATATGAAACTTTTCAACATTAAAAAACTTCATCTAATTGTTTAAGCTGCAGAGTAGAGCAAAGGTACCTCTCAGCTAGGATGTCTCAAACATTTTAATATTAAGAGAAATAAATCCCTTTATTGCAGATCACATTTGACACACGATGCCACATAAACGGCAAGTTCTCGGAGAATTTTAAACACAATTCTTGCATTTTGATTTTTTCCTTCGGACTTTTCAATTTTACAAATGAATTTCCTTTAAAAAATGGAAGCTTGCATTTCCTTATGCTATGATGCCTACCGAAACTAGTTGCGGGGCAAGCTGTTGGAAGCTGCAGATGTTCTTCATTATAATTGACACTTACAAGACACAGACCATGAGGTGGAGCAGATAAAGCATACTTTGCAAGCTCCTTGCGATCTCGAGTTGCCAAAATCCTGGGGACAATATCTGGTGGAATTGCTTCCCTCCCTATTTGCAGCAATAAAGCAACCTGTAAAAAAGTAGATTATTAAAAGGATGTTTAAAATTTTCACATATCATGTTCCACATGCCCCCACTATCGCTAGCTCCCAGAATGTCAATAAGAAATATAACTTCAAGATCATGACAACTATAATCAACTTAACAAGACCAAGAATAAACCATAGTACAGCAGTAATGAAGCAGATAAATGAGATGATAGAATCTTTGAATCAATAGTTGTTGTGAATGCATACCATGTTTCGCACTTGTCTATATAAGAAACCAGAGCCCTCAGCTTCAAGCTGCAAAAGAGGTCCCTAAAAAACAACACAATCAACCATCAAATTCAAAACTATCACTAGTAGAAACACACAAAAAAAAAACAAAATGGCAAAAAATAGGGGAGGATGTGTAATCTATGGTGGAACTGCTAATCCATTCATACAGGAGGGCTAATGGGATGAAACCCAGAAATCCTACAACCCTTTTAACTTGAGGTACATTGCCATTGGGCTTCACAATTACCATCTCAGTTACGTCACAGCGGAAAATATTCTTCACAGGATTTGGTGATTGATCATTGCGTGATGCATTTACAAAAGCGGAGAAGTCCTGCTTCCCAAGGAAATGCTTTGCAGCTTCCCTCATGACATTGGTATTGAGTTTATAAATACTATGGTAAGCATACTGACGCTGAAATGGATCCATGATGGTATCGTTATATATCTTGTATTGATAAACCTTGCTCTTTGCTGAAAAGCGAGCATGAAATTCAGGCACTGCAGCACTAATTTCTCAAATTCTGATATCTGAAGGAAGAAGACCATTTAGGGCTGCATGAATGCTTTCCAATCTGTCATAGTTGAAAGGCGTAACAAAGTGTGCCACCTGAAAGCTAAACACAATTTAAATTCACATCCTATGTGTTGGTTAATGCTTGTAGAACCCCCACATAAAAAGCATAATGAAGAAAGAGTCAGACCTGACCCCAAGCATGGACTCCAGTATCCGTCCTACTTGTACCAACTAAATGGAGATCCCTTCGTTCTTGTTTTGTTATTTGGGTTAAAGCTTTCTCCACAATGCATTGTATGGTTGGTGGAGACTGCTGCTGATACTGCCAACCTGAACAACATACATAACGTTCAAGATAACACCAAGTGAAATCATAGAATTTTGAAACAAGAGTTATTTCAGGAATCATAAGCATTTTTGTAAGCCTGACGAAAAAAAAAAAAAAAAAACAGAATTGAAGAAGCCAAACCTATGTGCCAGATGTAGTGTTATCTTACTAGCGGGAAGAAGAAAAATAATTCACGTGATTCACGTTGCCACTGCCACACACAAGGTCTGTAAGAGAATGAGAGTGCTATATCCTATATTTTAATTGAGAATTAAAGAAGAATTACTGAAAAGCAGAAGCCTAACGAACACTAGCCTAGCAATCAGAATGAAGCCCCGACCTGGATCATGAAAAAAAAACCCTCAAACCCAGAAAAATACTATCGCAAACAAACCAAGGCATTCCCAAGTAGAGGCCGCCCTCACAAGAATTTGCATACAAAAAACTGTAATCTCAGCAGCCACAACCTTGGAGATCCGAGAATAAATGAAGACAACAGATGCTTCTTCAAGGAGTAGTGATGTAGAACGCCTATTAAGAAATCCGTACAACGATTCAATTGATTCCAAAGACCAAAAAATATGGAGAATGGTTCCCAAAGAAAAGAAGCAAGATTCAAGAAGAAAAGAATATTTAAGAGAAGAAGACAGAAAGACAGCCACAGCCTAAAACACTCTCAACATCATTAATTCAAAGCATTCCCATCAAAAAAGAAAAAAAAAAAAAGGCTAATCTAAAACTATATTACATGAAATTCCTATAAATAGGCAACATAGAAAACCTTAACTAAGGTCACAAAAAAAATAAAACTCTAAATTAAATTAAACCTCAAAATCTGCTTAATTTGTCCGTCCTTTATCCAACGCCATTCCGTTCCCCATCAAGTAGGGCAGAATAGGCTTTGAAGTGATGGAAAAAGAAGAAGTAAAATTCCATTTTGTCGAAGTAACTCAGCCTCAAAATGAAATGAAGGGTTCACCAATACACGCACAGTAACAGACGTAGAAAATAGTGGCAAAATTCAGTAAAGAAACTCAGCATAAGAAAATTTTGCCACTATTTTCTTTATGCTGTGTTTGGTTCACCAATAACTGTGTTTGGTTAGGGGATTTAGAGAGGAATTTGGAAAGAAAAAAATAAAAGATGTGTGAAATTAAGTGAAATATAAGTAGGGAAATTTGGCTATAAACCCCCTTTACCTTCCTTTCATTGTTAAAAGGACTAAGAAAAAAATTATATTTTCTAAACCCCCTCATAATTATAAAATCTTACATAAAGGACAAAATTTATTATTTAAATATTTTATATGACTATTATACCCTCAATTAAACTAAAAAGCAAAATTCTCAATACCAACGACTCTATCTTCGTTGTGAGTGTATACAAATAATCAACTCTGAGAAATGAAAAGGAAAGAAGAGAGAAGAGAGAGAAACCTGAGAGAGGAGAAGAGAACGGAATAAGTCGGCGAGGAAGAAGAAGGAGCACAAGAGGAAGACAATAGTTAACCCTACCTTAGATCTGAATCTCCTCCACAAACAACTACTACTTCCTCCTAATGATCCTGCTTTACCTTTGCTTTTCATTTGCTCGATTAAATTCAATTCTAATAATTTCTCTCTCTCTCTCTCTCTCTCTCAAATTCGATAGTTTTTTCTTCGAGAATCTTTGTTGTTGATGTAGAGAATGAGAGTGAGAGAGCTCAAATTCGATAGTGTTTTTCTTCGGAATCTTTGTTGTTGATGAAGAGAATGAGAGAGAGAGAGCTCAAATTCGATAGTGTTTTTCTTCGAGAATCTTTGTTGTTCAAATATATATATATATATCTATATATTCTGATCTCTAATCTATATATATATATATATATCTATATATGTGTGTTTTGAGTCTTTAAGATCGGAGATTTGAATGATTGCACAGATTTTTCAGAGTAAATATCAAATTTCATTTGATAGAACCAGAGTAAAATTTTACTCTGGTTCTATTGCTCTGTTTTTTTCATTTGACAAAACCAGAGTAAAATTTTACTTTCATACAGAGTAAAATTTTACTTTTAGTTTCACAGTATAAAATTTTACTCTCATTCAGAGTAAAATTTTACTTTTATACAGAGTAAAATTTTACTTTAGTTTCAGAGTGTAAAATTTTACTTTCATACAGAGTAAAATTTTACTTTCATACAGAGTAAAATTTTACTTTAGTTTCAGAGTGTAAAATTTTACTTTCATGCAGAGTAAAATTTTACTTTCATACAGAGTAAAATTTTACTTTCAGACAGAGTAAAATTTTACTCTGACATACGTAGAGAAGATGGCTTAATAGAAGAGCTGATAGATATGAGGGTAATATAGTAAAAGAAACAAGTTTTAAAATATCAGGGGGTTTTGAAAGTACTTATATAATTCTTGTCCTTATGACCAAATCCCCCATATAAGTATATTTTATTCACATTTCACTTACTATTTCCATTTCACTTTTCAAATTCCCTCTCAAATCCTCTAACCAAACGCAGCATAAAAAAAACATAGCATAAGAAAATAATGGGAAAACGTAGAACAAAGCAATACAGAGAAATGGGGTTCTGCAGGCAGGGTATAATTAAAACAATGGTATTTGCATAAAATAGGGAAGAACAGATGATGCACAGGATCAGGAGCAAAATCCCCATCACAAAGAATGGACCATTTCATTAACATGAATTATATATGTATGTAATGTAATGTATGGTGCTAATTAATTCAGACAAGATTTAAGTAAGGAAAGAACCTGAAAATCGAGAACCCTCATAGGATATAAGCATGCGCCACTTATAAGCTGGCGGTACAGGTACAGTGAGCTGCTGCTTCCCCCCTATTATTATTAACTGCTTAGGATCCTCCCCCCCTGAATTCTGCCCCCAAAACATACGCACTTAAAAATATGCTCAAATTTGGTACATAAATAGAGACACAAATATTATGGGGAAATGTATTAACAGAGACATTATGAACAGTTCCTCAGATTGACAAGAGAGGGAAGTCCCACAACCGCAGCAATAACCCATTCTCTCTCTCTCTCTCTCTCTCTCTCTCTCCAAACGAATCCACCAGGGGGCGTTACGTATATATATATTGGATAGATAGATAGAAAGAGAGAGAGAAGAGATGACTCTACACACTATTAGTACACCTATATATATATATTCAAGATCAGAGTCCGACTGGCTGGGCTTGTTCGGTGGCTCCTCTTCTCTCCAAATCCCCCTCTCCCTAGTCTTCTTTCTTTCGCATGATAAAGCAAAAATAATGAGCGTTAAAAGGGGGTGTTTATCCCTAGAATTTTCCTAAGATCAAGTTTGTTTTGCGGCTTCAGTGGTTGGGTTCAACTATTATAGTTATGGATCTCTCTTACTCAAAGCATGTTTGGTAATGAAACGAGAATGTGGAGGGAGAGTTTAAGCGGCTTAGTAACCTTCGCACTAATACTATGTTTGGTTGAAAGATTTGAGGAGGAATTTGAAAAGGGAAATGGAAAAGATAGGTAAAATGTAAATAAATTATGCCTACATTTCACATAGTTTCACACACCTTTTTCCTTTCCCTTTCCAAATCCCTCTCCAAATCCCTCAACCAAACACAGTATAAGGGATTAGTTTGGTTAAGTTTTGACTGGGATTAAAAACAATAGGGGGGGTTGAGTTTATTTTTTATATAAAAAAAATAATGCACCTGGTTGTTTTAATATTGTTAATATAAAAATAATTTATTTATTTATTTTATATAAAAATAATTTAACAATCTCATTATTAACAATTTCTTATACTATTATCAAAATAAATACATTTTTATTTAATTTCTTCACTAACAATTTTCACATTAACAATTTCTTCACTAACCATCCTCTCACTAACAATCTCATTCAACTTAATCCGTCAAACAAATGTAGCCAAGTGTATATGTAGACAGAGAATTTTATCTTGTATATCTTTAGGGGCCGTTTGTTTTTAGAGATAGAGATAGGTTGGGTGGAATTATTAATAAGGGGATTATCAATGAGGGACTATTAGTGAGGGGACTAAGAAAAATTGTGTTTATTTGATAATCAGTGGATTAGCAATAGTTCTAGTTTATTTTAAGAGATAGGAGTGAGATTAACCATATAAAATTTTACAAATACCCTTGTTTCATTATTATTAAATTTGGATTTATACCAATTAATAAATGCATTACATATTTTAATATAAAAAATTATATTTCATATATATATATATATTTTTTGGTACTATTTTATTTTTTTAATATAATTTTTTTTTGATATAAACATTATTATAATATTATATTTTTATATTAAATTATTTTGATATAAAGAATAGTGGAATAAAAAATGATGGAATAATTAAAAAAAATAATAGACAAAAGACCATACTAATCAAGTAGAGTAAATAAATTAGGTAGGACAATAGAGGGTAAAATAGTAAATCTCCTTCTAATCTCAAGGGATTGTTTTCTAATATCATCTCCCATGGGGACTACTAATTCCATCCGTAGAAACCTATCATAGTCCCAAGGTATTATGAATTCTCTTACCCATTTTGCAAACAAATACCCCACATCTATTTTGATCAAATCCCATCCCTTATAACCCAAAACAAACAGACTCTTAGTTATCTAATATTTTTTTAATAATGACTAATTTTCTTCTTTAGTTATAACATTATTTTAAGATTTTCGTTATGAATTTTTTGTATTTAGTTATGACTTTTATTTTATTTTTATTTTTTTTTAGTTATAACTCAGAAAGTATGAAATTATGTTATTTTTTTTTCTATAATTTTAAAGTGCATATGATACACACCCTTTAAAGGGTGTATACCATAGGCTTTCCCTATGAAAAATTCTATCATGCACACCTCATACAATATGAGTAGACAGAAATTTTTTTATCACATCATTTGTTTATGTTTATGTAGACAGGTAAAAAAAAATAATGAGTGTTAAGCTTGGGTACCCCTTGTTGGGTTAAATATATTTCTTAGCGCTCAGAGCACACGAGAACTAAGCCTTGGCCTCTGTCACATTCCAAAATTTAGACAATTAAATATTAAATTAGGATTAAATCCCAATTAATATTCCATCATCCAAATCCTAAGAGTAAAACAAAATTTAAATACTTTCGTCTCAATCTGGTTTAAGTAAATTTCAATACTCAAAAAAAAAAAAAAAAAAAAAAAATACAAGGGATAAAAAAAAATTAACAAACGCCAACCAAACCATCCATCATAAATTCATAACTATCCAATTCATCCAATATTAAAGTAGCAATAAATAGTCAAAACAATTTAAATAATGTAAAGTTAGAAAATAACCCACAATGCCAAATTATCAAAATATTAAGGTCATAAAAATAAATAAATAAACTAATATCAATCCTAAATTTCAGAAAACAAAAGAAATCCAAAAGACATGTCCTACAACCATAGTTATTTCTTGTTACCACCGTAGTCCCAACTAATCCTGTAAAGGAAGTTCGGCTGCGCTCAAACTAGGGTTGCAAATGAACCGAACTAAGCTGAGCTTTACTGAGCTCAAGCTCGGCTCGCTTACTTATCGAGCTCGTTTATTGAGCTTGAGCTCAGCTCGATAAGAAATTGGGCTCAAGCTGAGCTCGGCTCGGCTCGGCTTGTTAACATTAATGAAACTCGAGCTTGGCTAGATAATTTTTTTTAAATGTTATTTATATTATTTAATATATAAATAATGTATTTATAATATAATTTAAATAAAGATAAACAAGCCGAGCTTGACCAGTCGAGCTTATGAGAGCTCGAGCTCGGCTCGTTTACTAAACGAGCCTAATAGTCGAGCTCGAGCTCGAGCTCGGCTTGTTTACTAAATGAACCGAGTCCAACCAAGCCCTTAACGAGCCGAGCCGAGTTGAGCTTGTTCATGAATAGTTTGGTTTATTTGCAGCCCTAACTCAAACCGAACGCACCCGTGATGCCAAGAGACAAAACGTGTCACAACCCAACCCCAAGGGCTTAGGGTTGGAATCGCAACTTACTAACTTATTCTTATTCGTAGCAAATTAAGCTGCGCAGGCGGAAGTAAAAATAATTAAACAGAAATTTTGCTTCATTTTACTATTTAAGAAAAATGAAATACATTTCTAGGGCTTTCATTATTTTATTATTCAGTAACCAGCCCCGAATAGAAACAAAAGGGAGCAAAAATATATATAAAAAAAAAAAGAAAGATAAAATAGTGGTTCAACATCAGTCCATGTGCGGGTTCCATTTTGTGGGGTTATGGGTTTTCCCTACATCTCGCCACCTGAAAGGGTAACAGCTATAAGCACACAGCAGAGTGAGAAATATTATTCCAAGAGTATAGGGAATACAAAATAACCATTGATAATTAGTTAGGCTAAAATATTCACATAATTTAATTTGAAATAACAATTTATTTAAAGTGGCAAAATACAAAAATCATGTAAATAAATAATCATAACCACGGTATAAAACAGAACAGAACAGAGGTCAATGGATCCATGACAAACAGAGGACCACAAAACGGTCAAACAGAAGCCCAGAGTTATTTAAGTCCCTCAAGGCGTGGGACTCCCGTGGTGGTACTTACAAAACATAATCATTTATAAGGTTATAGTCAAATATATACTAAAATTTAAACAAACATATCCATGGGTTCCCTTTTAAATAAATAGAGTTTAGAAAATAACCCACGTAACTGAAATATTTATAAAACATAACTTTTATTAATATAACTTAATAAAATATAACTTATATAAAATAAGTTATGGTAACTCCAAACATTCGTAAAACATATAATGGTAAATCAAGGTATAATATAACTCACCTTATTATTGACCCTTAACCTTCCTCCACTATCACAACCTTATAAGCTCCTTTTTTTTGGGGTGAATCCCTTAACCTTCCTCCACTATCACAACCTTATAAGCTCCTTACGTACCTCTCTCTTTTTTTTCTTTCGTTTTTTCCTCTCTTTATTCATAACACCCTTGCCCCTTATATACTGCTAACTGAGCCTTGATGTGAATGACACGTAACTTGTCTCTATGGAGGCCATTATGATGCTAGAAGATTGAGTTCTTAATTATAGATTCAATCAGAGATTTGAATCTCTTTAGATAAGTATGGATCTCTCAATATACTTGGGCCATTTGTTTGGGCCAACATTTACTAAACATTGCTAGGCCAATACTAGCTTACAAATTTTCTTTTCCTTTTTATTTATTTATTTATTTGTTTTGGTGCTAAATTTTTCGGTGTTCCTAATGTAAATTAAATTACATCTTATCATTTATCATCGTAAAATTAATTATTTTATTTTACTTTACAGATTATTATTATTATTCTTGTTAGCAATATTATTATTTATTTACTATTTTTAACTTTAGTTTGACCCAACTAGTATTAAAATTTCATAAATGTGTTAATTTGCCCCCAAATAATAATTCCTAATTAATCATATATTTGATAACTCAATGCCAAATTAGATTTATATATTTATTTATTTAATTGTCTATCATCACATGCAACCATAATTATATATAACTCTAAATATTTATGTGGTATTTAATTAAATATTCGGGGTGTCACAAAACGAGTCAGTATAAAAGTATACTGGTATGAGTATAAGATTTGACACCTACATGTCCGCCAGACACAAACAAAAGTACATTTAACTTTTGTTACGAGACAAAACAAGTAGTTCCACTCGCACCGAGATGAAAGAATAGTTTCCCGATATATAGTGACATTTAGTTTCTTACCCATAACATAATTGAATATAAATTGAGTATATAAAAAAATAAAATTAAAAAAAATATGGTGGGAAAGCCCTGTATAAAAAGTTAGTAAATCCCACCATTTTGCAAAAAATAAAGTTATTATAATTTAATTATAAGTAAATTATTGAAAAAGTATAAAAATGCACAGCTTCATGCTTAAATCATTTGAATTGGCCAAAACTCAAAGAACAAAAGTTGTACAAAATCAAATTTCATAAAAAGTAACGTGGAAGGATTTAGTAGAAACTGAACAAGTTGAGAGAAAAACTTAATAGAAGAACTTAGACGAAATTCGACCGAAAAACCTGAAGTTGAATTTTTTCGGGAAAAGTTCAAAACATGAAAAGTGTTCAGAATAATGTTTTACTTCCGTCAGTGTGAAAGCAATGAAAATGAGCTCGTTTCGTGAGTTAAAACTGTATCTAAAGTCTGCTTTGCTAAAATGAATAAAAATTATTGTAACTAAGATCATCTTATTACAAGTTCTAATTGATCTTTTTAGTAAAAAGATAAAATACAAAAGTTGTCAAGAATTACATATACATGTCTCTGTCCAAATTTCGTAATTTATCGAGATCATTTACTAATTTTTGAGATGTACAAATCAAAACAATTCAAATTATACCAATAAGTTCATATTTAATTCTTTGTAACTTAACTCCACCATTCTAGCCTTTCACTTCCGGCCTATACATATATCCCATGTGCCTCCCATATACCTAACAGCGATCCGAAGCCAAACTTGCACGAGAATATCGTCCCGAGTTTGACCCACACTCCCTAGACGGTTAGCATATATGTACGCGCGTAAATCAAAACACTCGTCTACTACTGAGAACGAGATAACAATATATATATACACAATCTCTCATCTACTCATAAGAACAAACATAATAATGCCAAGCCTAAGGCATTCAAATAAATCTCATAATCCTCATTTTTTTTATATACTTTTTCTCACCAGCACTCAAATAAAATAACGATTCATGGAGTCATGGTGGAGTATTCAAAATTTATCTATGAGTTTCTAGTTTATTTTAATTTCATATATTTATGAGTGTGATTACATTCATAAAATAAATATATATAAAATCCTAAACCTTGCATACACAATTAACCAAAACAATTGAAATCAATCCATCATTTTCATGCAAATACAATATCAAACCAACATCAAATAAATAAATAATAACAATAAAATAAACATAAATCAAGAAAAGTGAGTTTTGCACCTACAATTATTTTTTGAAGATCAAAGAATTACTTTGAGAATTAATGAAGCCATCAAAACCAAACCCTAACCCTTTTGTTTTTTTTCTCCAACTCTCTCTCGACTTTCCCAGTTCTGCTGATCTTTTTTTTTTTTTTTTTTTTTTTTTCAATCTCTCTCTCCCGTGGTTGCTGTTGCTATAAATTCTATAGGCAACCTAGGGTTCCTATATATATATATATAAACAAAAAGGTTCTAAATTATTATTTTTTATTTTATTTTATTTTCTCTCTCCATTAGTTTAAATAAAATACAACTATTACTAGATCAAAATATACTAACTAATTTATTCCTTATTTTTTTAATAATAAATATTACCTCTAAATTAAAGACTTTCACCATAAATTTATTTTAAATTTAAAAGTAACAATAATAAATAATGACTTAAGAAAAATTAGGGCCGCTACAGCCTCGATGTAGGTGCGGTGGGGTTCCCTGTAAATACATTGTGGGTGCTAAAGGGCAATATTCCCTCACAGATATATATAGAGTAGTCTAACTGCATATCCATTTTATGAATCTAAAAAAACATGACAAGAAAGACCTAAGCGGAATCGAGTAAAATGATGACAAATTTATCCCTCATCAATTAGGAAAACAATATACAACTCCACTTTTTAGACCCACTTACTCAGTGATGTGTCAATAAGATGATTAGTTGATAATTTCTTGACACATCACAGGGTTTAGAAAGTATGTCTAACTTTTTGGTCTGGATAGCAATGCTCCATCAATTATATTGGATGTTTTTTTAAAAAAAAATTTCAATTCATGTAATACTTTAATGAGGGAATTACAGAGAAATTTTTTTTTATAAAAACATGTGGGGTGCAAGTAATTCTATGATGGGATGCAAGTGAAATGATGGGGGTGCAAGTGTGACTTGCATCCTTCCATGTTTATGTTAAAAAAAAAAAATTATGTCTCACTGGGATGTAATTCTCCCTACTTTAATCTATTTTTTTATTACAAATTCATTAGTTGTATTGATGGAAGAATGATTGGGCAAATTTTACTTGACTCCCTTATAGATAATCCCATGTGTGGTTTATGTTCTGTTATTTGAAAATAAACACATAATTCCTTGTAGTTTTGTGTATTAAAATACACCATTATACATTTTTGGATAAATTACAAATACACCCCATGAGGTTTGATTAAAATACGAATCGCCCATGCAGTTCGGAAAATTATATTTCACCCTTTGAAGTTTCTAATTTCATAACAAATCGCCCATTTTATTAATAAATTATCAAGTCAATTAATAGTTTTTAACGATGTTAGAAATATATTGCAATTAATAATTTAGGTAATTTTATTATTATATAGAAGAACAATTATGAATTTTATTTTTTAAATTAATTCTATTAAATAAAAAATTATAACAAGAGGCATTTGTAATTTTCTAAACTACAGGAAACAATTTATATTTTAAATAAATTTGAAGAGATGTATTTATTACCTTACATTTTTAATAATAAATGTGAAACACAAGAAAAAATTCAAGGTCATAGGGATACATAATTTGGTATCCTCAACCAACAATAAAATTACATACGGAGAGTGAATTCACTTTCAATGAGTAATTACTTTGCCACCTATACATGTACTATCACCATTGCAATTAACTTTCTTTCTTTTTATTTTTTCTTTTTTTTTTAAATTTTGGTGAAACACATCAGGATATAAGAGAATTATATCTTTATTTCCAAAAGTTATAGATACAAATTGCCCACGGAGTAAAATACAATGAATTTTGCCTCCATTTTGCAAACTATGACCATATTTGTTAAAAAAAAATTTAAGAAAATTACAATTCAGTGTAATATAAAAAAGAATATTAACAAAACATGCAGCCAACAACTCAAAGATGGGGCAGAATTGCAGTGTAAATTTTCTTTCTTTGTTCCACTTAATTATAGACTTAGAATGATTTAAATAAATGTATTTTTTAACTTTTTACGAAAAGATATGTAAAAAAAATAAAGAAATAATATAACCCAAATAAGTGCACTTATTTAAGGGATGCCTTTTATTTTTTGAGAAAATTTTAAATCAGTGTAAAATTTGAAAATAATTACAGATTAACGATAAATCTCATCAATATTAATAATTAAAAGTGTAAACTTATTCATTTATATGTAATAACTTTCTCACATCACCTCTGATGTGATTGGTAATTTCCCTTTTATGTTTTCTTTATTTTGGGAGGCAATGATAACGAACAATGTCCTGGCAATGCAACTGATGGCCGCTACTCGAATTCCTTCGGCATCAGGGCTTGAAGCCGATATGAGGGTTAAAGAAGCCTTGTTGGCTAGGAACATAGCCATTTGGTGACACATACATCTAGTTGTTAACCAGGAGAAGAGGGAGGAAGAGAAAGCGACACTGTCACGACCCAAACCTGCCCCTAAGGGTTTAGCATCGTAACCGGCCAATAATCCATGATTACCAAAGGCCTGCTTAATAGTCAAGACAATAATACAGAGTAAGAGGCTGGCGGAAGCCAAACAGTAAATAAGAGATGTCCAATAAGCTGTGAAAATCTGAATGGAAAAAGACTTTTATGAACAAAGCCACATCCATAACCAAAACATATATACACACGTCATATACACATATCATCCAGGTTAGGGACCAAATCCCTTCACTATAACTATACAGTCAAGTCTTAAACATTTGTTACAAAATAGAGACAAAAGGGTGAGTCTGAAACACCCCAAAACAGCCTTGGCTTGAACGGACTTGAAACCTCGAAGTGAGGCACAATGGTTGGCTTGACAAAACATAAGCTTAACTGACGCTCCTAGCTTCGGTCCGGTGCCTAGCCACCTACATACATATATAAACAGTGAGCTAAAGCCCAGTGAATAACAACTGTGTAAAGGGGTTAAGAATGAATGTCCTTTTGTTAATTAAAACAGTCATTTGTATCAGTAAATCAGTTATTCAATCAGTGGCTCATATTTTATGCCATATCAGTCATTTAGAAATCATAACAGTCATACGTGGTACGTCCGATAGCAAAATAGTACAGTAGGTCTTAATAGACCGAACAGTCGGTTGATAGCCATCAAAACAGTAAATAGTAGTAGTTCCAAACATTGGAACTGACAGAGATCTCTGTAACAGTAGCAGTAACAGTATAGTAACAGTAAGTTGCTATGGATGCCACGAGTATAGTTTACATATAGGACAAACATTCATTCGGTAAACAATGTTACTTCAGAAAGTAGTACAGTCAATCGTTCAGAAAATAATTATACTTGAACGTATCTTTACAACATTGTTACTCACATAGTATTGGGCTATAGACAGGCTAGTCAGCGTCCTCGGGTGCCAACCCTACACAGTTGTAGATCGAACACACACACTAAGTTACACACTTGGGATAATAACTTAGCCCCTTACTTGACTTGGTGTGGTTCTATAACATTATCCTCATTAAGATGCCTTAAACTTGGCCTAGGAATGCCTAGGATGGAATGAGGATGCAAATATGTATTTTAAAACACTTTTTCAAAATTTGTTGAAAACAGGGGTCTCGCTCGAGCGTGGCTTTCTCCACTCGAGCGGACATACAGACAAAGAGGATCCGCTCGAGCGTGACTTCCCTCGCTCGAGCAGACTGCAAACTCATGAAAAAGTACTGGTTGCACGTTTTTCACGCTCGATAGATGCTCGACCCAAGATCGAGCATGAGACTCAGACCTTCGCTCAAGCGCAAATTACCTCGCTCGAGCGGACTGCAAAATACAAGAACTTCTGGGCATATGCATTTCACGCTCGAGCGTGACCCTCGATGCTTGAGCGGAAGTGCATGTACTCAAAGTGTACGCTCGAGCGTGAAGTCCTCCGCTCGAGCGTGGATAAAAAATTTGGAATTTTCAGATTGATCCCCAAGCACAAAACTCAACCTCAAAAGCTTCGAATTCAATTCTTTTGGGCTAATTTTCTGGAAAACATTTAGAAACCCATATTACAACATGTTTTAAAGATCGTTTCATAAAACCAAGCCCAAAAGTGTGCCAATTGAACACAATTTAAAGTGTGAACTTGAAGAACAATGCAAGAACATAACATGCAAGAGTTTTTATGAATTCTAATGCTCCAAAGCATGATCAAATGCAGGCTTGAACTCAAAAACATGGTAAATTCATGGACTACAACCAAAACATGGACATGCATGTGGAAATTCTCATGTAAATGATCTCAAAACTCAATGATATGGACATGCATGCACACATTGCTACTCAATACAACACTTGAAGCTATAATTTGACTCTAATCTCCAACATTTCCATGAACCATGCAAGAAACAACTTAAATTCACAATTAAGAGAAAGAATCCCCTACCTTAAGTCTTGAATTCTAAGTATGGAAGTCTAATTTTGCAATTCTCCTTCAATTCCTCTAATTTCCAAGCAACTCTTGATGAAATCAAGTTTTCTTCCAACTCTCTCTATCTCTCTCACGGTTTTGGTCTTGGAGGTGGATGAGATGATGAAACAAATGCATAGATTAAGTCCCAAACAAAGTTTTAGAAAATGGCCCACTCAATGGCAAAACATGTAATTAACTAGGCTCAATTAATTTAGCATTATTTAATCTAATTTAATCATTCCAAATTGAATTTTAATTAAACCTACCACAAAATCATATAAATCCTAATTAGCATATAACACTGATCAATTTCTAATTCGATCGCCGATAAGGCTTTCAATTCGCAGTTCGAAATTAAACATGAACAGATCATTCAGTAACAAACAGATAGAAATGCATTCTAAGCAACACACTCACACAAACAATTTAGGATTTCATCCTAATCAATTACTTATCATGTTTAAACACAATTTAATGCTAATCAGAGGTGAGGGTTGTCACAGACACCCAAAGAGAAAATGAAAGATAACCCATACTCGGTGATTCTGTTGTTTGTGGTACCAACAAAAAAAAAAAAAAAAGATTCAAAATCAAATTGGGACAACTATTTTGGGGTCTCCTAGAAATGGTTGTTGGCTCCAACCCACATGGAGTACTCCAAGTCAAGGAGTAGGAGGAAAGTGAAAAAAAAAGAAAAAAAAAAAAGAAAAAAGAAAAAAAAAAAGAGACGAAGGCAGTTGGCAGCCCAATAATTTTTTCTTTTGACTTTGTTTCCTTCTCTTCTATATAAATGTGAGGTGAGGAAGAGAGGCTAAAAACAGAGAGGGAGACACAGAGTGTAAGAGAGAGCGAGAGTGCTATAGAGAGAGAGAGTGAGCTGTGAGTTTGTAAACTCCCTCTGGGAATTTCTATAGTGGATATCTCTCCCGTGAACGTAGGCTATTGCCGAACCACGTAAAATTCTTGTCTTGTTTTCTGTGTGTGATTAATTTCTGGTGTCTCATAGTCCTAACAAGTGGTATCAGAGCCTCGTCGGTCGTATTTCGGAACAAAAACAGAGTGTTTTTCGAAACTGCCCAGAAATCAAGTTGCTTGAAATCAGCTTTTGAGCATACCAAGAGCAAGGACTTGCTAAGAGGAGTCCAAAACTTTAAAGAAGACCCCCAAAAGAGAATCTACGCGCCCTCACGCGCCTTCTGAAGAAAGCGAGTGAAGACCAGTTTCAGCACGCGTCTCGACGCGCCGTTCGAACTGTCGGTGCGTCAACTCAGTAGCCAGTACGCGCCTCACTCGCACGGAAAGAAGAAGGCGAGCCGCGTGGCAGCCACGTCATCGCCACGTGTCAGACACATCATCGCCACGTGTCATCCGTTGATCGCGCCGTTGACCAAGCCGCCAAGCCGAGCCACGACAAAGCCGAGCAGATTCCTAAGCCGCGTTGACCAGCCATTGACTAAGTTGATGACGTCAGCCTGACATCAACCGAACTGGAAAAATTATCTGGTGCTTCTTAGCCGTACCATATTCTACAGATCTGAATCGTCCAAACTGTTTTGGATTAATCTGAGCCATTCTGAGTTCGTTTGACGATCCAATAGTGCTTTTCAACTATTTGAAATATTCCGGACACATCCGTACGGTCATAATTTTGAATCAGAGTTTTTGTAAAAAGAAAGAATACGATGGAGGAATCCACTTCAACTTCAGGATCCATGATCAAGTTGAATCCTTCTAATTATGCAATTTGGAAGTCGCAGATGGAAGACATCCTATATTAAAAGGACTTGTTTGACCCTATTTTTCTAAAAGGGGTTAAATTAGAAGAAGTAAAGGATGATGATTGGATAAAGATGAACCGCAAGACTATCGGTTGTATCAGACAATGGATAGACCACAGTGTGTTTCATTATGTTGCTGAGGAGACAGATGCCTATGCTCTTTGGGCAATGTTAGACAACATGTACCAGTCAAAGACTGTCCAAAACAAAGCCTTGGTGATGAGAAGGCTTGTAAATCTGAAGTTGAGGAATGGTGTGTCTGTTGCCGAGCACACCAGTGAATTCAGAAATCTGGTTAATCAGCTTGCAACCGTCAAGATGCGCTTGGACGATGAAATACAAGCCGTACTACTGCTCAGTTCTTTACCGGACAGCTGAGAGACATAGGTGGTTTCTCTCAGCACCTCTGCACCAGAAGGGAAGCTGACTATGAGCATGGTCACAGATGTCATGTACAATGAAGAGATAAGAAGGAAAGACATGGGAGGTAATCAGTCCCATGCTCTTGTCACAGAAGATAGAGGCAGAGACAGAGGTTAAGGAAGAGGCAGAGAAAGAAACAAAAGTAGAAGCAGCTGGAACAACATGAGTAAATCCAGAGACAACAAAGGTCGAGATAACTCTAGCTTCACTTGCTTTCACTGTGGCCAGGAGGGTCACATAAAAAGAAACTGCCCAAGCCAGAAAGACAACAAATGCCAAAGCAGTAAATCAAAGGGAAATGAAAACACGATAGCCACAACAACTGATGAAATACTTCTTGCAGTTGGTGAAGAGGAGGATTGCCTTCACGTGGCTGACCGCAGCTGTACAGAGTGGGTGATAGACACAGTTGCATCCTATCACGCCATTTCCATAGAGAACTCTTCAGCTTGTATAACGCTGGAGATTTTGGCACTGTTCGAATAGGAAATTCTAGCTATTTGAAGATTGTGGGTATTTGAGACATTAGCATTCAGACTAATGTCGGGCACAAGCTGGTTCTCAAAGATGTGAGGCATGTTCCAGATTTGTGCCTCAATCTTATCTCCGGAAGCGCCCTGGACCGACAGGGCTATACAAGTACATTCGAAAATGGTCGTTGGAAGCTGACAAGAGGAGCTTTGACAATCGCCAGAGGAGAGATGTCTCCAATACTGTATAAGACTCAAATGAAGATCTGTCCGGAAAGTCTTAATGCAGCAAAAGACAAGGAGTCACCGGACTTATGGCACAAAAGACTGGCTCACATGAGTGAGAAGGGATTGCATCTGTTGGCAAAGCAATTTAGGATACCCCTATCCAAAGGGAGTGCCTTGAAGCCGTGTGATCATTGCCTTTATGGCAAGCAACATTGAGTATCATTTAGTTCAACGAGTAAGAGGAAAACAGAAGTACTCAGTATGGTATACTCGGATGTTTATGGCCCAATTGAAGTGGAGTTACTCGGCAGCTACAAGTATTTTCTGACTTTCATTGATGATGCATCAAAGAAGTTATGGGTGTATTTCCTGAAGACAAATGATGAGGTATTTCAGCATTTTCAGGAGTTCCATGCAATGGTGGAAAGAGAGACCGGGAAGAAGTTGAAATGTCTTTGCACAGACAATGGAAGCGAGTACACTTCCAATGCTTTTGCAATATATTGTGCCGGCAGAGGTATCCGGCACCCCACAACACAATGGTGTGGCAGAGAGGATGAACTGCACTATTATAGAAAGAGTCAGATGCATGTTCAGAATGACAAAGTTGCCAAAGTCATTCTGGGCTGAAGCCGCCCGTACAGCTTGTTATCTCATCAACAGGTCGCCTTCAGTCCTGTTGAATTTTGCGATACCTGAGGAAGTCTGGTCCAGAAGAAATGTATCATATTCTCACTTGAGAGTTTTCAGATGTAAGGCGTTCGCACACATCTCAAAGGAAAATAGACAGAAGCTTGATGACAAGTCCACTCCATGCATATTTGTGGGCTATTCAGATGCAGTATTTGGGTACAAGTTGTGGGACCCAGTAAACAAGAAGATGTTCAAGAGCAGAGATATTGTGTTTCAGGAAGACCAGACAGTAGCAGATTTTGAGAAGTCTGCAAAATTTAGAGATGTCATCACTCCAGACTTGTTCCTATCTCCCGAGCCATCACAAAATGCTAGATGTGATGATGTGCAACAAGAAGTGCCAGAGTTGCAGCATCCTATGCCAGAAATTGAGGATCAAGAGGAAAGAAATGAAGACCCAAATGAAGAGGGTGTTGAGCAGGGGGAGTAACCCCCTCAACCAGGGGCAACTGGGCCTCAGTTGCGGAGATCTGGAAGAGCTATCGTGCCATCAACCAGATATCTCACTTCTCAGTATATTCTGATTATTGATGAAGGGAAGCCCGAGAGTTTTTCAGAAGCAAAGAGTCATACAGAGAAAGACTGTTGGATGCAAGCCATGAAGGAGGAGATGAGTTCTTTGCAGAAGAACCACACTTATGAGCTTGTTCCACTTCCAAAAGGTAGAAGAGCCTTGAAGAACAAATGGGTATACAAATTGAAGAAAGATGACAACGGTAAAATACTGCAGCATAAAGCTCGCTTGGTGGTCAAAGGTTTTGGGCAGAAGAAAGGAATTGATTTTGATGAGATCTTCTCCTCAGTTGTGAACATGACTTCCATTCGAGTAACTCTGGGATTAGCAGCTCGCTTGAATTTGGAGGTAGAACAGATAGGTGTCAAGACTGCCTTTCTCCATGGTGATTTGAAGGAAGAGATCTATATGGAGCAACCAGAAGGATTTGAAATCAAAGGGAAACAGAATCTAGTCTGTAAACTGAAGAAAAGTCTCTACGGCCTGAAGCAGGTGCCGAGACAATGGTACAAGAAGTTTGCTTCATAGCAAACCAGTGTGCATATTTCCAAAGATTTTTGGATGGAAACTTCATCATCCTACTGTTGTATGTCGATGATATGCTGATCATCGGACAGGATATTGCTATAATCAACAAGTTGAAAAAGGACTTGTCGCAGTATTTTGACATGAAGAATTTAGGCCCAGCACAGCAGATTTTGGGCGTGAAGATTGTTCGTGACAGGAAAGCTAAGAAGATATGGCTGTCACAGGAGAAATATGTTGAACAGGTGATTGAAAGGTTCAACATAAAAGATACCAAGCCAGTCAACACACTACTGGCCAACCATTTCAAGGTGACAAAGCATTCGTGCCCACAACCAGCTCTAAAAGGAAAGAAATTGAGGCAATTCCTTATTCTTCCGTAGTTAGAAGTTTGATGTATGCAATGGTGTGTACCCGGCCAAATATAGCTCACGCAGTTGGCGTTGTGAGCAGATTCCTCGTCAATCTAGGAAATGAGCATTGGGAGGCAGTCAAATGGATTCTTTGGTACTTGAAGGGAACTTCAAAGATGTGTTTATGTTTTGGGGAAGCTGAACTAATTTTGGAGGGTTTTACAGATGCCGATATGGCAGGTGATCTTGATGGTAGAAAATCTATATCAGGATTTTTATTCACCTGTGCAGGGGGAGCTGTTTCATGACAGTCCAAACTACAAAAGTGTGTTGCTTTATCTACAATAGAGACAGAGTACATTGCTACCGCAGATGCTGGAAAGGAAATGTTGTGGTTAAAGCAGTTTCTCCAAGAAGTGGGTCTGCAGCAAAAAGAGTACAAGGTACATTATGATAGTCAGAGTGCAATTGATCTGAGCAAGAATTCCATGTACCATTCACGTACAAAGCACATTGATGTCCGGTATCATTGGATACGAGAAGTTATGGAAAAGCAGCTGATGAAGCTAGTGAAGATTCACACGAACAAGAATCCTTCTGACATGATGACCAAGGTTGTCACCAGAGACAAACTGGAAGTTTGCAAGTTCTGACCGGGATGGACTTCAAGTAAGAAGTCAGTTATCCATATCGGAGTGGAGAGGGAGAATTGTTGCCTCCAGCCCACATGGAGGAGTACTCCAAGTCAAGGAGTAGGAGGAAAGTGAAAAAAAAAAAAAAAAAAAAAAAAAAAAAAAAAAAAAAAAGGGAAGAGGGCAGTTGGCAGCCCAATAATTTTTTCTTTTGACTTTGTTTCCTTCTCTTCTGTATAAATGTGAGATGAGGAAGAGAGGCTAAAAACAGAGAGGGAGACACATAGTGTATAATCTGTGTAAGAAAGAGCGAGAGTGCTACAGAGAGAGAGTGAGTTGTGAGTTTGTAAACTCCCTCTGGGAATTTTTGTAGTGGATATTTCTCCCGTGGACGTAGGCTATTGCCGAACCATGTAAAATTTTTGTCTTGTTTTCTGTGTGTGATTGATTTCTGTTGTCTCATAGTCCTAACAATGGTTTATCAGTCAAGAGTAACTACTATTCACTCTCAAATTCCTAGAGTACAAAGAGGGAAGGAGACCAATGGCTTGTATTTGGCAAAATCACCCGAAGAGGTCATAGTCGGGAAGATCAGTTGACTGCATGAATGTGTAGTGGCCCATTTTGTTCTTCGCTAACTGATTTTGTCTTCCTCTAATATGTTTGTGCTTTCTTGTCTTTCTCCAATCGCCAAATTGTTTTTTTCTTCTCCTTTTTTCATGTGGTTGTGTGATTTTGCTTATTTGTTTGTTGTCTTGCTGTCCAGTTCTTTTTTCCCCAGTGATATGTGAGCAGACTTAATCTTTTTTGACAAAAACAAAACACAACAAAACAAAATAAAAAAAACACAGACCCTTAACTTGAATATTGAGAAAAATATTTGCAAATTTATGATGCATTTCCTTGATGTTGCATAGAGCAATGACTAGTGCTGAATACCGTTTGGATGAGATCGCTCATATAATTGAATTTGTTGGGTCTCTGCCATTGTTTGAGTCACTGTGTGCTCGTTGGGTTCTATGAATGCCATAGATGTGTTAATTCTTCAAACAATATATAATAGGAATGTTATTCAGTGGAGTCTAAACTTTTGCTCTATGTGTATTTTATGAGTAAAACTTGGAAGTTTGAATTGCATCTATAAGCTTTGAGCTTGTTTATGTTAATTAAGCTGCCTCTATATAAACTATAGTCATTATGCATTCCGTTAATGACGTAGTCGCAAGTTAGTTACCAAAAAACAAATGGCGTATTCAAGGTTCCCTTTGAACTACAATGATGGATTTTATTTTATTTTATTTTTGCTTGAAATAAGAAAAACAGTAGAAGGGCACATCGTTCAGTACGGAATTTTGTATTAAAAGTTTTATTTGTGTATTGTATGCTTTTGCAGTTTATTTATTTATTTATTTTTATTTTTTTTTTTTTTTTTTAATGATTATGTATTTTCAACCCTGTATATTTCAGCAACGTTAATATTGGAAAAAGATGGAAGAAAACAAAAAAAATCATATATTGCATTAATCTTGGGAAAAATTACATGGACTAGTGTCCAGTAGGATAGGATAGCATACACAGAGTCACAACTTCCATTATAATTAAGGTGGGGACGGCGATTGGATTCCATCCTCTCATATCCCCCTTCATATAAAAAAGAAAAAATATGAGTGTTTCTATGTTAAAAATTGGAGTTGTTTAATTCTTCATGTATGTACGTACTACGTACTCATCATGGAGGACGAATAGTAGCATTATAATGTTTGGTTTGTATTCAATAAGTAGTGTGTAATTTAATGATTACTTTTTCATGCCAACGAAGAATGGTGCACCGGTTGCTGGCAGCCACTGTTGTCCTTGGATAAATGGAGCGACTGTGAATTGCATAGCCTCGTTTTTGTTTGTGATCACCTTGAAACCTTTCCAGTTGACCCTCTTGGCCGTATTGGCACCAGGGCCTCGGTTTGCATACTCAGCGTAATACAGGGTGTTGAGAGCAAAGTTCCCGGCCCAAGGCATCCATCCTGCTGGTTGGATAAAATCTCCCAATGTTGATTCCATGACGACAGTTCTCGAGTACTCCTTCCATGGCCGGCCCAAGTAGCTTGGAATTTTGAATCTTAGAGGGAAGAGCTTGTCCTCGGGGACAATCCGGCAGTTTTGGATGACTAAACCAGTGGGCTCTTTTGCACTTGTTCTTCCGTGAGCAGTCACCGTGTTTTGCTGGTTGTCCATGGGCTTCCTTACGATGATGAGAGAGTTCTGGATGATCGTAGAGGAATCGCCAAAGATGAAATCTACAGTACCAGAGATGACGCAGTTGCGATAGAATTGGCGATGTGTTTGGACGTACAATGTGTCTTGGTACCCATCCATTCTGCAGTTGTAGAAGGCAGCCATATCAGACTGGACTCGGAGAGCCACCGCCTGATGTCCTTCAGGGCCAGCTTGGTTTTGAAATCCCATTGACTTGCATACGAACCCATTTCCCATTACACCTGCGCAATTAATTAATTAAAAGATTACAATTTAGGCAGGGGGGAGAGATGAGAAAGAGAAAAAAGATGATGATGACGACGGGGACGACTCACTAAAGGAGGCAGTCCTGAAGGTTGGGTAGCCTCCAGTATTGCTTTTTTTACCAGTGACCATAGTCTTTCGGGGTCCATCTCCATACATGAAGATGTTGACTTGGTCGTTATTAACGGTAATATATTCATCATAAATCCCCGCCTTCACGTAGATAATGTATCTGCCCTTGTTGTTCTTTGGGTACGCGGCAAGAGCAGCAGCAATGGTTTTATATTGTCCACTCCCATCCTTGGCCACCACTGCATTAGGCTTCAACTGCGCATTGTTGGTTGCTAGTAGCTTTCGGTCTCCAGCTGAAACCCAATCAGGGTAACCCCCTCCTCCTTCAGCTTCAGCTTCAGCTTCGGTTTCAGATGCCTCCATAAGACGTCTAGAGCTTGCACTCGTGTTCACTGGGATATTGAATGCTGTCAAAATTTGAGAGATGGCTGAAACAATGGCCAGTGCATTGTCAGTGAGCTGTGTGGCGTTCAGAAGCCCATCCGACACTTGTTGCTTCAAATCTGGTTTTTCGATTCCATCCATGCATGTTTGCTGGTACGAAAGCACAGCGCTTAACCAGTTCTTGAGCTCAGCCTCTCTGTCGTTGACAGTGTGCAACTCGCTGTCACCCACCATTGAAAAGGAGGCTTGAAGCTCCTGGATAGCATCTTGCAACAGTTCTTGGCAATCCTCAAAAGCCATTTTGTGATAAGAATCAGGGGCTGCTTTCCCAATGTTTGAAGTGTTATCCAATGCTGCTTTCATCTCATGGATGGCGAATTGGATGGCTGCCTGCATGAAGTCTTTCGGGGTGGCGCTTTGATTGTTGGCAACTGACTGAAGGCTATTTACGCATTCTTGTTTGTAGTCAGTCGGGGAACAAATGGCGGCAACAGCCTTGGACGTTGTAGACAATACATCATCACCAGAAGAATCGGACGATGATTTCTTATCGTTGTTTATACCAGCAATAAGACCAATGAGCACCGCTACGACAAGGATACCGGATACTCCTAGGATCATAAACTTGCCCCCTTTCATCTTTCAATTCTAGTTTGATTTTGCTCTGTCCCTAGTTTGTTTCTTTGTTTCTTGTTTTTTGTTTTTTGTGTGGGGTTAATGAGTGATGATGGCCTTGGCGTAAAGGTGGTCGGTTTTGAAACTGGTAATTATATAGAACAATTCCCGACGCATTGGGGGATATAGAGAGAATCCGTTTTAGCTTCAAATCAGGCCTGAGTTCTTATAAATGTGGGTTGTTCTAAATAAGGGTAAGTCACCAGTCCTTGTTTATAGGAATGGATGGGTGATTAAGTTTTTCCGGTTGTTTTTAGTCTTTCTCTGGATGAAAATGGACTTTGTTAAGTTTAGGTGGTGGTTTGGTCATGTGGCTTGGGACAATAGTCTTCCAAGACCAAGAAAAGATTGAGAAAAAAGGACAGTTAAAAAAAAAATGACAGCTAGTACTAAATCCTCTCCAATGTTCTTCCGAAATGATCTCCAACGTAACTCATTCGTGGTGGGCTTCGTCTAATATTAGCGAATTTCTTCTTGAAAAAAATAACAGAAAAGAAAATGCGATGCTTTTTAAATCTCAAGTACATGCCATATATGCATATCATACTTCCAACTTCATTTATCGTGTTACATATATATTTATTATGTTGAGTAAGTTTGGTATGGCTTCTATGCCACCTGGTAGTTTGAGAGCAAATGTATCAACAAATGTAAAAAGAAAAAATTAAAAAAAAAGAAAAACCAATATATGTGGCACCACTCAAATAATATATTCCACATCCGGTATTTATTTTATTTTCAATCATTCAAACATGTACCTTATATATAAAAACAAAATAATAAATCTGTCCATTATATTCTCAACTATTCCACAACCTATACCCATTGTATTCTCAACCAGTTGAGATTCTCTCCTTGAAGCATCTCCTTGGCTTCCTACTGACAACGGCTGAGATTAGCCAGTCCAGATCCAACAGCTATAAAAAAAAAATAAAAAATCAAAAAATTAAAACAAATTTAATTTGGTTTTCCCGCCCAAAGCTATATACAGCTTATACAGAGCAGATATACTCACTCTCACTTAGCCCCTTTCTCCTCCACTGAACCCATCTTCACCGGCCACCCACTCCCGACGACGGCGAGAAGCTTTTGAAACACTGGCGCGAAGCTCTTGAAAAATGTTGCTGATTGTTGTTCATGTTGCGGAAAAATGTTGCTGAAATTGGGCTGGAATGTGTGTTTTGTTAATGTTGATAATGTTGATGTAACTTATGGCTTGTATTTACAATTTGGAATTGGTGTTGGAACTCATAGATTGGTGTTCATAGTTGTTATTTTGATGGGTAATTTGTATTTATAGTTTTATACTTTTATCCGAGTAGGAATATTTGAATACATTTGAAGTAGCCTTGAATCATATTTTGTGTTTGTGCTAATATGGGGATTACCCATACTTCTCAAACGTGGAAATTAGTTTCAGTTGAATTCATTAGAAATATTTTGTGTTTGTTCTTTTTCTTATATGCTTTCTAAGGAAACATCTCAATAGAAATTGTCTTCAAACAGTGCAGCAAACAATGGTTGTTTGGTGAAGGCAATACAATTATTAGCATATGGTTTATTTAATAATATTAAAGGCTTCTGAAATTTCTCTGGTTTGGAAAGAGACTCATCTGATTCACACACGCAAGCCTTAAAGCAAGAAACTTATGCAGGTTTCTTGTGTGAATGTTGTAAAGCAAGTAACAAGCAGCTTACTGTGAGAATATATTGTGTATTTTCTATTATTTTCCAAATTAGGCATGATTGTGATTGTACAAATTAGAGTCCTATTAGAGGTATGATTGTGTTAGAGTCCTATTAGAGGCATAATTGTATTCTCCCTTTTGGTTTAGGATTTAGGGCTATATAATCTAAGGTCTTATTGTAATCATTCACACATTGAATATACAAGATACAGAAAACTGTTTAGAAATTTTACATGGTATCAGAGCCATGTTCGAAACCCTAAGTCTGGCCGGCATCCACGCCTGTTGTTCGAAGTTGTCGCCTGTTGTTTGAAGTCATCTCTGTTCTCTGGTCTTCTTCACAGTCGCGACTTAGGGTTCGTGGGTCTCTCTGGTTCGTGAGTCGCGATCATCTTCAGTCATCATCAGCAACTCGCGATCAGCTTCAGCCCCCTGCTTCGTCGCGACTCAATTCTGGTACTTTTGGCTCGTGAACTCAGTCTCTCTGGTTCGCAAACGTCATCGCTGTGCTTCTGATTCAGGTCGCGATCGTCTTCCACCATTGTCCACAGCCATCGCGACTCACCTCGCGATCGTTTTCAGCCATCGTGACTTCGTCCTGTCTTTTGAAGCTTCTCTAGTTCGCAATCAGTCCTAGTATTGGTACATATAACTGATTTGTTGGTATTTACACTTTGACCCTAAAATTTCATTAACTATTACACTTGGACTGGTTCTCTTATGTGTGTTCTAAGTACTGAGATAGTGGTATATTTCTCATTATTATAATTTGACCTCAAAATTCTATAAATTTGGTTCACTTTGATGTCAGATACCCATAAGCTTCAATCTTTTACAAATCCCAAGAAAGGGCCACTTGCTTCAGATAAGTTCGCCTTCTGCCATCAGAGGGGTCATTGGAAGTATCATTGTCCCAAGAAGGGATGTTTGTCTGCTTTGTCTGTGTTTGCCTCGTCTTCTCAGCAATTGCCGATTAAGTTCTGCGCTCCTCCTCTGAGCACCATTTGGCCTCCCGCCGATTCTGCTGCATCTGCTTCGGCTCCTGATCCTGACTTAGCTTCCTTGACTGCTCAGATTAGTTAGCTTCAACATACATTGTCTACCTCTCAGCCATCTCAATCTGCCTCCGTTGTTTCATCTCTTCATTCAGGTTTGCTTGGGTCTCCTTCAGGTATCTCTTCGTCTGTCTGGCTTTTTGACTCTGGTGCCTCTCATCATATGACTTCTCATCTTTCTTTACTTCAGAATTGTACTCCTTCTTCCTCTCCTATTACTGTTAATACTGCTAATGGGTCTGGTATGTCCGTTATATCTGTTGTGTCTGTCCTACCGTCTTCTATGTCTGCAGTCTCTATTCTATCTGTTTTATATGTTCCTCAGTTATCTGTTAGTTTATTATCTATTAGTCAACTTGATGCCTCTGGTTTTGATGTTATCTTTTATTCTTCTATTTGTTCTGTACATGATCGGATGTCCAAGCAGCAGATTGGGACTGGCCGTAGAGTTGGAGACCTCTATGTGGTGGAGAGCTTGCATCTGCCTATGACTACCTCTCCGACTGCCTTTTCTTCTTTTCACTTAGATTCTCTGTCTAGTCTTTTCTATTTGTGGCATTCCAGATTAGGGCATTTGTCTGCTGACCGCTTACGGTCTTTGGCTCAGTCAGGTATATTGGGCAAAGTTTCTCCTAGTCAACTTATCGAGTGTCGGGGGTGTAAACTTGCCAAAATGACAGCCTTACCTTTCCATAACAGTACTTCTATATCTGCTACACCGTTTTCTTTAGTTCATACCGATGTCTGGGGCCCTTCTCCTGTTCTCACCAAGGGGGGTTCTGCATACTATGTGTTATTTGTTGATGATTGCACCCGTTACACTTGGGTTTATCTTTTGACTCGTAAGTCTGACTTCTATCAGATATATTGTACCTTTCAGTCTATGATTACTACACAGTTTGGGGCCACAATTAAAATACTCCGGTCTGACTTGGGTGGGGAATATTTTAAAACTGAATTCTGTGAGTATTTGGCCAAATTGGGCACTATTCATCAAACCTCTTGTACTGATACCCCTGCCCAAAATGGTCGAGCCGAGCGTAAACACCGTCATCTCCTTGAGACAGCTAGGTCTCTTCTTCTCTCTGCCTCAGTTCCGGCTCCATTCTAGGGGGAGGCAGTTCTTACTGCTGCTTTTCTTCTCAACCACATGCCTACTCCTATTCTTTCTGGTCGGTCTCCTTATGAGGCTTTGTTCTCCCAACTTCCTAACTACTCCCTTCTTCGTGTGTTTGGGTCTGCTTGTTTTGTTCTTCTTCCCCGCAAAGATAGGACCAAACTTAGTGCCCAGTCTGTCCTCTGTGTCTTTTTGGGTTATAGTCCTACTCAAAAAGGCTATCGGTGTTACGACCCTGTTTCCCATTGTCTTTATGTCTCCCGTCATGTTTCTTTTCTCGAACGTCTGCCTTACTTTTAGCTTCCTTCTGTCACTGCTCCAGTTTCCAAAGAGGATTTGGTTCACATTGATCCATTTCCTTCTGAGGTACCGTCTGATGAGTACATCTCCACAGTTCCTCTTGAGCTTGTTTCATCTTCTCCTCCTGCTTCACCGCTGGCTGTTTCTCCTCCTTCAGTTTCTTCTCCTCCTCCGTTGTTAGTTTATTCTCGTCGTAAGGCTCCTCCTCCACCAGTTGTCTCCACCCCTACTGCTGATCCTCCTGCTTCTGACGACTCTGATCTTACTGCACACCAATATCCTCCTCGAGCACGTCATCCTCCAAACAGGTTGAGTTGGTCTAATACTTGTTTTTCTACTTCCTATCGTACTTTTTTGTCTGCTATTCACTCTTTTGTAGAACCTCAGTCTTTCAAGGAAGCCCGTTAAGATCCTCATTGGGTTCAAGCTATGGAGGATGAGTTGTCTGCTTTACAGAAAACTAGTACTTGGGAGTTGGTTCCTTTACCTGCTGGTAAGAACCTGGTTGGTTGCAAATGGGTTTACAAAGTCAAGACTCATTCTGATGGCTCTTTTGAGCATTACAAAGCTCGTCTGGTTGCCAAAGGTTTCTCTCAAGAGTATGGTATTGATTATGAAGAGACATTTGCTCTTGTTGCCAAAATGACTACTGTCCGTACTTTGATCTCTGTCCCTGCTGTTCGTTCTTGGCCTCTTTATCAAATGAATGTTAAGAATGCTTTTCTTAATGGCCATCTCACTGAGGAGGTTTACATGCGTCCTCCCCCTGGCCTTCGTCATCCCTCTGGACAGGTTTGTCGTCTTCGGCGTGCTCTGTATGGTCTGAAATAGTCTCCTCGTGCTTGGTATGATCGATTTCAGATTGCTGTTACTGAGCTTGGGTTTCATCCTTCTGCTTCTGACTCTGCTTTATTTCTGCGACATACCTCGGTTGGTTTTGTTGCTCTCTTGCTCTATGTGGATGATATGATCATCACTGGCTCGGACTTTTCTGCTATCTCTGAGGTCAAGCAGCATCTCTTCCGCACCTTCGAAATGAAGGATCTGGGTCCATTACGGTATTTTCTTGGTATTGAGGTTGCTTCTTCTCCCAATGGCTATTTCCTGTCTCAGGCTAAGTATGCTAATGAAGTCATTCATCGTGTTGGTCTTACTGATACTAAGGTTTCTGATACACCTATTGAGCTTAATGTAAAGCTTAACTCTACTGATGGTGTCCCTCTAGATGATCCGACTTTATATCGCGAGCTTGTGGGTTGTTTAGTTTATCTGACTGTCACTCGTCCTGACCTTGCTTATGCTGTTCATGTGGTTAGTCAGTTTGTTTCTGCTCCTCGCTCTACCCATTGGGCTGCTTTGGTTCGCGTTCTTCGCTATCTCAGGGGTATTATCTTTCAGGGATTATTGT
Organism: Camellia granthamiana; assembly: GCA_036172215.1. Lineage (NCBI taxonomy): Eukaryota > Viridiplantae > Streptophyta > Magnoliopsida > Ericales > Theaceae > Camellia > Camellia granthamiana. The sequence goes on along the minus strand of CM069907.1, from coordinate 159,983,964 downwards.
TGTCCTCTACTTCCTCTTTGGACTAGGTGGCCTATGCTGACTCTGATTGGGCTGGTGATGTTACTGATCGTAAGTCTACGTCTGGTTTCTGTATGTTTCTTGGAGATTCCTTAATCTCTTGGAAAAGCAAGAAACAATCAGTCGTTGCTCGCTCTACTGCCGAAGCTGAGTATCATGCTATGGCTCATGCCACTGCTGAGACTGTTTGGCTTCATTGTCTCTTGTCTGATTTGGGTGTCTCTCAGTCTTCTCCGACCTCTCTCTATTGTGACAATCGCTGTGCTGTTCAGATTGCCCACAATACTGTCTTTCATGAGCGGACGAAACATATTGAGATTGATTGTCACTTTGTTCGCCAACATCTGCAGTCTGCCTCTATCTCGCTTCCTTTCATTCTTTCGGCTTTGCAACTTGCGGATTTCTTCACCAAGACTCACACTACCGCTTTGTTTCAGTTTCTTCTTAGCAAACTCTCAGTGTTTTCTGCTAAAACACCTTGAGTTTGAACAGGGGTGTGAGAATATATTGTGTATTTTTTATTATTTTCCAAATTAGGCATGATTGTGGTTGTACAAATTAGAGTCCTATTAGAGGTATGATTGTGTTAGAGTCCTATTAGAGGCATAATTGTATTCTCCCTTTTGGTTTAGGATTTAGGGCTATATAATCTAAGGTCTGATTGTAATCATTCATACATTAAATATACGAGATACAAAAAGCTGTTCAGAAATCTTACACTTACAACATACAAGTGCAGAAGAATAATTAAAGTTTCAGTATTATTTATCAAATAATCTTAGTTGTGATGCTTGAGTTTTCCCTTTTGGCCAATGGTTTTATACCCGATTCATTTGACAAGTTCTATAATTTACAAACAAGTTCTATAATTCTTTATTATACATGATGCAAACAAGACCAAAATGCTATAATTTACAAGTTCTACAATCATCAAATCCATAACTACATTCATCAAATTTCCATTCATCAAAACAATCTAAAATCCCTCCATCCATTTAGCAAAGCCAAAATGCTACAAACTTCAGAAATCATTCGATAAAATTAAAGTCAAAATGCTACAAATGCCAACAATACATTCGTCAAATTTTCCCGAAGCCAACAAATCAATAAGTTACATCATAAAATACAAAATCATAAAAATTACAATGGCATACACCATCGCCTTCAAATGATTTTCAATCTTTTCAAGCCTTTGACCATAGTCATCGTTTTCATTTTCCATCCTTTCAAATCTTTGATGATATTCATCATTTTCATTTTCTATCTCATGAAGCCTCGTCCTTAGATCGTTAAAGTCTTCTATTGTTATAGCATCACAAGGTCTAGTGTTGGAATGGATTCTAGACGCAACGTCTTCATCATCTTCATCCACGAACTTGAAGTAATTGCAATGGGCAGTGTTATTCTACAATGCATGACAATCAGTTAATTGAATAAGACAAATTAATTTGTAACTACAAAAGGATTAATATTTACAATACATACTTACATATTTTGATAAGCAAACAAAGAACAAATGCCCTTGAATTCCATGCTCATTGGTTCTTACAATATATATGGCAGCTATTCTTCCACAATTGCTGTCACGACCCAAACCCGGCCCTATGGGTTTAGCACCGTAACTGGCCAGTAATCCGAGATTACCGAAGGCCTGCTGAACAGTAATACAGTTAAACAGAGTACAGGGCCTGGCGGAAGCCAATACAGTAAGTAACTAGTGTCCATTGAGCTGTGAAAATCTGTATGCCAAAAACATTTTTCATGCATTCATACAGTTCAGAACAGTACAGTCTATATACAGTCTATACAATCATATACAAACATTCAGTACGGGGACCTAATCCCTCGATAACGGTACAGTAAAACAGTAGACAGTCTATACAGTAGTACAAACAGTAAGGAGACCGATGGGGAACACAAAAACACCCCAAGCCATAGCATGGCAACTCGGAACCTCGCAGTGAGGCACATAGGCTGGCTTGACAAAACTGGGGACCAACCCACGCTCCTAGCTCTGGTCTGGCTGCTGAGAACCTACATATATATATAAACAGTGAGCTAAAGCCCAGTGAATAACATAAAGCGTAAAGAGGTTATGAATGAATGTCCTTACAGTAATGAAAACAGTCCATTAAACAGTAATTCAGTCTTTCAGTATTTCAGTCAATCAGTCATATGTGGTACACCCATTAGCCTATAAACAGTAGGTCCAAAAGGACCGGGTCTTAACAGACCCAACAGTAATGATGGCCATCAGTCAGTAAACAGTATGATTCCACAAGGGAACCGACAGAGCTCTGTAACAGTAACAGTAAACAGTAAGTGCTAAGGATGCCACAATACAATTCAGAATACAGGACATACATTCATTCAGTAAATAACATCAGTTCAGTAAACAGTTCAGTTCAGTATTCAAAAGATAACCATTTGGAACATATCTTTACACAATCGTTACTCACAGAGATTGGGCTAATAGCAGCTAGAGCGCGTCCCCGAGAGCCAACCCTAAACAGTTAACAAATAGAACACACACTAAGTTTCACAGTCGGGAAGGATGATAATTAAATCCCTAAATTTCCTCGGTGTGGTTCTATGTCTAAATCCTCATTAAGATGTCTTAAACTAGGCCTAAGAATGCCTAGGATGAGATGAGGATGCAAAAATACACTTGGAAGGCATTTTTCAAAAGTTGCTGAAAACAGGGGTCTCGCTCGAGCGAGCCTTCCTTCGCTCGAGCGGACTTCCAAGATCAAAGGATTCGCTCGAGCGAGGAATCCTTCGCTCGAGCGCTCTGATGAAACAGTAAAAGTACTGGTTGCTGGAATTTTACGCGCGATACCACGCTCGATGCTCGCTCGAGCGGAGCCCTGTACAAAGGTGCTCGCTCGAGCGAGGAATCCTTCGCTCGAGCGAAGAAGCCAAATCTGGAATTTCCAGATTTGCCTTCCAAGCTCAAACCAAGCATTCTCAACTCAATTCTCGACCTCTTGGGCCCAAATTCTGGAAAATACATCCTAAAACAATGAATAACAAGTTTCAAAAGCCAATTTGTGAATTCAAGCCCCAAAGGTGAGTCAATTAAAACCATTTTTCAAACCCATTTTCAAGAACAATTTAAAACATGCAATGCATGAGCTTTAAACCAAAATTAAACTCCAATCCTTGCTCAAATGAGCTCAATAGTTGGAAAACAAAATGAAAACATGGACTTTGATAGAAACATGAGCATGCATGTACAATCTACCATGAATTCAACTTCAAAATGCACCAAAATGGCCATGCATGCATGAATTCAAACATAATTCACCATGTATGAGCTACAACATGCCTTAACTCAAAAATGAAACATGAATTATGCAAGAATTAGCTCTAATTCCACAACAAGAAGATTAAAGGTCCTACCTTAGTCTTGTATTCAAGATTTAAGAGTCCAATTTGACAATTCTCTAACAATTTCTTCAAGTTCTTCTAGCAATATACAAGATGAGCTCAAATCTCTCTCTCTCTCTCTAACATGGTCGGCTAGGTGCAAAATAGGGGCTGATGAAATGCTTCAATTCAAGTGTATAAGGCTCAACATGTTTTGTAGATAATGGCCCACTAGATGGCAAAGTGGTAATTACGACAAACTCTTTAATTGGCTTAATTTAATCAAGTTTAATTATACTAAATCAATTTTCAGATAAATATACCATAAATTTACAAATATTCTACTGATCATAAATCACCAATCAATTTCTAATTCGGCCGCCGATAAGGCCTTCAATTACCAGTTTAAACATATAAATTTAAACAGATAATCAATCAATCAAATAGATGCAATGTGCAATTCAATAGATAAACTTATTCAATTTCAGTTTCGATTTCAATCAGTCTATTCAGTACTTCAGTTAATTCAATTATCAGTCATTATCGGTTCAGTTTAGCAGTAACCAGTAGCTAATTCAGTAGATTATCGGTAATCAGTACGAGGGTTGTTACAGTCTCCCCTCCTTATAAGGAGTTTAGTCCTCTAAACTCGAATTACCTTCATTTTGGAAGAAAACAGGATTCAGCGGGAACAAATCAGGATATCGCCTAGCCATGTCATCTTCCCTTTCCCAAGTGGCATACACACCACCATGGTTCTGCCAATCAACTTTCACTAGCGGGATTTCTTTGTTTCTCAGTTTCTTGATCCGTCGGTTTACAAGCTGTATAGGCCGTTCCTCGTAAGTGTAGTCATCACTCAACACTACTCGAGTAGGCTCAATCACATGGAAAGGATCCCGGAGATAATCTCTCAACATAGAAATGTGGAAGACATTATGCATATGCTCCATTTCAGGAGGAAGTGCAACTTGATACGCCACCGGATTGATTTTCTCAATAATTTCATACGGTCCAACATACCGTGGCGCTAACTTGCCTTTGACTCCAAAACGAGTCTGGCCTTTCATTGGTGTCACTTTCACAAAAACGTGATCACCCACTTCATATTCTCGGTCTCGTCTTCTAACATCTGCATAACTTTTCTGTCTACTCTGTGCAGTTTTCAGTCTCTGTTGTATCAATTTCACTTTCTCAGTCGTTTCATAAACAATTTCGGGCCCAAGCAAAGGCCCATCTCCAACTTCTGCCCAGCAAATTGGAGATCTACACCTCCTGCCATACAATGCCTCGAAAGGTGCCATACCAATACTCGAATGGTAGCTGTTGTTGTAGGCGAATTCAGCCAATGGCAAATGACTTTCCCAGTTTCCCTGAAAATCAAGGACACACATTCTCAATAGATCCTCTAACGTTTGGATGGTCCTTTCTGACTGTCCGTCTGTCTGAGGATGATAGGCACTACTCAGCCTCAATTCAGTACCCAATGCAGTCTGTAGGCTTTGCCAAAACCTCGATGTAAACTTCGAATCCCTGTCAGAAACAATAGACACAGGCACTCCATGCAGTCTCACAATTTCATCAATATAGATAACAGCCAATTTGTCCGCATTATAAATTGTCTTGACAGGTAAGAAATGAGCAGATTTAGTCAGTCTATCAACAATAACCCAAATTGAATCCATACCTTTTCTGGAGCGAGGTAACCCAACGATAAAATCCATCGTGATATGCTCCCATTTCCACTCTGGTATGGGTAAGGGTTGCAATAATCCGGCAGGTCGTTGATGTTCAGCTTTGACTTGTTGGCAATGAAGACATTTGGACACAAAGTCGGCAATTTCTTTCTTCATTCCCGGCCACCAGAAATTCTGTTTCAGATCTTGGTACATTTTCGTATTCCCCGGGTGGATAGACAATTTTGAATTGTGGCCCTCTTGCAGAACTCTTCTTTTCAGTTCAGTGTCACTCGGCACACACAGTCTTCCTTGAAATTTCAGTACATTATTCTCAAATTTAAACCCCGGTCTCGGTTTAGACTCTCTTTCTTCGATGATCTTTTTCAGATAGTCATCCTGTTGCTGTTTCTCTTTAACTTCTTCAATCAAGGCTGGTTGGGCAGTAATAGCGGCTATTGTTCCACCTTGTTCTCTCAAAACAACTTCAATTTCAGATTTTTCAAGATCACGAAGCAATTCTTTCTGCCCGGTGAGCAAACAAGCTAAGTTGGCAATTGACTTTCGGCTCAACGCATCGGCAACAGTGTTGGCTTTTCCTGGATGGTACAAGATTTGCAGATTATAGTCTTTAATCAGTTCTAGCCATCTCCGCTGTCTCATATTCAGTTCTTTCTGTGTGAAGAAATATTTCAAACTCTTATGGTCGGTGTATACTTCACATGTCGCCCCATAAAGATAGTGACGCCAGATTTTCAATGCAAATACTACTGCTGCAAGTTCCAGATCATGGGTTGGGTAGTTCTTTTCATGCGGTCTCAACTATCGGGAAGCATAAGCAATAACTCTCCCATTCTGCATTAAAACACACCCCAAACCCTTATGAGAAGCATCACTAAATACAGTGTAACCATCCGTACCTGAAGGTAAAGTAAGAACCGGTGCAGTCACAAGTCGGGTTTTCAATTCTTGAAATGCTGATTCCCTTTGGTCTGTCCAGTCAAATGATGTCCCCTTCTGAGTTAACTGAGTCAATGGTAGGGCAATTTTGGAGAAATCTTTGACAAATCTTCTGTAATATCCGGCCAATCCCAAAAAGCTTCGGACTTCAGTCACATTTGTTGGTCTAGGCCAGTTCACTACAGCTTCAATTTTCTGCGGATCAACAGAAATTCCATCTTTGCTAACAACATGCCCCAAAAACATAACATGATCAAGCCAGAATTCATATTTAGACAGTTTAGCATACAATTTATGTTCTCTTAAGGTCTGCAGGGCAAGTCTTAGATGGTGTTCATGTTCTTCAACAGTCTTAGAATAAATCAGTATGTCATCAATAAATACCACAATGAAATCATCAAGGTACGGTTTAAAAATTCTGTTCATGAGGTCCATAAATGCAGCAGGGGCATTCGTGACTCCGAACGGCATAACTAAAAATTCATAATGGCCATACCTTGTTCTAAAAGCAGTCTTATCAATGTCTTCTGGTTTAACTTTCAGTTGGTGATACCCCGATCTAAGATCAATTTTGGAAAACACTTGGGCACCCTGCAACTGGTCAAACAAATCATCAATACGCGGTAATGGGTATTTATTTTTCACAGTTACCTTGTTCAATTCACGGTAATCAATGCACAGTCTCAGTGAGCCATCTTTCTTCTTTACAAACAAAACAGGTGCACCCCACGGTGAAGTACTGGGCCTGATAAACTTCTTGTCTAACAGTTCTTGCAATTGTACTTTCAACTCTTTCAGTTCAGTTGGAGCCATTCTGTAGGGAGCTTTCGACACTGGCTGTGTACCCGGAATTACATCCACGGTGAACTCAATCTCCCTGTCAATCCAATCCCCTGGCAGATCATCTGGAAATACATCTGGGAATTCTCTGACTATAGGAATACAGTTCACATCAGTTTTAACATTATCATCAGCAGATACAGTCAATACAGAACACAAATACCCCTTACACCCCTTTCTAATCAGTTTGACAGCTTTCACAGAAGAAATCAGATACGGAGGAGGTACTACTCCACTCCCGTTAAACACAAATTCAGGCAAACCAGGTGGACGGAAAACTACTTGTTTTGTTACACAGTCTATAGTGGCATGATATTTTTGTAACCAGTCCATCCCCAATATTACATCAAAATGATCGATGTTCAATGGCAGTAAATCAATAAACAGATGCATATCCCCAACAATAATCTCACAAGCAGGATACAAATATGCACATGTCATGGATCCCCCAATAGGTGATGATACAGCTAACAAGTAATTCATGGGTTCTAAGGGTCTATTCAATTTTCGTGAGAAAGCATGCGACACATAAGAATGTGTAGACCCCGAATCAATCAATACATACGCATTTTGAGCACAAATAGAGAGGATACCTGACACAACGGTCTCAGTATTCTGAACGTCTCCCGGTACTAGGGCAAATACTCGGCCCTGCCTCATAGGCTCTTTCCCGGTAGCTTTGGGGTTAGGCTTTGGTGCTACATTTGATGCTGCTGCGCTCGGTGTAGCTTTACTACTAACTGGTGGAGCAGAAGGGCAGTCTTTAATTCTGTGGCCCACCTTGCCACATCTGAAACAGGCTCCCGTTATGTTGTGACAAACTCCTTTGTGCTTGTTGCCACACGTGGAGCAGGGTGGAATGAATCCACTCCCTTGGCTGGGGCTGGTTGTTGACCCCGTATTCTGTTTCTTGTTTGCAGAGTTATGCTTGCCTTTCTTGAATTTGAAACCCTGTCTTTTACCACGCCATTCAGTTGTTGGTGGTTCAGTTTGTTTCAGTGCTTCAATATTTGATTCGGCCATCAAGGCCCGGTCAAGAACATTCACATAAGTTGGCAATTTCAACATGTTGACTCTGTCAAGGATAGCAACATTCAGGCCGCCTTCAAACTTCCTGGCCTTTTTGTAGTCGGTGTCCACCATATGCGGTGCATACCTAGCAAGCTCGGTGAACTTCGTCTCATATTCGGCAACAGACATTGTGCCCTGTTTCAATTGTTCAAATTCAATTACCTTTCTGTCCCTGACACATTGAGGAAAATATTTCTCAAAGAAGGACTCCTTGAACTGAGCCCAAGTCATAGCAGTATTTGTGTCACGGATCAACATCCACCACCTTCTAGCTTCTTCTTGTAGGGTGAAGGTAGCTAACAGTACTTTAGTTGCTTCCGAGCACGGAAAAACTTCAAACAACTTTTCTGTTTCAAGGACCCATGCTTCAGCCTTTAGCGGTTCTAAGCCTCCCTGAAAGGACGGCGGTTTCATTTTGCTGAATTTATGAGTCAGTGCAATAATGTCCACCTCATTAGCATTCACATTCTGTACATTCTGTCCCGGTTGCACCGGAGGAGGAGGAGGTGGGGGCTGTTGGTTCTGTTGTTGGTCTAGTCTTTCAATTACCAATCCCATCATTTGTTCAAGTCTGGCCATTCTGGCCTCAGAGGATGATGATTCAGTTTCATTTGCAGTGTTTGCGTTATCCATTTTCACTATAAGCAGTTATAACAGTTATCATTACAAGCAGTTGTATAATTAAACAGTTTATCACTTTAACATATAATCAGTCAATCATAAGCACACACTTTTCAAGTTCATGAAATGCCCTAATCACTTTTCTAGGACACCCTATAGCTCATTTGGACACGTGTGTGCGGTATAACTCGTGGTTAAGTATCGCTCTGATACCACTCTGTCACGACCCAAACCCGGCCCTATGGGTTTAGCACCGTAACTGGCCAGTAATCCGAGATTACCGAAGGCCTGCTGAACAGTAATACAGTTAAACAGAGTACAGGGCCTGGCGGAAGCCAATACAGTAAGTAACTAGTGTCCATTGAGCTGTGAAAATCTGTATGCCAAAAACATTTTTCATGCATTCATACAGTTCAGAACAGTACAGTCTATATACAGTCTATACAATCATATACAAACATTCAGTACGGGGACCTAATCCCTCGATAACGGTACAGTAAAACAGTAGACAGTCTATACAGTAGTACAAACAGTAAGGAGACCGATGGGGAACACAAAAACACCCCAAGCCATAGCATGGCAACTCGGAACCTCGTAGTGAGGCACATAGGCTGGCTTGACAAAACTGGGGACCAACCCACGCTCCTAGCTCTGGTCTGGCTGCTGAGAACCTACATATATATATAAACAGTGAGCTAAAGCCCAGTGAATAACATAAAGCGTAAAGAGGTTATGAATGAATGTCCTTACAGTAATGAAAACAGTCCATTAAACAGTATTTCAGTCTTTTAGTATTTCAGTCAATCAGTCATATGTGGTACACCCATTAGCCTATAAACAGTAGGTCCAAAAGGACCGGGTCTTAACAGACCCAACAGTAATGATGGCCATCAGTCAGTAAACAGTATGATTCCACAAGGGAACCGACAGAGCTCTGTAACAGTAACAGTAAACAGTAAGTGCTAAGGATGCCACAATACAATTCAGAATACAGGACATACATTCATTCAGTAAATAACATCAGTTCAGTAAACAGTTCAGTTCAGTATTCAAAAGATAACCATTTGGAACATATCTTTACACAATCGTTACTCACAGAGATTGGGCTAATAGCAGCTAGAGCGCGTCCCCGAGAGCCAACCCTAAACAGTTAACAAATAGAACACACACTAAGTTTCACAGTCGGGAAGGATGATAATTAAATCCCTAAATTTCCTCGGTGTGGTTCTATGTCTAAATCCTCATTAAGATGTCTTAAACTAGGCCTAAGAATGCCTAGGATGAGATGAGGATGCAAAAATACACTTGGAAGGCATTTTTCAAAAGTTGCTGAAAACAGGGGTCTCGCTCGAGCGAGCCTTCCTTCGCTCGAGCGGACTTCCAAGATCAAAGGATTCGCTCGAGCGAGGAATCCTTCGCTCGAGCGCTCTGATGAAACAGTAAAAGTACTGGTTGCTGGAATTTTACGCGCGATACCACGCTCGATGCTCGTTCGAGCGGAGCCCTGTACAAAGGTGCTCGCTCGAGCGAGGAATCCTTCGCTCGAGCGAAGAAGCCAAATCTGGAATTTCCAGATTTGCCTTCCAAGCTCAAACCAAGCATTCTCAACTCAATTCTCGACCTCTTGGGCCCAAATTCTGGAAAATACATCCTAAAACAATGAATAACAAGTTTCAAAAGCCAATTTGTGAATTCAAGCCCCAAAGGTGAGTCAATTAAAACCATTTTTCAAACCCATTTTCAAGAACAATTTAAAACATGCAATGCATGAGCTTTAAACCAAAATTAAACTCCAATCCTTGCTCAAATGAGCTCAATAGTTGGAAAACAAAATGAAAACATGGACTTTGATAGAAACATGAGCATGCATGTACAATCTACCATGAATTCAACTTCAAAATGCACCAAAATGGCCATGCATGCATGAATTCAAACATAATTCACCATGTATGAGCTACAACATGCCTTAACTCAAAAATGAAACATGAATTATGCAAGAATTAGCTCTAATTCCACAACAAGAAGATTAAAGGTCCTACCTTAGTCTTGTATTCAAGATTTAAGAGTCCAATTTGACAATTCTCTAACAATTTCTTCAAGTTCTTCTAGCAATATACAAGATGAGCTCAAATCTCTCTCTCTCTCTCTAACATGGTCGGCTAGGTGCAAAATAGGGGCTGATGAAATGCTTCAATTCAAGTGTATAAGGCTCAACATGTTTTGTAGATAATGGCCCACTAGATGGCAAAGTGGTAATTACGACAAACTCTTTAATTGGCTTAATTTAATCAAGTTTAATTATACTAAATCAATTTTCAGATAAATATACCATAAATTTACAAATATTCTACTGATCATAAATCACCAATCAATTTCTAATTCGGCCGCCGATAAGGCCTTCAATTAGCAGTTTAAACATATAAATTTAAACAGATAATCAATCAATCAAATAGATGCAATGTGCAATTCAATAGATAAACTTATTCAATTTCAGTTTCGATTTCAATCAGTCTATTCAGTACTTCAGTTAATTCAATTATCAGTCATTATCGGTTCAGTTTAGCAGTAACCAGTAGCTAATTCAGTAGATTATCGGTAATCAGTACGAGGGTTGTTACAATTGCACAGTAAACACAAAGAATAAACTTAGACTATATTGCTAAAACTCTTAAAATCAATCCACCTACAAGCTTAACTTCATTATATATTTCAATTTAAAAAACTAATGAACCTCAAAAGGCACTTTCTAGTCGAAGTGATTTTAAAAACAGATTGGAGATAAATATATGTTAGGCCTTTGACATGTAAAATTTGACACCATCAAGTTTCAAATACTAATTCAACTAACTATAGTTCAAATGAGCTTCATAGGGACACACCATACTGTTTCAGACATTGTGCCTCCAACTCTCCTTCCTACTCCATCCTCCATAGAAAGTTCAAGGATGGTGTTTCAATTGTTAGAACTTAGACAAAGATGCCCTAGTTGAACAACATGAGTATCCAAAAGAATTCTTCTATGACCTCATAATTATAGAAGTACCAATGCCTTTAACAATAGATAAATTTGAAGATAGGAAAAAAAAAAAAAAACAACAACAACAACAACAACAACAACAAAACCCCAGTTTTTCATGCCATAGCAACTATTGGATCATAAGCAAACCTCTTAGGATCAATTGCAAAAAGTGATAATTCTAGAGAAATTACTTGTTTGCCTCAAACATAAAGCCCCTAGTCACAAAAGCTTTGAGGGACCTCTGTTTGCCTCAAACACAAAGATTGCCTAGTGACCTCTGTTTGGGTACGCAAAGTAGATATATAATCTAACACTGTTTAAATCATTGATTCGTGTAGAAAAAAGAAGAAAAAAAAAAAAAAAAACGTGAAGTGAATCAAATAGAAATATTTTTTTTTTCACAAATCTCATGTTGGAATGTGTCTCACATTGCTTCGAGTTGCCCCATTTGTGCTAGTTACAAGGCTTCAGTTTCCCTCTCATTAATACTTGGGTTTTAAAGAGAAGTGTGGGTTGGGCTTTTCAACTTGGTATCAAAGCTTAGTTGGGCCTGTGACTGGTGAGCTATTTGTCCAGCTAGTGTGTGTTGTGGTCCAGGAGGGTATGTTGGAATGTGTCCCACATCGTTAGAGTTGCCCCATCTATGCTAGTTATAAGGCTTTAGTTTTCCTCTTCTTAATACCTGGATTTTAAAAAGAAGTGTGGGTTGGGCTTTTTAACTTCTCACTCCTGATACGAACATATCATTTTTTATCACCTACTCAGAACAAACTCATGATTTATGCCACAAAAAACACAGTCAAAAAACAGAGAGAGAGAGAGAGAGAGAGAAAGAAAGAAAGACGTCGGTGAGGGTGGGTCGCCGGTATTTTAGGAGCTTCTCGCCTTCGTCGGGAATGGGTCGCCGGAGAGGATGGGTTTTGTTGGAACAATCTTCTGTGTAAATAAAATAACTTGAAATAAATTCAAACAAAAACAAATAAATAACATACCGAATTTATTTCATTGAACCGAATAAATAATTTAAGACCAAGTCGAGTGTGTGACACTCTGTCCTTAAGACAGATTTGCCCCGCTACGGTGCTTACGGTTGAATGGCGTCTATCTCCCAGGATACAATGATCTTCAAAAATTTATAGAAGCACTTCAAATAAATTTGTTCGGCGAACCAAACCTGTGTTCTAACTCTCTGAAAATTATACTAAAATTAATATGAAGAATAAAAAAAAATGCAGAATTTTTGGACAGCAAAAAGTCCACTAACAGACTGAATTTTTCGGGATTAAAATTAGCCCTCAAGACTGCCGGAATGATGGGTATAAATAGGCAAAATAAGACAGCCGAACAGGTTCCAAAAAATGAATGAAAAGGTGCACACCAATTCAAACATTGATTTGTTGACCGTTGCACTATGAATATTTTCAAAACAACTTGAATAGTGATCCGTAGAACAGTTAAAGAAACTTCTATTAATTAAACTATAGTGTAACAACCCTCGTACTGATTATCGATAAACCACTGAATTACGTACTGATTACTGTTAAACTGAACTGATAATGACTGATAATTGGATTAACCGAAGTACTGAATGGACTGATTGAAATCGAAACTGAAATTGAATAAGTTTATCTATTGAATTGCATATTGCATCTGTTTGATTGATCGATTATCTGTTAGAATTTATATGTTTAAACTGCTAATTGAAGGCCTTATCGGCGGCCGAATTAGGAACCGTTTAGTGTTTTGTAATCAGGAGAATATTTGTGATTTTATGATCTACTTACCTGAAAATTGATTAGGAATGATTAAGTTAGATTTAAACGAGTTAATTGTCAAGATTGACTTATTTACCACATTGCCACCTTAGTGGACCCATTGTGTAATATTATTTGAGCCTTGCATACATTGAATCAAAGCTTCTCCTCAGCCATTCCCTTAGTCCCCACCGAAATTAGAAGAGAGCTAGAGTGAGAGAGTGACTTCATTTGGTGTATTGGCTTACTCTTGAAGAATTGCTTGGAATTGGTGAATAACTTGGCATAATCTAGCTTCCTTACCTTGAATTGAGACTTAGGTAAGTGAATTCATTGTCTTCTTGTTATCTTTAAGCTCCATCTTGCATGTATCATGGTTATAGAGAACTTGAGTCTTGATTTTGTTCATAATTGTTGAATTAGAGCTCCATTGGTGCATGCATGGCCATTTTGGTGCATTTGAAGTTAAATTCTTGGAGAATTGTGCATGCATGTCCATGTTTTTATCATAGTCCATGTTTCCACCTTGTTTTCAAAGATTGGAGCTCAATAGAGCAAGACTTGGACCTTGAATTTGGTTAAAAACTCATGCATGTCATGTTTGCATGTTGTTCTTGAAAACTAATTTGAAATTGAGTTTAATTGATTTCGAGTTGGGTTTAATTGAAACACCCTTGGGCCTTGATTTCTTAAATTGAGTTTTGAAACATGTTATTCTATGTGTTTAAAAGAGTTTTTCCAGAAAATGGCCCAAGAGGATCGAAAATGTTGCTTTTGAACTTGGCTTTGAGCTTGGGACTCAAATCTGGGATTTCCAGATTTCTGTTGTCTGCTCGAGCGGACGAAGTAGCGCTCGAGCGGAGAAATCGAGCTCCCAGCATCTTGCACTGTGCATCAGTCCGCTCGAGCGGAGTATCGGGCGCTCGAGCGGAGGACTTGGTGACACGCTCGAGCGGGCGTCAAGCGGAGATTTCACCTATCCAGTACTTTTTGGCCCGCTCGAGCGGGGATGTTGCTCTCGAGCGGGGACCTTTCTTTGCTTGTCCGCTCGAGCGGGGAAACCTGCGCTCGAGCGGGACTCTGTTTCACTGAAAAATTCTGAAACTGATTTCTGTGTACATCTTTGCATCCTCATCCCATCCTAGGCATTCTTAGGCCTAGTTTAAGGCATCTTAATGAGGATATAGATGTAGAACACACCGAGGCATAATAGGAAGTTAATTATTGTACTTCCCCAACTGTGAACTTAGTGTGTGTTCTATTTGTTTACTGTTTAGGGTTGGCTCTCGGGGACGCGCTCTAGCTGCTATTAGCCCAATCTCTGTGAGTAACAATTGTGTAAAGATATGTTCAAAATGGTTATCTTTTGAATACTGAATAGAACTGTTTACTGAACTGATATTGTTTATTGAATGAATGTATGTCCTGTATTGTGAACTGTACTGTGGCATCCTTAGCACTTATTGCTTACTGTTATTGTTACAGAGCTCTGTCAGTTTCCTTGTGGAACCATACTGTTTATTGATTGATGGCCATCACTACTGTTGGGTCCGTTGAGGCCCGGTCCTTTTGGACCTACTGTTTATAGGCTAATGGATGTACCACATATGACTGATTGACTGAAATACCGAAAGATCGAAATACTGTTTAATGAATTGTTTTCATTACTGTAAGGACATTCATTCATAACCTCTTTACGCTTTATGTTATTCACTGGGCTTTAGCTCACTGTTATATATATATGTAGGTTCTCAGCAGCAGATCGGAGCTAGGAGCGTGGGTTAGTCCCCAGTTTTGTCAAGCCAGCCTATGTGCCTCACTGCGAGGTTCCGAGACGCCATGCTATGGCTTGGGGTGTTTTTGTGTCCCCCACCTGTCTCTTGACTGTTTTGTATTATTGTATAAACTGTTTACTGTTTGACCGTACTGTTATCGAGGGATTAAGTCCCCGTACTGAACGTTTGTATATGATTGTATAGACTGTACTGTTCTGAACTGTACGAATGCATGAAAAATGTTTTTGGCATACAGATTGTCACAGCTCAATGGACACTAGTTATTTACTGTATTGGCTTCCGCCAGGCCCTGTACTCTGTTTTACTGTATAACTGTTCAGCAGGCCTTCGGTAATCTCGGATTACTGGCCAGTTACGGTGCTAAACCCATAGGGCCGGGTTTGGGTCGTGACATATAGGAATATATATATATTAAATTAATAAATATATATATATTAAACAAATTGAATAGTTTAATAAATAAAGTAAGAGGTACAAATTTTAGGAAATCACTTAGGAACCAAAAATTAGAATTTAGAATTAAATTAAATTCCCACAATTTACAAATTTTAAGAAACCACTCAGGAACCCAAAATTTGAATTTAGAATTAAATTAAATTCCCACAATAATTTTTATTGAAAAAATTCAAAAGAATTTTATCTAAAAAATTAATGTTAGACCCGAAAACGACGTCAATTTCCCATTCACTCATAAATGGTTTTGACGTTCCGTCTTCACCGTGTGACTTGCCATGCGGCAAGGAACACTTCACCTCTTCGGACCCACCCCAAAAGACATTTGGGGTCCACCCAAATTGGGCTAAAAAATATGCCTATATAAAACCATTTTTCCAACAATCCCCCACATGAATGGAATTTGACGGAGAGAAAATGCAACAACATGATCTAATTACAGAGAGTACAGAAATTGGAAATATTCTGCAAAGGATAGGTAGCTTTTGGCTTTGAACCTTCCCTTGTGAGACACTATCGGATTTACTAGCTAACTAGTGAACATGATGTCTTGAACTGTTCAGCCGTTTGTGTAAACCAAGACAATAGAACTCACACAGTATATTTCCAGACACAGTTTAGTTCTCACTATTGTGTTCATTTTGGCCCTGAACAACCTGGTCTTTCATAAGTGCTTTAAAGACTTGTAGCCCTTCACAAATCTTATAGAACCGGCCCAGTTCACACTCACATAGGTGATTCTTATGAAGAGTATCCTGCCATACTCCACTAGGTTTAACTAGATATAAGAATTATTAAAATTTTACTTAACCTCAAACGCTGCAGACATCACTATTTCATCATAGAAATGGGTAGGAGTTAGACTCCCCAGTGATCCTTCTGAGTCAATCACAACTCGGTTGTCCCTTTGAACCTAGATCTTGGGATCTCCAGTCAACTAGGTTGGGTTGCCGTTGTGGT
The DNA here is from genome assembly GCA_036172215.1 of Camellia granthamiana. Lineage (NCBI taxonomy): Eukaryota > Viridiplantae > Streptophyta > Magnoliopsida > Ericales > Theaceae > Camellia > Camellia granthamiana. The sequence continues at coordinate 159,967,427 of CM069907.1, read as the reverse complement.
AACTCTTATTTAATAGGCTTAAGTCCCATTCCCCTCGATGAATTCTCAACTAACTCTCTTGCTAACCCTTTGGTTAGTGGATCCGCTATGTTGTCTTTAGACTTAACATATTCTATGGAAATAATTCCATTAGAGAGTAGTTGTCTCACGGTGTTATGTCGACGACGAATGTGTCGTGACTTACCGTTATACATATGACTCTGTGCTCTACCTGTAGCTGATTGACTATCGCAATGTATGCATATAGCAGGCACCGGTTTTGGCCATATTGGAATATCTTCAAGGAAGTGGCGAAGCCATTCTGCTTCTTCCCCTGCTTTGTCTAAGGCTATGAATTCAGATTCCATAGTAGACCTAGCAATACAAGTCTGTTTGGAAGATTTCCAAGATACAGCCGCCCCACCAAGAGTAAAAACATACCCACTGGTGGACTTTGAGTCTTTAGTATCCGATATCCAATTTGCATCACAGTATCCTTCAAGTACTGCTGGATATCTAGTATAATTCAGCCCAATATTACGAGTGAATCGGAGATATCTTAGAATCATTGCTTTCCAGTGTTCTACTCCCGGATTACTCGTATATCTACTTAATTTACTTACTGCATAAGCTATATCTAGGCGAGTGCAGTTCATCAAGTACATTAAGCTTCCAATAATTTGGGCATACTCTAATTGAGAAATACTTTCCTGTATATTCTTAGAAAGATACAAATTAACATCTACAGGAGTTCTAACAAGATGATCATCATCTTTGCTGAATTTGTCAAGTATTTTCTCGATGTAATGAGATTGTGACAAAGTATAACATTCTGATGTTTTGGTAATTTTCATACCAAGAATTACATCAGCAATGCCCATGTCCTTCATGTCAAAATGTTTATTCAACATTTTCATGGTAGTTATAATCATGTCATTATTACTACCTATGATGAGCATATCATCTACATAAAGACATACAATGACATAACCTTTGTCTGTGTTTTTAATATAAACACATTTGTCACACTCATTAATTTTAAACCCATTTGACATCATTACCTTGTCAAATTTCTCATGCCATTGCTTTGGGGCTTGTTTTAAACCATATAATGATTTAACCAATTTACACACTTTCTTTTCTTTCCCTGGAACAAAAAACCCTTCTAGTTGTTCCATGTAAATTTTTTCATTTAACTCACCATTTAAGAAAGCAGTTTTAACATCCATTTGATGAATTTCTAGATTGTATAGAGATGCAATGGCAATTAGCATTCTAATGGATGTTATTCTAGTAACCGGTGAGTATGTGTCAAAGTAGTCTAGACCTTCTTTCTATCTAAAACCTTTGACTACAAGTCTTGCCTTGTATTTGTCGATTGATCCATCTGCTTTCAATTTTCTTTTGAAAATCCACTTGTACCCAAGAGGTTTACAACCTGGTTGCAAGTCTACTAATTTCCAAGTGTGATTTTGCAAGATGGATTCAACTTCACTGTTGACAGCTTCTTTCCATAAAGGAGCTTCAGGACTGGACATAGCCTCTTTAAGAGTTAAAGGCTCATTTTCTAACAAAAATGTTAGAAAATCTGGACCAAAAGATTTTGAGGTTCTAACACGTTTACTGCGCCTAAGTTCCTCTTCCTCATTTTGATCTAACTCTTGTTCTTGATCATGTTCTTGATCCTGACTAGTAATAGCATCAAAAGATCTTTTATTAGTACTAGTCTCTTGTCCAGTCTTCTTTGGAAATACATGTTCAAAGAAAGATGCATTCCGAGACTCAATAATAGTATTTACATACATTTCGGAATGTTCTAATTTATGAATCAAAAACCGATATGCACTACTATTCTTGGCATAACCAATGAAAATGCAATCAATGGTCTTATGACCTATCTTAGTCTTTTTAGGACTAGGAATAGCCACTTTAGCCAAACACCCCCACACTTTTAAGTATTTGTAGGATGATACTCTACCATGCCACATTTCATAAGGTGTTTGATTCACTTTCTTTCGGGGTACTTTATTTAAAATATAATTAGCAGAAAGTATTGCTTCCCCCCACAAGTTCTGAGGTAATCCAGAACTGATTAACATGGCATTCATCATTTCTTTTAAAGTCCTATTTTTCCTTTCAGCAATTCCATTTTGCTGAGGTAAGTAAGGAGCGGTGGTTTGATGAATTATTCCATGTTCTTTACAAAATTCACCAAAAGGTGATTCATATTCACCACCTCTATCACTTCTAAGTTTCTTGATTTTCTTACCAAGTTGATTTTCAACTTCATTCTTATATTGAATGAAAGTTTCTAAAGTTTCATCCTTGGTTCGAATTAAATAAATATAACTATATCTAGTATAGTCATCTATAAAAGTGATTACATACTTTTTTCCACCTCTGGTTTGAATTGATTTAAAATCACAAATGTCACTATGAATTAATTCAAGTGGTTCCGTACTTCTTTCAATTGAATGAAAAGGAGTTTTAGATAATTTTTCCTCAACACAAATTTCACATTTATGATTTGAATCAATGTCAAATTTAGGTAAACATTCCATATTAATTAATCTACGCAAAGATCCATAATTAACATGTCCTAGTCTACCATGTCATAAATTTGAAGACTCAAGTAAGTAAGAAGAAGATGTAGTATTATTAATAACAGAGGGTACAACGGTCATGACATTTAATTTGAAAAGGCCATCAGATATGTAACCTTTTCCTACATACATCCCATTCTTAGTAAATACAAATTTATCACTCTCAAATACTAGCCTAAACCCATTCTTACTCAACAAAGATCCGGAAACAAGATTCTTGCGAATGTCCGGTACATGCAGCACATTGTTGAGAGTGAGTTCCTTTCCAGATGTCATCTTGAGTACAATCTTTTCTTGTCCTTCAACTTTGGAAGTTGAGGAGTTGCCCATAAAGAGTTGTTCACCATTGTCCACTATAGAATAAGATGTGAACATCTTTTTATCGGCACAAATATGGCGAGTAGCACCAGTGTCCACCCACCATTCTTTAGGATTTCCGACAAGATTTGCCTCGGAAACCACTGCAGAAAGATTTATGACATCTACACCATTGGAAATTATATCCATTTCGGTTATATCGGCTTTAGGAACCTTCTTACATGTTCTTCCTTTGCCTTTGCAAAAATCAGTTCTTGAGAACTTCTCTGGTTTTCCACCATGAGTTACTGGCACAGTCCCAACATAAGGAGAGGTTGGCGTAATGGCAATCACCATACCAGTAATGGTTTGAACATTAGATTAACCAGTTTTAGTAGCCATAAATTCTAAATTATAAATTATAAAATAAAATTATAATTAGAACTTTATACTACACAGAAAACTAAAACCAAAAATCACAGAATTTTAAATTCTGTAAAAATAAAAGAAACAAGAATTGTAACTTTTATTTCCAATTAATTTGAAAATAAAATAAAATTTTATTTAAACAAATTAAACCAAAACTACAGAAATAAATTCTGTTAAAATAAAAGAAACAAAACAAAATGTAACTTTTATTTTCAATTAATTTGGAAATAAAATAAAATAAAATTTTATTAAACCAAATTAATTCCACAACTACAGAAATAAATTCTGTTAAAATAAAAGAAACAAAACAAAATGTAACTTTTATTTTCAATTAATTTGGAAATAAAATAAAATGGAATTTTATATAACCAAATTAATTCCACACAGAAAACTAATCCAAATTCACAGAATTAAATTCTGTAAAAATAAAAGAAACAAGAATGTAACTTTTATTTTCCAATTAATTTGAAAATAAAATAAAATTTTATTTAAACAAATTAATTCCACACAGAAAATTAAATTCTGTAAAATAAAAGAAATAAAAATTATAACTTTTATTTTTCAAATAATTTGGAAATAAAATAAAATTTTATTTAACCAAATTAATTTCACACAAGAAATTAAATTCTGTAAAATAAAAGAAATAAGAATATATCTTTTATTTCTCAATTAATTTGGAAATAAAATAAAATTTTATTTAACCAAATTAATTCCACACAAGAAATTAAATCTCTTGTAACACTCCAAAAATTAAAATACTGAAACAGAATTTTAAATAATGAAAACACAGAAAATAATTTCTAAAAACCAAAATTAATTTTCTGACAAAATTCCACAAAAATATATTCTGAATTGTTAATGACACCAGTATCGTACTACTAGTTGTTAAAGAAAAGAGACAGTATATTACTACTATCTGTCAAATAGCATATAATCACTATTTGTTTTTCCAATCCAGAATATTATTTTGTAAATTCACAGAAAATCATTTTCTTCCGAAATTATTTACGAAGAATGAAAAAAAGGAAACAAACGAAAAATTCTGTAAACAGAATAATTCGAATCTGTCTTAAGATTGTTGGAACAATCTTCTGTGTAAATAAAATAACTTGAAATAAATTCAAACAAAAACAAATAAATAACATACCGAATTTATTTCATTGAACCGAATAAATAATTTAAGACCAAGTCGAGTGTGTGACACTCTGTCCTTAAGACAGATTCGCCTCGCTACGGTGCTTACGGTTGAATGGCGTCTATCTCCCAGGATACAATGATCTTCACAAATTTATAGAAGCACTTTAAATAAATTTGTTCGGCGAACCAAACCTGTGTTCTAACTCTCTGAAAATTATACTAAAATTAATATGAAGAAGAAAAAAAAATGCAGAATTTTTGGACAGCAAAAAGTCCACTAACAGACTGAATTTTTCGGGATTAAAATTAGCCCTCAAGACTGCCGAAATGATGGGTATAAATAGGCAAAATAAGACAGCCGAACAGGTTCCAAAAAATGAATGAAAAGGTGCACACCAATTCAAACATTGATTTGTTGACCGTTGCACTATGAATATTTTCAAAACAACTTGAATAGTGATCCGTAGAACAGTTAAAGAAACTTCTATTAATTAAACTATAGGAATATATATATATATATTAAATTAATAAATATATACATATATATTAAACAAATTGAATAGTTTAATAAATAAAGTAAGAGGTACAAATTTTAGGAAATCACTTAGGAACCCAAAATTTGAATTTAGAATTAAATTAAATTCCCACAATTTACAAATTTTAAGAAACCACTCAGGAACCCAAAATTTGAATTTAGAATTAAATAAAATTCCCACAATAATTTTTATTGAAAAAATTCAAAAGAATTTTATCTAAAAAATTAATGTTAGACCCGAAAAAACGTCAATTTCCCATTCACTCATAAATGGTTTTGACGTTCCGTCTTCACCGTGTGACTTGCCACGCGGCAAGGAACACTTCACCTCTTCGGACCCACCCCAAAAGACATTTGGGGTCCACCCAAATTGGGCTAAAAAATATGCCTATATAAAACCATTTTTCCAACAGGTTTGGTGGAGGAGAAGGGGGGTTAAGTGAGAGTGAGTATATCTACTCTGTATAAGCTGTATATTGCTTTGCGCGGGAAAACCAAATTCAATTTGTTTTAATTTTTTTTAATAGCCGTTGGATCTAGACTGGCTGATTTCAGCCGTTGCCAGTAGGAAGCCAAGGAGAGGCTTCAAGGAGAGGATCTTAACTCATTCACAACCACCCAAAAATTGAAAATTTTAGACTACGTTTGTTTCGACGTAAAATATTTTACACAAAAAACATTTTTTTTGTAAATTGATTTTTACGCAGAAAAATTATTTTTGTTTTCATTTTTCAGTGTTTGGTTAACATTTGAAACAAAAACATTTGAACATTGCTATTTGGGCCCAAAAATTATACCCATTATCTAGATCCAGTGATGTGTCAAGAAGATAACCAATCATTTTCTTGACACATCACTGGATTTAGAAAGTGGGTCTAAGAAGTAGCCTTATATCTCATTTTCCAAAACATTTTATTGCCTGAAAGAGAAATTTTGATTCAATAAAGTGTTATTTATGATTTTTTAATAAGCTAAAATATTTATTTGAAAAGGATAAATGTGTTAAAAAAGTAGTGAGTGAGAGTTAACTTTATTGTTTGGGATAACCTACAAAAGTTAAAAAGTCAAAAAGTTACTAAAAAAAGTCTATACCATTTAGGGAAAGCTTGTGGGAAAAGCCTAGGGCAAAACAATACGAATTTAACTACCAAAAAGTCAAACGTTAAAAGTCAAAAAGTCAATAAAGGTAGAATGGTCATTTTGATTTTATTATAATATTTTATTACACACTTTTTCATAAAAAGTCGAAAAGTTATTCTAAACATACATATTTTTTTTCTCTATTTTTTTAGCCAAAAAGTCAAAAAGTACACTTATATAGCACATCTTAAATTGACTTACGAATTTTTTAAAGGTAAGTCATTTTTAAGAAAATGATGCAAACATATTTTTCTTAAAAAATATTTTATTTACTTTTTGTTCAACCAAATAACGGAAAATGGGTAAAATATTTCTAGCAAAAACATTTTACGTCAAAACAAACGGAGACTTAACGTCAAATTTCAAATATAATAGAAATGCATACAAACCAAGTATAATCTAACCTAAAATAATAATTCAATACAAAACAGAGGATTATACAAAAACAATGTCATTCATGCCCAAAAAAGAAATAAATATCCACAATCATGCCAAAAGGTAATTTGTTTCGCGCCATTTTGGCATATGGGTTAAAAGTCAGTTTTTTAGCTTTTTAACTCTTTTAAGATCATATCACTTCTTTATTTTTTTTTGTACATTTTTTCAAAAAAATCAAAAAATTAATTTTTAACCTATTTTTCAAAGTAAGTCATGTGTCACGACAAACATCAAAGTGTACCACGCCAAGAGTAATATATACCAACAATAGTAATCCATACCAAAACAGAGGATAACAAAATAAAAAATTATACAAAAATAATCCTCTCCGTACACCCAAAAAAAAAAAAAAATTATCCACAATTTCCCAAGAAAAGCCATCTGTAAAAGTAATATTAACAATTAGTATTTATAGACTAATAGTTGAAATTTCAAACTATAAAAGAAAATTATCTAAAACTTTATTTTATTTAATCTTCTCAAAATTGTATAATTATATTGTCCTAATCATATGGTGCGTGTCCTAACAAGTTTTCTCCTCTCAAACGTCATTTTCAACTAAATTTAAAGCGTTTTTTACTCAGCTAGCCTAACTGTAACTAATTACAGCTACTTGTAGAAATATGAAAAGATTGATTGACAAAATAAAATATATATTTTATAATAATATTTAGATAGATAAAATGCAAACTAGCATTGGAGATGCTCATGTTGTTAATATTATATCACTTAGCATATCATTTCTAATATTGGCTGAAAAAGTAGTCAAAATAGAACTCACCTTTTCTTCTACCATATGGTATTTTTATTTTTTTATAAGTAAATTACAAATATATTTCTTGAAATTTGTTTAAAATATAAATTGCCTTTTATAATTTTGAAAATTACATCTCACCATTTCAAGTTTCTAATCATATAACAAATGACACATTTTATTAATAAATCATTAAGTCAATTAATCATTTTTAATGATGCTTGAAATATATTTTAATTTACAATTTAAGTAATTTTATTGTTGTATAAGAGAGCAGTAATAAAATTCATTTTTTCTACCAATTATGTTAAATAAAAAATTATGACAACAAAATATTTATAATTTTTAAAACTGTAGGAAATAATTAATATTTTAAGAAAATCTTAAAGAGAAAATTGGCAATAAGTCCAATCTAAGGGTTGCTTGAGGCGTTAGGTTCATTGAAATTAATTGTTTTTTTTTTTTTGGTTAAGAAATCCATGCTTTGTCAAATATTATGGTGAGAAGTACCTTTTGTTGTTTTGAAAGACATTTCTTTCCAGTTTTGCCCTTTTATTTTTTTAACCTATCTGTTGAAATTGTTCAAAAAAATTATCTGTTAAAATTCACCAAGCTTATTTCTTCCTGTCGGTTGAAATTTATCAAGCATATTTCCTTATCTGTTGAATTTATTTGTTCAAATTTCTCCACTTTTTTCTATCTAGATTTTCTATCTATATGTTTAAATCTCTCTCATTTTGTCCATTCTGCCTTCTCTCTCATCTCCCTTTTCTCCTCTCTATTTTTCTCTTTCATCTCCCTTCTCTCCTCTCTATTTTTCTCTCTCATCGACCGAAGAAGCATCTGCTTACTCACTCTTCTATTTCTTTTCACATTCTCTCTCCTAGGGTTAGGGTTTACACAAGGGATTTTTCTTCTATGAACATATCTCTTGCTTGATATATCCATCCCCAGATAGACGATCGCTTGGCAATCTAAACCTTCAGCGAATCTTTGGCGACACAACTCGAATGCCGATTCTTGAGAAATCATGAAATCAGCACAGAAGATTTTCGATCTCATATCAATATTTATAGATCCACACACAAACTATATATGTATGTATATATGTTTAGCCCTACGAGTATATAGGGTTTGAGGGATTGAACAAGGAACGAGATGGAGGGAGAGTCGCTTTTTAAAAGTGAAAACATCTGTTCAATGAAAATGGCGTCGCACTGTCAGACTCCGATGCTAGAACAAACCAGCTTACCATCGATGACGATCGCAAGATTCTTCATCACAGATGAAGACCAAAGATGGAGAGCATCACTATTTCTAAAGAAATTTAGATCTAGAAAGAGGGAGAAAATAGAGGAGTTGTGAGGGAAGTAGCACAAGAAGTGGCCTAAACCATCGTCGGAGAAGTAGATGGCCCTGTGCTGTCGCTACCGTGAAATTTTGCCGACAACGACTTGGTGGCGGTGGAGGCAATTGAGGCAACAAAATTCTTGGCCCTCACTTCTCTCTCTCTTTAGAGTCTTTGTTTCTCTCTCTAGACCAATTGAACAGATATCAGTCTCTCTTCTCTCTCTGTCTCTATATATATATGTGTATGCATATCACAATTTAAACAGATAAAATAAAATTAAATAGATAAGAAAAAATATGAGAGCACTTGAATAAATGGGCCAAAATATTCCCACACGCCATTTTCAACAAATCCTTGTTCTATTTGTGTATACATAAGAATAGATAATTTGGGCATTTTGCAAAAACATATCCTTGTAGACATAATGTTTTAGGACGTGGACTTTTAAACAAAAAAAAAAAAAATTTAAATTTGAATTTATCACCCGAATATCCAATCTTCAAAAAATGTATGTGCAATTTATTTATTTGTTGTACGAGTATAATATGAGCATCCATAGTGAAGTTGTTAACACTTCACTAGTTAGTTAAGCTTGGTTGCTTATGCTTTTTGCTCCAATGAAATAATTAAAGACAAATTTTGGATGAAATGCTAAAAACATTATCAAACTGTAACAACCCACTTAACATGGAGGATGGAAGAGAGAGAAAGAAAGGAATGGAGTCAGATTATGACGGTACAAAATACCATTCAAATTATTAAAATCATCCAAATCACACTAATCGTGCATTTTTAAAAGTCTGGTAAGACGGAGCGGTTGGTGGTTTGGATAATCCAACTCATGCATTTAACCAAATCACCCGCCTATTTTATGTAAATTTTCAACCAAGCATAGTTTAATAAAAATACATTGATATATGTTCAATGATTTCTCAATTGAACCTAATATACTCAACAACTCTTTTATCAGTGAGTTGTTCACAATACTATCAAAATCGTACCAAATCATACCAAATCGCATATTTTTTTGGATTTTGGTGAATAGATTGACGGGTTGGGCGTCCAGACCTTGTGGGTCCGCACAGGTGGCGGTTTGAGAAAGCAAATCCGCCTAATATAACCGTCTCGACCCGCCTACTTTTCTTTTTTTATTTTTTTTCTCTCTTTCTTTTAGGATAAATGACAAATACACCCCCTGAGGTGTGATTAAAATACGAATTGCCCCTTGTGGTTTTGAAAATTACATTCTATCCCCTGAGGTTTCTAATTTTATAACAAATCGTCCATTTTATTACTAAATCATCGAGTCCAGGCGTATCAGCAGCAACTTCAGAAAGACCACCGGTCTGACGTACAACTACACCCTGGATGTAGAGCGATGACAGTTTCATTTTTCGAGATAGTCGTTCATCCCTTTCAGTACCAACCTCCGGCAAATCAAAATGAAAAAAATGAGGCTCGTCATACGGGACAAAATCGTCAATCCTCCAAATGGAACCGCCTAAATTGGCCTAGATCTCGGCAATCCATTTCCAAAATAATTAAAACTCTCCAATTATTTTGGCTTATATAATAAATTCCCGCATGCGCTTGCCTTTTTAGATTGTTAATCCTGGCCGCAGATCTAGGAGCAGCGCCTCCCTTTTTCAACTTTTAATCTTGGCCGCAGATCTTGGCGCGGAGCGGAGACACTAGCCGACAACACGCCACAAAATGCGGAAGGGAGCACCAATCCGGAGACGACACATGGCGCGGGGGGAGCGTCCCAGGTAATATTAGTGGGACGCTCCTGGGCACCTATATAACTCACTCCCTAACTCTCTTCCACCAGTATATTTTTTGGGAGAGTGACTTGCGTCATCCGAGAGAGTTAGTGACGTCATAGAGAGTGAGTTATGGCATCAAACCGACGCCGTTTTAGAGTCCAAAACAAGAACGTCTTCCTCACGTACACCCAGTGTTCCATACCTAAAGAGAGATTATTAGAAAAAATTAGAGAGCTGTTCACAACCAGACCACCAAATTATGTGAGGGTTGCCCATGAATTACACCAAGACGGGCAACCACATCTACATGCTCTTGTCCAGTTTCCATATCGTTTCCAGACGCAGAATGAACGGTTTTTCGACGTTACACACGATCGAACTAGTCGCCATTTCCATCCGAACGTGCAAGGGGCATACAACCATCAGAATGTGCTGGATTACATCTCCAAACGCGGGGATTACACGGAATGGGGTGAATTCCGTGAGGGAGGCCGCTGCGCTAACCAGAACAACAAAGAAAATATATATCGAGATGCACTTGCCGCCGACACGAAGGAAGAAGCAATGGCATTGGTACGAAATGGCGACCCAAAATGTTTCTGGTTAAATTATGACAAACTGTCATCCAATTATGACCGGATTTCATTTACTCCGCCATTGCCATATGTTCATCCATTTACAGGCACAGTATGAGTCGTTCCAACAGCCATTCAGCAATGGGCCGCAGACAATGTAATGGATGAAGCCCAAAGACCGCATAGGCCCAAGAGCATTATAATTAAAGGCCCATCGAGAATTGGGAAAACATGTTGGGCCCGGTCTTTGGGTCCCCATAATTATTATTCTGGCCACATCGATCTGAGGGACCACAAGGACGACGCTTTCTACAACATAATTGACGATGTGGCCCCACAGTTTTTGAAACATTGGCGGGAGTTTATTGGAGCGCAACGGGATTTTTTTTCAAATTGTAAATATGCCCGCCCAAAAAAAATAAAAGGCGGGATTCCGACCATTATATTATGCAACCCCGGAGCGGATTCTAGTTACAAGGAGTTTTTGGAAAAACATGAACACGCCGGCCTCAAAGCGTGGACACTCCGAAACGCAGAATTCTACACAGTCGACGAGCCCCTGTTCGCTAGAACCAATCAAGAAGAGGCATCGTAATGCCAAGAAGAAGGCTCAACGCAGGAAGATATTCCACTTCGACTGCGGCTGCTCGATATTCCATACGAACGGATGTGTCGAACCACATTCATTGGAGAGAGAGGACGCAGTCAGGGGTATTCTACGATACTTTGACGAACCCGATATGGTTCAAAGCCGTAGACATGTCCATGTCGCCCAATCAGGGAGTGTACAAGATACACTGCCTCTTCAACTACCAGCTCCGGAAAGCACTGAAAATCCGGACGTTTACCGCGACAATGTATACGTGGCTGACATCCACTGGTCGCAGAAGCCTGTCGGAGACTGTATTTACCTAGCTTATTGCACGCAGGATGACGAACAAATTATCCAGCTTTGGGATTATTAGCCTTGTAAATTATTGTCTCGCATTGACTATTGTACTCGACGAGCTTTCATACTATGTAAATGATTGGCGATGGGAAAATATTTATGTAAATTTTTATGATTAAATAAAAATCCAATTTTATTTAATTTATGTTGTCTTAATAAATTATATTTCTGAGCAGGTTTAAGGTGGATAAATGGGCTGTAATTGGTAGACAAGCCCAAAGGACCAATTACAATAATCAGGCCCATTTAATAATTTACAGGAACAATTAGAATAGGCCCAGACCTATGGCACAGCAGCCCATTAGACATAGGCCCATCAATAAGGGACGCGGCCCATTAAACATAGACCCATTACATTGCTCTATGAAAGAAGTGGACACTAAAGAGAAGGCCCAAATTTTATTGCGGATACAACACTTATAAAATAATAATTTACAATTTTTTTTTATGATCCACAGGCTGATTTTCCGACGGCGCCGTAATGTAACAGACATCAGCGGCAAAATGTGTGTCTGCACTACGATCCATAGTATTAATGGATGGAGCCGGTGCCTGGGTTTCTAGTTCGGAAACCGCTTTCAGACCGGCGAATAGAGCATCTTCTTGCCGCTGTAAGGCGTTGATGAGTCGGATTGATAAAAATACATTGATATATGTTCAATGATTTCTCAATTGAACCTAATATACTCAACAACTCTTTTATCAGTGAGTTGTTCACAATACTATCAAAATCGTACCAAATCATACCAAATCGCATATTTTTTTGGATTTTGGTGAATAGATTGACGGGTTGGGCGTCCAGACCTTGTGGGTCCGCACAGGTGGCGGTTTGAGAAAGCAAATCCGCCTAATATAACCGTCTCGACCTGCCTACATTTTCTTTTTTTCTTTTTTTTCTCTCTTTCTTTTAGGATAAATGACAAATACACCCCCTGAGGTGTGATTAAAATACGAATTGCCCCTTGTGGTTTTGAAAATTACATTCTATCCCCTGAGATTTCTAATTTTATAACAAATCGTCCATTTTATTACTAAATCATCAAGTCAATTAACAGTTTTTAATGATATTAAAAATATGTTTCAATTAATAATTTAGGTAATTTTATTATTGTATAGAAGAACAATTATGAATTTTATTTTTTAATTAATTTTGTTAAATAAAAAATTTTAATAAAAGAATATTTATAATTTTTTAAATTATATGAGACAATTTATATTTTAAATTATATGAGACAATTTATATTTTAAATAAATATCAATTAGTAATTTACATTTTTTTTCTTTTTTCTTTTTTAAATATATGCGTACACAGATTCCACGTCCCACCTTAGATCAATTCTCAATTAAACCCTATGTATTCAACAGATTGGTAAACAACATTTGTCTCCTCTCTTGCTCCTCCGCCGATAGTAGTCGCCGCCGCTACTACCCTTACCGATCGCCGCCGTGTATTCTCTGCTCGCCGATTTGGTACGTGATCCATTTTTCTTTGCTCTCTCTTTCTATTTGCTTTCTCTGTGATGATTAATCTGTGAATCTTAGCATAGGGATGGATTGTCTCTATTTAGTCAAGTAGAGGGGGGTGAATTGGTTATATCTGTGTGTGTATTGTGTGCTGTTTTGTTTTCCTGAGAAATAGTGCAGTTGGTTCTCATGGTCTGAAAGTTGTTCAAACCTCGAAAAGGTTATTGTGGACTATGCTTCTCAGTACTTCATCTCTGAAAATCCATGAAAGCTTCTTTTTTTTTATTTTTTTTTATTTTTATTTTTTTTATCGGCCTTCAATACAATGATTTTGATTAATTTGTAAATCTGAGAAATTGGTTTAATGGTGGTTTTGATTAATTCGTAAATCTGAGAAATATATTTAATGGTAGTTTTGATTAATCTTTGAATCTGAGAAATAGATTTAATGGTGGTTTTGATTAATTTGTAAATCTGAGAAATTGATTTAATGGTAGTTTTGATTAATCTGTGAATCTGAGAAATAGATTTAATGGTGGTTTTGATTTTGATTTTTTTTTTTTTTGATCGGCCTTGCGGGTCGGTTAGTGTCGCGATCCAAACCCACCCCTATAAGTTTGGCGTCCTAACCGGCCAGTAATTTGAGATTACCAAAGGCCTTCCTATACAATCATAAATAATCGGGACTAACGGAATCAATATACAAAAACATCAATAGTCCAATGACCTGTGCATCTATATGAACAAATATTTACATGCAAAAAAAGCCCACATTCAGTACATAACTTGTAACTTAACATCTTATACATAACATATGCACATAACAGAAGTTTACTTCATGATCAAAAGCTTGACAACTGCCTTCTAGGCTTAGCCCCAACTCGGAGGCACTTAAAACAACTCGGTAGGCTGTAGCTCGGCTAAAGACCTCTTCTAGACTTGACCTCCAGAACACTCACCTATACATATATGTATATATAAACAGTGAGCTAAAATCAGGTGAATAACATTAAAGTAAAGGGATTAGTGAACGAATTCCAAATATATCATATTCGTAAAACAAATCATGACACAATCATTCATATCAGTTTCATATCAGAACATAATATAATGGTACATCTCACAGAACCTACGTTACACGGACTCGGGTGCGAGTATCGGATACGGGTGTGTATCTAAGGGTCGGACACTTTAAAATTAAAAATTAAAGATACGTGGATACAGATCCAAATTAGGATACGGGTACGGGGATACGTTAAATAGTTATTTTTAAAATATATTTATTATATGAAGATGAGTTTAAAAAGTTTAAGGAATAATAAATTTTATTAAAAAAAAATAGATAAATAATAAATAAAATTACAAACATTATTTTAGACATAAAATAAATTATATTATATATGATAAAATAAATTATTTTAATTTTAGACATAAAAGTTATGTTATTTATTATATAATATTTTTTTGGATAAATAATATTATATAATATGTATGTGAATAATGAATAATATTATATTAATATAGTTTATATTTTATATAATTCAAACTATATTAGAAAAGTCGGAGAAGTCGGAGATAGACTGAACAAAAAAAGAAGAGAGAGAGAGGGGGGGGGGAGAGAGAGAGAAAGTGACGAAGAGCCTTCGCAGATCAGGTGACGAAGAGATTCCGAGATCGAGATAAAGGGGAAGACGACGGAGCAGTACAAGCTTCGCAGATCGCAGATCGATCAACTTCGCAGATCGCAGATCGCAGATCAAGCTTCGTAGGTTCTCGATCAAGCTTCGCAGGTTCTCTCCTTGCTCTCTCCTCGCTCTCTCCTCTTTCGATTCTTCTGCCGTATCCGTTTCTAAGGAGCCGAATCCCGGCCGTATCCCGCACCCATACCCGTGTCGTGTCGTGTCGACACGGGTACCTTCGAAATTCCAAAGAGTCCATGTAACATAGCACAGAACACATTACATATCGCCTTCCGACTAGAGTAATTGGTTTCAGATACCGATTAAACACATCACCACAATGAACTGGCTAACGAGATCTCGTATCACATATATGTTATGGACCTACATTTACATGCCGTCCCCCATGACTTTGGATTATCTGTGGATGCCATAATAGATCAAAATAGGACATTCGTTCATGTATCAAAATAACATTTCAGAAACCATAACTTATCAGATAACAGTTTAAACATACCATACAAACATATCTTTATAGAAATGTTACTCACAGTGGGCTTCTAGAACGGTTGGTCAAGCAGTCCTTGACACGTGACCTACAATCACAAATATGCATAACACGATACACAATCATCTTAAACATGTTTAGTTCACTTAAGCTTTTAAATATGGATGACTAGAATTAAGAATTAATTAGATTATTAATTTCTTTTAACCTCTAATTAAAACATGTTTAACCATGTATTAACCAAACTGATTAAATATAAATAATCTAATCATATGCCAACCTTTATTAAGTTCACTAATTACACAATCAAACTTAAAGTAGGCTCATACACATTAAATTATAATTATTCAGTCATGTTTAAATTACTGAATCAGAAACTCATAAATATGTACATTTTGAAATTTTGACTCCAAATCAAAGCCCAAAACTCTTAAAAACATGTTGATTAAGACCTTGTTGAAATTCAATATTTAACTTGAAATAAAGATCAAACCTTCAATGTAAACTCAATTTCCACTTAAAATATCAAAATCTAGAATTTAAGTGTAAAATCATAAAACATGCAAGTTTGAGTTCCAAATTCATCTTCCATGGAACATTCTTTTGAATTCCTTTAAGCCGTGCAAGGAAACATAAAAGCATGGACATGAATTTCCAACATGAAACACAATTAAAACTTTAAAACAAAGCTCAAGTGTTCAATTGAAAGATCAAAATTTTAATTAATTTGGAACATTACCAAACATGCCTATTTTGAGCTCTAAATTTAAAAATTCATGGAGTTTCCTCCTCCAATGTGAAGAACTATGTAAGAAATCAAATGTATGAACAAGAGTTTCATGAAATCAAGTCATGCATGTCAAAACCTTGAGCTAAATCCTTCAAATCTAACCATGCATGTCATGTTCTTGCACTAAGTCTTACAATTCCTTCTCTTTTATGTTCATATGAATTCTTAACATCATTAACTTGCCAATTATACATGATTTCTCCTTATTGCAACTTAGGTTCTACAATCTCATGAGTATAACACTTCAATTTCATAAAATTAGAGGAGAATTCCTACCTTTAATGGTTGAATTGGTGCAATTTTAACTTGATCTCCCTTGATCTTCTTCTTCCCCCCCCCCCCCCCCCCATTTTTTTTTTTTTTTAAAATCTTCTTGAGCTCTCTGGAGCTTTATCTCCTCTCTCAAGTGTATATCTCCAGCATAATGCACTCACTCTCTCTCTTGGTTCCTCTTTTCTTGACTATATTGATGAATAGGCTTATATTTAGCCACTAATCTACTAGTATACTTAAGTTAGATTAGATTTAGGCTAATTCATCATATTGAATTAAATTATACCAATCACATAATTAAATCAAATTCCCTTAATTTAAATTAATCTTCATCATTTATAATCTTAATGACACTAAATTAAATTATACTAATGTGTATTAAGCTCTAATTCCTATTCAATTATTTAATTCCAACTTATTAAAATTAGCGAATCAGACGAAATCAATTTTTGAATTAAACTTCCCAGATAACTCTAAAAATTCCAATTAACATATCTTTATACTCAATTTTGATTTTTGAACCCCTTTATGTCATCAATTTCAGTTTCAAAGCCGAGCTCACAACGGATAGTTTCTCAATTTAAACAGATATTTGCAACGAATCAAATTAGATCATTCACAATTAATCACTTGGCACATGTCATAACTAAAATTCAATACATAATTCATCACTTATAATTACGATTAACATTTTGGGGTCGTCACAGTTAGCTACTATTGCTCAATAAGAAAAAAATGTCTAATTTGTTAGCTATTGTTTGGGTATAAAAAATGTTTGAGAAATCTTAACTATGTGGGCAAAAAATGTTTTGGCTGAAATATTGAGTATTTGAGTTTTCATTTATACTTGCTTATTATAAACTGCCGATCCACCCAAACCGCCAAGTCAAAACCACCATTATTTGCCAACTAAACCGCCGGCTTTTGATAAACAAAACGGCAATTTCTAATGTCAATTTTGTCAATCCGCCACCCGCCGTGCGGCTTCTATTTTACCCCTAAACCATACCGACCCACATCGCACACTCCCCGACTTATCAGATTCATAGGGAAGAAAGAAGCAGACCTTGCTATCGCCTCACCTCTCCTCTCGCCGCCGACTGCCGTCGCCCTAGTTCTCTCTCTCTCTCTTCTCTTAAATCTTTTGAGCAATATATTGCTTATTTACTCTCTCTCTCTCTCTCTCTCTCTCCATATTTTTGTTTCATCTTCATGAATCATATCAATGTTACCTTCATATTATTTTTTATAACTTTTTTTTTCAACCTTTTTATGGTTGTGCACAGATTTTTACTTTGTATTTTAATTTGATTCAATCATTTTTTTCAACCCTGCTTTCCAACTTTTTATTTTTTCTTGAGCTTTAGTTTAGCTCAGGTTGAGGGGATTTTTTTTTTGTTTTTTTGGCTGATTGTTTTGCTGGTTTTCTTTGTTCAATGAATTATTTACCTAAAAAAAACAAAAGAATGAACATGGCAAATTTAATAGATTGTTTGGAACAAATTTATATTCTTCAAGTTGTCGATTATATATTTGATTTCATTTTTGTTGTCAGTATTTTGATTTATGTACTTCCAAATCTATGAATAGTTATGTGTAACATTGTGTCATGTGTCTTCCATTTGACACTGTTTCTATTTAGGGTTCATTGTAAATTTGTTTTTTGTAATAGATAATGGACGAGGGAAATACAAGTGATGAGTGCTTTGGATTGTTATTATAATTTTTTTTGAATTGTCGGATTTCTAATTTTATAGTTTGTCAATGTTGAATGTCAGATGAATGGATTGTATAATTTGTTTGGATTGTTGGATTTCTAATTTTTTAGTTTGTCAATGTTGAATGTCATATGAATGGACATCTATTTTAATTTCGACTGTTTTAGCTAATTTATAAATTAGGTTTTTTTCTTTTTCAGATTTTATAATTTGAATTATGCTTTTTCTAATCCACTAATCCACTAATCCGCCTGAACCGCCAAGTCGAAACCGCAATTATTTGTCAATTGCTCCACCAATTTGTGATGGAAAAATGGTGGTTCCTAACACCAAATCCCGTAGGTGGGATGAGTATGCCTTTAGTAGAAGAGAGATTGGGGATAAAGGGGGGAAAAAAGGAAGGAGGTTAATGACGTATGATTTTTTTTTTTTTTTCTTTTATTCTTAATACATGCTTTAATATCTTTATTGTAACACTCCACATACTTACTAAACTAATAAACACAAAATTAGATCTCGTTTTTTCACTTTTTATCATATAGAATATATTAACACACATAAAACATGTCTAACAAGATTTCGATTGTTTGTTGTTGTTTAGTAATTTCGTTTGGCCTCATTGGTGCAACTTGTAATAAAGCTAAAAGTTGACAATAAAAAAATAGAAGTTAAAAACACCATTTTTAAATTTCAGATAATCAGTTTATTTAAGTTGTGTTTGTTTATTAAATTGTAAATAAAAGTTGTATTAAACAGTTTGACATATACTCTCAAAATAAAATAAGCTCTAAGCAATTTAATATAAATTGCACTAAACAGTTTCATTAAAGTCTACGAAATCATGAGTTTCTACCCTCATCCTTCTCTGTCCTTGGTACCCCGTCCAAGCCCTTCCCTAAAGAGAAGTAAGAGAGGACTCTACCTTGGGCCCACAATTTCTGAGGAAAAATAGGCCTCCAAATAGCAATACTACAAATCAAGAAATTTTACCCTGAATCATCAATCGAGGGCTCATATTCATTTCGATATTGACTCTACACTTGTACCAATTCAATCTCTGCCACACAACACCACCCAAAAAAAACTGGGTAGTTATATTTGGGAGAGTAGGTTTTCTCCCCCCAAATTCTTTTTTTCCACTATAATGTTAAATGCATTGGGTACATCGTGGGTATACAGGGGTATCGTATGGGATAGGTATGCTGGGGAAAAAATTGCATTATTCGAAAAGTATAGTCATCTTCGAAAACCTTCACGTAATTTGTAACTAACCATTGCCCTTTACTCATGAATTTGCCCTCTTTTGCTTCCTGTTATATACAATCAAAATTACATAAAATAAAATAAAACTAATACTTTTATAAGAAGGCTAAAAAGAAAGAAACAATTAGATATTAGGGTTCATAAGTTGGTGTATTTATTTCATTATTACTTTCATAATCTTGATGTTTTTGTATTTGTTATTTGATTAGTTGATTTTCACATAGACACATATATATAGTTATTCTCTAGGAAGCACTGACATGTCTGGCAAGCCCATGTATCAGTGTCGGACACTGACACCTGTCGGACACGCAGTGGACACGTGTCCGACACTCAGTCTGAAGTGTCCCCTTTTTTTTTGTTTTTGTCTTTTCATCTCAAACACGTCCTGGACACGTTCAAGACCCTAGCCCCAGAGAGAGAGAGAGAGAGAGAGAGAGAGAGAGACAAAATACCCTAAAATCGAAGATTTGTTCAGGTGACATGTTTGAGACCCATCGAGAACTATTCAAAGTTGTAGCTACAAGAGAGATAAGAAATGGAAGACGAACAAGCTAGATGAGAGAGGGAAGACGAACAAGCTTTCCATCTGCGATGAGCGAGAGAAAGCTTCCTGCTGCTGCAATAATTTTTTGATTTCCCTCTTTTTTTTTTGTATTCCTAGAAAAGAAAAGGGTGTACAACTTTCCACCTTCTAAGCTAATAAAGGTTCACCTGGAAGTCGAATGGTCAAACAACTGGCTTCCACCTACTAGTCAAATGGTTAAAATAAAGTATTTACACTACAGAAAATGACACTTTTGGCGACTAAATTTGGCGACCAAACAATTTTTAGTCGCCAAAAGTGGTGGAATTAGCTACCAAATATTTTATTAGTCGGCAAAAATAAAAAGATTTAGCTACTAAAGTTTTTTAGTCGGTGTATATTGCTTATCGGCGACTAACATAAATTTAGTCGCTAATAATGACACAATTGGCTACTAAATTATTATTTAGTCGGCAATTATTATTTAGTCGCTAATTGTTGAACAATTGCCGACGAAAACAATTTTTGGTTGCCAAATGATATAGCTGTTAAATTTTTTAATCGAGAAATATAGCTTATTGGCGACCAAACAATATTTTTGTCGCTAAATATTCCATCATAGGCTACTAAAAAACGTTTAGTTGCCGATAGTATATATTTTAGGCTACTAAATTGTTTTTTAGTCGGTGTCTTATACCTTTTGCCGACAAAATAATCTTTAGTCACCAATTGTCATTAGATGATATTCAAAACCTTTTAGCCACCACACTAGTTTGGTTGCCAATGATTCAGTTTTGGTGACCAACAAAAACATTAGTCGCTAAAGCTCTAAATGTTTAGATTTATTTTCGCGCCTATTTCACACATTTTGCCTCTCTTTGTATACACACAGCCACAGAACATCTCTTGCTTTGTCATTCTGCCGCGCAAATCACCAGCAAACCTCACGACCTCGCAACCTCAGCATCGTCGTTCCCCGTACGCCGCAAATCACCACAGCCACTGCCGCTAACAGGTTCGCTCCCTCTCGCTCTCTTACTCTGTCGCTCTCTGTCTCGATCTCACTCTATCTCTCTCTCTCTCTCTCTCTCTCTCTACCCCTTCTATTTCCCCAACTGTGAACTTTGCTCTAGGGTTTTTATTCTACCCATTCTGGTTAATTTTTTCTTAATTTTTGAAATGGGTTTGTTTGAAGTGGTTTCATTACTAGAGTTTTATGGGTTTCATGTTGTAAATGGGTTTGATTTTAGGGTTTGATACCTTTCCCCCTATTTTTCCTTTCTCTCTCATTAGTTTCAAAGCCCTAATCCATTGATTATCTATCTAATCTCATGTATTCTGATTATTTTCATTGAAATTTTCTCTCTCATGTATTCTACTCGTCATTATTTATGTAAATCTGTGTATGAAACTTACATACACAGATCAGATAATCTGTGTATGTGCTCTGAGATTGAGATTATCTGTGTATGTATTTTGAGATTGAGTTTACATTTAAACTGAAGATGGGGTTTACAGTTAAACTGTAAACTGAATCTTCAGTTTACAGATTGGGTTTACACTAAGCCTAGCAACACATGAATGAGTTTACATTTAAATGGATTAAACTGAGTGGGTAATCTGTGATTGGGTAATCAGTTTAGATGTAGTGGCGAAGATTCAGTTTAAATATAATTAATATGTATTTTGAGATTGGATAATCTAAATTGATACATACACAGATAATCTGTGTGTGTATTCTCATCAGTTTAAATATAATCTCAATAAGATTATCTGTGTATTCTCTGTTTTATGTATTCTCTGTTTATATGTTCTCTGTGTATTCTCATCAGTTTAAATTTTGTGTTATGAGATGGAGATTATTTGTGTATGTATTCTCATCAGTTTAAATATAATTGATATGTATTCTCATCTGTTTGGTCAATTATTTGCTCATGTCTTGTATCATTATTCTCATAAATTTTGCCAAAAATAGACATTTGGCGACTAAAAGTTTTGTAGCAAAAAAAAAAAAAAAAAAACATTTGGCGACTAAAAGTGTTGTAGCCAAAAGAAAATCAAACATTTGGCCACTAAAAGATTTCGTAGCTAAAAACAAAAGCTAAAGAATAAAAACACTTTTGCCTACTAAAAATTTAGTAGCCAAAAGTGTGGGACTTTAGGCGACCAAATATTTAGTAGTCAAAATAAGAACTATTTGCCGACTAAAACTTTAGTAGCTAAAAATGTGGGACTTTAAGCGACCAAATATTTAGTAGCCAAAAGAAGAATTCTTTGCCGACAAAAACTTTAGTAGCAAAAAATGTGGGACTTTAGGCGATCAAATATTTAGTAGCCAAAACAAGATCTCTTTGCCGACTAAAATTTTAGTAGCTAAAAATATGAGACTCTAGGCAACTAAAAGTTTGGTCGCCGAAAATGTACTAATTTAATTTTATGTCCAACTTTTTGGCGACTAAAAAGTTAGTCGGGAAATTGAATACATTTGGCGACTAAAATAATTTTAGTCGCTAATTACCTTTACTGACAATTCTTCCACGAATACTTTTGTGACCAAATAATTTAGTCGCTGAAACCCTTCGGCAACTAAAAATTAACTTTTGGCGACTAAAATTTAGTCACCAAAAGTGAAAATTCTTGTAGTGTTATATTTTTGCCAAAAAATATTTGCCAAAAAATGTTCATTTTTGGGTGTTTGCAACTGAATGTTTAAATTTTTAATTAGTGTTAAATTATTTTTTTTTATAACTTTAAATAAGATATTTATATATGTAACAAATATTATATAAATAAATAAATATATTTTTAACGTGTCCTTAGCATGTTGTGTCCAGCATGTTTTGAAAATTAACGTGCCAGCGTATCTGTGTCATGTCACGTGTCCATGTCCGTGCAACATAGGTTATTCTATATGTTATATACTTGAAGTGAAAGATTTGCAAGTGCTTGAATTGAAAGATTTTCATAAAGCATTATAAAAAACTTCAAAAAAAATTAAAAATTTATTGATGTATCCTAGTTGTATCCATATCCCACTTTTTTAAGATTTTGCCATATTGGTGTACCCATAACGTACACGTACCAGTATCTATCCCTGCACTCGTGCTTCATAGATTCTAACCATTTGTCATTTATAACTAACAAAATAGGAACAATTTAGACAATATAACCACTTTTTGTTGGTGATGTTGGACGGCAGTGGTGGTTATAGACTAGGGAAGGGAAGGAGTAACAATGGATGGGGAAAATGGATAAAGCGGTGGCAGTGAGTTGGGGAAGAAGAAGGGTGGTGACGGATTACGGTAAGGATAAGGGGTGATTGTCAATAGTAATGAAGGGAAAAACAGTGATTAAATTGTGTAAATTGCCCATTCTCTATTAGTTATAACTAACAGCTACAAATGGATGGTCATAATTGATACAATTTTAAAAGTTGAGGGTTTAAATTGAAATAATTAAAATTTTAGGGTTTGATTTGTTAACAAGGTAAAACCTTAGTGCTTTTTTTTTTTTTTTTTTTTTTGTAATTCCCAAAAAATTATAAATATAAATGTTACCAAATAGGGCATTAGTATTTTACTTTAGGGTAAATTACACTCACCTCCTTGAGGTTTGAGGAAAATACAATTAGCCCCACACTTTTGATAAAATTACAATTGCCTCTCTCAAGGTTTTAATTTACATAACATTTGGGCCTTTTTTCAGCAATAAATCGTTAGTTGTATGAATGAAAAAATGATGTTATCATATCTTTCCTACTAAAATGTATATTTGTCTTTGTTTATTTTGAAGTCTACTCATCATTGACATTAGTTTCAATCGCTTTAACCATACTAAAAGGGAAGTTAGTGTAATTATGGCAAAATTGTAGAGCTAATTGTATTTTCTTTAAACCTCAAGGGAGGTTAGTGTAATTTACCCTTCATTTTATTAGGCAAATTGGACAGTAGTTGGAAGTTAAACGAGGCCCATCAAGAGCCCATAAAAAGCCCAAGCACATATTGCTCGCCAAACCATGATATCTCCGAAAGCCCTATCCAATAAACCCTAGCCATCGTGCTTGAACTCAAAGTGTGCACACTGTCTAGGGCTGAGTTAAAAAATCGAAAAAATCGCAAAACTACACGATCCAGACCATATCCAGTGGTTTGGTTTGGTTTTCTCAATACATGGTTCGGTCCGTTGGGCGAACCGTATTTTATGATTCAGTCTGTGGTTTTATAGTTATGGTTTTGGTATGAAACAAAACCGAACTGCTTAAATATATATATGTATATATATTGTTATTTATTGTAGACACTTGAATACCTTTTTAGTATCCCATATATATTTATAAGTTGTCAACCCTCTACTCTTGCAAGTGTGCCTTTATATAATTGTAGAACTAGTTTTAAAGAATCATTTAAACAATTCTTGTTTTTAAAATGATAGCATATTATTTAATGTATGTTGCGATCATATTGTGAATGATGACAAGTTTTACAAAAATTGTGATTCCAAACTGAACCGAACCGCGTTTTCATGATTCGGTTTGGTTTGGTTACAAAATTTTCATAGTTCGGTTTAGTTCAAAAATTTATGGGACTGTAAGTAGTGGCTTGGTCTTGGTTTATTTTAAAACCGAACTAAATCAAACCGTGCTCACCTCTAGCACTATCTGAGCATATACATCACATTAGTTGTATATATTGGGAGAAATTATTGTTTCTTGGGTTGTTGGATGCTCAAATCATAAGGAATGGCAGAAGCAGCTAAAAGCAAACCAGTGATTGGTCTTTCATGGGAACCGAAGCTGCCTCCACTTCCATCTGGAACCAAAAAGGGGTCTGATAAGCCTCCTCGAACTTTGCCTGAAAGTAGTAGTAGTAGTGCTGTGGTATATAAATCTAACACAGAGCTCATAGATGGCCTGTTTGTTCCACCGAACAACCCTAAAAAATTGAACAAATTACTGAGGAAGCAAGTCAAAGATACTGCTGGGAAGAATTGGTACGTGCGGATCTAACTTTTTTATATTTTTTTAATTTTTTGTGAATAATTTTTTGAGTTTTTGTGATGTTGGTGGGTTGGTTGGTTGTATATTTATAAATAGGTTTGACATGCCTGCCCAAACCCTCACCCCTGAGTTGAAGAAAGATCTCCAGCTACTCAAGGTGCAGTGACTTTCTTTCTTATCAAAATGTAGTTTCTTTTGCTACTACAAATTATATTGGTGTGCTTACTGTACTAAAATAATGTTCTGCAAATGGGACCAAATCAAAAGTTTTCTTCAAAATTGAAAGTTTCCTTTGATTTTATAAGTGTTCTTTTGATTATCATCTTTGAAAACCTCCTTGATACATGTCACACATCAACGAATGGTGATCGTAAAAGAGCTCTCTTTTATGGTTTAACCTTGTGAAAAAAAGGACTCATCTTTAATTTGTCTGTGAATTGGGATGTTGTGTATTTGCTATGTAGCAAGCTTTTTTGTGTTCAGCAAATATATCAATGTGTAAATTTGGTTCATGCTGCATTGAAGCTATGTGACGGAGGACAGTGCTGTTAGGGCTGTTTAGGGGCTGTGAAAACGCTGAAATTTAGGGAAGAAAGAAAGAAAAGCGAAGATAGGTCTAGGAATCACTCCTAGAATTCCTTAGGCATCACACTTAGGATTTGATTGCATTGCACAATGCACACAGGAACTTCAAAAGCTCTGAAAATTCTTTAAAATATTAACTCTATTAAATTATAAATATTAGGAGTACTTACGTGTATGTCTTATTAACTAGACTTATTTACCTACAGGTCCTAACTAATAAATTTAACACTATAAAAATAAGAGATTGATAAATTTATCACTATAAATTTATTCATAAAAATAAAGAGACTGATAAATTTATAGTGATAAATTTATTCATAAAAATAAAAGACTGATAAATTTATCTTTATCACTTAATAAATTTATCAATAGGACTTAATGGGTAATAAGTCTCCAAAGTAGGACCTATTGGTAGTTTACCCTAAATATTACATGACTTTATATAAAATTAGAAGACTTCCTAAATCAACTAGAACTGAGAAAGAAAACTATTAAGGGTGTGTTTGGTTTGGTTTTGGGAGATGAATTTTCAAAAAAAAATTTAGGGAGTTTAGAAATTTTTTTGATTTGTTTGGTTGTATATTTTGAAAATAATTTTGGAGTATGAGAGTTGGGGATGATTTGATATTTTATTGTAGTTGAGTAGATGTGTGTGAGAGAAAAAGTGATTGAGAAGGAGAGAGGAGAGAAAAAGTGATTGATTGATGTGTAGGAGAGAGAAAGTGATTTTGGAAATTTTTTTCCAAAATCACTAAACCAAACAAAATCTTAAAATTTTTTCTCCAAAATTACTCTCTAAAAAACAAACCAAACAAGGCCTAAATTTTTGGCTTTCAAAAGCTCATCTAAGACTAAATAAAAAACATAAACAAGAAACTAATTAAATAACGTGACCTACAAGATGATCTATGGGCGACCTGTATAGCCCATGTCCAGAAAGTTATGAAATTACCAAAATACCCCTAAACATGCAAATTGACAAAGACTTGACCTAAAAATAATAATAGGACAAGACCCATAAGCTTAAAACATAATAATCCAAGGTCCCAAGTGAGTTGCCCATCATCCAATGCATGCCAAATCAAAGCTTGGGCCTTAGAGGCATCTCTTCCGTGTCTCTTGTACACCTTTAAGAGGTTGTTGCCACTTGCCTCCATCACTATGGTAATGATAGGAAATTTAAGCCATCAAAAATCATCCTGTCTACAAATTTATTTTCACCAGCTAGATTTGCATCAACGGAGAATTGATACTGTAGCAACTTAGGATAAAAGCTTGCCTAGACTGTAGTAAAGATTCGTGCTAAACTTTCTACATTAGTAAATATTGCTGGCGAATGTGGCTCAGTCTTTTGACTGAATTATTTTTGGGATGAGAATATATGTTCCCTCCAGTCAAATTTTCTAAAGGGTTCATAAAACTTGCATTGTATTCATGCCAGTCATTACAACATTTTGACAGTGATTTTTTAAGCTTTAGTTAGATAGTTACAAAGAGTTTTAGTAAAAATTTAGTGATTCCAATACTTGCTCTGCCCCCTAGGATCTTTTGCTGGAGTTGTTGGGCTTTTGACAAATTTTTATTGATCCATCAATGAAGTGTTTAGCTATTTACAATGAAAATGAATAAAATTTTATTAAAAAATTATGTTGCAAGTCTAAATATATATACTAGTGGTGTTCGCCTACCCAATGCGTGTCTTATTAAATCTGGAAAATATAAATTTTGATTTTGATTTTGATTTAAAAGCACACATATTGTGTGCCGCTCAAGTGGTAAGGGTCTTGTCTACTAGACCAAAGTACTTCGTTTCAAGTCCCAGCATCCTCTCTATATAATTTTGTATTTTAAATAGGCTCGAAGAGCATTTTTGGAAATCAAAATGTCACATTGTGTCAACACCATCTCAAGCCTTCACTATAATAGTATATATATATATTGATGGACACATCACATTTCCATATCGATATCGCGAATTTTGAAAAAAAATTATAGATCTTTACTTAAAATTATGAATAATTTGTAAGTATTAAGTAGAAATAGTGATGCATAATTTTGAAGGTCAAATGTTGTAATAAAATGTATATTTGACATTCTTATAATAGCATACATAGTGTGACAAACATGTGCTGCAGAATACAGAAATGACACCAATGATTAAATTTTTATGATATATGATGACAATTATACTAACCAAATAACAAATATAAGTATAATATACAAATAAAGTTCAAATAGATGGATTGAAATGTACTTTTTAATTAATGTAAATACACAGAATAAAGTTCATATACATAGATAACAATCCATTAGTACACCAACTATTTAATATGACTATTGTCTACTACTATTATATATATATTTTTGGATTAGTAGTATTACCCCTATGTTCAATACAACATGGAGTTTTTAGCTGGCTTGCATGTGGGGCCCATATTGTAGACACAAATTTTGAAAAATGAAGTGTCAACACATTTCAAAATTTTATGTTACAAATGTCTACTGTTTAGTTTTTGGACTAAACAGTGTTGATTATTTGAATAGCAGGTTCCTATTTTCGATCTGTATTCCAGATCGTTAATTACACATTTTATATAAATGAAACCTCCGATTAATGAAGAGCAAAATAAATAACAAAAGACAATTTAAGAAAAATAAATATTTTATTGAAATTGTTATGGGTTTTGAACCCTCGAATACAAAGTACAATTCTTGGGTTTGGAACCCTTTACCTATTCATCGCCATTCTGTGTTTGTAGCGTAGGCTCTTGAATTCTCTGGGCTTCTCTTCTTCTTTCTTGTAACGACTTTTTTGGCTCTTGATTTCTTTCTTTCTCTCTCTGGTATTCTCACTTCTGATTCTCTGATCCCTGATCCCTGATCTTGTGTGACGGTCCTCGTATTTATAGAGGGCCATTCAGGTGATAAGAATGTCTCATCCTCAAATTGAATTTCAAATTGAATGATAGCGCCATTTGAATTTTGAATAATAGCGCTATATGATTAATCGTATATCTGATTAACTGAATTGATCTTAGGGGTTTCATCCTGTGTGGTGTCCTTGCTGTAGGCTCTACAGGTGTCATCTTTCGTAAGCTCCACGTGTCATTTGAGCATCTTGAATAACGTCTTTAAGATATGACGTCATTTTATTTATACACTTCAACGGAGCAAGTTGATCATTTTGAGGAAGTAATTGCCTACAACATTCCCATCATAGGCTCTATACGTGTCATAAATTTAGTTGAAATTTATGTGCCAACAAATGCCCCCTCATGACTTGCACAAGTGAATTTTCTTAACTGTGCGAGTCAAGACAATTTGGCACTTTTATTTAGATGATCTTTAGGTCTTGGATGTGATTACTTCTTGGCTTTGGTCCATAGCCCTTTTTTTTTTTTTTAAAATAAAGGGTTAATTGCCCTTTATAGTCCATGGGCCTTTTACTTTTGTTGCATGGGTCCTTTTTGTGGACTTTATTTTATTTATTCATTTTTTTTTTTTAAGGGTCATGGGTAAGGTCCAAGATTTAATTGGACCTTTCCTTTTATGGGCCTCCTACTTGCTACCATTTTTTTACATCATATATATATATTTTTTAGGCCATCATGGATATTGATGGGTAAGGGCCAAGATTTAATTTGGCTTTTTCTCTTGTGGGCCTCCAACTTGCCACTTTTTTTTTATTATTTTTACAGTAGATTTTTTTTTTGTGGCCATCATGGATATTGATGCGTAAAGGCCAAGATTTAATTGGGCTTTTTCTCTTGTTGGCCTCCAACTTGCCACCTTTTTTTTTTCAGCAGATTTTTTTTTTAGGCCATCATGGATACTGATGTGTAAGGGCCAAGATTTAATTGGGCTTTTTTTCTTGTGAGCCTCCAACTTGCAAATTTTTTTTCTTTTTTTTTTTTTAGGATCAGATTTTTTTTTTTTTATAGCATATATATATATTTTAGAAGTTTGTCTAAATGAAATAGGATGGATTGGCATTGATAGGATTTCTAATCCTATATGAACTCTTGCTTCTTTGGAGTGTTTTAAGGGACCACCTCTTTTCTTAAGCAGGAATTTTTGCTTTATATATAACACCTATTCATGCATACAACCCATATATATTTTTTCCTGCAGCTTTCTTCCTCCAGCAGATTTTTTTTTTTTGTTTGTTTCCAGCGGCCTCTCTTCCCGACAGAAGCTGTTCTTCTTACACTTTAAAGAAGGCACAAAAGAATTCCTTCAAATTCCTTTTAATCAGGAATACTTTCCTATTTATTGCTTCTCTTTTTTTTTAACAGCATGTATTTGTTTATTTAGCAGTTTTTTTTTTTTTTTTTGCTAAACCCAAATATGAACACAGACAGTTTTTTTTTTTTTTTAAAAAAAAAAACCTTTTTTTTGTAGACCATGAATCTAAATAGGCCAAACAAAGTCCTTGTCACAAATCCCTTTTTTTTTTCCTTTGAAGAACAAACCGACACAGGTTGCCTTTTTTATTCCCACACTAGCTTCATTTTTTTTCAAACTGTTTAGCAGGTTTTTTTTTTTAAACCTTTTTTTGTAGACCATGAATCTAAATAGGCCAAACAAAGTCCTTGTCACAAAGCCTTTTTTTTTTAAAACCCTTTTTTTTTTTTTATTACAACAGCAAACTGTTTAGCAGGGTTTTTTTTTTTTAAAACCTCTTTTTGTAGACCATGAATCTAAATAGGCCAAACAAAGTCCTTGTCACAAAGCCTTCTTTTTTTTTTCTTTGAAGAACAAACCAACACAAGTTACCTTTTTTATTCCCACACTAGCTTCATTTTTTTTTTTCAAACTGTTTAGCAGGATTTTTTTTTAAACCCTTTTTTTGTCGGCCATGAATCAAAACAGGCCAAACAAAGTTTCAAACTGTTTAGCAAGTTTTTTTAAAACTTTTTTTTTTTTTTTTGTAGACCATGAATCTAAATAGGCCAAACAAAGTCCCTGTTACAGAACCCCTTTTTTTTTTTTTTTTTTTTGAAGAACAAACCGCCACAGGTTGCCTTTTTTAATTCCCACACTAGCTTCATGGATACCATGCTTTTCTTCTCTTTTTTTTTTTTTTTTTTGCTAACCATGAGCGCAAACAAAGACTTTTCTTGTTTAAAAAAAAACCTGCTATACCCTTTTTTGTAACAGCATATATTTGTTTATTTAGCAGATTTTGCTAAACCCAAATATGAACAGACTTTTTTTTTTTTTTTTTTTTTTTTTTGAAAATTGAATTTTTTAAGCCTGCTACCTTCTATTTTATTTTGTATTAGTAGTAGCCCTTTGTACAATTGGCCCAATTGAACAAAACTTTTTTTTTTTTTTAAGCCTTTTGCCTTTTATTTTATTATTTTGTATTAGTAGCAGCCTCTTGTACAATTGGCCAAATTTTTTTTTTAAAAGTCGAATCAAGCTTGCCTCCTCGTGATTCATGCAAGTGAATTTTAATTGTACGAATCACGATGACTAATTTCCTTTTTTTTTTTGTTAACAATTATTTCATGTCTTTTTATCTATTTTGCAGGCAACACGCAAGGCGTCAGAGTTTATTTGCAGGTATCATTGCCCCTTCCAGCCTAAGGGCAATGAGTGGCTTGAATCCTTGGCAGTGATTGTGTCCTTTCACCCCAATGGCTTGAATCTTTGGCAGTGATTGTGTCTTTTCACCCCAATGACTTGAATCCTTGGCAGTGATTATGTCCTTCACCCCAATGGCTTGAATCCTTGGCAATGATTATGTCCTTCACCCCAATGGCTTGAAACCTTGGCAGTGATTGTGTCCTTCACCCCAACGGCTTGAATCCTTGACAGTGAATGTGTCCTTCACCTCAACGGCTTGATTCCTTGGCAATGAATATGTCCGTCACCCCAACGGCTTGATTCCTTGATAGTGAATGTGTCCGTCACCCCAATGGCTTGATTCCTTGGCAAGGGGCTTTCGTCAATTTCTTTATATTATGACATTTTGCCTTCACTAACCTTTTTTATTTTATTTTTTAGGCAGCATGGAAAAGACACTTGAATATCTTCGACGTGACGAGAGAGATGTATTAGATAAATAAATCTGGTCCGAAAATAATTCGGCACAAACCTATCACTGCTTTATTGTCACCCATTGAGTTGGACCCCTACATCCCTTTACATACGGCTTTCAAAGACTTGGTCTATACAGGAATTCGAAACTGCTGTGAGATTCTCGAGAAAGGGCACTCCAAATCAATCGGTTCATTCCCTATCTCAATCCTCCTTCCATTTTCTGAAGACCTTGACTACTCTGAATTTAATATTCTTCTTAAGAGAATGGAACATGAAAAATTAAAGTGGGATAATTCTTTTAATGTCCGCGGCATCTCCACCCATTTGCAATCCCCTATATGGATTTTTTGGTTGAATAATGTTCTCTCTCCATTTGCCCCTATTTTGAAGAAGTGTGGGATTTATGCCGCAATCTATGTATCCCAATTTGCTTATGCTAGGAATGTCGCCTTGCTCAAAGGATTCTTAGAGCGGTGGTCACCCGACACCAACACTGTCCACACCATTTACGGTGAACTTGGGATCTTTTTTTGGGACCTTTATCGCATTAGCAGCCTCCCCATCCGTGGCGAGTTTATGAAGAGTTCACCTCCTCCAATGACGTTTTATATTCGTCATAGACATCCAAGGCGTGCCGTGGGCTTTTCAACATTTATGCCAGCTCTTTTCAATCCAAGAAGTTTAACCATTGGACTTTCAAATTTATTGACGAATCCCCAACTTCGATTTGTGGTTTTCAACGAAAAGACAGAATCCCTGATGATGTGTATCTTTCTGGTTTTTTGGTGAGTTGGCTTAGCAGATTTGTTTTCTCTCACTCTTCCGGGGAAATTCATCCGACTACCTTTCATGTAGCCACCAAAATGGCCGGTGGAACGTTATTTAGCCTGGCCATTCCCGTCCTTGCATACCTCTATCATTCTCTTAGTAAAATGGCATCATCACCTTCACCTGGGAAGGAAAATATTCAAGGTCCTTTGCATTACCTTTTTGGATCGATTTCACTATATTTGGTTAAGACTTACTCTCATAGGGATCCTCAGTCGATTTATCCGATTCCTGATATTCATTTCATGCCATATCTTGGGTTTATTGGAAACCAATCGGCTGCCCAGTTTTTTACTGATAAATTTCCATTTATGAACTCTCTCCTAACCTATCGTACGGAGTGTCAATTTAGGGCTCTTACCCATGAAGGTGAACCTTCAGGCATTCTAGTTGACTCTGAAAGGATATCACATTTCCACCTTGGCTATCTTATATCTTTGAGGCAAGGGATTTTAACTTTTAAAATGGGATTTAATTTCATTTCTAAACCGTACTCCCCTAACCGATACGGTCGTCAATTTGGGTTTGCCCAAGCATACCCTACACCGCTTAATGTATCTTGTCGGCAGCCCTCTGAGTGGTCTAAATTTTATAACAACTGGAGCCATATGCTACGCTGCGGTACAAATGTCTCATTGGAGTTACCAGGCTCCCGATATACTTCTCACGTAACCATGCCTTATGCCAATTGGTGGTTGGGAACTTCCTTTACCGTGCTCCAATATGTTACTCATACCCAGTCGAAATCTTCACGCAAGAGAAAACTTGATATGTCAATTAAAGACCAAAAGACAAAGAAGCCTTCTTACTCTAGAGCTAGGTCATCATCTTCACCTATTGCTCTAGAAGCATCGTCACCTCAGAGAATGGATAATAGTCGGCCACCTATTGCTCCTTCCCGATCTAGTTACTCGGTTTCAGATCTCCTTCATCTTTTTGAGAATGTGTAATTCTCAATTTAAAATGAGATTTAGCTTTGAGCAAGGAGATTCTGGCCCTCAATTTTCTAGTCTAGCAAAGCTTTTTCCAGAGACTGTCTATCAATGATTGTACAGGAACTTCCCAACCAACAATATCGACCAAAACCCCAATGGACCAATTTTGCACACACTTGTACTCTTTTCTTGAAGATAAAGATGAGAATATGATTCAAGAACTCTTTGAGGGAGATGGGTATGAATTAACTGCCTTGGGTCGTATTCGCATTAAGAGTGTTGAAATTCCTTCTCCCACCAAATCTTTTGATCGTTCTCTCAATGGGAGTAGCGAGAGTGAAGATGAGTTTTATTACTACACCCCTCGTTTAGATGGCACACCAACTAAGATGAGTAAATTGCCCCTAGCAAATGTAGGTTTTTCTTCTCTTTCTTCGAACAAGCCATCCAAGCTGTTAGAGAAAGGTATAATTCCTCTTTCTTTTTCTTTTTCTTTTTTTTATATATATATTTTTTAAATACCTTTCATTTTCTTAGGCACTACGCCTCGGACTTCCCCAGCTGCCTCGCATATGCCATTGGCTACCTTTAAGGGTATTTTTATTCATTCCTCGTACCTCATTTTATTTCATCATGTATACATACTCAAGGAACTCTTTTCTCTTTAGATCATGTTACATTGCAGAATCCGTGGTCCACTTGTGGGAATCACAACTTGTCTCCTCCCACACCTAAGTCTCTTCAAGCCGTACACCAAGGTATACTTCATTCATCCATATATATATATATTGTTTTTACCTTCTATGTTTTCATTGAGTGTCTCCTTCTATTTTCACAGAAATTACTTCTGACACATTGGAAGAGACAGATGAAATTACTTCTAATACCTCGGAAAATGCCCAAATTCTTGCAGACTTACTTGAAGCAAATGGGGTTAACAAATTATTTGACCAACTTGAAGCACCCCTTGCTCCATCTAGCCTTCTTTTGGGAACTTCCTCTAACGAAACAGCCACCCATATTCAGAATGGTCTTACTATTTCTCTTCAATCAACGACGGATGTTAATGGCATGATTGCTGTAGCAAACAACGTTTTCATGATTTTGAAGAGTTTGGGTGTAGACTTCACCTCTTTTTATGAGAAGGTGAAGATATTCCTTGGGTGCTTTGCTTTGAAAACCCAACTTGCAGATTCTTCAAACTTGTCTACCTCAGAATTTGAGGCCCAATACTATGAGAAGAAGCTTCATTTCGACAAAGTTTCTGGCGAACATGAACAGTTGTCTGCTTCAATTATCAAGTCGGATGAGCACATTGTGAGTCTTAATCAAAGGATTATTCAAACCAAAGAGTTACTCAAACAACTTGAAGAGGAATTGTCATCCACCCAAGCGGAACATGCATCCTTTATGTGTGATTTTGCACAAGCTTCCGAGAGTGTTTCTAAATCAGAAGAAGGCGTGCAAACTGCTCTGAATGTTTTGAGCCAGCACAAGAAGAAGAATGGACAACACAATGTTGTGGAACGTGCTTTTGAAAGGGTTAAGGCTTCTCTTAAGGAATGAATGCACTTTTATTTTGTTATTCATTCGAACATAATGTATTCATGAAATTTCGCTCAGTGATAGATTTATTTGTTATATGAAATTTCTCAATACAATACATTGATTTGTCTTATCTTAGCCGTTCACAGTTTATACTCTTGCGGGCCAGGAGTATCTAATGTTTTATCACCTTAGATTTCGGTGGGGTATTTTAGCAGTTTAACCACATACAATACCGTTGGTGGTTTTCAACTTTTGGCCGTACACAGTTTATACTCTTGCGGGCCAGGAGTATCCAATGTTTTACCACTTTAGGTTTTGGTGGGGTATTTTAGCAGTTTAACCACATACAATACCGTTGGTGGTCTTCGACTTTTGGCCGTACACAGTTTATACTCTTGCGGGCCAGGAGTATCCAATGTTTTACTACCTTAGATTTTTGGTGGGGTATTTTAGCAGTTTGACCACATACAATACCGTTGGTGTTTTTTTTTTTTTTTGTTGCCCTAACTTTTACCTAGGCTGCCCTTTCGGGTTTTCAACCTAGCAGGCTTTCTTAAGGGTAATATCTCTTCAAGAACCTTGCATTGGTTGGGGGAATGATTCTGTCACCGTCCACCGTTATCAACAAATAGGCCCCATTAGAATAAACCTTCTCAATCACATAAGGTCCTTCCTATTTGGGCTCAAGCTTTCCTTTAGTTCTTCGTGAGACTACTATGGGTGTTCTAACCGTTAGTACCAAGTCTCCTTTTTTAAAGGAGCGAAGCCTCACTCTTTTATTGAATGCATTTGCCATCCTTTGTTGGGAGATCTCCAAGTTTTGTTGAGCATACAACCTTCTTTCATCTAGGGTCTCGAACTCAGCCAACCTCACTCTTGCACTTTCATCTTCTGTTAAGGACTCTTGTTTTGCCACTCGCAATGATGGTATTTGAACCTCAAGTGGTAACATTGCTCTTCCTCCAAAAACCAATGAATAAGGAGTTGCTTGAGTAGGAGTTCTGTGCGAAGTTCGATAAGCCCACAAAGCTTCTTGCAACTTTTCGTACCGAGCTCTTTTGTTTTTATCCACCATCTTCTTGAGAATTTTACACAATGTCTTGTTGAAAGCTTCTGCCGAACCATTGGCGAGAATTTTACGCAATGTCTTGTTGAAAGCTTCTGCCAAACCATTGGCAGGTGCATGATATCTTGATGAATGGTTGTTTTTTATTTTGTACTTGGCAAATAACTTGTTCAAAGCATCACTCTTGAACGGCTGTCCATTATCCATAATGATACTTTTTGGAATCCCAAACCTATAAATGATATGGGTTGGATGAACTCAGAGACAACTGTGCTTTTTTTATCCTTTAAAGCCATGGCCTCTACCCATTTTGAGAAATAGTCAGTAGCAACTAGGATGTATCGATATCCTGCTGAAGATGGAGGTACAAAAGGACCAATAATGTCCATACCCCATGTTGCAAATGGCCAAGAACAAGTTGTTAAATGTAAAGGCCCTGGGGGTTGGTGGAGAAAGTTCCCATGGAATTGGTAGACTTGGCATCTTCGAGCATAATCTATGCAATCTGCAATCATAGTCGCCAATAGTATCCCAACGTTTTAGCTGCATATGTAATTTAGGACCACTTTGGTGTGCCCCACATACACCTACGTGTATTTCTGCCATTACCTCTTGAATACGCTCCTTGGCTATACACCGCATGTACATTCCATCCAAAGACCTTTTGTATAACCCATCTTTTCACAGGACGAATTTGGTAGCCCTATGTCTCACTTCAATTCTTTTTACTTTATCTTCAGGTAGCCTACCAGTTGAAGGTAAGCTATGAATGGTTCCCGCCAATCGTCATCGCTTTCTCCTTTCGTGGTAACGACCAAGATTGGAACCAAGTCAGAAACCTCTTTTAAAGGTTGTAACACCCTTCTTTCGCCTACTGTGATAGTAATTGTTTTGCTATCTAGTAGGGTGAGCGATGCAGCCAAACTTGCTAGTGAATCCGCTCGACTATATGTTCTTCTCTTCACGTGCAAAATATGTGTTTTCCTGAATTGTGAAATCAATTCCTCAGCCTTTTCATGATAAGGGATGAGACTTGTTTTCTTAACAATGTACTCTCCATGGAGTTGCTTTACCACCAGTTCTGAATCTCCATAAATTGAGAGTTCTTCAATAGGAATTTGTAATGCCAATTCTAATCCAGCAATTAGAGCTTCATATTCTGCCTCATTATTGGAACATCCTTCACTTAAGGCGAAAGAATGGGTGATTATAGCATTGTCTGGAGTCACAAACACAATTCCAATTCCAGCTTTATTGTTTTTAGGATTTTCTTGCTTCTTGCCATCTAGACTCCTTGAAGCTCCATCGAAATACATCTCCCATCCTTTCTGGATTTCTACTTGCATAACCTTTTCATCTGGTAAATTAGTTACTAGAGGTGAGTCATCAGGTATAAGATGTGTTGCCAAAAAATCTGCTAGAGCCTGCCCCTTTACAGCTCTTTGGGGAACATATTCAATTGCGAATTGTTGGAGAATTATAGTCGACTTTGCAATTTTCCCTGAAAGTATGGGACGTGAAAGTATATATTTCAAGGGGTCTGCTCTTGATATCAACTTGACTTCGTGTTCCAAGACATAGTGCTTTAGTTTTTGCAAGGCGAACACCAAGGCAAGACATGTCTTTTCAATAGGAGAATAATTGATTTCTGTCCCCAACAGAGTACGACTCAAGTAATACAAGGCATTTTCTTTCCCATGCTCATTGTGTTGTACCAACAGTGCCCCTAACAAACCATCCAGGGCTATTATGTACAACAAGAGTGGTTTCCCTTTTATTGGGCTCATGAGTACTGGAGGCTTCAAAAGATACTCCTTAATACTAATAAAAGAATTTTGGCACTGCTGATCCCATTCAAATGGAACACCCTTTTTCATCAATCTTGAGAATGGCAAGCATCGACCAGCCAGGTTAGAAATAAATCTTCTGATATAGGCCAATCTCCCTTGTAGCCCCTTTAATTCCCTTAAATTTCATGGAGGAGGCATTTCAGCAATGACTTTAATCTTGGTAGGGTCAATTTCAATCCCTGTGTTTTAAACCACAAACCTTAGAAATTTTCCTGAGGAAACTCCAAATGCACATTTTAGTGGGTTCATCTTGAGTTTGTATCTCCTCAAACGTTCGAAGATTCTTCTCAAATCTTCCACATGGTTTTCCTTTTCCTTTGTCTTGACGACAAGAACATCAACATAGCATTCAATGATGTCATGGAGCATATCACCGAAAATTACAGTCATCGTCCTTTGATATGTGGCTCCAGCATTTTTCAGGCTAAAGGACATTACCTTGTAGCAAAAGACTCCTCTCGGAATCCTGAATGTAGTCATTTCCTCATCTTCAGGTGTCATTCGGATTTGATTGTATCCTGAGTATCCATCCATAAAAGACAAGGTTTCATACCCAGTAGTTACATCTACAAGAAGTTTAGTGATGGGCAAAGGAAAGTCATCTTTAGGACAAGCCTCATTGAGATCACAGAAATCAATGCAAACCCTGATTTGACCATTCTTTTTCTTGATCGGCACTATGTTTGCTAGCCAGGTTGGATATTTGACTTCCCTGATGAATCTTGCATTGATAAGCTTGTCGACTTCAGCTTCAATTTGGGCTGTAAGCTCTGGTTGAGTTCGCCTCTGAGGCTGTTTAATTGGCCATTTCTTAGGGTGAATTGCAAGCTTATGGACTGCAATCTCTGGATTAAGACTAGGCATCTCACTGTAGTTCCACACGATACTCCCTTAAGAAGGAAATATATTGCCGAGCTTCTTCTTCCTTTAAATTTGCACTAATGAAGGTTGGTTTGTTTTCTCCTTCATCACTCAAATTTACTTCACGAAGGTCATCCACGGTAGCTTGGCCTCCTGCTTCAAATTCTGTTGGTGTAGGTTGAGTTTCATCTTGGTCAACATCTTCCAACACATCTTGAGTGATAGTCATGTTTACTGGAATTTTTTCCTCATCCCCCCGATAGCCTAACCCTTCTGTCCTAGCGGTGATAATATCGCCTGGTTGGATAGCCTGCCTCTGCGAAGGTGTTAATGCAAAGTCAAAGGGTGTCATTGTTCCTGGTATTTTTTTAGGATCTAAACCAATTTTTACCAACATCTATGTAATTTCCGCACTGAAGGTAGGCTTCTCAAAACTCGAGATGTTTTCTTCTGGCACTTGTTCAACTTTCAGTTTCTGTTCAACATGTCCAAGTGAGTGGAATATGATGGGTTTCGACCCTTTTCCTTTAGGAGGGACCACAATCTTATTATATTTCTCCGCATAGGTGCATTTTGTCCTCCTTAATGGCAACTTGAACTCACCCTTGAGATCCAAAATTGGATTTATTGGGGCTAGAGCCTTTGCCCCTGGTTTCCTTTCGAACTTTGGCACATATCGAAAAGTTCTTTTTGTTGAAACTAGAGTAGACTCTAGAGCGTCTTTGACATTCGGAGTATCTTCAGACTTCTTCACATCTTTTCCCTTTCTTTGTGAAGTCTTTG
Source organism: Camellia granthamiana (assembly GCA_036172215.1). Taxonomy (NCBI): domain Eukaryota; kingdom Viridiplantae; phylum Streptophyta; class Magnoliopsida; order Ericales; family Theaceae; genus Camellia; species Camellia granthamiana. Next base: position 159,927,753 of record CM069907.1, on the reverse strand, counting down.
TATAGAAGCGAGCATCAGCATAATAGGCCTCTACTTCTCCAAATGGATCATTGTCAGCCACAATTGTCCCCTCTTTTTTGGATGAAGGCAACGGGTACTTGATACATTGGTGATAAATTGATGGTACTGCATGATGATTATGCATCCATGGTCTCCCAAGCAAAGCATTGTAGGAGGTGTCTACATCAATGACCAAGAACTCAGTGCTTTCTTCAATAGCCCCAAACTTGGTCTGCAATTCAATCTTCCCCATTGGGCGTTGTTCATTTTGATTAAATCCTTGAATGACCAAACGACTTGGGCGAAGTTGTGAAATTCGAACCCCTAATAAGTTTAACGCCCTCCGAGGCAGGAGGTTTACCGCAAGTCCTCCATCAACTAGAATTCGAGAAATTTTCACATCATGGATAAGCCCAGTAATAAACAAAGGCCAATTATGGTCTATCATTTCAACACACACGTCTTTGTCACCAAAGGTTACCATAGCCATGCATGTAGTTGTCTTCTCTTGATTTCTACCCTCAATTTCTTTGTGGAAATCCTCTGGCTTGGACAGGGCATATATTAAAGACTTTCGAAGCTCTGGAGACATTTTCAGTGCATCATATACGCTCAACAATGCTGGAATTTTCTTTAGATGAGCTAGTACATCATATTTCACTTGCTCTTCCTCCAGCAAAACCTGTGGAACTTTTGACGTTTGAGGGTCCTGAGGATTTCGTAATTTCCTCCAATAGGTCAAGTAAGTTTGGCATACTTCAGCAACCGCCTTTTCGTTGACCTCAACTTCTTTTATTCCCTCACCTATTTGGACCATGTTAACTGGTCCAGTTGCAGGGTGATCATCATCATCAGTCACTTCTCCATCTTCCTAGAGCTGCATTCTTCTCCCATTTCTTAGGTACCGGGAGTCATGCCCATAAAAGCATTGGGATTCTACAAAACCGTTCTTCATGGCCTCCTAACTAGGCACCACGACCCCTTCGAGGGAGCAATACGAGTCAAAGGCAATCCCCTCCAAAGAAAGGGAGAATTGTTTTAGGCAAAGTGCTTGATTCTGAGGGAAATGGTGTTTGCTCTACCCACAAAGGGAACAAATCCCTTGGGCGATAAGTGCCCATCTCTCGAAGATCAAGGGCAGTTTTAATCTTCTCCTCAATTGTGCCTTCTATGAAATCATATGTACCCTCGTCCTCCAAATGTTCTAACACCTCGATTTCTATTGGCCATGGTTTATAAAATGTCCTATGGAATCGATCAGCCATCGTGTCCCAATCTGGGATTGAATTAGGTGGCAGGCTGAAGTACCAATCTGCTGCCCACCCTTCCAAAGAAAGAACGAACTCCCGTAGAAGTAATGCCTGGCTTCTTACTGTGTTTCCACATTGTGCAAGGAAACGAACCAAATGACGCCTTGGACAACTTGTCCCATTATATAAGGGAAAACAAGGTACTGTATATCCTCGTGGGAACTAAACCCATTCGACCCAATTAGGGAAAGGGTGTTCAGAAATTTGATTTCTTTCAATAATCAAATTTTGATGGGCTTCAAAACCCTCATCTTTTAAAGAGACGGTTACTTTTGCCTGATGTTCCGCTTCCCTTCTGGCTTCAATTTTTGCTTTCTCATCATTACCTGGATTGCGAATGATATGTATTTCTCGCTCTTCAAAATTTACATCCACAGTGATGACATTACAAGGAAAGTCAAAGTGGTCACTTGATACACTTTCTCCATCGTATATCCTGGCTGGAGATGTGTATGGTGAACTATCAGGAGAAAAGTCAAGTTCCCAATCTTCATTAGGATCCTCAATTTGAGATGATTTTGCTTGTTTATTTGAATGCTTCCATACTTCTTCATCTGACTTATACCTGCCATTCACCTCATCATCCTTGAAGTGTAGTCGTTTTTTCGCCTTTTTCACAAGCTCAGAGTCGGACCTACACCCAGTGTCTCCTTGTTCTGTTCCCCTTACATATTCTGGAGTGTTTTGATAGTACATTGGTGGTACTGGCGAATACTCTAGAGAAAAGGCTTCTGGTATGTATTCTGGAGAAGCTGGTGTATACTCTGGTAAGGCTGGTGTGTATTCTGAAGAAGTTGGTGTATACTCTAATGAGTCAGGTATGCAGATAGGAGATGTAATGCAATCTCCTTCCCTAACTTTTGAACCAACTTCACCCTCATCTTCCTCGTCATCACTCAAAACAATGATGGTTAGGCAAGGGGCCAAAGTAAGCTTTTTCTCCCTTCTTTTATCAAAGTATGTCTGCAACTTCACAAATTGAAATTTTGAAGGTAGAAATTCCTCCAATGTGACTGGGACAAGGGGACTTTGCTCTAACTGCTCATCAGAGCCAATTTCTCCCCTTTTTCCTACTTTGTGTTCTTCATTCCTTTTCTCTTACTTTGGCTTTTTTCTGTTTCCTAGAAACTTTTGATTTTTGCTTTTTGGAAACTTTTGGCCCTTATGTTGTTGAAGAAACTACATTTCTAGCTTTCACTGTGGCATTTTGTTTTTTCTTCATGCTTTTTTACTGATAAACAACCCATTCACCTTCATTATCATTGTCGATAATGATTGGGTTAGCAGATGCTTTCTCTTGAGGAGGGAGCTCGATAATCAAGAGTCCAAAAGTTCCTGAATTTTATCTTTCAGAACAAAGCACTCTTTTATCGGATGGCTAATCAAACGATGGTAGGGGCAATACTTTGGATCGTTGGTCCTTCCTACCTCATGTGGTCTTTTCACCTCAGGGAGAGCAATCAACTTTTGCTCCAACAGATCTTCAAATAGGTCTTCGACCAGATCATCCGTGAAAAAATATTTCTTCTCCAACCTCTCTTTCATAGTCACCTTTTTAAATTCCTTGGGCTTTTTAGCCCCTACTACAACGAGACCCTTCTTTTTGGTTTCAATTATAGCTGCAGTCGAGGACTCAACCCTTTCAACGGCCCTAGGCCTCCTTCGTTTAGCTAGATGCAGCTTCATATCATGAGCTTTAGTGCATAGATCGTTGAATCCTTCAAAATTTTGAGCCATAAGAGCCGTAGAGAGCTCATATCGGAAGTTGTTAAGGCACATCCGAATTAACTCTAATTGCGTAAACTTTTGAGGACAGGCAAATGTCAAAGCTCGCCATCTTGCAATGAAATCTGTAACAGACTCATTGTCACGTTGCTTGGTCTCAATCAGTTCTGGTACTCCAACTCGCCTTTGTGTGTTGCAGAACTGCTTAAGGAACTCCTTAACCACGGAATCCCAATTTGGGATTGATCCCTCAGGAAAGTTAGCATACCAAGTAAATGCAAAACTTTCAAGTGATTGGACAAATAGCTGTAGGCACAGGGCCTCATTTTGGGCTATTGGCTCGCGTCTTGAAAGAAAATGAGTCACATGTTGTCTTGGATCTCCTGTTCCATCAAACATTTTGAAATCTAGTTGGGAAAAACTAGAAGGGAATGGAATAGCATCTATCCATGCTGGGTAAGGTTTTGTAATTATTCGAAAGTTCTCATCATCTTTTTCCTTGACTTTCTTTACTTGTCTCCTCATCATATCATCAATCATGGCCATGAGCATTGGATTCATACCACTACTGGTTAGATCAGAGTAACAAGGACCATTGCCCCCTGGGGCTAGTGTGCTTTGTATGCCTACGGATGTCCCCACAACAGGTTGTGCCATTTGTTTGGGTGCACTTCCCATTCTTGTCATTTGGGCCTGTAACTATTGCATTTGCTCTAACATAGCAGCCATTTCTCGTTCTCTTCTCTCGAATTGTTCTTGTAGAGCCACCATTTTTTCCTTGAGACCTTGGTCTTGTTGGACCTGCGAATTTTCACCTTCTTTCTCAACCTCAGTCATCATAACTGCGACTTTGTTGACATCTCTCAATTCATTGTTTCCAATATTCGTTAAAACAAACGAGATAGAATCATCTTGTTCAAACAGAGGATTATCAAGCCCCACAACATTACTCATATTTGAAGCATTTGACTGCGATGCTTTGTTTTGAGCCTCACGGGTTATAGACCTTGTTACAAGCCCTTTTCTTATTCCCTCCATAGATAGTTCGATCAAGGCAGAAATATTTCCCAAGGGTTGCTTACCCTCCTCCACCTTTGACTTTCCAACAAAGACAGGACTTTCAATTTGTTTTTGGTGTTCATCTTTCGAGAGAGCCTTTTCAATAGCTCCCATAACATTTGTCGCCACTGTTCTTAGTTCCAGTTTCTTTAAGGCTTTATTTCTTCTGCGCCTTTGTCTTTCGAAACTGGACCATTTGATGATATATCAAGTCGAGCCCCTAGGGGCATAGAAGGAACCGTTTGCGTATTTGCAAATTCCTCATGAATTTTCAAAACAGTCCTTACATTTTTAGAGCGGACCAATTGATGTTGTTTCAAATCCCGTCGGGCCAACGGGTGTTCCTTATTCAAACCCTGTCGTGCCAACGGGTGTTCCTTATTCGAACCTTGTCGAGCCAACGAGTGTTCCTTTGGCTCCTGAGAGTTGACTGAAATTTGGTTTGACCGATTTTGTGCTCTAAACAAAACTGTTGGTTCGTAAGCCGCAATAGTTTTTTCAATAACAGGGGCTTTTTTTCCATCAACAGGAGTTTGGGTCATTACCCTCCTCCCAATGGTCCTATTGATTGCTATGTTTTCAGCAGAGGCCCTCTTCTGGGCAGACTCCGCCATTTTAATGAAGTCTTCTACCCTTGTGAGTAGTTGGGCCACAACATTTCTTGTTGTGCTCGCTGAAGCTGCAACAAAGGCCTTAGTTGCAACCTGATTAGCCTCTTTTGCCTGAATTAGAAAGCTCTTTGTTCGGGCTGTAGCGCTCACAGTTGCGTATTACTTTGACGCTTTCACATAATCTTCAGTAATCTTTCTGAAACTTTTAGCTTTCTGGAAAAGTGTGACTTTCTTCGTCGCACCAGTTACCTTCGGGACAGCCAAGAGTTTTTGCTCCGGACCCCTTGGGCAATAGGGGAAAAAAGTGCATCTTTCCAGGATTTCGCTGGTTCTACCTTTGGGACAACCAAGAGCATTCGCTTCGGAGCCCCTTGGGTGATGGGTGCTATCTCCAACCTTGGTGATTTCAGAACCATTGGAGTGTAGGTTTGTCTCTTGACAGTTGCTTCAGCATTCCTATAACAAAAGAATACATTAGTAAGTTTTAACTATATATATATATATTTTTTTTGTTCTTCAAAAGATGGGAGGAGAAATAAGTCCCACTGGGCGTGCAAAAATTTGTAGACACAAATTTTGAAACATGAAATGTTTCAACACATTTTAAAATTTTATGTTATAAATGTCCACTATTTAGTTTTTGGACTAAACAGTGTTGATTATTTGAATAACAGGTTCCTATTTCCGATCTGTATTCCAGATCGTTAATTACACATTTTATATAAATGAAACCTTCGATTAATGAAGAACAAAATAAATAACAAAAGACAATTTAAGAAAATAAATATTTTATTGAAATTGTTATGGGTTTTGAACCCTCGAATACAAAGTACAATTCTTGGGTTTGGAACCTTTTACCTATTCATCACCATTCTGGGTTTATAGCGTAGGCTCTTGAATTCGCGTGGCTTCTCTTCTTCTTTCTTGTAACGACTTTTTTAGCTCTTGATTTCTTTCTTTCTCTCTCTGGTATTCTCACTTCTGATTCTCTAATCCCTGATCTTGTGTGATGGTCTTCGTATTTATAGAGGGCCATCCAGGTGATAAGAATGCCTCGTCCTCAATTTGAATTTCAAATTGAATGATAGCGCTATTTGAATTTTAAATAATATGATTAATCGTATATCTGATTAACCGGATTGATCTTTGGGGTTTCATCCTGTATGGTGTCCTTGCTGTAGGCTCTACAGGTGTCATCTTTCGTAGGCTCCACGTGTCATTTGAGCATCTTGAATAACGTCGTTAAGATATGACGTTTTATTTATACACTTCAACGGAGCAAGTTGATCATTTTGAGGAAGTAATTGCCTACAACATTCCCATCATAGGCTCTATACGTGTCATAAATTTAGTTGAAATTTATGTGCCAACACACATGTCCTTCAATCCTCCACTATCCTGTGTTTGGTTCACCTAGATTATCTTCCCTCCTCTTTCCAACTGTAAAAAATATCCTCCCAACTCTTATCCCATTCTTCATCCCATTTTAACCTTATATAATACAAAAAGTCTCATGGTATATATAAATAGTCAATATCCCATAATGTACCAAGAAACATGTGGGGCCCACGGTATTACTTATCCCCTTGTCCCCTTAATCCTATCCCCCGAAACAAACATGGCCTTAGTGTATGCTTTGGTACACAAAGCACTTTCTTGACATCCCATGTGAACTTGGAGTCTAGGTCAAAACCGGTATAGAATCTGTGTTACTTGGAATGCAGATTGATCCTATGCGAGGAACGGCAATAGAAATGTGGTACACCACACACTCTAAAATATATTATGACAGAAGTGGCTTGTATAGATCACACTAAATATAATTTATTATTCTTCAAATTAGTCATTTAAAACCTAATTATAAAAGGATTATGGTCTTATGTTTATACATTTTGTCATGCCAAGCTCCCACTATGTTTAGATTTTAGTTCATTATATTTAATTCTTTTCCTTCTAATTAAAGAAATTACATAGGGAGGGAGAAAATTGAGATAGTTTTGGATCGTTGAATCCATTGTTTTAGAACGGAAGTTTACTTTGTTTTGGAATGTGCATTCGAATTCATAAATCGTTAGGTTGTTAGCTTTTTTCTAGTACGTTGTGTAGAATAGTAAGGAAGAGCACAGAAGAGGAAGAAGGAGAATAATAATAAAAAAAAATAAGAAGAAACAAAGAGGGAGAAAAGTTGTGGAGTACACTTCTACTCTGTGTTCTGTTATGAAGTTTTGTCTTTCACTAGATATTGAGCTGAAGTGTTCAGGGGATGAAAAAGGTGATTGTTGTAACTATAGTTACTAGGAATAGTGATATTCTGGTGATCTATATTTGGGAATATATGTTCTGAAATGTGGACACTTGTTTAGTGATCCAAAGCAATTCTAACATTTTCTCTATTTAATTCCTTGGTGCTTTCCTTGTGAGGGAATAAGAAAAACATGAAAAATAATGAACTAAAATCAAGAAAAGAGTGGGATTTTGGCAAAAGATCTAAATGAAAAAGGCCATAGACATTACTTGACTTGTACAGAAAATACATTAGATCATAAAGGATGCATATTAGTCAGTTTTTTTTTTTTTTTTTTTTTTTTTTTTTAAGATTGAGGAATAAGTTGGACGATTATGCTATTCAGAAGGAAAGCATGTTGGATATAAGAAAAGTTAAAAAGTAGAAATGCATTTTATGTTTCATTGAATATCTGAGTATTTATAAAAAAATTCATCTGGTATATGGAAGTATGCCAATACATTGCACATTTTGTGATCTATACAAGCTATCCTTTTGTGCACGAGGTTGTGTAGTATTTGGTGTACCATGTTCCTCTTCATATTCCCATTCGGCATACTGAATGACCCACAATTTAGGCGACACTAGTTGGCTGGTTTAACATGGAATGCATAGCGTTATGATTAAATCTCTTTATTATTTTCTTGATAAGTTTTCTTTTGTAAACAAGAAGTTTGGGTTGTTGTGTAATAAGAATTAAGAAACCCCTCAGCTATAAATTGTCTCTATCATGATCCAATTAAATGATTGGAGTTAGCCTTTGCTGATCAAGAAGGTCCGAGTTCCATGTCTTGTTTTCCCATCATATGCAATTCTGTGTTCTGAATTGCGGACACCTTGCTCTCTTATCATCTTTGGGTCTAGTTTCACATATTTCCACAACTTGAGTAGCTATCATATGTTCCTTGGTTATTTTTCCCCTGTTCAGTTGTTGAATCGCAATTCGTGAACTACCTCTACAAGCATAATGTTATCTATGAGTTCATATGCAATAATTACTGGGTTTGATCAAGATTTTATTGGCACTCAATATGAAATTTGATTATTTGCTTACCTTGGAGAAGTTATCAGAATATTGTTTCTAGGATGGCTGTCATCATTTGATTTGTTTCAAAAGGATTTGACAGTTTACATTTGTGTCTCTTTTGTTAATCATAGTTGAGGAGTGTCATTGATCCAAAGAGGCACTACAAGAAGGGTGATTCAAAATCGAGAACAGTTCCCAAGTATTTCCAGGCAAGTACTTGGTTGCATACAAGAAATGTAACCTTATTATATTACCAAAAGGAGCATCTGCTGGACTTCATCATATGTATTCTTTTTTTGTTGCCTTGTATTGATTTCTCGGGTTAGTAGTGAGAAGATTGGCATTTTACAAATTTCAGGTGGGCACAGTGATAGAGTCGGCATCAGACTTCTTCACAGGTCGGCTTACTAAGAAGGAGAGGAAAGCAACCCTTGCTGATGAGCTACTCTCTGATCATACCCTTGGGGAGTACAGGTGAGGCAGAGTACATTCCCCCCCCCCCCCCCCCCGGCCTTCTTTTTTTTTTATCTAATAATTGTATATCAACCTTTTGCAGGAAGCGCAAGGTTCGAGAGATTGAAGAACAAAACCGTCCTGGAGGGGTGGAGAAATGGAAGATAAAAGGTGGACAGTCTTGGAAACGTGCTAAGCAAAGAAGACACTGATGGCTTTCGATGTTGTTGACCCTGCAAAGGATATTTTTCTCCAGCCAAGTTCAGTTTTTGTGTTGACACACATGATGCATACCAGTGGTAGATGTTAACATTTGGTATTGTGCCATAATGAAATGAGAGCAGTCAATCAGATCAACATCAGGCGCTTTTAATCATTATAGATTATATTTATACACATCACATGAATTTAGTGATTGCTTGCTTTCATATGTATTGACTGTTAATGATTTAGACACTACTCTAGAAGATGGCTATTATTAATTTTGTATGAAGTTTTGGATTTGTGTGGCAAATTGCCATTATTGAGATGGAAGGACAGTCAACTTAATTGCTTTTGGCGTCTGGTTTATTGCTAGAGTCCACTATCAACCTAGTGGTTTTGGTGTTTTTTTTTCTCCTTTTTAAATTCAATCAAAAGTAGGGGAATAACAAGGGAAGTTACATCACACACACAGTAGTTAATAATGAGACTTGAAAAACATTTTTTATTTTATAGTAAGCAAAACACAATGCAGTCTTAGGGAAGGGAGTTATGTCTATCGATTAAATAACACTTTAAAACCTAATTAAGAGAAAGCTCAGCCCCACCCACCCCAAAACATAAACATAAGACCGATGGTGAGAATATTCAAAGCAGAAGTCAAGAAAGATACAATACCCAAATTGAGATATGCACACAACACAGCAAGATCTTTTCTTTCATATATTGTACAATATAATATATGAAAAATGAAAAATCTTCTTTTTTCCGATTTATTAAGAAACTCAGATTAATTCAATTCCATCCAATTCACAGGAGAATTTAAAAAAAAATAATAAAAAAAAAAATAGAGAGAGTGGACCTTGAGAACAGCAGGCTTTAGGGATAAGCCATAAGGGAGGGTCTCGAGCTCAAGGGCTCTTCTGGCAATCCTGGCAGGGAGCTCTTTGTGGAGAAACTGAGCGGAAATCAAGAGATTGCGGAGGGTGGGGGTGGACCCAAACTCCATCATGTACTTGAGGCTGACTCCCTTCTGCTTCAAAGCACCCCATCGCTGCACCTCATGGATCAGGCTCTTCGAGTACGTCTCGTAAAGTTTCTGATTCTTCGCCGCCATGCCTCCCCTTTTCCCTCCCCCTCCCTAACTCCTACTCCTACACCACCAACCACAGGACCAACATGCAAACCGGATTACACTACTACTACTGCTACTACTAACCCAAACACACATACTATAATAATAAATAAACAGACAGATAGCGCGACTGTGTATATATATGGTTGGATATATATGTGTCCTGCAGAGATAGAGATAGAGAGGAAGATCGATGAAAAAAAACTAGGTCAGGTCTCGTTTGACAATTTTAGTTTAAATAAAGTAAATAAAAAATTAACAAGTTAATAATTTATATTAAAAAATTTAATTTTTTTTTTTTTTTTTTTATGTTTTTACATTTTTTTTTATAAAAATTAAAAAATTATTTTCAATATATCAATTATTTTATTTTATATTTTAATTAAAAAATTAAAAAATTATTAAAATGACTTATTTTCAATCTAATCCTTAGCAGCGGAGTAACCAGAGACGGGCAGAGGTGCGTGGGTCCCTAGTAAAACGTCATGTGTCAGAGAGAGCCCCACAGACTGTGGGAACTTTTCCAAACTACACTATTCTATTTTCCAAATTAAATTAGAAAAATGCTTGAGAGTATTAAAAAAGGATCACTAGAGAGAACACTAATGATATGGCAGTGAGTTCTGTCCATTTTCTATGTCTTGTTTTTATTTATTTATTTATTTTTTTGTCGTTTCCAATATATTAGTGCTAGTAGTAGTGTATTTTTTAGTGGTCTAAATCATTGTTGATTAAATTAAATCGGAATGCTTTTTAGCTCGAAATTCCCCACCCCGGATGCCCCGATTTTCAGAAGAGAGAGAGAGAGAAGAGAGGGAGAAAGAGAGAGAGAGAGATCGGGGAAGAGGAGGAAGAGAAGAGAGGGGAAGAAGCTCGTCGCCAGCTCGAAGCTCATCGTCCGGCGTCGCCTCGCCTCCGGCAGCTCCTCCTCCGCCCCGCCTCCGGCAGCTCCTCCTCCGCCCTGCCTCCGCCTCCAGCCTTAGTTTGTTGGCCCCTTCCCCTCCCCCTCTCGTCCTCCCCTCCCCTTCTCTTCTTCTTCTCTTCTCTTCTTCCTCCTCCTTCTGTTTCTCTTCTTCTGAAATGGAAAAAAAAAAAACACGAAACGACGTCGTTTCGTCGATTAGGGGCATTCGGGGCGCTCGTTTTCGAGCCCCCAATCACAACTCAAATTAAATTTAGTTTGGCCAAAATTTTCAAACTAAAGGGTTATTTGGAATGATCTAAAAATACGTATACTTTTTGTCTTTTTATGAAAAAATATGTAGAAAAGTAGAGAGATGATGTGATGGAAAAAGATAAAAAGATGAATTATTTAAGGGATGTCAAACCACCCCTAAGTTATATTTAGTGCTCGTTTGGCAATGATTTTTTTAGTTGACTTTTTTTAATTTTTTTACCTTGAGATTTTTTTAGTCGTTTGATATTCTTATTTGACTTTTTTGATTTTTTGGCTTTGGAATTGTGTATTTTTTTTTATTTTATCTTTTTATGATTTTTGTCATTTTGTGATTTTTTGAATTTTTTTTGTCCTTCTGTTATTTTTTAGCCCAATACAAATACCAAACAATCCCTTATTAAATACGCTTTCAGCATTTTTGTAGTCTAGACAGACAAAATAAATAAAATTATGAAAACGTGTTTAAAAAACGCACTTTCAATTAAGGTCGCGCGGTTATAAATCACGCGTTTACTAATTATCGCGTCAATTAATAGAACGCAATTAAAAAACGTACAACATGAAAACGTATTTTGAAAATACGCTTTCAATAAATAAAAATAATAATTAATGTTACACCCACATTACACACACACTCTCTCTCTCTCTCTCTCTCTCTCTCGCGGACATCCACACACTTATAATAAATAAATAAAAATAAAAATAATTAATTTTATTAATTATATTTATTTTAATAAAACATATATAATTTTTAATATATATAAATTTTATTTTATAAAATTGAGACCAATATTAAATATATATAATAATAATAATTTATAATAACAAATAATAATCAACTATATAAAATGATCACTTTCTTACTTTAATTCTTAAAATTTATTTTTTTATTTTAAGATTTAGGATTTAGGGTTTAATTCTTAACTTTTTTTATTCTAGGGTTTAGGGATAAAATTTATTTATTTATTTTTTATTTTAGGGTTTAGGGTTTAATTCTTAAAATTTGTTTATTTTTATTTTAGGGTTTCGGATTTAATTCTTAAAATTTATTTTTTTAGGGTTTTGAATTTATAGTTTAATTCTTAAAATTTATGTATTTTTATTTTAGGGTTTAGGGTTTAATTCTTAAAATTTATTTATCTTTATTTTAGGGTTTAGAATTTAAGATTTAGGGCAAATTGTAATTTATATGCCAAAAAACGTTGTAAGAACATTAAAAAAAAGAAAAAGAAGATAAAATTGTGTCATTTTAAACACTAAAGGGTCACATCAGTGACCCCGTAGCTAAAAAAAAAAAGATAAGGCTTAGCATCAGACATCACACACACACTCACACTCTTTTTTTTTTCTCTCTCTCTCTCTCTCTCTCTCTCACACACACACTTACACTCACATCACTCCACTCTTTCTCTCTCTCTTTCACACACATCCACACACACTTATAATAAATAAATAAAAATAAAAATAATTAATTTTATTCATTATATTTATTTTAATAAAACATATATAATTTTTAATATATATAAATTTTATTTTTATAAAATTAATACCAATAAAAAGATATCAATCATATTTTTAAAATGAGACCAATATTAAATATATATAATAATAATTTATAATAATAAATAATAATTGCTCTATTTGGTTTGGTTATATTTTTTAAATATATATTTTTTAAAATTATTAGTCTCATTTTAAAGATAATCAAACAAAATAGAGTGATTATTATTTTTTATAGACGAATATCAAATATATGTAACAATAATTTATAATAATACATAATAATCAAATCAAACAAAGTGATTATTATTTGTTATTATAAATTATTATATATATATATTTAATATTGGTCTCATTTTAAAAATATGATTGATATCTTTTTATTGGCATTAATTTTATAAAAATAAAATTTATATATATTAAAAATTATATATGTTTTATTAAAATAAATATAATGAATAACATTAATTATTTTTATTTTTATTTATTTATTATAAGTGTGTGTGGATGTGTGTGAAAGAGAGAGAGAGACAAAGAGAGAGAGAGAGAGAGAGAGAGAGAGTGGAGTGATGTGGGTGTAAGTGTGTGTCAAAGAGAGACAGAGAGAAAAGAGTGTGAGCATGTGTATGATGTGGGTGTAAAATTAATTAATTTTTTTTTATTGAAAGCGTGTTTTCAAAACACGTTTTTATGTTGCGCATTTTTCAATTGCGTTTTATTAATTGACGCGATAATTAGTAAACGTGCGATTTGTAACCGCGCGACCTTAATTAAAAGTGTGTTTTCTAATCACGCTTTTATAATTTTGTTTATTTTGTCTGTCTGGACCACAAAAATACTGAAACTGTGTTTAGTAAAAACGTTTCAGCTTAGTTTGGGAAATTCGGCCAAACTAGACTTAGTTTGGAAAATAAATTAGTGTAGGGGCTTAGTTTAGGAAAAGCCCCCAAACTGTAACCTTGTTTGGTTTAACTCTCAAAACATAATTTTTGAAAAAAAATTTCAAAATTTTGTTTAGTTAGAAATTTTTTGAATTTTTTTTCAAATTCACTTTCTCTCTCCTACACATCAATCAATCACTTTCTCTTTCCTCTCTCATTCTCAATTATTTTTTCTTTCATACACATCTACTCAACTACAATAAAATATCAAATCATCACAAACTCCCATACTCCAAAACTATTTCTAAAATATACAACCAAACAAACCAAAAAAATTTCTAAATTCTTTTCCCAAGAATTTTTTTTGAAAATTTATTTCTCAAAATCAAACCAAACATTTTTGTAATTACTTTCCTTAAAATATGAACCCATGTGAGCTATTGGATTATGAAAAATGTTTGAAAACTCAAATAGTTTTAGGGAGCTGTTTAAGTGTGCAACCCCCTTAAGGTTGCACACCATATGCAACCCAATTGTTAGCCGTTAGATTACAATAATTGATCAAGACCATTGAATTGTTTAATCGTGAAAAAGTTGAAACCGGGGCAACCAGTTAATGCTTGTATTTGCATGATTACATCCCACTCACTCTCTGTATTTCGTCTTTATCTCTCTCTGTTCTCCTCTCTGTGTACGGTTGAGTCAGTGTAACCCTTGATTTTCATTAACAGCGAGAAGCTCGTGCTGGGTTGGTTCCATTAACGAAGCTCTGTAGGGAACAGTATAACGGGCGATTTCCAACAACAACGGAACTACAAGGCTGTGTTGGTTCCATTGCTGAAGTGAAGCAGTTCTCTCCAACTAGATATGAGGTATGGAGCTGTCTCCCTCTCTCTGTCTCCCTCTTTCTCTCTCTGGCCTCTTCACTTCAGCTATTTTCCCTCAACTAAACCCCCATCCTAACTTCAACCGCTCTACGCTTCGCTCAAACGGAAATCCCTCCATTGGCAACTAACCTTTCTCTCTCTGAAGCGAGTGTTTGTGTTTGCACAAACAACTAAACCGTGTGAAAATGTCATGTTTGTGTTTGTGTTAACATTTTTCGGTCATCAAGTAATTGTTTGTACTAATGTCATATGCAGTATGGCCTTAGCGGAAGTTAAAAGGGAAGGTGATGATTATGACATTCCAAATGAAGCAGATGACATTCGTTTGATGAATGAAAGTCAGGCGGAACCTTATCATGGTTGCGAAGCTGGTCCGAGCAATGAAGAAACAACCAACATGAACGTTGAAGATGGCGGAGCCGATGTGAAAAAAGAAATGGTTGACGATGCTCATTGCAATGACATGGTTGGTGATGTTGAACGTGCTATTCTGGAACAGAAATTTGATTCGGTCGAAGATGGAGAAGCTTTCTACAATGCGTATGCTAAAGCCAAGGGATTTAGTATACGAAAATTCAGATTTAACACAAATAAAGAGGGAAATATTGTTAGTAGGTTGTGGTTGTGGTCAAGGAAAGGTCAGAGATTACCAAAATACTTGGACCGTGTTGCTGAGAAGAGTAGAGCTCCCAAGGCACTAACAAGAGTAGGTTGCAAAGCCCAATTTCACATACGGTACGATGCAGATGCTGGTGAAGAGGGAAAGTATGTTGTGACTCACTTCGTCGCAGACCACAACCATGAATTGGCGGAACAACACTGTGTGATGTATCTGAGGTCACATCGCAGTTTAAACAGCGCTGACAAAGCTCAAGCAATGACTATGCACAACGTCGGTGTGAAGACTAGCCAAATCATGGACTATATGGTAAATCAATCCGGGTCTTATGAGAATGTTGGTTTCATCCATACGGATCTGCACAACCATATTCAAGCCGAACGTAGAGCAGAAGTTGAGGATGGTGATGCGTAGGGTGCGTTAGTTTACCTATGTGATGTTGATGCACGATTTTTTTACAAGTATGATGTGTGTAACGATAACAAGTTACAAAATCTGTTCTGGGCATATTCGAAATCGCGGGCCGACTACGCAAAGTTTGGTGATGTGTTGATATTTGACTTAACTTACAGAACCAATGCATACAAGAAACCTTTTGTCATGTTGGCTGGTGTGACTAGCCGCTTTAGGACCATGATATTTGCATGTGTTTTGCTAGCTAATGAGACAATTGATATATACACATGGGTTTTGGAAACATTTATGGAGGCGATGGGCAATAAAGCACCTGTGTCCGTACTGACAGATGGGGATAAGGCGATGCGAGAGGCAATCAGAAGAGTATTTCCAGACGCAAGACATCGATTATGTAATTGGCATCTTGGGAAAAATGCTGTTTCAAATGTTCACAAAAGTGGCTTTGCACATGCTTTCAAGCAGTGCATGGACATGGAAACGGATGAGACAAAGTTTGAGCATGGCTGGACGACAATGGTCAAAAAATTTGGACTTCAAACCAACAGTTGGGTGTTGGAGACATATGAGAAGCATCATATGTGGGCTAAGGCATATATGCATGGACATTTCTTTGCTGGGATGAAGAGCACTCAGTCCTCGGAGAGTATGAATGCTTATTTCAATCCCTTCCTCCAACACAAATTGAAGTTATATGAATTTGTTAGGCACTATAATCGGGCTCTTGCAAGGATAAGGTATAACGAGGTTGGAGATGATGCTGAAACAAATAACACTTTTCCGGTATTGATTACTCCATTGCGAGATATAGAGAGACATGGAGCTGAGCTATTCACCCGAAATATATTTAGAATGTTCCGTGATGAAATCTTAGAAGAGGGGAAGTTGAATGTCAATGACGTGTTCCCTTTGCCAGATGGTCAGAAATGCTACTATATTCATAAGTACAAAGTGAAGGATAGATCATGGATAGTAACACACAGTCCAGTGGATGCTGCAATGCGATGTTCTTGCATGAAGTTTGAGTCGTTAGGGCTACCTTGTTGTCACATGATATGTGTTATGAAAGTCGAAAATTTAACGCAAATTTCCCCAACTTGTGTGCTGCATAGATGGACAACGGCTGCAAGCAAGGATGGCTAGCAATGGCCTCAACCCTCAATTGATAGCACTACAACACAGTCGGCCCGGTATGGGATATTGAGTTCTTCCTACAATGAAATGTGTTTTTATGCCTCACAATCAACGGAAGGTTTCAAAGAGGCTAGGGATGCATGTCTTCCGATGACGAGCCGGATGAAGGAGTTATATGAGAGGAATCTGAACGATGGGAATGGAGACAAAGGGAAACATTCATTCCCTCGACAATTTGGAGTAGAAGATCTTGATGTTGTGAAGACAAAAGGGAACCCGGGATGGGCGTCGTCCAACTGTCGAAGACCAAGAAAATATGAGAATTGCAAATGCATTGGGCACACAAAGCGAACGTGTCCTAATGTTCGGTTTAGCCAAACAGTGGGTAGTAACTCAGATGCAGATACAACCCACATAACTGACCGTGAGTACAATGCGAAGTCATTGCCCGTTCGCTGCAAAACTGGGTTGGTGGATCCAAGTACACCACACAAAGCAACGGCGACTATTTTTCGATGCTTCTCCTGATTCCAAGTAGCCTGTGGGCCAATATGGTAGTGTTGAAGCAGCAGTGTGCAAAAATGATTCGACCACAATTGATGAGGTGAATCAGGTAATTTTATAAATTGTATGATTTACTTATTCCCTTAATTTATTAGGTAGACAGTACTACTTATTCCCTTAAAAAACATGTAACTAATGTATGTAGTTTTCATTTTGCACGAATTGCTGTACGTAACGTGTAAATAATTGGTTACGTACAATGCCAGGAAATGGCACAACGTTACTTATGTACAAGGCCACGAGTTGTAAATTTCCCATATTGTTTAGAGTGATGTTGTCATTTGTGTTTGCAGTGACTTGTCATTTTGAAAACTAATTGAAGGTGAGATATATATGGGTTGTTTGTGTCTTGTTTTGGGTTGGAAATTGGTTTATGTCTGTATTCCAACATTCCTATTGTGGGTTGCTTATTTCTGTTCCATATTTGGTTGGATCTAACTGAAGGGTTTTTTGCGGTGTGGTTTATCAACTAACGATGTGTTTGGCTTCGTATTGATTTGTTATGACTTATTTCGGTAAATTAGTATTATATTTCGAGTAAAATACGAATTTTGTCCATATGGGTTTGCAAAATTACATCCCAGCACATGCATTTTGTATATAATCCAAGCGGCAGTTAATTTTGGGTGTTACTTGGAGAAAGTAACCCAACGAACTCGTTACTTTATCTCCATGCCGATTGGTATATGAATTACGAGTTACGAACAAGAGTTGTGAAATTATTTCATGTTAGCTATGAAAGTGATGGGTTTATTGTTAGTAAAATTATGGTGGGCCTATATCGACAGCAACGAAGCAGTAATTTAAAGTTGACAAGTTAAAGAAGAAAATCAAGCAATTGTGGTATTGGTTCGAATGCCTGAAAAGGATGAAGACTTCTTTCGATGAACTGATGGTAACAAAGTACAAAGTAGAAAGTAGAAAGTAAGTTGTTGTGTTGTTGTGTTGTTTGAAACAAAGTAAAAAGTAGAAGGGAAGAAACTACTCAGAAGTTACAATGTAGAAAGTAGGTTGTTGTGTTGTTGTTCATGTCCTCTCTCTCTACAAACATTCTGCCCTTTATAGCTATTATTTCCCACGACCCCATGATCTGCCGATTCTGCAACTGCTTCTGTGCAACTTCTGTAACTGCACGGTCATTTCCGTGTCTTGAAACCACATAAAACCTTCACTTGTACCTGTCGAAGTGCACATAATGGAAGTTGCCACCTGTGCCTAAGTCCTTTTAGCCTTTCCTCGACAGATACACAGACTCCCAATTCGTTCATGTTTCCTTTTGGAGGCTGGCCACTAAATCCATGGGCACTGCCAGTAGCTGCTCCACCGTGTAAGTCAGGTGGCTTGCAAGATTCAATGTTAGTTGACAACCCTTGTCTTCAGGTGGACTTGCCATGTGTCCGCAATTGAATGGATATGCTGTTGGCAGGATGTGGGAAAAATAGGTGCAAAGAGGAATTTTTTAAAAATAACCAATCATAATTTAGCTGAAAATATGAGTGAACTTTTTTATAAAAAAAAAAGTAGTTTCCATTTTTATGATTATAAACCCGAGATGTATATTTTGTTTTCGATATAAATAAGTTGTGTATTTTGGTTACATAAAATGTAGGACAACAATTATGTTTAAGCCATTACAATACAAAAAAAGGTTATTTCAAATATTAACAAGTTTACCGACATTGAATATATTTTGATTAAATTACAGGGAAAATTCAATATTTGGCAGAGTTTGATGATTCAAAGTCAGGGGTAGTAACAGTGAGTGGCCAAGCATTGTGGTTCAGTGGCCCAGTTTGCAAGGATTGTGGCTGTGTTTAGTGGACAATATTTTGTCGATTTTTGTCTCATAATGATGAGGGACATGCCCCACAATGGTGAAAAGGAAGGTCGACAGGGAAGAGTCAATATTTGGCAGAGGGGACTTGAAGATTCGAAGTCAGGGGGCAGTTACAGTGGCAATTATGGTGTAGATGTGTGGGATCATGCAATGATGGCCCACAAAAACAGTATACGGATATCGAAACCAACGATCTCCCTTCTAGGCTTTCCAAGTATACTAAACCTCCACTTCTATCTGTCGATCTCCCTTTTCTTGTCTTTATTTCATGGCCACCAATTGTTTGAAACTTCTGTCGATAGAGCAAGGCTCCTGCTTTGTCTCATGCTTCCTCCTGAAAGTGTGTCCACTAACTCCATGACCGGTGCTAAAAACTTTCCCCATCACTTCTAGGTGACCCACATGCAGAGAGCCCACTTTCAATTGGTGGACATTCTTTCAGACTTGGCCACGTGTCCTCGATTAAGTGGACCATCTGTCGACAGAGATTGGCAAAATTTGGTGCAAACAATGGCCCTCTTGTTCAAGTTAAATAACATATGAATTAACCTTGCGGAAGTGATTGAGACCCGCTCCAATACCACCTGCACCACCACCCTAACCCCACCCATCCCACTCCTCCCAAAAAAATTCAATATTTGGTAGAGTTTGATGATTCAAAGTCATAGGCAGTAACAATGAGTGGCCAAGTGTTGTGGTTCAGTGGCCCAGTTTGCAAGGATTGTGGTTGTGTTTAGTGGACAATATTTTGTCGATTTTTCTCTCATAATGATGAGGGACATGCCCTACAATGGTGAAAAGGAAGATCGACAGGGAAGAGTCAATATTTAGCAGAGGGGACTTGAAGATTCGAAGTCAGTGGGCAGTTACAGTGGCAGTTATGGTGTAGACGTGTGGGATCATGCAATGATGGGCCACAAAAACAGTATGCGGATATTGAAACCAACGATCTCCCTTCTAGACTTTCCAAGTATACTAAACCTCCACTTCTATCTGTCGATCCCCCTTTTCTATTGTTTATTTCATGGCCACCAACTGTTTGAAACTTCTGTCGACAGAGCAAGGCTCCTGCTTTGTCTCATGCTTCCTCCTGAAAGTGTGCCCACTAACTCCATGACTGGTGCTAAAAACTTCCCCCATCACTTCTAGATGACCCACATGCAGAGAGCCCACTTTCAACTGGTGGATATTCCTTCAGACTTGGCCACATGTCCCCGATTAAGTGGACCATCTGTCGACAGAGACTGGCAAAACTTGGTGCAAACAATGGCCCCCTTGTTCAAGTTAAATATCATATGAATTAGAAAACAGCAATGATTCATCCCCCCTTTTTCCCCCACCCCCTTTGACCCCCCCCTCTCTCTCATTGGTTACATTTTCTTTTTCTTTTTCTTTTTTTTCCTGCTCCTCTAATCACCACCCGCCATGTGGCAAAGGGGGTGAAGGGGGTGACCCCCAAAGGGGGTCTCAACCTTTATTCATTAGAAAAATGCTTTGGAGCTCTAATTTTTGAGCTCTAAAGGTAGCTCTAATGAGTTGGCAGAGGGCTCCACCCACAGTGATGTGATGTTTTGGTCTTTGTTTGTTTTTATTTTATTTTTTTTGTTCATTGCCATGTCATTAGTGCTTCATTAGAGCACCAAAATTAGTGGTCTGAATCATTGCTGAATTAGTGATTGAGATGCCCTCCAATCACCACTTGCACCACCACCCCACCCTCCCCACACGCACACACACGTGGGGGCTGGTGTTTGGAGGTGAAAAAAAAAAAAAAAAATTGGCCAATCAAAGAGAGAGGGGGTCATGGGGGTGCCCCCTTGTGGGGGTCCAAGTCATATGATATTTAACTTCAACAAGGGGGCCATTGTTTGGGTCCAATAGCAAATTTGTTAATACGGGCCCAAAACAAACAAAAACTATAGCCCAATATAAGAGCATTTAAATATACTGGCCCCATCATAAGCTATAAAATACCCACCTTTTCAACTTCAAACCACTTCATTTCCCTCTGATTCGAACTCTTCAGACTGTATTCCTTCTTTTCAAGCATCGTCGGTCTAAACCACAGAACCACAAAACTCTAAGCCATGGCACCGAAAAAATCTCAACCATCTCCATCTGAGGAGAACAATGAAGACCTATTCCACTTCCTAGACCCTATCAGAGCACGTATCGTTCCTCTAAAATTTGGTGCAACCCTATTGCCCAGCACAAGCTTTGTCGCTAAGGCTACTCTAGGCCTTACCTTCGCGTCTTACTTCTCAAACGAGCTAGCTCCATACTATCTCCTTGGTAATGGTGAGAACCTTCTTCTCAACCAACTTGGACTTAAGTGGACTAACTGGAATGTCAGCAAAAACCCACTCAGATCGTGGAGGTCACCAGACTCTGTTTTTAGAAGCTGGGCCAGGAGAATTGAAGGTCACGACGCTGAAGTATGGAAGCACCAGGGCATTAGTGAAGCAATTAGACTGTCGACTAAAAATTATGACATGGACAAAGGGCTGATTGCTATTGCTGCATGCTTTTGGTCGCAATCTTGTAACTCTCTACTCCTCAATTTTGGTATGATTTCCCCTACCATCTTAGATGTAACTCACTTGACTAGTCTCCCAATCTTGGGCAATCCAATTCATGCTCTCCTTGAGCCTCCAAAAGTGACCTTTACTTTAAACACTGACATGTGCTATACAGATTTCGCCAAAAAATACAAAGGCGAACCTGGTTCCCTTGTCCAGGACAAAGAAAGAACTGCTTTTTACTTACTTTGGCTTTGTGAGTTTGTTTTTTTTGTCCCTGGGTACAAGATCACGAAGGAATACCTCCCCCTTGCCTTGTGTATGCAAGATGGCCAACTTATGGCTTTAGCCCCTTATCTTCTTGCCACCCTTTACAAGGCTCTATTTTCCTTTGTCGACAAGAAGATTTCTGGCAACTGTGGTGGCCCCTTCTGGCTCTTCCAGGCTTGGTTGTATGCCTATTTCCTTGAGGCACGACCCCCACCAGCTAACACCTTGAAACCAGTTTTCCACTCCTATGCTAAGTAATTGCTCACTTATAATAGCCAACCCATCCTCACTTTCAGAAATCATCTTACCATGTTTTACAACCTTCCTTCGAAGAGACCTTCCAACTTGTACATGCCATTTCAAAACTTTCAATTCTCCTCCAGTAGACTTCGCTTCCTCTTCATAGACCCTTCTGATTTACACAATGAGCAAGTCCAAGAACAAAATGAGACTTGGAGACACATTCTCACTTCTAGACATGTCTTGGTTGGCTGTTCCATATCGTCCACCAAGATGTCCAACTGTAGTTTTGAGACATACAGTCCCAATCAATGGTCCAGGCAATTAGGTCTTTCCCAGGGTATCCCTTATCCTTATTTCCACCCAACCATCCATGAGGAGATTGGGTCCAGAATCTACTTCAAAGATCCTAGGCAAGCTGAATCCATTCTAACAGAGAACACCAAACTTTTCCAAGATTTTGGCCCCTTCTTCTTCAAACCTGCTTCAGACTGCTCCACTGCTTTTGACCATTGGTGGGGACTTATGACTGCCATTATTTTCTGCAAGCCACTTGAAACCTGCCTTCATAATACTTGTATTCATAATCAGGGCCCCATATCCTTGCCTTCCAAGCTTAAGGCTACAGGTATCCTTCATTCATATACTTCATATCCCTGACTGTGTCATGCATTTTTTTTTCTCTACAACACTAACTTGTTTGACCTTTGACAGCCAAAATTAGGCCTGCTGCTGAACCATTGGTTAGGGACCAACATAAAGGCAAGGCTCCAATGGATCCAACTACTCAGACAAACATCCCCTCAGTTCCAAAATTAATGGCAGACTCTTTCGCAGCCTCGCAGACACAAGCACAGAGAGGAACTACCACCCGTACCCCTGCCGAGACAGAGGTCACGGCGAAGAAGAGAGAAGGGCCTTCCACTGCTCCTGCTCTAAGTACAGACCTAAGTGATTGGGATATCCCTCTCAGCCAAATGGTTGGCCAAACAACATCAAATCCTTCAGGGCAGCTCTACCAAGTATGCCTTCACTTTATATATTTACATCATCTCAATTTCCATTCACGCCCGACTGATCACTTACTTTTGTGCAAAGAAAAAAAAGGAGATTACTCCTTACTGCTGATGATGATGAGGATCATTCCACTTCTCCTCAACACATTCATTCAATTCCCAGTCCCATCAGCAATGTACCCAGAGAACCCACTGTACAACCAACTCCACCACCACCTGAAGCATCTCAACAAACTTCCTTACAACCTGCTTCATAGTCTTCGCCATAGCAATCTACACAATCTGCATCACAACATCCTTCCACTTCTCCTCAACACATTGATCTAATTCCTAGTCCCATCACCAATGTACCCAGAGAACCCACTGTAGAACCAACTCCACCACCACCTCAAGCTTCTCAACAAACTTCCTTATAACCTCCTTCACAGTCTTCGCTACAGCAATCTACACAATCTGCATCACATAATCCTTCACAGCTAGAACCTCCTCCTATTGCTCTCAGGGATGTCACAGTTGGGGCTGTCCCGAGGGAGGTTGATTACCTAGGGGGCACTGAGCCTATTATTGTCCCTTCTGTCTTTAGCCCTCAACCATCACCATCCAACCCCTCCAATTCCCAAACTTCAAACAAAGAATCAAAGAGGATTGATTTTGACATTTCAATCAACAGCCAATCCTCTCCAACATATGACATTACAAAATCCCCTCAACCAGAAGTTCACAACAACCAAGGTAAATAGAAATACAAATGTGACTGTTCGTTTGAAAAAAAAAAAAAAAAATCTTCTCTTTAAGTAACTGGTATTGTTCTCCAATTTACAGGGATGGACATAATACACGACTCATCTCCACGACCAATGTTTGAGAAAGAACTTGAAGGTCCTCATGACTTTCCCCTGTTAGCAGAACCAGAAAAAGAGCCTGAAGGCACTGATGCTTCCATTTCATCAGTACCCGAAACAACTCCTCCTGCTGCCATAACCACAACCGAACAAGGCCAACCGTCTGCGCACACGTTATCAGGACAGGTACTACCATTTCCAACCTCATCCTATTTACTCTTTATTAGTTGCAAGCATATATTCTCAACAAACTATTAATGTTCACAGGCCATCATTCCATGTCAGGATATTTGGGCCGAACTTTCTATTCTTCAACAACATCTAGATGAAATATCCCCATTGCCTCAAAGGCTACATCTCTTTCATGCTGAAACTCAACAAACCTTAACCACCTTCATCAACCTCCTTAACACCCCAGTTGAAGAAATCATTCTCCACAAACCTGATGAAACCTTGGCCTGTCTTTCTGCTGGTCTAAACCTCTCCCCTAATCCTTTCAACCCCATTCAACTAAAGCAATTGGCCAAGATCATCATGGAATGGCCAACCCTTTCAGAGATGGTTCAGACTTGCTCGAAGGATATTTAAACCAAAAAAGATTTCCTAAACGAAGCCCACACCATATCTACTTCACTCAAACTCAGCCAGCAAACCTCTGCAGCCATTCTTGAGCAACACTCAGCACTTGAACTTGAGGAAACCAAACTCATGGCAGAACTTGCCTCTGTCCGGCAAAGAAAGGCTCATCTGCAGTAGCAACATGACCAGCTTAATCAAGAAGCAAGGATGATGCTCTCCCAAATTAGACATCGTTCTGCATCAATTCAGACAACTAAAGCTGAGTTGGACCAAGCCCAAGCCATGCTGGCAGATGCTCAATCAGAATGGGGTGTTCTAGCCATTCTCTTCCCCAAATCCTAGACTAGTTTATATATGTATTCTTTTGTATTACACAGAATGCGTGCTATCTTTCAGACCATTGTGCAAACTTGTTCATTAACGAATATCAATACTTTCTATTTTCTATCAATTTTCAAAATACCTATGGAAGTGGCTAAGCAAATTGAGAAGATTCAGGCAGCATTCTTGTGGGGTAAATATGAACTAAAGATGAAAGTCCATATGGTGAAATGGGTGGACTTAGCAGTTGATAAATCACAAGGCGGTCTGGGGGTTAGAAATTTGAGATAGATCAACGCATGCCTTTTGATTAAATGGTGGTGGAGGTTTGGAGTGGAGGACAGTGCTCTATAGAAACAACTGTTGAGGTGCAAATATGGTGTGGTTGGAGGAAGTTGGGTTCCAATTGTACAAATGTCCAGTCTAGCATCAAGATTATGGGCAGATGTTGTCCAGCTTGGTGCATCTAGTCCAGAGCTAGTTAATTATTATTTATCTAATCTCAAGCTAGTTGCAGGAAACGGGCAAAGACTACTATTTTGGGAGGATAAGTGGTTAAATAATATGTGTCTAAAGGAGGAATTTCCTAGGTTATTCAGGTTATTTGACGAAAAGGGTAGTACAATTTTACAGATGGCCCACAGAAGAGGTTCAGCACATGAGTGGAAGTTTTTGTTTAGAAGATCTCTATTATCTTGGGAGGAAGAGGAGGTTGTAAGGCTGCAAGGGGTACTTAGGGACGCACCTGTACTTTCAGCTGAAGCAGAGGATTCTTGTTTATGGCTGGCCAATCCATCAGGTTCATACTCTGTGGCTTCGACATGGAAGTGGTGGGTGTTGTTGAAAGGTCCTGTTGTAGATGTTGCTGTTATGTTGTGGAAGAATATTACCCCACCCAAGGTGTAGTTCTGTAGCTGGTTAGCTTGGAAAGGCAGACTTAAAACTTCATCTTTTTTGAAAAGGATTGGAGTGTTGAATATGAAAGCTAGCTCAGTGTGTCTGCTGTGTAGAACAGAGGATGAGACAATTAACCATTCGCTACTGTCATGTCCGGTGGTATGGAATTTGTGGTCAAATATGGTGAAATGGTGGGATCTGGTTTGGGTATTACCGGGATCAATTGAGACATTGTTGCATTGGTGGGCTGGTTTTAAATTCAAAAAGGTGATCCAACCAATGTGAAAAGTTATCCCCTTAGCTGTTATGTGGTCAATTTGGAAAGCTAGGAATGATTGCCTTTTTAATGATAAGATTGTTGATGGGCCTGAATTGGCTAAGATGGTGAAAGTGAGGGTTGCACTTTGGTGTAAGCAAAGTTATAGAGGCCTACAGTATTCAGTGGAGGACATTGTCAATAATCTGGATAGGATCAAAGTCTGATTGAGGGGGTGGTGTTTGGTGTTTTTTGCTGCAAGGGTGCAGGACTTTGGTCAATCTGTGGTATGCTGATGGAAGCAAGGGGAAGTGTGTGTACACCTGGTATTAGCAGATCTTCTTGGTGGCTAATTTTGCTCTGTTGTGCTTCAATTTTGCTATGCTTTGCCTTATTTTTGGGTTGTTGCTCTGCCTTAGTTTATGCTGTCAAGCATGCTCATTTCTGGTTGCTGCTCTACTGTGCTTCAACTCTGCTATGCTATATATGTACTCTGTTGCTGCTATATGGGATCAAGGAATAGGCTTAAGTCTGCTGCTGCGTATTGGCCTTTTTGCAATTGTTGGAATGATGTTTTAGTGTGCTGTATTGGAGGTCTGCTGCTGGATTAGGGAAAGTTATTGGAGGTCTGCTGCTGGCCTTGTTGCAATTGTTGGTCTGCTGCTGTAGTTTTTTATTAGTTTTGGAGGTTGAAGGATCAAGCTCAAGTCTGAATGGTGGTTGCTGCTGTGAGGTTTGGATCAGGTTTGAAGTTGGGCATGGTTTTTGTGGCTGCATTGTGCTCTTGGTCTGAAGCCTGCCTGTATGGTCTGAAGTTTGTTCATGCTGCTTTGGAGTTTCATCTGGTTGCCCTGTTATGCGTTTTTGTAAGGATGGGCTTGGAGTTACATTCTTATTGTTTTCCTTCTGGTTTTGTTTCTCTTCGTTGGTCTCTCACCAACTAGGAGGTTGGAGCTTTTTTAGCTCCAAGCTCCTCTTTATTGATGTATCATTCGCACTTTGTATGTGCTTTTTCATCAATAAAGTTTTTTGTTTTGCCGATAAAAAAAAAAAATGAATATCAATACTCTGTTTTTTAATGGTCTGTTGTATGGTGTTTTTTTTTTTTTTTTTTGTTATGCAATTTTTCTCTGTTTGTGCATTGTTATGAAGTAATCAACTCCCATTCAAAGTTTCCCACATAGTTGGATAATACTTCTTCACATATCTTCCATTTATATATCTCCTATGTAGTTGCCCTTCCAAGGATTCGTTTATGTAAAGGATGTCATACTTCTTCACACCAGTATATCTGTCATGTACAGATGTTTAATAGTTTTTATTTAGTATCAAAGTCTGCATGTTTAGTGTGTAAAGTCAGTCAGCCAAATATTTCTGAAAACACGTCATCTACAATACACAACTGACGTAAAACACTTACTTACCGACCGATATACTGGAAACAACCAGGTAGTATGCAACATGACATTGTTTGTAGTTTAAAATTTGTGGCACGTTTGCAGTTTAAAATTTGTACTTCTTTGTGCCTGTTCACACGTGGATCAACCACAACATGACATGTGCTAAAGTCAACGTCAGAGTCCATCAGTTACACATATGAAAGGGGTTTAGTTTAGCTGCACGTGAGGGCCCATATGGTGCAGGAGTTACGAGGATATTGCATGGAGTAATTAGGTGGATTGCAAAAATGGTCATTGGCAGAATACAGAGCTTGACCTGAAGATGTGAAGTCCACAATGTGCAGGGACAGTTGGTATAGCGGTCCCAGGTTTACCCCTTGTTGTACAGTGATCCGGACATGTGTCCGTGGATGTTGGTAGTTGAGTATTGTCTTGTTTATATCCTTTCTTACATTGTATATGAGTTAAGGGATGTGTTGGGCAGGTTTGTTACAGGTTGGTTGTGCTTGGGAGCCAAGTGTTGCTGCCCAGATTTTTGGCTGGTCGCTCGAGCGAGGGTTTGGTCGCTCGAGCGAGGGTAGTTTTTGTGTCCAGTGGCTCGAGCCAGGATGGCTTCGCTCGAGCGACCGATTGCGTCTGGCCCAGACCTGAAAGTTGCATTTCTTGGCTCGAGCGAGCTTTCTTCGCTCGAGCGACCTGGTTCGTCTTCG
Organism: Camellia granthamiana; assembly: GCA_036172215.1. Lineage (NCBI taxonomy): Eukaryota > Viridiplantae > Streptophyta > Magnoliopsida > Ericales > Theaceae > Camellia > Camellia granthamiana. Next base: position 159,899,885 of record CM069907.1, on the reverse strand, counting down.
CTCGAGCGAGCGTCGTATTGCAAATCGGAAAATTTGCACTGTTGGCTCGAGCGAGCTTGTCTTCGCTCGAGCGACCTGGTTCGTCTTCGCTCGAGCGAGCGTCGTATTGCAAATCGGAAAATTTGCACTGTTGGCTCGAGCGAGCTTGTCTTCGCTCGAGCGAGTTCAATTGTTGTGTCTGGTCGCTCGAGCGACCGAGTCTTCGCTCGAGCGAGCCTGTTTATATCAGCAAGGCAGCACCGAATTACACATCACTTTTTCTAAACTCTATCTTCTTCAAACCCTTGTTTTGAGAGCTTCTCTCTCTACACTTGCACTCTCTCTAAGAATTGATCTACCTAGGGTGATCTCCTACCCTAAGGCCTTTGTTAAAAAGATAGAGGGTGACTTGGGCTTCGTTTTAATCGGAACAAGTTTGGTTTTGGAGCAAGTTGGGTGTTGGGCATCATCTCCTTTTGAGCTCAATCTTTGAGGTAGGGATATCCTACTCCTCTTTATGGGTTTTGTCTTTAAATTTTAGCATTTTGATGTGTTAGAAGTTGTTGTGTAATTTTGAGAAACTTTGGGCTTTTGTGTAATTTTACAAAAGTTGGGGTTTTATATATATTATAAACCTAGAGGCATGTTTGGTGTAGAAACATGGGATTGATGTTGAAATAGAGATAGAAAATGGAACCTAAGGGTTGTAAATGTTAATTATGGAAAATGCCCTAATTATATTGATTAATTAATTGGGATAATTAATTGTAAGAAACGAGGAATTGAAATGTTGATTTTATATCCATTTGTTGCATTTATTTTCGGTATAGAAATAACTGCTTTGGGCTACCGGTGGAGGGTAGTCTTGATTGTTGTAGACAATGCATGATGATTAGGCAAATTGAAACTAATCAATGGAATGTGTCATAGCGTATGACGGTTGATTGAATACATTAAATTTATGTATTGATTGATGTGTATAATAATTGTTTATATGCATTGTGTGTTGTGTTGGAGGAGATAGGGGATGTACTCCACGGTTTAGGGAAAGATAGGGGATGGACCTCTAAACCGGATATTGTTTAGGAGAAGATAAGGGATGGACTCCAGAGATATAGCTCATATGCTTATCTAGTGGTGTGTTGACATAGCTCTTATGCTTGTCTTTGGAAGTATTGATTTAACTGTTATGTTTATCTTTGATGAAGTGAAAAGTGTTGGCATGAGTGTTTGTCTCATGTGTGATGTTTGGCCAGGTTCTGAGCCAAGGTTATGAAATGGCAAGTAAAAGGAATGAAAATGGAAACGAAAGGAAATATAGACTTAAGTGTCTTGGAATTGTATTATGTTATGAATGGATGTAAAAGTGTTGACCATCTATCAACTGTTAATCTTTTAGTCATTGTTCATAATTGGTTTAGTATATTTCTACTGGGCTGTGGCTTACCCTATATGGGAACATCATTTTCAGGTACAGGTTGCATGCCACCTCCAAGGACTTAGTTGGGAGGCTAGTGGCGGACAGGCTTTTTGGTTGTCTTTCCTTTTGTTGTGTTACATGTAAATTCAAGCCGAGGGCTTTATGTGTAAATGAGTTAGCACTCCACTTTTGTGTAACCAAGTGTTAACTTGGAAAGCTGTAAGCCCTTAGGGCATTTGCTTTTGTTGTTAACATGTGATACTTTTTGTTATAAAACTCTGGTGAATGGAAAGATGTGGACCTTTTACATATCATAGCATGTCTATATTGTTGGGATTAATGTTATTATTTTGAGGGCGTTACAACTTGGTATTAGAGCGTACCGGGTTCGAATACTTTGGGTACGTGGGAAGTGATTAGGATCACAATGGGTTTGTCTCGCTTGATAGAGACTTAGTGTAGAATCATATGCTATGTGTTTAAATTGATAACATGCTTATGTGATTAATTGGGTATGGGATTTAATTTCTAGGATGTTGATTGGATCCTTGGGTTTCTGGGAGTCTTGTTGGAAAAGCACTTGATCAATGCTGTTTCTAACCGGAACTCTAGTAACGCCTCGGGACTATCATTATCCGGGAATGAAGTTCGTAGGTGCTTATGTGATTATGTGCTTACGTGGAGTGAATTATTGCTGTCCAATGCATTAGGACGCGAGTGTTTAGCTTCGGCACATCTATTAATGTGCTAACGTCACTGTTTTCCTTTATTAGGATGTCAGGCCGAGGACGAGGACGCGGTAGGCGTGGTAGGCCGGGTAGGCAGGAGGTGCCTGTGCCAGAGGAGATTCCGGCAGTGCAGGAAGGGGTTGGTCAGGCCAATGTGGCCGAGCCAGTAGGCCAGCAGGCTATGGGCGCTTTAGCCCGAGAGATAGCAGGGGCATTCAGGGAATCAGTAGGTATTCTCAGAGCCGAGAATCAGGCTCAGACTGTTGTTGCGGATGCAGGACCCTCCTTTCTGAAGAGGGAGTTTTTCCGGTCTAATCCGGATGAATTTGTGGGTGATCCTAAAGAGCCGCTTAAAGCAGATGAATGGCTCGAACAGACAACGAAGACGTTTGAGATGCTTGGCATCGAAGACGAGGGGTTAAAGGTGACCTTAGCATCTTTCCAACTGAAAGGGGATGCAGGTCAGTGGTGGAAGTTCACCAAGGGTCGTATAGGAGCTACATGGGAGGCTTTTGTGAATGCTTTCCAGGAGAGGTTCTTATCTTTGGCAGTCAGGGAGAAGCTGCGAGATCAGTTCTGCCAGCTTAAGCAGAACAGTTTGTCAGTGGCCGAGTTCGAGGCCTCATTTACTAGCTTGTCCAGGTTCGCACCTGAGTTGGTGGCGTCTGAGGAACGCCGTTGCATTGAGTTTGAGAAGAAGTTGAGGCGTGGCCTCAAGCTGAGAGTTGTAGGGACTATGATTCGGGATTATGGGCGTCTGGTGGATGCTGCAGCCCATACTGAGATCACGATGCAAGAGGAGGATGAGGAGAAACATAGAGGCTCCAAGAGGGGCCAAGAGGGCCAGGGTGATGGCAGGAAACAGAGGGGTTATAACCCTCAGCAGGCTCAGGGTGGAGTTTCTAGATCGACCTTTCCAGTGCCGAGTGCAGGCTCGGGGAGAGGCAATCAGGGAGAGTTCACTTGTTACAAGTGTGGCCAGTTGGGCCACAAGGCTTCGGTTTGCCCGCTGAAGGGCGGAGGTCAGAGAGCTGCATCTTCTTCAGCCAGACCGCAGAGTCAGAGTTTGGGCAGGGGGCAGCCCTTGTCTTGTTATCAGTGTGGACAGCCTGGGCACCTGAAGAGGTTTTGCCCACAGTTGAGTGCCACTTCAGGAGCGTCTGGTTCGAGACAGACGCAGGGTTTTCAGCCAGCTCAGTCTGTGCAGGCCTCGAGGGCCAATCCGGGGGCTTCGTCGTCCCAGTCAGTACAGCAATCGTATGCTCCTAGGGGTGAGCAGGTTGATCAGGGGCCTACAGGGCGCGCGTATGCTGTTACCGCGCAGGACCTAGTACCGGCTCCATCAGTAGTGAGAGGTACCTTTCTGTTTTGCAACTCGGTTGCTAGAGTGTTGATAGATACGGGTGCATCTCATTCTTTTGTATCTGCTGCATTTGCATCTGTGTTGGAGTTGGAGTTAGCACTATTAGCATCTCCTATTTGTGTTGTGTCACCTATTGGGGGTGAGTTGATCTTGAAACACGGATGTAGAGGTTGTGATATCGAGGTCGACGACCATCGTCTTCCGTTTCCATTTGTAGTTATGCCCATGAAGGGCTTTGATGTTATTTTGGGTATGGACTGGTTATCGTCATATCGAGCAGTTATTGATTGCTACCGCCAGAGGGTCACTTGTTGTACCGTGAGCGGGGAGTATTTTCATTTCTTGGGAGACCGGGTTGGTAGTGTAGTGCCACCGGGGTATGGTCTGCGGGGGCGGAATGAGCTTAGTGGTCTACTTGCTAGCTTTGGGAGTGGTGAGTGTGAGGAGACCCAGGTTGAGTTGCCGAGGGTAGTTTGTGAGTACTCGGACGTCTTTCCCGAGGATCTCGTTGATTTGCCACCCCACCGAGAGACAGAGTTCTCTATTGATTTAGTGCCCGGCACGGCGCCGATTTCTATGGCACCTTATTGTTTTGCCCCAGCAGAGTTGATTGAGTTGAAAGTTCAGCTCCAAGAATTGCTAGATAAGGGCTTCATTCGCCCTAGTGTATCGCCGTGGGGAGCACCGGCACTCTTTGCTAAAAAGAAAGATGGTGCCTTGAGATTGTGTATCGACTACCGGAAGTTGAATCGGGCTACGGTTAAGAATAAGTACCCTATGCCCCGTATAGATGATTTGTTTGACCAGTTGAAGGGTTCCCGTTGTTTCTCTAAGATAGATTTGAGATCGGGTTACCACCAGTTGAGGGTCAGGGAGGAGGACATTCCGAAGACGGCATTCCGTACGCGGTATGGCCATTATGAGTTTCTGGTGATGCCATTTGGGCTTACCAACGCACCGGCAGTCTTTATGGACTTGATGAACCGGATCTTCCGGGAATTCTTGGATCGTTTTGTAGTCGTTTTTGTGGACGACATTCTTATCTATTCACCTTCAGAGGAGGAGCACGAGGAACACTTGAGAGTGGTGCTTGAGTTGCTTAGAGCCCATAGGCTGTATGCCAAGTTTGGGAAGTGTGAGTTCTGGCTAGGAGAAGTTAAGTTCTTAGGCCATGTGGTTTTCAGGGAAGGGGTGTCTGTTGATACATCCAAGACCGAGGCAGTGCAAGATTGGGCACAGCCTAAGAGTGTGTTTGAGATCCGCAGTTTTCTGGGATTAGCTGGGTATTACCGTCGGTTTGTGAAGGATTTCTCCAGGTTAGCTTCACCGTTGACTAGATTGACTCGGAGGGGAGTCAGCTTTGTATGGAGTGAGACTTGTGAAAAGTCGTTTCAGGAGTTGAAAGTTAGATTGACCACCGCTCCAGTCTTGATTATTCCGGAGAGAGGGTTGGGTTATGCAGTCTATTGTGATGCCTCACGAGAGGGTTTGGGTTGTGTGTTGATGCAAGAGGGGAAAGTGGTAGCTTATGGCTCATGTCAGTTGAAAATTCACGAGAAGAATTACCCTACGCATGATCTAGAGTTAGCAGCAGTGATCTTTGCCTTGAAAATCTGGAGGCACTACCTTTATGGTGAGAGATTCGAGGTATTCTCGGATCACAAGAGTCTGAAATATCTGTTTTCACAGAAAGACTTGAATTTGAGGCAGAGGAGGTGGATGGAGTTTATTGAGGATTACGACTTTGAGTTGCATTATCATCCAGGGAAGGCCAATGTTGTGGCCGATGCCCTTAGCAGAAAATCCATTAGTGATGTAGCTTGCGTAGCCATCCGGGAGTGGGAGATGTTGGGGGCACTTGGCGAGTTTGATTTGCTTCTGGGCGAATCCGTTGAGGCTGCGGCCTTGTTTTCTGTTGTTGCACAGCCTACCCTTGTGACTCGAGTGTTAGAGGCACAAAGAGGTGACCTTGAGGTAGAATCCCTCCGAGAGAAGATCTCCAGTGGGAAGGTTGAGAAGGGTTTGACGGTGTATCCCGACCTGAGTGTGAGATACCGAGACCGTTTGCTTGTACTGGAGTCTTGCCGAGAGGAAGTACTCCGAGAGTTTCATCATTCGCGCCTTGCGGTGCATCCGGGAGGTACTAAGATGTATCAGGATTTGGGTCGCCAGTTTTGGTGGCGGGGTATGAAGCGAGATGTGGCAGTTTTCGTGTCTAAGTGCCTTACTTGCCAGCAAGTGAAGGCCGAGCATCAGAGGCCAGCGGGTTTGTTACAACCCTTGCCTATTGCCGAGTGGAAGTGGGAGCATGTCACTATGGATTTCGTTGTAGGTCTTCCGAGGACCCAGCGGGGTAGTGATGCTATTTGGGTGGTTGTAGACCGGTTGACTAAGTCGGCGCACTTTATTCCTATGCGCGTGAGAGATTCGGTAGATCATCTTGCCGACTTGTATATTCGGGACATAGTGAGATTGCACGGGGTCCCAGTGACGATCGTCTCAGATAGAGATCCTCGTTTTACTGCTAGGTTGTGGCAGAGTTTGCAGGGTGCTTTAGGCACTAAGTTGACCTTTAGTACGGCTTATCATCCTCAGACTGATGGGCAGTCCGAGCGTACTATTCAGATCCTTGAGGATATGCTTCGGGGTTGTGTCCTTGATTTCAGTGGGACGTGGGAGAGGCACTTACCATTGGTGGAGTTTGCCTACAACAACAGTTTTCAGTCTAGCATCGGTATGGCACCGTTTGAGGCCTTGTATGGCCGACCTTGTAGGTCTCCAGTTTGTTGGGCCGAGGTGGGTGACGCACCTTTGTTGGGTCCGGAGTTGGTTAGGGAGACGACGGAGAAAGTTGAGCTTATCCGTAGGAGGCTTGTTACAGCCCAGAGTCGTCAGAAATCTTATGCTGACCGTAGAAGGAGACCATTGGAGTTTGAGATAGGTGATCATGTATTTCTGAAGATATCACCTAGATGGGGTTTGATGAGGTTTGGGAAGAGAGGGAAGTTATCCCCTCGGTTTATTGGTCCTTTTGAGATCCTCGAGAGGGTTGGCGAGGTTGCTTATCGTTTAGCTTTGCCACCACAGTTGACCGGAGTTCATGACGTGTTTCATGTGAGTATGCTTCGGAAGTATGAGCCGGATCCATCACATGTGTTGGATTGGACCGACTTAGAGGTAGATGAGGATGCCTCGTATGAGGAGAGACCGGTTCGGGTCTTGGATAGGCGGGATCAAGTCCTGCGTGGCAAGACCATCCCTTTGGTTAAGGTTTTGTGGAAACATCACGGAGTGGAGGAGGCCACTTGGGAACGTGAGTTGGGAGTCCGCGAGAAATATCCGGACTTGTTTGTTGATGTGTAATCAAGTATTGCGATTGTGAAATTGTAATGAACTTTAAGAGCATTAGAAATGTCTTAAGTTGAAAAACATGGTGCATGTTTTGGTTAATGTAAATGTTGTAGAACTTACCTTGTTATGGGAGTTGATTATAATATTGCATATGTTGGCTATATTATAGAAATGGAATTGTATCATGATTATTGCTTATGATATGAATTGTGAACCATATATGTTGGAGATGGTTGAAATGGAAAGAAAATGCATGTTGAAATGTATATGTTGTAAAATGCCTCTTGATAAGAGATGGAATGGCCGGTAACGGGTCGAACTGTGGAATGTTGTGGTATAACATTGTTTAAAAGAGAAAAAAAAAAAAAACTTGCTTTTCAAAAACTTATTCTTAATTTCGGGGACGAAATTCTTTAAGGGGGGGAGGTTATAGCGGTCCCGGGTTTACCCCTTGTTGTACAGTGATCCGGACATGTGTCCGTGGATGTTGGTAGTTGAGTATTGTCTTGTTTATATCCTTTCTTACATTGTATATGAGTTAAGGGATGTGTTGGGCAGGTTTGTTACAGGTTGGTTGTGCTTGGGAGCCAAGTGTTGCTGCCCAGATTTTTGGCTGGTCGCTCGAGCGAGGGTTTGGTCGCTCGAGCGAGGGTAGTTTTTGTGTCCGGTGGCTCGAGCCAGGATGGCTTCGCTCGAGCGACCGATTGCGTCTGGCCCAGACCTGAAAGTTGCATTTCTTGGCTCGAGCGAGCTTTCTTCGCTCGAGCGACCTGGTTCGTCTTCGCTCGAGCGAGCGTCGTATTGCAAATCGGAAAATTTGCACTGTTGGCTCGAGCGAGCTTGTCTTCGCTCGAGCGAGTTCAATTGTTGTGTCTGGTCGCTCGAGCGACCGAGTCTTCGCTCGAGCGAGCCTGTTTATATCAGCAAGGCAGCACCGAATTAAACATCACTTTTTCTAAACTCTATCTTCTTCAAACCCTTGTTTTGAGAGCTTCTCTCTCTACACTTGCACTCTCTCTAAGAATTGATCTACCTAGGGTGATCTCCTACCCTAAGGCCTTTGTTAAAAAGATAGAGGGTGACTTGGGCTTCGTTTTAATCGGAACAAGTTTGGTTTTGGAGCAAGTTGGGTGTTGGGCATCATCTCCTTTTGAGCTCAATCTTTGAGGTAGGGATATCCTACTCCTCTTTATGGGTTTTGTCTTTAAATTTTAGCATTTTGATGTGTTAGAAGTTGTTGTGTAATTTTGAGAAACTTTGGGCTTTTGTGTAATTTTACAAAAGTTGGGGTTTTATATATATTATAAACCTAGAGGCATGTTTGGTGTAGAAACATGGGATTGATGTTGAAATAGAGATAGAAAATGGAACCTAAGGGTTGTAAATGTTAATTATGGAAAATGCCCTAATTATATTGATTAATTAATTGGGATAATTAATTGTAAGAAACGAGGAATTGAAATGTTGATTTTATATCCATTTGTTGCATTTATTTTCGGTATAGAATAACTGCTTTGGGCTACCGGTGGAGGGTAGTCTTGATTGTTGTAGACAATGCATGATGATTAGGCAAATTGAAACTAATCAATGGAATGTGTCATAGCGTATGACGGTTGATTGAATACATTAAATTTATGTATTGATTGATGTGTATAATAATTGTTTATATGCATTGTGTGTTGTGTTGGAGGAGATAGGGGATGTACTCCACGGTTTAGGGGAAGATATGGGATGGACCTCTAAACCGGATATTGTTTAGGAGAAGATAGGGGATGGACTCCAGAGATATAGCTCATATGCTTATCTAGTGGTGTGTTGACATAGCTCTTATGCTTGTCTTTGGAAGTATTGATTTAACTGTTATGTTTATCTTTGATGAAGTGAAAAGTGTTGGCATGAGTGTTTGTCTCATGTGTGATGTTTGGCCAGGTTCTGAGCCAAGGTTATGAAATGGCAAGTAAAAGGAATGAAAATGGAAACGAAAGGAAATATAGACTTAAGTGTCTTGGAATTGTATTATGTTATGAATGGATGTAAAAGTGTTAACCATCTATCAACTGTTAATCTTTTAGTCATTGTTCATAATTGGTTTAGTATATTTCTACTGGGCTGTGGCTCACCCTATATGGGAACATCATTTTCAGGTACAGGTTGCATGCCACCTCCAAGGACTTAGTTGGGAGGCTAGTGGCGGACAAGCTTTTTGGTTGTCTTTCCTTTTGTTGTATTACATGTAAATTCAAGCCGAGGGCTTTATGTGTAAATGAGTTAGCACTCCACTTTTGTGTAACCAAGTGTTAACTTGGAAAGCTGTAAGCCCTTAGGGCATTTGCTTTTGTTGTTAACATGTGATACTTTTTGTAATAAAACTCTGGTGAATGGAAAGATGTGGACCTTTTACATATCATAGCATGTCTATATTGTTGGGATTAATGTTATTATTTTGAGGGCGTTACAGTTGGAAACATAATAGTAAGGTGGTTCGACAGGAGAATTATAGCAGTTTGTTTACCACATGACCTCCTGTGGACAGGTGGACCCCTGTTAGTGCATTATAGTCACTGCTATTTGTTTGTTTTGTGGGAATTTTTTTGCTTTGTTTTGGACAAAATTATGGCATTCAAAAAAAGCGAACAAACATAATTCATGTAGTAAAAGCGAACAAACATTACTACTTTCAACTTGCATTGTTTGTTGGACAAATATCACATTGCATTGGATAAACATTACTATATTCATTTGCACAAATATCACATTGCATTGTTTGTTCTGTACCCATAAGATTGGAATTATGTGTATCACATTACGTACAGGCCACGACAAAAGCAAACAAACATTACTACTTTCCGTCGTTTGTTCCAGTCCCAAACATTGGAATTATGTGTACAATCAATACGCGTGGGAAATTAGTATTATCACAGCTGCGACCTAAAAAGTTGTCATGACAAGCTGATGCAGTAATCCAGTTGTGGTTGGGCATCGAAATTACTCTCGTACTGGCAGGCCATGATAAAATCACTGCCCTATTTGTTGTAATTGCAATCAATCACATGCACGAAACATACTCACCGATCTTTGAATTATTCACATCCATAACGAAGTCAAGCACCTACTTCCGATGCACAGAAGGATGAAACTATGTAGAGAAAGTGAACAACACAAATTAGGTACAGTTACAGCGGTATGAAATAAACGAATTTATTTCGCAATTGGAAATGAATCGGTAGAATGTACCTTGTGTGGACCGCTGGGTATATCAGACTGCTGCATGTACTTGATCACAAATATCCCATAGTCGAAAGTGCTACAAATGAAATGAAAAATTCAGTTTCTCGTAAATATAAGCAGGTTCGTTAAATGAGTCATTCAGGGGTCAAGTAAATGTGACGCAGGGTTTGTGGATTACTCATCCAGCTATTGTAATGGCCTTTTTTCTAACATGCGGACGTCAAAGGTATGCACGTCTACAACATATTCATTTCCAAACTGTAGTTGCAGTAAGGCATGCATTGTTTGAACCTGTTGCAGAATGAGACGGTTAGTTTATGTGAAGGATGTGACAGTGCGGAAGTAGATTTGTGAAATTCAGCACGACATACCAACATTTTTGCCGCCAAAAGCTTGTTGGTGTCCAGTGTGGCGGATGCCAATGAGTCAAATAGGTACACCACAAGGTCTACCATATCTATTTTTAGGCACAACCAATGTACTCCTCTATAATTGAAAGGCATGTAAATCTACACATAAACACAAGTGAAGACATTGTTTAGAGGGCGTGCGAACATGTATGCACTTTCATATTACATTGACATTTATGTAAATGGGATCGACATTCATATTACCGACGTTCATATGAAATCTACTCGCTTCAATGGGATGGACATTCATATTACCTTCTGACATGCATCAAGCACCCTAGTATATCTGTCATGTCTAAAATATGATTTGACGATATTTTCATGGTTCAGAGGTTGAGTTTTTTGATTTAGTATCAAAGTCTGCCTGTTTGGTGTATAAAGTTCAGTCAGCCAAAGTTTTCTGAAAATATGTCTTCTACAATACACAACCGACCTAAAACACTTCCTTACCGACAGATATACTGGAAAGAACCACGCAACATGCCTCCCGTCTTTGTGTACTTGCCGCTGTCCGTTAGTCAATTGAACCGCAACCAAGTTGATTGGCTGGAACATTGTAACAGACAAGGCAACTTGCGAAATAAGGTTTGCAATTTGTTTAAATGTAATACGAAATAACAATGTCCCTACATGGAAATGTCTGTCATGCAAATATAATGGAAATAACATTGTCAGATGCCACAACTTACAGTGTTGGATAGCCATGCCCCTGGTTTACGCGTGTGCATGTCACCCCGTGTAGCACATTCGCAAGGCATTTCATGAAGATTCATAGACACGACAATGTCCCTACATTAAACGTATCCATGAACCAGTAAGATGCAACCTACAGCCTAGTAGAACTTAAACGTATCTGGCTTAACTCTACAACATAAGATTAGTTTTTTCTGTTGTAGAACTATGGCAGATATTCCTGATTCTACTACTCTCCAATCAAATTAAGATTAGTTTTAAGTTTTTCAAAAAAAAAAAAATTAAACAAAAAGTTTACTTATTACAACTTACTCCATGTTCAATAGTATTTGCTAAAATAATATGTGAAAATTTAAATGCTTATTTACAGGTGAGCAAATTTAAAAAAAACCACATGTATTTTACAAACTGGAGCCAACAATATCCCAAAATGATCAAAATGGCAAATGTAAGCAGACTAGAAGAAAATAGCTAGGCAAAATCGCACTTCAGTATAAGTTTTCAAAAAAATTTGCAAATCATTGGTAAACTTTATTAAGTTTCATAATTAAAATTATAAAGTTTTCCATGAATTTGTAAATATTTTGTGAAAATATCAGTGATTTGCAATTTTCTCAATAGCTACATGTGTGCAGCATAAGATCAAGAGAAGAAAACTTCAGACAGGAATTTTAGCCAGTGATCTTTCCCTAGGCCACTGCATTAAATTCAAAGAAAATCCTACATACGACATGGATAAACCCATCATACGAAAATCAAAATCATACAGAATGAAAAATTTAAGAGCTAATAGCTACAAAAATCAAATAAACATAGCACGCCAAATGAAAATTGTGGAATTCAAACTTATTTCACAAATACTACGGAACAGAAAAAAATCGAGTACTAAACTCATCCGTACCTTTCATTTTTTCTGTCGTCAAGTACAGAGTCAACAACTTTGTGTTCGGCCGCTGATAAAACCTTTATGCTCTCCAGTTTCATCAAGTCCTTCTATCAATATAAACAATCAAGTAACATCAACTCCTCCTATTAATATAAACAATTAACTAACTGAACACAGTTCACAAAATAAATTTACAAAATACATAACACATCCTTATGCATCTAAAATTGGTGAAGCAATGTCTAACCTTTGAACAGAACCACTTCTCCAACCTGTGCAGTTTGGACAGGACTTTGTCCGAAATCTGTAAGACAATTGTACAACATTTGTTGGTGCAAACTTGCACTAGAATGACAACTATTAAAATACAACACAAATAATGGTTCAATTATGATCAGTAATGTTGTCGGCATCAATTGGTAATGAAACATACAAAAGGTGAAGTGATGTGACGACTTGGGAATTTTTCTGCAGTAAGTCGAGTACTTATTTTGCTATCGTTGCATGAATGCATATCCCCTACGTCTATCACTTCAACACCTCTTCCTCTTCCTCTTCCTCTTCCCTTTCGTCTGCCTGTTACAATTTGTTCCGCTCCCGATGTTTGGGCAAGCTTACCAGCAGAAGGATGCACATTGTCTGCTTCTCCTCGCATTGGAGGCAAGGTTTGCAAATCATCAAAGGAAGATAAACTCTCTTTTGCAACGTTCTTGATGGCCAGAAACTGAACCGAAAGAGATTTGCTTTCTTCGCTTGTGTATGTTTCCTCCAAGGCAAGGCCACGGTTGTTGTGCGTGTCCCCAACTTCTTGGACAGTACGCAACTGTCCAACGTGCATATCAATTATCTCATTGGACAACATTCCATTCACATTATTGTCCTCACAATCCATCCCCTGTAAATCTTGAAGATTACCCTCTATTGGGGTATCATAATAATTTGGGAAGACCACGCCGTCGTCATGCAACTCGACTCCTACGCTAGGGTCAACACCCTTTTCCTCTGCGCGAGGCAATTGTGCTGTTTCCGATAAACCTTCCAGCACTTGCTGCATCATTTGCTTCATTTTAGCAATATGTGTCTGTTCATTAAACGGTTGTTTCCCAGACAATATAGCTGCAATCAGTTCGTTCAGCATTCCTTTGAGTTCACCAATGCTGGAGGATATGTTAATGTTACAATTTCTTTTAGTCAACTCCACCTAATCACACAAACACATACATTAACTTACTACGATATTTCATCTTCAAGTAACCTCTGTGAACTGTGTGAAGCATGTGTACTGATTGCTTTTGCTTACCTTTGCATTGTCAACAACTTCCTTCCCTCGGAAATTGAGCAACATGTCCCTTGTTTCCGCATTGTTGTGATGCACTTGCTTCATGGTTTCCTTCAGTTCACCAATGTCGGACTCAACCTTGCTCAAATGAACTTCATCAATCCGTGGTTTCTGTTTGTTATTGACATGGTGTGCGTCGATTGCGTCATCAATGTCGTTGCTTTCCTCTATTGTTGGATGAAACTCCACCTAACATAGTTATCAAATCAGGATTCAAATCATGAATGAAAATGGTAATGTACTGAATCGTTAATCGATCTCAACTGTGAATCGTAAAGTTTTGGTCCGCTTTCTTAAGTTGTACACAACGTATGTGTACACACTTACATATTAAATATATCTAATAAAAATTAATTACTCCATTTGTTTGAAATGAACAAAGAATTTGTTGTAAATGATGCTCATCTGGTGTGGATAAAAACTTCACAGTCGATCCCATGTTTACCACTTCACATTTTCCCATTTAGATAAACAAAGACAAACTTTCAATTACAAACTAACTAACAATAACTGAACAACAATGTTTTTCTTCTTTTTACAAGGTTAAAAAACCAAAATCTTCAAGCTTTTCCAAAAATTTGACTTTAGGGCTTAACCAAAATTCATTTGATAACGGAAGTAGTACATAAAATTGAATTTGTAAGGCTACAATATTGTCCAAATGGAAACTTCATGTTTTTCTCGCAAAAGTTCGAGTATTTGAGAGTAAATAGGGAGGGACAAAGTGAAAATATGGCATACGCTAAGGAATGGGTCACTGTTTGTCACTGCTTGTCACCTAGTGATAGGAACACAAATTCAGTCTATCACTGTTTCCATAACACAGGTGGGGCAATGCTGTCAAATGTGCACAACGAATGGGTTGATTACCTCATGTTGCTCCAACATTTGCTTCCTTCCCATACGTCGCCGTGTCTCCCGTATTTCAGTATCACCCCAATCATTTAGCCGAGGGATAGTGCGTGTAGTAGCCAATGTACTCTTACAGGGAGGGGCAAAACGATCCAAGTAAAATAGCTGCATTACAAGGGGGAAAAGATATTTACTATACAGTTTCGAGCAAAAGAATCCGTATTCGTTAACAATGCATACAACTTACAACACAATCATATCTATGTGTTTATGTGTCTCGATGGCAGAATCCCCATGCAGCTTTCCAGTTAAAAAGATAGGCTCTTTCTAGTAACAAAAATGTGGCCCGTACAAGTATATTTGTCATGTTGTTCAATAACAGGTAAGTTTTTATTTTGCAACCACTGCCATTTTATTAAACCATATGCACAGTAATGGATGAAATATGTAATCGGCATGGTACAAACAAACAACGGTCGATTACGTTACCATTAGAAGAAAAACACATCCAGTTGCCTCACGCTGACCCTTTCATCTTATACTTCCGAACACCTTTGACAAGGAATTGCAGTGTCAACTTGGCCCAATTATATGCCCGTATACCGGTCACGTCCTTCACGGCATGAACGAACGACAGGCTCAAGGCGGTTATTGTGGTAGGACACAACATGGCCCCCAACACGTACAGCACAAACTTCTGCCGAAACTAGTCGTCCGCACCATCACTCTCAGTCAGATAAACTCTCAACTGGTTCAAAGGAATGACTCCCTTAACAGCTCCAACCTCTTCGTAGATATTGGGATATGCATCTATTGAACCAGTGAACTGCACGTCATTGCCTTCTGACCGTATACCCAATAAGACATGCACTTCCTCACAGGTGAGCCTCAGGTGACGGCCATGAACAGTCAATGAACACGTGTCGGGATTGAAGTTCTGTACCAACCATTGGCACAAGTTGTGATCTATATGGGTACACTTTAACCCGAGGAGGCCACCGAACCCAATATCAATGACTGCCTGCTTCTGTGCTTCGTTACACCGGTTCACGATATCAACAATTGCCTTCAATGATATGCGGACTTGCATTTTACACTGCAATGTTATTAACGTGAACATTAATACAAGAATTTAACCAACATTGTGTCGATAGCAGGTCCTCCCCAAATGCAGTTACGAAAACATTAAGTACGTAAGTACCTTTGCAGATTTGTTTGCAACATCTTCGCCCAATTCCTTGGCACTTGCCTTAGCCATGTCCTGAAACCTCTTCTTTTCATCGCAGGGGAGTTCCTTTCACCTTTCCCCAATATCTTTTCTGCTCTATAAGTGTTACACCAACGTGACGCACATACAGGACAAATAAGAACTGTAAGTCAAAAATAATTGTCACCAGAAGTTGTATCACTCGCAATGTGTGCACATTTTGTGGTATTTACATATAATTGCACATACAAATTACTATTTCGCACACATTTGAAATAAAAATGGACATGGACTTTTACAAATAATCGGAGTTTATAAGAACATACAATATGGCGTCTATGATTGCTGAAAATCGCTGAATGCGACACAATAGAAGCACATGATTAGTGTGCGCATGGAATAAAAGTCCATACTTTGTTATCACAGCAATCACGTGTTTCCATCACTATACTCTAATTAGAACATGTCTGCACACTAACCATTTTTGGTCCGGGGTTGTCTGCTTCTTGTCTTTCCTTGAATTGTTGCTGGCTGCAACCATTGTGAATTTCGGCATAAGTATATGTTAGATATGGATGGATATACATACATTTATGAACACAAATCACAACCATTGACGTTTAGGGACCAATTTGTGACACAAACAAATTTGGTCCCAACTACATAATATTGCATCAGTAATGTCCAATTTTCGTTGCTAAAAATATAATAACCACATGATTTCTGCAACAACAATTATGTTTGTAAGAAATTATTTTGCCCTTATTTTTGGTCTCTAAAATCTTAATTTCTTGTGAGTACAAAGTGAAATTTGCACAAGTGCAAACTATGAGTACAAAATATGTAATGCACATTTGTGCAAAAATACTGTCAGCCATTTCTGACGAGAGGGATTCATACTGTGAGCCGCTTTGAAGGACACGGATCGAACCTGTAAAAAATAAATAGTCCAACTGGCTACTTTCGACGAGGGGGCTCCGTAATGTCAACCATTTTGATTCGTGAACTTTCGCCACTTGGCTTCAATGTTTTCCTTTGCCTGTAACAAATATCGGCCAAATTACATTGGTGGTATGTACATTTTGTGCATTCTATCATCTTTGTCGGTTAACTTTAAAGGCAGTCAATCTTGCCATGTCATTTCAAAAGTTGTGCCATTTTCGTAAAATTGGTAATGTCGTTTTTCATTGTGACTGAAAATTATTAACTGAAGTGGTTTAGTATAACTCAGTCAGTTATGGATTTCATAATTTCTCTCTGCAGAATACACGACATGTGCCGTATGTGCACATATTCTGCTAAGAAATGGACAGAGTTTTAATCCATTACATGAAATTCATGGTGCAATTTGAGGCTATCGCAAATGTGTGAAACTCAAATCGCACAACCTCCTGATGACAGTACATACCGGCACAATATGTCCTACACGAACACACCGTGGAATTTAGTACGTACAGGAAACATATCCTTGCAAACCTAATTGTATGAAATAGTGAACGACATAAACTCACAGTTACTTCGCATTGTCTGACATATCGCTCATATCCAATTACGATAATTCCTACAAAGAATTTCATGCAATATTGATAAGGATGCAGAAAGAACGTTACTCCCAAATTGTAGAAAATGAAATTCACTGTTAACAACTTACAATGAACGGACCATTCAGTCGTACGTACATTGTGCGAGTTATACTTTTCATTTATTGTTCAAGTATGATATGTTGTTGTTAATTTATGCACCTATTGCATGCCACTGTTTTACGAAAATTAATTAGCCATATGTTGTACTTGTTTTATGGTAATCTCATATAAATAGTATTGACCACTTCAATGCTTGCACATATAATGGTCAAGCTTTATTTGAGCAAGTGTGGCATAAATTAAAGATTGAACTCATTACCAGAGGTACGTTGGTGTTACAATGTTTTCCTATAGACCCAATTTGTCAGCCTAATTGGGGGCCCCAGGCAATGGCGTTACAGTCTTTGGGTTGGCTACTTGTCACAACCCGAACCCGCCCCCATGGGTTAAGGACGTAACCGGCCAGTAATCATGAGATTACTTACGGCCTCAAACCAAACCAAACGTATTTTAACAGAGTTGATGGGGGCCAAACGGAAGCAATTTGAAACTTTGTCCATAGAGCCGTGCTTATATGCACATCAAAATATTCCAGACATACGTATGTTAATAACTCACGACAGAAAGCATAGCAAAATAAATTTGTGTACAGACAGGATCATTCAAAACTGAGTCAACCAACAAACTATATGCAAATGTACTCGAAACTTCGCCGACATGACAACCTAGAACAGCACGACACAAAGGCGAAGGCAAGTCTCGTACGTGAGACGCAAGGGCTGACTCTCCAAAACCTTTGCTGTTCCACACAGACTTCACTGAGGCTGGGTTTGAGTTTCCCTCGGCTCACCTACAAACACACGAATGAGCGTGAGCGAAAGCCCAGTGAATAATATCAAATAAGAAGATACAACAATATGTAGAACAACATATTCCGAATGGCCTTGGGCCCAATTCATATTTCCAATTAACATATATATATACACAATGTAAGTCAAGTGACTGTGGTTCTAAACATTCTGGCCTTTTGGCCTCTTTATTTTTCATTTATGTCAAAACGGCCTCTGGCCCACTCATTCGTTCTTGTCAAAACAGCCTTTGGCCCAAATACACTTTCGTGTCGAAACGGCGCTTAGGCCCAAATACACTTTCGTGTCGAAACGGCGCTTAGGCCCAAATACACTTTCGTGTCGAAACGGCGCTTAGGCCCAAATACACTTTCGTGTCAAAACGGCTCTTAGGCCCAAATACACTTTCGTGTCAAAACGGCTCTTAGGCCCAAATACACTTTCGTGTCAAAACGGCCTTCGGCCCACATTTTATCAACCGGCCTTCGGCCCACATTTATATCAAACTAGCTCATAGGCCTTCCATTTCAAACTGGCTCATAGGCCTTTCATATCAAACTGGCTCATAGGCCTTTCATATCAAACTGGCACATAGGCCTTTATATCAAACTGGCACGTAGGCCTTTATATCAAACTGGCACATAGGCCTTTATATCGAACTGGCACATAGGCCTTTATATCAGACTGGCACGTAGGCCTTTATATCAGACTGGCACGTAGGCCTTTATATCAAACTGGCACGTAGGCCTTTATATCAAACTGGCACGTAGGCCTTTATATCAAACTGGCACATAGGCCTTTATATCAGACTGGCACGTAGGCCTTTATATCAGACTGGCACGTAGGCCTTTATATCAACTTGTCCACCATTCAAATTAATGAACTTTACAAAACTTACATAAGAGTAAGCAAATGGGACAATAACATAATTTAGATATTACTCACAGTGGTCGGCATGTGGATTTGCCCTGGAGCTTGACCCTACATATCACATAACACATATGGGTCACAAATAGTTCAATCCGTTCTTTAATTCACATATTCCTCTTTAGGCTTTATTCTTATCTCTTTAATTCAATCACAATGCTCAATGCATGCCTAAGAGTGTTTAGAAGTGAAAGGGAACGGAAAACAAAACACATAATGCATTAACAGAATTTCAGCAAAACAGGGTCCCCGCTCGAGCATGGACTTCCCCGCTCGAGCGGACCCTTAGGTCTGCAAAAGTACTGGTTGCCCTCAATTCCCGCTCGAGCGCAAACTCGGACGCTCGAGCGGACTTCCTGCCTACATAGCTCCCCGCTCGAGCGTCAAATTCCCCGCTCGAGCGGGAACTAGGTCTGCAGAAAGTGCTGGGAGCTCGATTTCTCCGCTCGAGCGGCACTTCACCCGCTCGAGCGGACGTCAAAAATTCTGGGTTTTCCAGAACACTCCCTTGAGTTCAAACTCGACATTCAACCAATTTTTCTTGCACATTAAGGCCCCCAATCTCACATATGTTTGTACTAACATGCCATAGACATCAAAACACATCACAATGGGGCTCAATTTCTTGTATTACTTACATGCATGTCCCAAATAAATCCAAATTATACCAAACTTACTTCCAATATATTAAATTCATGCATTTAAGCTTCATATCCTCATCAATCATGCATGCATGTCAATTCTTGACTCCATTTCTATTTCAAATGGTACAAATGGTGCTTCTAACAATGAAACTCAACAAAACATGCTTGCATGTAGAATTTAACACTCATATCTCCACATTCAACTTAATACATGCTTATTTATGCAAAACCATGGTGATCCTAGACATGCATGTGCATTTCAACTTCAAATTCATCAATTAGAGCACAACCCTTGTCCTTGATCACCAATTAATCTTTAATTCACAAAATCACAAGTTCAATCTCATGAATTTACTCACCTAGGAGCCTTAAGCACCCAAGCTCTAGCCAAATCTTGAGCTTAATCCCCAAATTTCCAAGCTTGAGCCAAAGAAACACACAATTCTCTCATTCTCTCTCTCTATAGCCGGCCCTCTCTTTGTTTTTCTTAGAGTTTGATCAGCCAAGGGAAGTTATGAGGAGAGAATACAAGATATAGTGCCTTAATACAACCAACCCCACTAACATATGTTTTAATATAAAATATTTGGGCACTTCATTCATCAATTTAATCAGTTTAAATTGACCAGAATCAATTTTCAATTAAATTCCACCGTAGGCTCTAAAAATTATGCCAATCACAATGGCGTAATCAATTTCGGGTTCTGTGGCCGATAAGGCCCTCAATTTAATTACCGAAGCGAAAAATCAAACAGATATTCCTACGGTGAACAGATAAAAGTTCAAAGCCACATATTTTCACATAATGGCACACAAAATCATGCTAAACACATAATCAAACTCATTTTAAGGACTAATTAACATATTACGGAACAGGGGTATTACACTACTTCCCAGCAGGTAATCATTCTCTTTGTCAACAAACTAGAGCACCATCCACTGCATCTCCCCTACAACGAATATTGTCGTTACAGTGAACAACAAAAAATTGAAGTAATAAAGCACTTGTATAAAATCTTAATAGTGGCCACGTACGGCGGCTGTAATGCAAAATGATATGAGGTCAATCCACGAATAACATGCACACTTTTCCAAATTTAGTATGTTCTAGGACAAGAGTTATGATATACAAGTTCACAAACAAGTGCAGAAAGGTTGTAGTTCCTATTAATAGTTGTTCACGACAAAGGCAGAGTTATCCAAAAAAGTTAGGGGCACGTGACCCCCCCTGGGCCGGTTGTGCCTCCGTGCCTGGACGTAGTCTATATGGGTTAATGCATTAGGTTAGTTACTAACACCAAAAACTGCATCAACCAACACCAATACAGAAAATTGGCATGACATTACACATATAAAGAACTACAAGTGCAACAACTTCGTATGCAAGCAAAACAGCATAACATGACTACAACTTTGTTTGCACCGATGAGAATAGCCAGTCATTTGGTACCACCTTCGCTAAGGCTTTTGGACAAACGACCAACAGGAAATCTTGCAAGGAAGCTAGAAACAACAAACAATATGCACACTTCAAACAGGGCCACATCGGACATTCAACCCAAGAGCACCCATATGCAACTTACATTCATGCAGAGAAATAAAAAATCGGCTACACTGCTTAACCAAGACCGTTCATACAGCAATTATAATTACTTTGGAACTCCTCAATGGCAATATCAGTTTGTTACCCGTGTAGTTTGTATACCTAATCGTACGTATGGTTTCAATGACCTAATGAGGAACAGTTTAATAGTTAAGAAATGAATGCGTCGTAAGAGTGGAACACAGCAGGTCGTAATAATAATGTGCTCCGAAAGAAAAAATAGATAGACTCACACATGCCCAAGAAAATGGTGAGTGTTACCGTCGGCGAGCTGGCGCAGTCGAAATGGAGAGAGAGAGAGAGAGAGAGTGTGTGTTACTGGAGATGGACAACCAAACCGAAATGGAGAGAGAATGAGGGACAACAAAGTTGCCGAAATTGTATGTGGGAAATGGAAATGAGTTGGTGAGATTAGAAAGGCTACGGCCTGTGGGTCATCATGAAAAGTACTGCCTCTGTGGGATGAGTAGGCTTTGTCTGCCAACTTTGGTTTTTGTTCCAAATTTGGAAGGGAAACCAAAACGTACGTGACACTACATATTAAATATTTGGGATAATCTAAATAAGTATACTTTTTGACTTTTTATGAAATATGAGTTCCGTTTGGGTTGGAGTTGAAGTAATGTGTTAGAAAGGTGATGTGACTTAAATAAGATGATGTGATTTAAATAAAAGTAGTGACTTTTTGACTCTTTTATTGTTTTTTAAACATGCCAAACCAGCCCTAAGGTGGTTAGGAAGTTGCTATTTTAGTATGTTATTTTAGTATTTTCATATTTTTAAATTTAATTTTTTGTGTTTTCAAAGATAATGGATTTTGTTGTAGTTGGATATGATGTTTGTGACAGGAAATTTGCACTGATTATAGATTTGACGTGCCATTTTATCTTATTACTTTTGCTGATTTTTTTTTTTGTTTTTGTTTATTTTTCACAAACGAGGCGTAGCGTAAGGTCGGGTCACGTTAAGTTAAATTTTCGACCTATAAATTAAAAATTAAATTTTGTATGGCCCTATGAATTAAATTTTTATTGTGTTGTTCGGTTATGAATTATAGATTACAAATTTAGTATTATAAATTAAATATAAATTGGTAATTTATCCTTATCCAATCCGTCCAACCAAACATTTGATTCACTACAAATACTCCAATCCAGGCATCTAATCCGATGAGTAAACAAACATACAATACAAATACACCCGAACCGACTGGTCGACGGACAATGTATCGCATGACTAACAATCTGGTGAATTACAATCCCCGCTTATGCAGTCTAAACAAAGAGGGCAAACTGTGTTACTGAAGATACAATAGATGGATTAAAGGGTGTATTAAGATCCGTGTTTGACAGAAATTGTAAATATATATATATAGATGTATACATATATATGTAATAAACAAATGTGTATAATTAATTTAAGTTAAAAAAAATTTCAAGCGGCAAAAATTTGTGAACAAGTACAAAAAACCCCACAAAAAGAAATTGTAGTTCAGCGACCAGTACATAAATTGTTGTAGTGGACGTCCTGTGGGACTCTCGGCCGGATGTTCGGGAGGGCTTTCGCCCAGCATTTCCCTGCCTCTCCCCTGACGGTTAAAACGGTAGCTACTGTTAATAGGCAATCTAACATTGCACACTAATTATGGTCAGTAACGTTGCCCTTAGCCGCTGTACTGCATCACCAAACAAGAAACTTAGTTGGCCAAAAATTAACAGTTGACAGTAACAAATACAGTAACACATCCATTGTGGATGTAACTAGAATATTAGCGATACAATTATAACAAAATACTTCTTCACAGTAATAGGTACTGGATTAGTAATAGTTAATTTTGTTTTCACAGATAGGAGTTAGAGGCACCACGTCATAATGTACAAAAACAATTACTTGCGTATACCTTTTATTATACTATTAACTTCGGTTATTACACATATTATTAGGGTTGTTGGTGTTTTGTAGTGCTTGTTGGCTTGTTAAGGTAAAACTTTTACATGCGAAACGAGGCGTGAATTATTTTCGTTCAGGACTGGACGTATCTATCGCATAAGTACAAACAAACTGAGACAGCAAATTAATTACTAACGAAGTACAGTAAGTACATTACATAGGATAACAGGGGCCAAACCAGCAAATCTACTTGTATATCGAAGGGATTGGTTTTCTAATACCATCTCCCATGGGGGACTACTAATCCCATCTATGGAGGGTATCGTAATCCGAATGTATTCCGAATACACTAATATTGGGCATTGCATTGGACAGTGTTGTTCGGCCCGTGGTGGCCATCATGGGACCCATTTTGATAATCTGAATCGTCAAATATGTACTGCTCGTCGAGTAATACATGCCTATGAAAAATCACGTTCATCGGATATCGATAGCTATCTGATCGAAGTAGTTTTCTTTCAACCGTTAACTATAACACCATCCCTTATTTTTGTACAAAACTGATTTGATCATATAGTTAGCGATATCCGATAAACATGATTTTTAATAGACGTATAGTACTCGACGAGTTCTACACATTGAAACGGTTAAGATTATGAAAATGGGACCTCTGATAAGCACCCACGGACCGAACGACACTGTCCTTTGTAATTTTGTTGTGCATCCATGTGTAATTTGTACCGGGACAGACCAATCACTGTGTCATACATTATTACTTATAATTTGCATCAAGCAATTTATGTTTTTTAAAATGGACATTTGTGTCTAGTGGTAACTTTTTAGCTTTTTCAGTAACTTTTTTAACTTTTTGTCTTCTTAAAGACATGCCAAACCAGCCCTAAACCATGACAATATTACTTGTAGTCCCATCACTGTCAATCCCCTAACTAATAATTCCCTCAGTAACAATCCCACCCCTTATAGTTACCTGTACTAATATTGCCCTCTCGCTACAACATTTGTTGTCGGTTCAATGTTCTCTCGCTGCCTGCGTCATGACTAAAGTGGAGACTAGCCTCGTTTGGGAACAGGCTGATTTAGCAATTTTTTGGCTATTTGTCTAAAATATGAGCTAAGAAAAACCAGTCAGTGTGTTTGGTTTGAGTTTTCTGGATTAAGTTTTTTAAAAACTGAGTTTTTTAGTTTTCGTGTTTTTTTTGTTTTTAGTGAATATTTTTTAAATTTTAAACATTTTTTTTTACTTTTTTAGATGCACCTTACTTAGATGTATCTAAAAAGTAAAAAAATTGTGAAAAAATATTTTAAAAAATTAAGAAATACATAAAAAAAAAAAAAAAATGTACTGAATTCTTGTATTTTTTTTTTGTATTTTTGGTATTTAGTGAATTTTTAAAAGATTTTTTTTACAATTTTGTTACTTTTTAGGTGTATTTATGTTAGGTGTGTCTAAAAAGTAAAAAATTTGCATAAAATGTTAAAAAAATTCAGTAAAAACAAAAAAACACGGAAAATAAGAAAGTAGAATTTTCTAAAAACTATTTTTAGAAAAATGGAACCAAGCAAGCTGGTATGTTTGGGAAGAATTTTTGGTTTTTTTACGAAAAGATGTGCAAAAAGTAGAGAGAAAAGAAAATCTTTGACTTTTTTGTATGACTTGTTGGTTTTTTTGATTTTTTTAGTGAATTTTTGGCTTTTTGACTAAAAATTAAAATAAAGAAATAAAAATTTTCCTTTTCGCGCTCTGCGATACAAGTTATACAGAGTATACACCTCAATCTCACTCTCACTCTCCCTCACTCTCATACTCACTCCTCCTCCACCGAACCCAGCCTGACCGGCGACCACTCCCGACGGCGACCCACTCGTAAACCCAACCCACCGCTGTAGCCCTCATTTTCTCTGCTTCGCGAACCATAGCTCCACTGCGGCCACCATCGGCTGTAGCGAAGGAATTTGTTGAGGAGAACGTGGGCTTTCAGGCCATAGATGAACCAGGTTCGTCTTCCAAACACTAAAATCAAAAAGTTAGGGTTGTGATTGACAAAATAGATTTGAAATTTGGAAATTAGGGCTTCCAAAATTAGGGCATTCAAAATTACTCATTCAAAATTAGGGCTTTGAAAATTAGGGCTTTGAAAATTAGGGCTTCGAAAATTATGGCTTTGAAAATTAGGGCTTTGAAAATTACTGTTATGCAGATAGATAATGGTATAATTGATAAATGTGGAACATATTGTGAGGAACATCTATGCATTTACCTTTTAGAGTTAAAGTATAATTTTTGCAAAACGTAGTATGATTATGTAGAAAGTGATCAAACATAAAATGAAAGGATCACATTTTTGCAGAACATAGTATGATTATGCAGATTGATAATTACTTGAACAAATGCATATAGTTGTGTAATTTTCAATGTGTGATTGATCATTGAATTTTGATGTATTTGTTATCAATCATGCATGATTTGTTGTAATGAACTACTATCAACTAATATGTTAGCTGCGTGAATGGAATTAACTATTATCAACATTGATAACTATTATCAAACTGAACTGAAATGTTCATAACTATTACTGATTTGTTGATAAGTATTTCAGTGTGCTTTGTTGAAAATCACATGTGTGATTTGTTGATAACTATTTCAGTTTGAAAACTATTAGTTGAATCACACTCTCCAACAATCTACCCATAATCATTTCACTTCAGTATGATTTGTTGATAATAGTTGTCTAACATGTGTGATTGATAATTGAATTGACATTGAACTGATATGTTTGTAAAACTGCCATGTTTGTTCAGTTTGAAAATGCTATGCGTGTAACATGTGTGTAATTAATCACAAATGCTATGTTTGAAACTGAAGAAAATGATTGACATTAAATTGCCATGTTTGTTCAAATGCTATTAACAGTTTAGTCTGTGTAACCTCTGTTCAAATGCTATTAAACATGGTAGTTTGAACAAATAGATGTTTTCAGTAAAGACACACTCTGTCCCTCAAATTCAAATAGAACTGCTATTAACCCCATCAAACACAAGCATAGCAGAGCACTACAAATTTCTCATGTATGCAGATTTGAAAAATGGCTTCTTCTTCTAACAATAGCAACATAAGATTACAACCGAGGCTGTGCAATTGTGGAAGAACTGCTGCCATATATATTGTAAGAACCAATGAGAATGGAAATGAAGGGCGTTTGTTCTTTGTTTGCACATCAAAATATGTAAGTATGTATTGGAAATTTTAATCCTTTAGTAGTCACATTAATATTTGTCGTATTCAACTAACGGATTGTCATGCATTGTAGAGTACCACTCCCACTCCCCATTGCAATTATTTCAAGTTCGCGGATGAAAATGATGAAGACGTTATGTCCAGAATCCGTTCCAACACTAGAGCTTATGATGTTATAATAGTAGAAGACTTTAACGATGTAAGGACGAGACTTGATGACTTGGAAAATGACCATGGTCGAAGGCTTGAAAGGATAGAAAATAATATCAAAGCGATGGTGTATTTCATTATATTTTCTATCATTTTGTACTTGATCATGTAACTTTTGTACTTTATTGTGTTTTGGGAAATTGAATGGAAGTTTGTACCACTTTTGGTTGTATTGTACTTCATGATGTAACTAATGTTTATGGAATGAATTTTATTATGATGTAACTTATGTAACTTACTTAATAGCTTTGTGGAATGAATTTTATTATGGAATGAATGTACGGAATGCATTTTATAAGTTATTATGATGTAACTTATAATTTTATTATGGAATGAATTTTGGGAAACATTGGTCTCATTGTTAGAGCTTTGTGGATGCTATTTGGCAGATCTGTGGATGAATTTTGTGGATGCTATGTGGATTCATTTTTGTGGATGCTATGTGGATGAATTTTGTGGATGCTTTGTGGATGACTGAATTTTGTGGGTGCTTTGTCATTTATCTGTGGCCTGTTATCTGTTGCAGGTTTTGTTATCTGGGTGCATGAATTTTGGTTGTAATGAACAACTTCTGTTATCTGTTGCAGGTTTGTTTGTAATGAACAGATTTGGCAGATGTGTTATCTGTCAACTAGTATCTGTTTGTCACTTATCTATGGCCTCAACTATTATCTGTTAGCAAGTTTAAAGCAGATTTGGCAGATCTAGTTTTTGATGCTTTGGTTTTGTAGCTGCTCAAGCCCAAGCCATGCTCGCAGATGCTCAATTAGAATGGGGTCCTCCAGCTTCTTGCCATTCTCTTCCCCATATCCTGAACTAGTGTATATATCTTCTTTTTTTTTTTGTATTGCACAGAATGCGGGGTATATTTCTTCACCATTGTGCTGACTTCTTTATTAATGAATATCAATACTCTGTTTCTAAATGGTCTATTGTATATTTTTTTGTTTGAAGGGGAGTTGATTAGTTCATAACAATGCATAATGGGAAAAAAATTGCTAATGTACAAGTTGACCCCACGGGGTATGCTTCCATACAACCGTTGTGTTTGAAAAAACAAAACATTTGTGCCCATATTGATGTTAGAGTGTATGAGAACATTGGCCAGTCGTGCACAATTTTTTTTTGCATTTACAACTTGTGATTACATTCAGTGATTTTGACACTTAAACCTTATTGTCCATATTCAACGATTTACAAAACATGAAGTAATCAACAAAACATAGGTTACTGATAGCTTCTGATATCGGTCAATGACATTACAAAAAAAATTACCTTGTCATTGTACCAACAAAAATCAGAAGACAGTTTTCAGTCGATGACGGTGACCCAAAAAAATACCTTCAACAAAGCGGAAATGATGAAGACATTAACGCATGCACCGTTGAAATGGTTAGCAGAGTTTGACGGTTTGTTAGTTTCTACGTCGTATTTTTTCGCACCACGATGGCATCTTACAACACTACGCTTACTATGTCATACACATGTCCAGGTCTCCTAATCCTCGCTCAAATCAATAACATTGGAGTCTGAGTAATCTGAAAGGTTAGGGTCCGACACCAGTGCAGGATCCTCCATTATAGCCTTGATCGCAAATGTCGGGTTCGATCCATGTATCTTCGACTCTGCCTTTGCGTCCTCTATGCGTGAGTGCCTAATGAGTCGTCAAGTCATTTGATCAATCTCACTTTACAAACGATGCCTAACTTGGGACTCATTGACACAAGGGAATTGCCGCTGCATTTCAACCGATCAGGCTTTAGTAACCTTGACAAAAACACATCGACAGTGGTGTTCACACTGAACTCATTTGGCAAACTGTGAAACTGGAATTCCAAAATACTTCCCCAGGCTAGCATCTTGTATTGGGGTGCAATTGTAATCTCGTAGAGGTTCGAAACTCCACAGTGGGAACCCTACTTCGAAGAAACGTCGATCACCAAAGGAATCGATATACCCACCTGCATAATCCAATTCTGGTGACTTCGGTCGGGAGCTGTCAGCCTTTGCAAGTGATTGTCCATGACCGCGTTTACCGTGGTGTGCATCCATATGTGTGACGGTTCTTGATTGAGTCCAACTTTGTTTTCACAGGTTCACGAAGAATATATGGACGCAAAAACAAACCCAAATGCAAAGAAAACAACACTGGTTGCAAACTTTTTTGTGGTTGGTTGTAAATGTTAAATTACCTTAAACCCGTAGTCATTAATACGTTGGTGGTAGGTTTAAAGATGTGAACACAGTTATTGTTGTTTGGTGGCAACACCTACCTAAACTGAGTAAAAGCAAATTAATTATTTTCAATATTTCATTTAATAGGTTCGGTGTAGTTGGGAAGGCATATATATCTGATAAGAGGAATTTTGCTAAGCTTTATGGATGAGTAGACATGTAATTGGGTTAGGGTAGACCAAAAGTTGGGTTGGGGCACAAATACAAATGACGAATGTGAATGTATGATAAACTGTGTGTGTGGAAATCAATGACAGTGGGATAGTACTGATGGAAGGTACAATGCATGTGTGTTAGAAATGCAAAATAATGGACGATCAGGGTATTGAACGGATGACTTGGTGTATGCAAGAAGGAACGAATTTGTGCAAGATGAATTTGGCCAGTTTGAGAAATGAATACAATGTATGTCACAATGCATGAGGTCTTCTGAAAACATACAAGTCATATACCATATCTTACAAATACTTACATCATAGTGTTGTGTAATATTACAAATCTGTACATTTCTTTAAAAAAGTAGTAAGTAAAATAAACCATACACATATTCGTACAAAATGTCTGATTCGAACAAGATTGAAGCTATTGTTGAAGCTCGTGTTGCTCCTGTATTGCAGCAGTTGCAAGATATCTACGAAAGGCTGAATGAAATGGACACACGGTTGTCAAGTTTGGAGCGGCAAGTCGGCGCTATGAAGCAAAACGTTGATTGGCTGACCGATGAGAAATTGGCAGCGGATGAAGCAAACTCTGATAAGACAATGGATGAGGACAGTCAATCAGACAGTACGAACAACTCTTCAGAAGACGTTGATGATGATGTAGCAGATATGTAGATTTTTTTTTTTTAACCTTCCCTGTAAGACGTTGCATTTTTTGTTTTGGCTGGAGTCATATGTGCTAATGGGCTAATATATAACTTACCTACAAAGAGTATTGAGTTTTCATTCATAATGTGGTTGGTTTCATTTCTGAAAATTAAATATTCCTTTTTTGTAATTAAATTATAAATTCATTTGGGTAACAAATAAAAAATACAACTAAGACAGCAGCCAGTAAAAAAATTTCATTATAAATTCATTTTGTAATTATATTAGTTTTTATTTATTTTTAAAAAGTTCAAATTGTTTTTTTATTACAGTTGCGACATCTCTTTCATGCTGACAAATTGGGCAGCAAGTACATTTCTCCAAATATGAGTAAAAAAAACAGCCGTAAATTATATTTGTTTCAGCCGCATTCATCCGAACAAGAAACATGCGTAAACAAAATAGTACTAAGACAACAGCCACATTGACATGTTTGATCCATGTTTACATTTGACTTGCACTTTGCAGTTAGTCCATCTTTACATCGTCCAGCAAAAATAATACTGGGGAGCCATAATTAACATTCATATTGAAATCAAAGAATAAAAAATTAGTGAAGTCCTATTGCCACCCAAATTACTGGTGTACTGGCAACCCATTCCCATCACTAGCCTAGCTTGTGGCATTGCTCATATGAAGGCACTCCCAGTACTCTGCGATCTTTGCATTATTGACATCCATAACGATGTCAACCAACAACTTATGATGCACAGAGGGATGGAACTTTGTACAGACAGATAATAAGACAAATCAGTTAAAATTGCAGGACATACAATGAAGGATTTGATTGACAAATAGAAATGAAGCGGTAGAATGTACCTTGTGTGGACCGGGGCTTAAATCAGGTTGCTGCATGAATTTGATGACGAACATCCCACAGTCAAACGTGCTACAAAAATAATTTCACATTAAATTTGTCATCAATGTCAGTAGGTTCGTTAAGTCAGTCATGCAGCATACACATTAATGTGAGGGAGGGATTGTGGATTACTCGTCCAGTTGTTGTACTAGCCTCTCATCTAACATGCGAAGGTGGAAGCTACGCACGTCTGTAACATAATCATTTCCAAAGTGTAGTTGCAGCAAGTCGTGCATAGTTTGAACCTGTTCCACAAGGTTCAAGTTGGTTTATGTAAAGGATGTTCAAGTTTGTTGTAGTGTTGAGAAATGTACCAGAAGGACATACCAAAATTTTTGCCGCATTTAGCTTCCTTTTGTTCGGTCGGTTGGATGGGAACGAGTCAAATAGGTAGGCTACACGGTCCACCATATCAATTTTAACGTACAACCAATGCACTCCTCTGTAATTGAAAGGCATGTAAATCTACACGCAAACACAAATAGAGGCCATGTAAACATGTAATGGCTTTCATATTTTCGTTTTAATATAACGGGATGAACATTGATATTACCCTCTGGCATGCATCAATTGCACCAGTGTATCTGTCATGTCCGAAAAATGATGTGACGATATTTTCATGGTGCAGAGGTTGTGTATCTTTATTTAGAATCAAAGTCTGCATGTGTAATGCATAAAGGTCATTTACGGAAACATTTGTCAAAATATGTCATACACAAAACACAACGTAGCTTTAAACACTTACTTACCGACAGATATACGGGAAAGAACCAATCAGTATACCTCCCGTCATTGTGTAAATCCCTCTGTCGATTAGTCAATTGCACCACCACCAAGTTGATTGGCTAGAACATTGTATGTAAGACACAAAGCAAGTTGATTAGAAAGGTTTCTGAGTTCAAGGGTACTGAAAAACGCGGATTCATATGTACGTAGCCAACACTTACATGTCAGATAGCCACGACCCTGGTTTGAGCGTGCGCATGTCACGTCGGGTACCAACTTCACTTGCCCGTCCATGAAAATTCATGGAAACAACAGTGTCCCTACAAGCAATAATGATCCTTAGAACGATAGTTATTTCACAGTAGACTGTCATTTAAAATTTGCAAGTACTAAATGAAACAATACATTTCATTTTTGCTATCTTCAAATACATAGTCGAGAAGTTTTTGTTCCTCCGCCGATAACAACCCTTCGCTGTCCAATATCCTCTTCGAGTCCTACAAAAATAAACAGCCAACTAACACTACACATTTCATAAAAAAAATTGAAGCTTACATTACAAGGTCGGTAGTCATAAAAAAGAACGTGAAATGATGTATAAACTGTGAACCTTAGAGTTTTCCCAACTTGTGACGTTTGGTGCGGAGTTTGTTAGAAATGTGTACAAACATATGCCAGCAGTCATAACTGCAAACATGCAATTGTTTGACAACTAGTACAATACAACACAGATGATTGTAAAATTAGTGATTAACATTATTAATGTGGGCATGAATTGGGTATTCAGAACTTGTGGGGCATTAAAGGCAGTATTTGTACCTTATTCACCTTATTCACACCATCAACATCCACAGGTGAACTGATGTCGTCAACTCCACTATTTGTTTTGCTATCAATGCACAATTGCATATCCCCGACCTTAGTGGCTTGAACTCCACTTCCGCGTATTTTTCCTTTTCCTTTTCATTTTTCTCTTCCTCTAACGATTACAGTTGCTCCTAATGGTTGGCCATGCTTAGTAGGAGAAGTATGCACATCGCACGCCACGTTGTTGACACCCACTGACTGAAGGTCAGGAGTGCATTTATCTTCAGTTTCGTATGTTTCCCCCGACTGAAGGCTTCCCTTCTTCTGGTTGTCCCCACCTTCTTCGATGTTCAGCTTGTGGCCATCATGGAAATGACTTTTGTCCCTTGCCAAGGTTCCCTTCAAATTCTGTTGTTGGTGATCCACCCCTTGTACATCTGAAATATTACACTCCATTGGGTTAACTTCGTCAGATGGTTTGACCACGCCATCATCATGCGCCTCAACTCCAACAGCAAGGTCCACACCTTGTTTGTCCACGCCTGCCGGTTGTGGTCTAGAGAATATACCTTCGATGAGGTGGTGAAGCATTTGCTTCAGTTCACCTAAATTGGTTTGTTCAGTGAACGGTTCGTTGCAACCCAAACTGAAACGTTGAAGCAGTTGCTTCAGCATTTCCTTCAGTTCAGCAACATTGGAGGAGAGGTTAATGATACACACATCATTGCCTTCCACCTAATCATACAAACACATTCGTGAACTTAGTCTTATAAATCATCTTCAAATAATGTGGCTCAACTGTGTCAAAATTACGTAATGATTGGATAGATTACCTTGTCATTGTCAACAACTTGCTTGCCTTGGAAATGTCGCAACATCTCCATTAAATCTGTTTGGCTGTGGAGAACTTGCTTTATCATTTCCTTCAATTCACGAATGTCGGACTCCAAATTGCTCATACGGACTTCATCGTACTGTCCTTTTTGTTGGTTCTCGACATGGCATGCATCCATGTCAGCATCATCGGCGTCGCTTTCGTCGTTACTGTAATCAAACTCCACCTAATCATAGAAACGCATAAATGAAGTCTGACATTGTATGTTGAAGACAAGTGGGTCGATGGTGTGAAATGTGCACAATGGTTGGAGTGCTTACCGCAATTGTTGGCAAATTTTGCTTCCTTCTGATACGTCGCAGCGTCTCCCGTATTTGGGTATCACCCCAATCATGAAGCTGTGGCGTGGACCGCGTTGTAGCCGACGTACTTGTCGAGCTCAGACAAACACAATCAAGGTACAATAGCTGTGGACATTAAGGGGCACACCATAATTAATTTATTCTTCCCACAAAAATCAACTCTATTCAGTAACAATGACATTCATTCTTCTCAATTTTGCAGCGGAACGTAAATAGAAAACCGATTTTGTTTACGATGCTGTCAACTTGATAGCCACATATGATGCAATGTTTTTTGGGAAAAAAAATGTACAGCAAACCAAGGACTTTATTGATGAAACCAAGAAAAAAAAGATATGTACATGTTTGTATATGTGAATGGCTGCAACCCAAAAGACCTTTCCCAGAATCAATACGTTTGGTTTGGTAATGGTCCTATCAAGGTTTCTTCTGTATATTCTTCTTCAACTCTGCCTACAAATGTGTATAATATTCCCTGTGTCATTCTGTGTCTGATTGATTATTCCAAACCGATGAAGATCAATCAATTATGTTCCTCTCTTCGCAACGTAGGCAAATTGGTTCCTCCATTGAGGTCCGCCATACCTTTTGCCCTGTACTCTTTGTTCTTAAATTCATTTCTGCGAGTACCATACCTGGTCAGGAAGAGTGCTATTTGTCGTACTCACAAAGCAGGTAACATTGTATGTCCCAATCAAGGCCAATTTGTTAAACCATGACAGAACAATGCATGAAACATATGAATGGGGGAATGGAAAAAACAATCGAGTTATTGGAATACCATTAACAGGAAAACACATCTAGTTGCACCGCGATGACCTTTACTCTTATACTTGCGAACACTGTTGTAAAGGAATTATAGTGTCAACCTTGCCCAATTACAAGCTCGCATACCATTCACGTCCTTCATGGCATGAATGAACGAAGGCTTCAAGGCGGTCATTGTGGTAGGACACAACATGGCCCCCAAGACGTACAGCGTAAATTTCCTCCGAAACTCGTCATCCGCACCATCAGCCTCGGTTAGATAAAGTCTTAACTTGTTCAAAGGAATGACTCTGTTAACAACTTCAACCTCATCGTAGATATTGGGATATGCTTCTAATGACCCAGCCAACTGCACGTCATCGCCTTCACACCATATTCCCAATAAAACATTAACTGCCTTACAGGTGAGCCTGAGTTGACGACCATGAACATTCAATGAAATATCCACAGGATCGAAGTTTTGTACCAACCATGCGCACAAGTCGTGATCTATACGTGTACACTTCATTCCCAGGAGGCCAACAAACCCAATGTCAATGACTGCCTGCTTTTGTGCTTTGTTGAACTGGTTAACTAGCTCAACAATTGACTTCAATGATATGCGGAGTTGCCTTTTACCCTGCACATTTTTTACGCTTAAATTAATACAAAAATACAACCAACAATGTCAGCAAAGCAGGACCTAGCCAAATGCATTTACGAAAACATGAAGTACGTAATGACCTTTTCAGACTTCGGTGCACATGGTACTACTTTGGCGTGTTCCTCAGCGCTTGCCTTAGCCAATTCCGTAAACCTCTTTTTCTCATCAGAGGGGAGTGCCTTCCACCTTTCCCCAATCTCCTTTCTACTCTTTAACCACGAAAGTGACAGACGTACAAGACAAGTAACAACTATGAGTCCAAAATAACTGTAACTACAACTTTATGCCAACCGCAATCCACGTGCATTGTTGGTAATTAAATAAGATTGCAAATACAAATAACAGTTGCAGGAAAAAGTCAGCGACAAAACGTAGCTGGACTTTTACAACGAATTGAAATTGACGAAAACAATAGGAATGTGACATTTTTACATGCTACAATCCTACAAACGTGAAACAATCACAAGCCCACTACGACCATTCAATACAACGTGTGGATAGAGCAACCCAGCCATGTGTTTCCACCATAGTGTATTATAAAGAATACAGATTTCGATACTCACCATTTTTCGTCGAGTGTTGTTTGGCCCTTGCATTTCCTTGAATTATTGCTGGTTGCAGGCAAGCATCGTGAAGCTTATTGTGGGGGCCGAGATTCGGGAGTCGTAGAGATTCTGGATAGTTGAATCTGGTAGAGTCGAGGTTCGAAGCACTCGGCAATTGGCTCGAAAGCTCAAATCCAACCCTACTCGGCCAAATAACCGATTAAGCGAGGGGCCGAGTGAAGATCGGTCCATTATGAAATGTGCCGAATATGAGGTGGGGGATGGACCTAATCCCGAGGCCCAAAGAAAAAAAGATATAAATAGAAGAAACATCAGCCAAAATCAGGTATGTGGGAATTATTATGCTTAACTTAGAACACAAGCATTCTTGAGTGTAGAGACTGACTTGTCCGTCAGAGTGCTAATTCCGGCACCCCCGACCGGAGTGTTTATCCCATTTCAGGCGACTATCAGCGGATCTTGAGCGCTCCCCAGGATCAGAAGAGTATTTCCAAACCACTTCTCCACACTTATCATCACTAAATCTTAAAAATGAATACATATATATGCAAGTATTTACGTCAAGCTGGCCTTGAAATCCGCATAACACACCTTTTGTACATCCGGGACTGAATCGACACCAATTTAAACATTTTCAGACATGCGGAACGAAACCAATTTCAAACATCACAAACTGAACTTCGACAAGGCACGTAGTTTCACTACAAAAAATGTAATTCCAGATTGTCAAAATGAACAACTAGTACCTGTAACAAATGAATGGTGCAACTGGCCACTTTCGACAAGAGCCAGCGATAGTGTCAGATATTTGGATATGTTGTTCGGCAATTGTCTTCAATCCTTTCCTTCCCCTTTATGAAAGAGCAAATCATACAAATTAGATTGAAGGGAAAATTACAGGGGTGGTGTACACATTTTGTCTGTTGTCTAATTTGAATCGATGCACTTTAAACTCCCTCAATTCTTACACTCCATTTTAAATTTCATGGACAATTTTGGTCAAATTGCTAATGCTGTTTGTGATTTTTATAACAAATATTGTAATGTCAATTGATTGAGATTATGTAAGTTCAGTAAAGTTATAAGTTGACTACAACAAAAAGTACAGTTGCCACATATATGCATATTTTCTGATAGAAAACACTGAAGAGTTATAATCAAATGAACGTAATTGAAACAAAAGTTCACAATTGATGATGCAATGCGAGGCCATTCAAAATTTGTGCAAAACAAATAACACAAACACAAAAGTACATGGGCTACTGTAAGAATTGATCCCAAAAAAAATTCAGCGTATTCCTTGGTGATGGATTTCGTTTGTTTACAAACATATGTACGAAACCAACTGGTAGCAAGTCTTGAAGGAGAAAACTAACATTGTTGGTACAAGGTGACCAATATCTATCAGATGTAATGATGACAATTCCTGCAAAGTATTCCAATCAATATTTACAAGAACACAAAGAAACGGCTGCAACATGTGGTTGTTAACCTGAAAATTTTGCATAAACACAGACAACAAAACGCAGAATTTCTCAACACATATACAGATTTTGAAATGGACAAAAGAAAGGACACACATCAAATTTTTGCATTTAGTTCACACAGCTTACAATTGAAATAATTATGTGTACAAGCGATAAATCCATAATTTCCCAAAAATTGAAAAGGAAGGACTACATTTTGTTTTTCATTTAGGGCTGAAGGACTGCACGCACATGCTTTTATGAAGGCCTGACTACAAAGGACAAGGAAACAACTGAACTATTTCATGACGGGGTTAAACAATCTGGACAGGATTCTACTGTCACTGAAATTGGTGCTCATCCCAGGCACAAAAACCAGATGAAACCCCATCAAGTTGAGAGTTTCAATTTCCTACTGAGCAACTTGGTTGCAACGAATCGAGGTGGCTGCATCCTGGCCCACGCTCCATTACCTTCGAGTGCTCAGACAGTGGGCAGATCAGAGAAGAATACTTTTCCAGGCGTACAAGCAAGTTTCTTCAATTGTATGTGACAATGAAACAAGCAAGACTGTCGTTGCCTGCCAACAAATATTACTAACGTACCCATCCATTCTCATTCTGGACGAAGGTCATACTCCCACAAATGAAAGTACGCATTTCATGAACTCGCTCAATAAAGTCCAGACAGCCCGCAACTCCTGAATGACAGCTACCTTTCTCTTCAAATGTAACTGCTATTCAACAGAAAGATGATAATTTCAAGAGAAAGGTAACCGTCATTCAAGAGTTGCGTGCAATGACACGCAAGGCTGTCCATTTCTACGAATGAGATTTT
The DNA here is from genome assembly GCA_036172215.1 of Camellia granthamiana. Taxonomy (NCBI): domain Eukaryota; kingdom Viridiplantae; phylum Streptophyta; class Magnoliopsida; order Ericales; family Theaceae; genus Camellia; species Camellia granthamiana. Next base: position 159,862,495 of record CM069907.1, on the reverse strand, counting down.
CTTCATGAATTGCCTGGGCTTATTGACTTTGTTGCATTTCTTCACCTCAACCCTACAACAGTTCGTGAAGTTGAAGAACTGAACAACTTAGTTAAGAAGTTCAACACCACCTGGGATGGGAGCACACTCTATGTGCACGCACAGTTGAGATCTCTCCTAAAGAGTTCACCTACAGACACCTCAACCACAGAAAGAGAGGGCATTGACGATGCCCAGATGGACCACATCTTAGAAAAGTTGGATATTAGAAAAAAACTGAAGGCAAACTTCTTCCTTAATCTGTTAGGCTTGTCCGAATCAGGTGGGGAGAAGGTATTGGTTTTCAGCCATCGTCTCCAGCCGCTTAAGTTGATGGTAAGGCTAGCCATGAAAGTGAAGGGTTCGACTCTGGGAAAAGAATTGGGTGTGGGGAACGAATAGCTCTCTACAAAATTTGAAAATCGTCATTCTCATTTCAACTCTTTCAATTGGCTTTCCTATGTTTTAAGTTCAATACCCTCAACTATGCATGAACTTCAGCACTGAAACAAACAGTTGTTTCCTGTGTTACACGGACTCGGGTACGGGGGCCGGGTGTGAGTATGTATGTGTAGGTCCGACTCATTAAATCTTACATTCAACGGTACGCGGTCTGGGAAAAAAATATCATATTTTTAATCTAATATGTGACATAAAATGGTACTATATGTAACTTACAATGTCAAAATGACATTTATAGTAATTTGACAATAATTTGCACATATAATAATTGTGTTATATACAATTATATAAGAAGTATCCGTTGAAAAGTATCCGACACATATCCCATACCCTTGTCCGACTCTCAGGTGTCCGACACAGGTATTTGATCTATTTTGAGGAGTCCGTGTAACATAGATTGTTTCTAAACATAAGTTCCGGCAATATAAAATCACCGAGTACTACAAAATTGAAAGCAGAATTCAACCAAGTGTGTTAGCCGTTGCGGAATCAAGATTAGTCATTGTTTGTTTATCGAGTTTCTTATTTTTTCTTTTTTGGGTACAATGGTGAAAAAATTTGTTCTTCCCGAGCCAACATTACACAAATTTTTTTTTAAGTCTTCTTTGGTTATATATAGCCTAATAAGTTGGCCATGTAAATGCAGAACACCTTTTATGCTTGTTGTTAACTACTATGATACCTATGTTCAACTTGCAGCACTAATAGCAGAGGGAAGACTTCCTATTCGAAAGAGAGAAAATACAAAAATCGAGTACAGAACAGTTCCTATTGGGTCGATTTCGGGTAGCAGAGGGAAGAATTCCTATTCGAATAGCACAAAATACCAAAATGGAGTACATAACAGTTCCTATTGGGTCGATTTCGGGTTGGGTGTGAAGGTATATACGAATGAAAGAAGACAAACAAGGAGATAGAGAAAGCGAGAGCACGAAATAAGCGAAATACCAACCAGAGCAGACAAATCGATGGTGGTGCTCGATTAACCCTTGCGGTTGTGCTCCAGCAACAAAAATCAACTTCAAAAAAGAATTTATGCATCCACTTCCATGGCTAGCCTTCCCAAGAACTTAAATGATTGATGTTCGCCAAACTCAAGTAAATAAGCTTTGTTCTTTCAATATGATTTTTGCCCTCAAATATTTTTCTCTGTAAAACCCTACAGTTACGGGGAAATGGAACAACGGAGAGACGGGGAGAGAGAGACAAACGGAGAGAAAAGGTCCGAGATGGAAGAGAGACGGACGAGCTGAGGAAACTTACACCTTTTCTGAATTTTTGAAAATTTTATACTTTTTCTGACAACTTACACCTTTTTTGACTTCACTCACACCTTTTTATGAAAAGTTACATCATTTATAAATTAATTTTGTTCATAAAAGTTACACCTTGGAACTTACACTTTTTGTAAAAACAAAACTTACACATTTTTTGATGTCCCTTAAAGCTTTTGTGGAAAAACATATGCCTTTCGTGAAAACTTGAATTACACGTTTTGTGAAGTGACTTACACCTTTTGTGAAAAAACATACACCATTTCAAAAAATTTACACCTTTTGTGAAAGAAATTTTTAAAACATTCACCTTTTCTGAAAACTTATATGTTGTACTGAAATTACTTACACCATTCCTCAGAAGTTATACCTTTTGTAAAATATTTTTATTCCAAAAATTTACACCTTTTGTTCGAACTTATACATTTTCTGAAAACAAATCTTACACCTTTTTCTAACTTACTTACATCTTTTGTGGAAAAACTTACACCATTTCTCAAAAATTATACCTTCTGTGAAATACTTTCTTTGCAAAAATATACATCTTTTGTTTAAACTTACACATTTTCTTAAATTTTACCCCTTTTTCTGAAAATAGTTACACCTTCTCTGAAAAGTTACTTCTTTTGTGAAATAAATTTTGCATAAAACTTACACATTTTGTAAATCGAAGACTTAGACTATTTTTTAAATCATTTACACCTTCTGCGAAAAACATGAACCTTTTTTGAAAGTTTACACGTTTGGTGAAATAAGTTTTTTCATAAAATTTACACCTTTTGCTAAAAACATACACCTTTTCTAAAAGTTTACACCTTTTGATGCAAATACTTACACATTTTTCTGAAAAGTTACTTCATTTGTGAGTTAATATTTTCCATAAAATTTACACCTTCTATTGGAAGTCACACATTTTCTGAAAACAAAATTTACACCTTCTGTGACATTACTTGCATATTTTGTGAAAACATTTACACGTTATTTGAAAATTTAAAACTTTTATGCAAAATTTGATTTCATAAAATTTATACCTTTTGTGAATTCTTACACCTTGTCTAAAAGCTTCAACCTTTCAGTGGAAGTACTTACATCATTCCTCAAAAGGTGTAAATATTTTTCCCAAAAGGTGTACACTTTCAGAAAAAATGTAAGTTTTTTACAAAAGGTGTAAACTTTATGAAAACATATTTTCATATAAAAGTGTAAATTTTCAAAAACCGTGTAACTGTTTTCACAAAAGATGTAAGTTATGTCACAAAATGTGTAACTTTTGTTTTTAGAAAAGGTGTAAGTCATAATAAAAGGTATTTCACAACAGGAGTAACTTCTCAGAATGGGTGTAAGTTTTTAACAAAAGGTGGAAATTTTCAAAAAATATGTAACTGTTTGCACAAATGATGTAAGTTATGTCACAGAAGGTGTAACTTTGTTTTCAGAAAAGGTGTAAGTTCTAATAAGAGGCGTAAATTTTATGGAAAAAATTATTTCACAAATGAAGTAACTTTTCAGATAACGTGTAAGTATTTCCAACAAAATGTGTATATTTTATGAAATGTAGTTTTCCATAAAAGGTGTAAATTTTTTCACAAAAGATGTATGTTCTGTTTTCAGAATGGTGTAACTTCAAATAAAAGGTGTAAATTTTTGTAATGAAATTATTTTACAAAAGAGGTAACTTTTCCGAAAAGTTGTAAGTATTTGAACGAAAATGTGTAAATTTCCAAAATAAATTATTTCACAATAGCATGCAACCTTCCAGAAATACTGTAAGTGTTTTCACAAAAGATGAAATTAACTTCACAAAAGGTGTAAGTTCCGTTTTTTTGCAGAACGAGTAAGTTACTAGAACCCAATCAAACTGTATTTGTGTTGTTCATGGTTTGATATCGATATGGACAGACAGAGACAAAGGGAGTGAGAGAGACGGACCGATATCGACAGATAGAGACCGAGATAGACATGGTTCAACAGAGAAAGACGGACCCAGATCGACACAGAGAAACCAAGATCGATACAGACAGAGATCGGCAGACAGACAGAGAGAGACCGACATCGACAGAGAAGAGCCCGAGATGGACAAAGAGAGACCAAGATCGATAGAGACAGAAAAATCCTTTGATTTGCACCAGCGGCGGTGGCGGTGACAATGTCAGTCGGCGGTGGCGGTGACAATGTCAGTCGGCGGTGGGCAACGGTGGCCCGCGACGGTTGGGTGGTCGGTGGTGATAAAATTTTCAACGTATAAGTCATCGATAAAATTTAGAGCTTCTTTGGGAACTTATATCTTTTGTAAAAACGAAACATTTTCTAAACATTTCATGATTCTCTCATAAAATTTGACACCTTTTCGTGGAAATATTTACAACTTTTTTGAAAAATTACACATTTTGTGGAAAAACTTTTTTCATAAAATTTACACTTATTATTTGAAGTTACACCTTTAGTGAAAAACAAAATTTACATCTTTTCTGAGGTCATTTACACCTTCTTCGGAAAAACATAGACCATATTTGAAAAGGTTATACCTTTTGTCAAATAATTTCTTTTATTTTAACAAATTTTATCAAAGCATATTTTCCATAAAACATGTAAATTTTCAAAAAAGGTGTAATTGTCTTCACCAAAGATGTACTCTTATTAAAAAGGTGTAAATTTTTTCAAAATTTTTGTTTCACAAAAGGAGTACCTTTTTAGAAGAGGTGTAAGTTTTTAAAATAAGGTGTAAACTTGATAAAACATATTTTCCATAGAAGGTATAAATTTTTAAAAAATGTGTAAGTTTTGCTGGCAGAAAAGGTGTAATATCCCATAAAAAGTGTAAATTTTATGGAAAAAGTTATTCACAAAAGCAGTAACCATTCAGAAAAGGTGTAAATATTCCCAGAAAGAGGTGTAACCATTCAGAAAAGGTTTATGTTTTTAACAAAAGGTATAAATTTTATGCAAATATTTTTTCCATGAAAGGTGTATATTTTCAAAAACTTGTATGTGGTTTCACAGAAGATGGAAGTTATGTCACAAATCGTGTAAGTGTTTTTTCACAAAAGGTGTAACTTCCCATTAAAGGTGTAAATTTTATGGAAAATATAATTCATGTAACTTTAAGAATTTCCCCCAAAGGTGTAAACTTTATTCAATCAGATTTTCATAAAAGGTGTAAACATTTTTAGAAAAGATGTAAGTTATGTCACAAAATGTGTAAATTTCCTGAAAAAAATTGTTTCACAATCAGAGTAACCTTTCAGAAAAGGTGTAAACTTTCTTGACAAATGGTGTAAACTTTATGAAAACATATTTTCCATACAAGGTGTAACTTTTCATAAAACGTGTAAATGTTTGCAAAAAATTGTAAGTTATGTGACAAAATGTGTTAGTTTTGTTTTCAGAAAAGGTATAAGTTCCAATAAAATGTGTAAATTTTATGAACAAATATTTTCACAAAAGAAGTAACTTTTCAGAAAACGTGTAAGTATTTCCCCCAATGGTGTAAACTTTCAGCAAAGGTGTAGTTTTTAACAAAAGGTGTAAACTTTATTCAAAAATATTTTCCATAAGTGGTGTAAATATTTTTACAAAAGATGTAAGTTATGTCACAAAAGGTGTAAATTTTCTAATTCACAAAAGCTGTCCACTAAGAGGTGTAAACTTTATGCAAACATATTTTCCATAGAAGGTGTAAATTTTTTCACACAAGATGTAAGTTATTTCACAAAAACTGTAAGTTCTGTTCTCAGAAAAGGTGTAACCTGCAATAAAAGGTGTAATTTTTTTTAATAAAATTGTTTACAAAAGTAGTAACTTTTCACAAAAGGTGTAAGTATTTCAACGAAAATGTGTAAATTTTACAAAATAAATTATTTCACAATGTGCAACATTCCACAAATAGTATAAGTGTTTTCCAAAGAGATGTACGTAACTTTGCAAAAGGTGTAAGTTTCGTTTTTTCAAAAAACGTGTAAGTTCCTAAAATCCAATCGTTGAAATATTGGCAATGTTGGAGAGAAGCGGCGATTCGGAGGGCTTGGTTTTTCTCCTACTTGGAGTCCGTTTCAGAGAAGACCAGTTTTTGGGAGGGCTTGGAGTACCGACTCCAATTCCGAATCCAACCAAGTATGTCAATGTTAAACAGAACCATTTTTAATATAGAGGAAGAGACAGAGAGACAGACAGACAGACAGACCGAGATCGACAGACAGAGAAATCGAGATGGACCATCGACAGAGACAGCCAGACGGCGATTGACAGAGAAGAGACCGAGATGGACAGAGACGGACCACGATCGCTGGAGACAAACCGACATAGACAGGGATCGACAGCGGAAGACCGACATCGACGGAGAAGAGACCGACATCGACAGAGAGAGACCAAGATCGATAGAGATAGAGAAAAAAACCTTTTATTTGCGGCAGCAGCGGTGGCGGTGGCGGTGGCGGTGGAGGTGGCAGTAGCGGTAAGCACCGGAGGCCACCGACGCTTGCGTGGTCAGCGGGGGTCAGGATTGGTGTGTGTGTGTGAGAGAGAGAGAACACAGAAAGGGGCGGTGGGAAACAGAGAAGAGGGGGGCCGATGGTAATAAGATTTTCAACCTTTAGCAACTAAACTGTGATTTGTTGATAAAATTTATACTAAGATAAATTTTACACGGTTTTTCTGAAACGTTACACCTTTTCTGAAAAGTTTTTAAACTTATACCTTACGTCAAAACACTTACACCATTTTCTGAAAGTTTATACCTTTTCGTCAAAACACTTACACCATTTGAAATTATTAATATATTATATTGTTTAATTAATTTACCTGCAAGCGACCCGTTTAGCAGGTCACCAATGTGTAAACTTTCAATAAAATGTCCTATAATGGAATACATAAAACGTGTAAGTGCAAAGTACTAAGGGTGTGAATGCCTTGCATACCATATGCAAGGTACACCTAAGAAAATCCCATAGTTGTAATGTGTGTATAAGTCGCATTTGATATAATGTTTCAGCCTTCTTTTTTTTCTTTTTCTTTTTTCACATCACTGGAACTCTAATTTTGAGGGAATGAATCATTATTGTTTGATTATTTATTTGATAACAAATTTGAGACTTATAATATTTTTCTAATTTTGATGAAATTAATGATTGCAACATGTTTATCAGTAATATTTAAGATCTTGCGTTGAATATTCGATATTAATTAGTAAGTTCCTAGTATCGTTCAATAATAATTTGTCATATACAAACTGATTTTTATGATTAATTTTCTTAATTATATATAATTATTAAAAAAAATTAATAATATTTAAAATAATGAGTTCAATATTAGTACATATATTCATAAATTTCTCTTCACCTATATATTTTCATTTAATCTAATTTATTTTCTTATATTTTAATAAGTTCTATAAATAACATAAGGGAAAATTATTTATAAGTCCTATTAGGGAAACTTATGCTACATATGGTCCTACTAAAAAACTTATGTTCCCATAAGTCCTGTAGGAAGTTTGTTGACACATTTACCCTCAATATTAGTTGTTAATATCATAAATAATAGTAAAACAATATATAGGAAATTGATATAAACGTAACGTAACGTGACACCTACATAAACGTAACGTGACACCTATACGTAACGTGACATCTACATAAACGTAACATGACATATCTACATAAACGTAACGTAATGTGACACCTACATAAACGTAACGTGACACCTATATAAACGTAACGTGACATATCTACATAAACGTAACGTAACGTGACACCTATATAAACGTAGCGTGACACCTATGATCTATGGTAACATTTAATTTTTTATATAGGAAATTAATTTTATTTATTTATTGGAGGTTGACACGCTTTCGACTCACTCTCCAGACGAGGAGTACCTTGGAGAGCGACACCAGCCATCGATTTGGTCCGGTGATGCGAAGATCATAGAAGCATTTTACGGGTTCTCAACTGAGATCAGACGAGTAGAGAGAGAGATTGAGAAAAGGAACAGTGATCCGAAACTGAGGAATAGGTGTGGAGTCGGGGTGTTACCGTATGAGCTTCTTGCATCGAGTTCTGAGCCTGGGGTAACATGTAGAGGTGTCCCCAATAGTGAGCCCAAATTAGGCTCGTAACATAGTCATAGGCAGGCGTCACCTTTTATGATTAATCTTTCACTATTTCCTCCTCATATATTTTTGCATATGTAAATCCTGGATGGACAAATGTGCTCTCATTAGCTTAGTGATGTATATGCATAGAAGTAATTCCAAGCATATTATTTGTATTATATATCAAATACCCATATCAGTTATTAGTGAGTTGAAAGTTTTATTTGGTTTGCCAATTCACCTCAGAAAGTGTTATAGTGGGTCATAGTTTATTTAAGTTCTTAAAATAAAGGGAGACTTATTTATAAGTCCTTTTTTAGACATTTATGCTAGGTTGAAATTAAATCAGTAACATTTTCACATTCAATTTAAAAAAATAAAAACTTATTAAGTTTGCGAAACGTAACGTGACACGTTACGTTACGTTTATGTAAGTGTCACGTTACGTGTTTGTAGGTGTCACGTTACGTTCATATTGGTGTCACGTTACGTTACGTTTATATAGGTGTCACGTTACGTTACGTATATATAAGTGTCACGTTACGTTTCGTTTATGTAAGTGTCACGTCACGTTACGTTTATGTAGGATCTTGTGGAATACATTCTTATGAAAATAGGACTTGAGACTCTATAAGAAATTACACAGGACTTAGCCTAGCATAAGTGTCTGAAAAAGGACTTATAAATAAGTCTCCCATAACATAATTATCAAAATATCCATAATAATAAGATGAAACGCGCATTAGTTTTCACATTGACAATGTGAATATTTCATGATATGAATATTCATACAGTTAAATTTATTTAGGTTTCGTTTGTTTTGACGTAAAATATTTTTGTCAAAAATATTATATTCAATTCATTATTTAGTTGAACAAAAAGCAAGTAAAATATTTTTTAAGGAAAATATTTTTACATTATTTTCCCAAAAATAACTTATCTTTAAAAAATTTGTAAGTTAATTTCACGAAATTTACTCACTCACTATCTTTTCAACACATTTAACATTTTTAAATAAATATCTTAACTCACTAAAAAATTATAAATAACACTTTATTGAATCAAAATTTGTCTTTTAGGCGATAAAATATTTTTGTTTTAAGTGTCAACCAAACGCCGAAAAATAAAAACAAAAATATTTTTTTGTGTAAAATATTTTAGGTCGAAACAAACGGAGCCTCAATGTGAATATTCACATCACAAAGTTGCTAAGGGTTCAAAAAATATTTGTAAAGGTAAAATTGTCTATAAAATGCCTTAACGATGTGTTTAGTTGGGAGATTTGAGATGAGATTTGGAAAGGAAAAGGGAAAAAGTATGTAAAATGTGAATAAAATATAACTAAATTTTACCTAATTTCGCATACCTTTCCCTTTCTCTTTCCAAATTCCTTCCCAAATCTTTCAACCAAACGTAACGTAAATATGAAAATTAATATTTGGCAGTTCAAATGTCTAAAATAATAGGACTTATTAAAATACAAGAATAACTTATGAACTAATTAAAATACAAATACTTCAAAGAGAATTTCCTAATAAATTTATCTTCAATATTTAATAATTCATTTAAGTTTCTAGTATTGTTCAATAATAATTTATCATATACAAACTGATATTTATGATTGCTTTTCTTAATTAGATATCTACAACCTATATAAAAAGAATATAAGAGTGGTATAACGCTGCTTGTTTGGTATAACGCTACTGCTTATTTGGTTTGTTATAATCTTTCCTTGCAGATGTGGGTTGGACATGTGGGCTGCAAATTACCCACCATCTATCACTCAATTGCTTTTCCAATAATTCTCCATATGCTACAAACAGAAGCGGTGGTTCAACCCAAAGAATTCACTTAGGTGTCATTTTTCAACTCTTCCTCCCAATTTTCTGGTTTGTGTGTCTTATTGGTCGTGCGCCGTTTGAGTGAGGTAGGTATGCATGTCTTCCATTAAGTACTACAACAGAACCAGATTGAGCCCACCATCCCTCCCTTCTAAAATTATCTCCGTGGATCAAATTTGCAATCAAATGATTCTCTCTCAGCCGAAGACAAACGCATATATGTATATACTCTTTGTTCTATTTCACTTCCTATCTTGGTTCAGCTTCGTTGTTTCTAGGTTCACAGACTACAGACCAAACTCCACTATCTGGTATGTAATTTAGTGGTTTTCTACTCATTTTTCAGCTATTCATGGATGCATTGAGATCTGATGTGCATGTCTTTGTTCTCATGGGTGTCTATTAGTGCATACATACATTAGGCACACCACCTGTTTGACAATATGCCTGAATATGTAGACCCAAAATTAGAGGGCTTCCCTAATTGAAAACTTGCTTTGAAAATGGGTGAATGCTCATAAAAGTGAGAGAGCTTATACTCAGAAACTATACCAATGATGCTAAAGACTTCTATCTCCACTAACAAAATTGATGGATTTTTAGCTTTAAAGACATTACCTTAAAATTCAAAAACATTGAAAACTTAGTATTTGTAGATGCAAAGGTATTTTGTTGTGATTCTTTATTTTCATCGAGTTACTTTTAGATTTCCTTCAACTTGATTGGTTTGTTGATGGGTTGGCTAGGTCAAGTGGTTATTGGATTAGACCATGTAATCATCACCATGAAGAAGGGGGATATGGCAGTGTTCATGTTGGCTCCTCGTTTGGGTTATAGAGCCATAGGCAAAAATGGTGTCCCTTCCAATTATGTTATTCAGTTTAAAGTGGATCTCATCTCACGGATCACGGTAGTAAATGTTTGCATGGATGGTGAAATTATCAAGAAAGTGCTTGAGAAGGGAGAACAAATTGGCCCACTCCCATCTAAGTTCCTACCCAAGGTTTGTTTTCTCATTTTAACATTTTTCTTTAAAATTATTTTGATGCTAATGTAATGCTGATTGTTTCATGTGTCTAATGATTGATTGATTTATGATCTTTGTATAGATCAAGATCAGAAATCTTAACAAGCTTTGGCACCCTTGGGAGAGGAAAAAGTTAAGTATTTTACATTGGCTAATCTTTGGAATTCTTTTGATGAATGGAGTGCTTATGGTGCTTATGTGCCTTACCTCTTTGCAATCCAAATCTTTACAAGCAATTCGTCGGCGAACAGTTTAAGGTATCAATTTCATTCTCTACAATTATATATGTTCTTTGAAACATTTGTAATTAGCTAGAGCTCATGCACTGGGTCCTTTGGTTTTTATTTGTAATTTGACAGTTTGGAACAAAGATTATTTGTTGTGATTACAAAGTTTCTTAAACGATTAATTGTGAACTTTTATTATTTTATAGTTGGTTTTAAGGTTGATATAATTTTGTAATTTAATTGCTTGGAACCCTAATATGGGTCATTCAAAGTTTTCCCATTTTGATGATTTCTTTCTTGTTTTTTAGTATTAACTATAATTCTATGTTCTTAAACTAGTTTGGCATTTGAAATGTTCCAATCCCATTATTGTCTGTTTGGTGTTTATTGACATTGGTACTTAAAAAGGCATTCATAACATAGTTTTCTTTGGTATATTCACATCTAAGTCTTAATTTTTAGTGGCTATACTGAATCAATTCACGGGGGAACGTTTTTCAGGGATGAGACCGAGTCAGTTTGTGAGACAAGTCTGTTATGAATGACAAAGTGGGTTACCTTTATTTTCAGTATGTTAGAGAGATCAGCTCCTTATGAAAGAGTTCCTTTCATGGATAAGGTACTATTTTATATGTATACTTTGTTATACAAAGCAATTAACTTATTTAGGTTCTTCACATTCATAACATTAACTCTATTTTTACGAATTATTGCATTTCAACATTCTGATTAATGAAAGAACTGGGAACTCTATGATGAAAAGGGACTGGGCTGGGATTGACAGCATTTGGCATACTGTTCTTATTCTTGGTAATCATTTTATTTTTTGACAAGGGACTACTTGCCGTGGGAAATGTAAGTAAAACATTTCTCTCAACATAATTTTATTGCTCAGTTTTTTCCATTATTGAGCATTTTCCGTTTAGCTTGTTGTGTATTTGATGCCTACTAAACATTGTGTTATTTTGGTGACACAGAATCAGATCCTCTTTCTTATTAGCGGTGATGATAACCATTGGACCAAAGTCCTCGATGCAGTATTTCACGAAACGTAGCAATTTCATGGTTTGTCTGCTTTATGTTTCCTCGATTCAGTGTGTGAGAGGGTAATTTGTGTGAAACTTGGGCCGAGCTAAGACCGGTTGGAAAGTGGACCGAGCTATGGGCCGAGGTGATCCCTTGCATAGCTCGGTCCTTGATCTTTTCGGTTTGGTCAGAGAGGTCTGCCATTAGCTTGGTCAAGGTGCTCTGGACCGAGGTATAGGGGAAGAAGAACCGAGTTAGAGCATGCCCAAGGTGTCACCGAGCTAAGTGAGCACGATTAAAATTAGTTTAAGGCAAGCCAGTGCCAGCTCGGTTGTGTTACTATCAAGGCCATGGTTGGGCCATCTCACTTGGTTAAGCAGTAAGGAGGGGGTAAAAAGATAAGCATTATCTTTTTGACTCTTAGGAGGACTCTGCTAAGGGAAATAGAGTCCTACTAGGATTGTGCAAACCATCTCACTTGGTTGGTAGTGAGTAGGGTGTGTGATTCCTAGGAGGATTCTTATAAGGAGAGTTGGAATCCTACTAGGATTACGCCAGGCAGAATCTATAAAAGCTCATAGAAGGATCTATGTACAGGTATCACAATTCTCATCCTAGAATACACAGAGCTTTTGTGTCTATTGTCTATTCGCTGACTTAAGCATCGAAGAGGTTTCCTACACACACTCGCCGGCTAGCTCACGTTTGTGTTTTCAGGTGACAAAGCGATGACGTTTGGAGGAGTGCAAACTTGATCAACAGGATTATACGAGAAGATTATTTCATGCTCGCACAATTGGCACCGTCTGTGGAAAGACACAAAGAACAAAACATTTTGATCGAGTTTTCCTCTCTAGTTAAAAGCAATGGGGCACAATATCGATGGGCAAACCCCAGAGGGGGGCGGGAGGCGCGAAGGCTTACCTTCTATCCCATTCATGGCAGAATTAGAACCCCAGTGACGAAACTCCCGAAGGGACAAACAGGAGAGACGGGGCACCAGTCCCCGTCGCTCTCAAAGTCCTAAAAGACAGAGGCGGAGGTTGGATCCTCAAGTTCTGGAGGATCGTGTAAAGAGAAAGACGAGTTAATAAGGAGGATGGCGGCAGACATGGAGACAATGAAGCGCCAGATAAAGGAAAAAATGGTGGCAACGGAAGAGGGGAGCAAAGGCAACATGCCCTCTTACCACTCGGAAGATCGTGGCAGACACGTCCCGCCATCACAAGCAAAAAGCAGGAGTCTTAGAATAGGCGACACTCAATCAAGGACTTCCAGGACTCGTTACTCCAAGTCTGAGAGAACGAGGACTGAACGGTTGTATACAGAGGGAAGCAGCTATCGGCCCTCGCACACGCACCAAACGACATCTAGGCACACGAAATTGCCTAGGTCAGCGGACCTGTGAAGAGTGCTCAAGGAGAGGGCCCGATGGAAGGAGGACACCAAGGCTTGCGACCCTCGCAGAGTTTCATCCCTACAGCGGTTAGCCCCTAGGACACACGGGAGTGTCGAGGTAGGGATGTCAATGTCGCGCCTTGCTTACGAACCAGCAGATAAAGTATTAGCAAGGTTACAAAGCTCGCTGTTCATTCCGGCAATTAAGAATGCACCACTACCCTCAGGCTTCCACCAGCCCAAGTTCACCACTTATGAGGGGAAATCAGACCCCTACATGTACTTAAGCCACTTTCGCCAGGTTATGGCAGTACACCGGCAAAATTAGGCTCTAATGTGTATCCTGTTTCCATCCAGCCTTGGTGACCTAGGTCTAACCTGGTTCGAAAGGCTACCAGAAGGCATCATAGCCTCATGGGCACAATTGGCAGAAGCATTCGTGACTAGATTCAGAACGAATACCAAGACACCAGTGGAGATTGACCAGCTACTCTCCATTGACATGGGCGAAAAGGAGACATTAAGGTCTTACAACAGTCGATATTGGGAGACTTTCAACCAGATTAGGGATTGCCCTACAAATCTCGCCATCGCACAATACAAACGAGGTTTACCAGTCGGTAACAAATTAAGGGACTCAATGACAATGATGCCACCTCTCACGATGGAGGCCCTAGTGGAGAAAGTGCATCAACATATTCGGGTAGAGGAAGATAGCGCCCGTGCTAAAGCAAAATCTGGCACAACAGCGATGCCAGACAAAAAGACTACAACAAAGTCAACACGGTAGAACAACCAAGCAAGAATGGGCGAGGCAGGCAAGCCAATAGAGAGGACCCAGAAATAAGGAAGTTAAGAGTCCGCACTGCCATTACTACAGTATTCAATAAACCTATCTACCGGATTCTTAGCGAGATACGTGATGAACCCTTCGTTCGGTGGCCAGCCAAGTTGGGAGAAGCACAAAGAGGCTATGATGAAAGGTCCCGCTGTACCTTCTATGATGAGAAAGGGTACCGCACTGAAAATTGCACACCATTAAGGCAACATCTGGAGAAATTAGTGGCTGCTGGACACCTGGACCAGTATATAGAAGGGGGAACACAGCTAGCCCCCCGGGACCTCAACAGACCAAACGGGATGCCAGTCGACGGTCCACCCCAAGGCATAATCAACGTTATACATGGGATTGTCAAACCTGAGCGGGTATGTGAGCTCAAAGGGATGATCAAAAAGGCTAAGCACTTGAGAGAGGTATTAAGTGCACAACCCACCATCAAAAAGGGCAGAACAGAGGCTATGAACATCATATCCTTTTCAGACAGGGATCTAGCAAGGCTACATTGCCCTCACAATGATGCACTGGTGGTCACTTTGCGCATCAAGAATTTCGACATTAAACGGATTCTGATTGACCAATGAAGCTCATGCGAGATAATGTACTACGAGACCTTCAAACAACTGAGATTGGAGGACAAGGACTTGGCACCTGCGACATCTCCCCTCGTCGGCTTCAACTCAATGCCAAAATGGCCAGTAGGCAAGATAATCCTGCCAGTTAAGGCAGGAACAATGAAAAAACAGGTGGAATCCTGGGTATTAAAGGTCCCTTCTACTTACAACATAATCTTGGGAAGAGCATGGCTGCACGCCATGCGATCAATGGCATCAACCTACCATCAGGAATTACGGTTCCCTAACGAAACTGGCATGATTGAAGAAGTCTTAGAAGACCAAATCATGTCAAAACAGTGTTTCATCACAGTAAATGGCAACCGTGCTACAAAAGGGTTTGTTCAAATGGTGAAAGAGCTAGAAAGCAACGAACTGTTTGCAGATGTCGGCAAAGTAGCAGAACAGAAGGCAGTGGAAGACCTAGTTGAGGTAAGGATAGATGAAAAGAACCCAGAAAAGTTCTTTTTGCTCGGCTCGTCTTTGTCCAACACTAAGAGAATAGAGGTCATGGAATTTTTAACCTCTAACATCGAAGTGTTTTCCTAGACACCATACGACATGCCTGGCATTGACCCAAATTTCATCTGCCATCAACTTAATGTCCACCCAACTACCAGGCCAATTATTCAGCGAACTCGCCGATCGACACTCCACCACGCAGAGATAGTAACAGAAGAAGTAGGAAACCTGCTGGAGGCAGGAGCCATCAGAGAAGTACACTACCCCAGATGGATCTCCAACACGGTAGTCGTGCCAAAGAAAAATGGCAAGTGGCGCGTTTGTGTGGACTACAAAATGGTCAACAAAGCATGCCCAAAAGATAGTTTTCCCCTACCACGGATAGACCAACTGGTGGACTTGACAGCAGGGCATAATCGACTTAGCTTCCTTGATGCGTATCGAGGTTACCATCAGATCGTTATGTATGAACCAGACTAGGAGGTCACGTCATTTACAACGCCCAGAGGATTGTATTGTTACAAGATCATGCCCTTTGGCCTAAAGAACGTAGGGGCTACATTCCAACGGATGGTCACCAAAATGTTTGAACCATTGTTAGGCAGAACAATGGAGGCTCACATAGATGACATGGTGGTCAAGAGCAAGGATGAGAAAGACCATCTTAGGGACCTAGATGAAATGTTTCAGATTTTGAAGTCCCACAAGTTACATCTAAACGCATCTAAGTACCATTCGGCATAGGATCAGGCAAATTCCTAGGCTTCCTAGTGACCAACCGGGGTATAGAAGATGATCCCTCTCAGATCAAAGCAATCCAAGATCTTGAGAGGCCTAACACAGTCAAAGAGGTATAACATCTCACTGGCCTAGCAGCCGCACTCAACTGGTTCATAAGTCGGTCGTCAGACAGATGTCGACCATTCTTCCAAGCATTGAAGGCCAAATTTGAGTGGGATGAGGAATGTGACCGCGCCCTGGAAAGCTTAAAAGACTGCATGACCTCTCCTTTGTTGTTAGTTACCCCAGTGCCAGGAGAAGAGCTCTTTTGGTACTTAGCGGTTTCACAGCATGCAGTCAGCGCAGTGTTGGTCAGAGCGGAAGGAATCCAACACCTACCTAGCTTTTATGTTAGCAAAACCTTGCTGGGCGCTGAAACAAGGTACCTACCACTGGAAAATCTAGCATTAGCTTTGATGATGGCCTCAAGAAAGTTGTCACACTATTTCCATGCCCACACCGTGATCGTCCTAACGGCTTTTCCATTAAAGGCCTTGTTTAAGAAGGCTGATTTTTCTGGACGAATCTTGAAATGGGCAGTGGAATTGGGGCAGTGGAGTTGGGGCAGTTCGATATCAAGTTTCAACTCGGAACCGCAATAAAATTCCAAGCTTTAGCAAACTTTGTGGCTAAGTTCACGCCAGGAAGTCATCACGTTTGCCCGATCGATTTGACCGACGCAACAGAAACGAGGGGAGAAAATGCCGCAGGAACTATGCAGCCCCTAATGTAGGATGCCCAGCTACATTGCAAGCCGTACAGGATTGAGGACAGGAAGGAAGGAACAAACCATGCTATTCCCAATGGGGACTCATCAAAAAATAACGACTTTAGACAGTCAAACAATACAGTTCAAACCCCAACAACAGACATCCACTTGGAAGAAAACACCATAACACCCATGATCCCAAGACATCATCCGATCCCTCTATTTGCTGGAAGCTATTCGTTGGAGAGATGTAGAAACTCTTTGTGGATGGAGTATCTAACAGGCACGGTGCAGGACTTGGCATAGTTCTCATCTCACCAGATGGCCTAACAATTGAGCAGGCAGTCAACTTGGGCTTCCCAGCATCCAACAACGAGGCGGAGTATGAAGCACTGTTAGCAGGCTTAAAGTCAGCACTTTACATGAAGGCCACCGAGTTGATGGTTTACAGTGACTCCCAGCTGGTAGTAAACCAGATTTCAGGCGACTACGAGGCAAAAGATGAGAGGATGGCTAAGTACTAAGAGTTAGTCAGAAAGGAGATCATGAAGTTCGAAGTAGTTCGGATAGAGCAAATCGGCCGAGAAGAAAATAGTAAAGCAGATGAGCTGGCAGGTTTTGCTTCAATGGCAGATACATCTATCCCACACCCATTATTGATCGACTTCCTACCTAGACCAAGTATTGAGGAACCCAAAGCAGCCAAGACATGTTGCGTCGAACTAGGCCCATCCTGGATGGATCCTATTATAGTGTTTTTAAAAGATGGCATCTTACCTTAAGAAAAGAAAGAGGCCAACAAAATTAGAGCAAAATCACAACGATTTTGGCTCTCTCTATCACTAGCATTGTACAAAAAATCATTCACAGGACCTTACCTGAAATGTGTCCATCCCAGCAAGGTCGAGGCATTTTTGTTCGAGATACAAGAAGGCGTATACGGAAGCCACCAAGAGGGAAGACCATTGGCTTACAGGGCAATTTCACAAGGATATTGGTGGCCATACATGCAAGCAGTTTCAGAGAAATATGTCAAGAGGTGCGAGAAATGTCAGAAGTTCACACACCAAATACATCAACTAGCCAGAGAACTCCTACCACTAACTAGTCTGTGGCCCTTCGCAATGTAGGGCCTGGACATAGTGGGACCACTTCCAACTGCACCCAGCAACAGAAAGTTCTTTCTTGCGGCAACGGACGACTTTACAAAGTGGGTTGAGGCAGAAGCACTCGCATCTATAAAGGAGAAAGATGTTAAAAAATTCATCTGGCAGAACATCATTACTCGATTCGGTATACCTAAAGCTCTAATATTCGACAACGACACTCAGTTCGATGGTAAAATCTTCAGGGGCTTTTGCGAAGAATACAAGATAGAATTTTACAATTCTACACCAGCATACCCTCAAGCGAATGGCCAGGCAGAAACTTTGAACAAAGTCGTTTTAGATGGTTTGAAGAAAAGGTTGGAGAGAGCAAAAGGCAAGTAGGCAGAGGAACTTCCTCATGTTTTATGGGCTTACTGTACCACACCTCGGCAGTCAACTAGAGAAACGCCTTTTTCCTTGGCCTATGGCATAGAGGTAGTAATCCCACTGGAAGTAGGCCTTCCACTATTAGAAATGAAAATTTTGACCCAAATTTGAATGAAGAAGCCATAACCTTGGAACTCGACCTTGCAGAAGAGAGAAGGAAAAGAGCATTAGTTCACATTGCCTCATACTAGCAGGAGTTATCCAGAAAATATAACAAAACAGTGCATCCAAGGCAATTCAAGATTGGAGATTGGATACTGCGCAAAGTAATGGGCAACACTTTGGTACCTGGAGTTGGCAAGTTAGGACCTAACTAGGAAGGACCATACAAAGTGGTTGGCTTAGTAGGAAAAGGGGCATATCACTTGGAAGATAAAGACAACAAGGCTATTCCCAAGCCGTGGAACACTGCCAATCTCAAACTATTTTATTTTTAGCTTTTTCTTAAAATACTTGTAATTTTTCCTTTTTCAAATAAAACAAGTAGTTTTTTCAGCATAATTCTTTCTACTGTAAAAGTTGTTCTTAGTGATTGCCAGCAAGGGGCAATGAAGAAGGTTGGCAAGTTTGACCAATATTTTTCTCTTCTTCAACCAAGATAAGGATCTAGGCTGAAGAAGGTTGGCAGGTATGACCAACATTTTCTCTTCTTCAGCCGAGATAAGGATCTAGGCTGAAGAAAGTTGGCAGGTATGACCAACATTTTCTCTTCAGTCGAGATAAAGATCTAGGCTGAAGAAGGTTGGCAGGTATGACCAACATTTAGCTCTCTTCAATCGAGATCAGGATCTAGGCTGAAGAAAGTTGGCAGGTATGACCAACATTTAGCTCTCTTCAGCCGAGATAAGGATTTAGACTGAAGAAAGTTAGCAGGTATGACCAACATTTAGCTCTCTTCAGCCGAGATAAGGAATAGGCTGAAGAAGGTTGGCAGGTATGACCAACATTTAGCTCTCTTCAGCCGAGATCAAGATATAGGCTGAAGAAGGTTGGCAGGTATGACCAATATTTAGCTCTCTTTAGCCGAGATCAGGATCTAGGCTAAAGAAAGTTGGCAGGTGTGACCAACACATAGTTATCTTCTTCAGCCGAGATAAGGATCTAGGCTGAAGGTTGGTAGGTTAGACAAACATTTGTTTTCTTCTTCAAACCGAGTTAAGGATCTAAGTTGAAGGCATGACCAACAAATTACCGGGCTCGTGGACCGGGATAACTATCTCAGCCAGAAAACATTAAACATAACAACCGAGCAAAGAGTCAAACCTGACGCAATTAAAGTTTAAAGATAATTACAAGTAGGGTATGAACCGAACAAAAAGATTGGAAAATTGCAAATTTCATTCCATTCCACTTTTAAATGTGCATTACAAGAGGAGGGCTTAAGCCCGGTTACAAATTCTTTGAAAAGTAACATCAAAAGAAGAAAAATAAGATCAAGCAAATAGATCGTCCAAATCAGCATCCAGGTCAACCCAAGCTTCACCACTCGGTAGTTCGGTTCCACCAAGTAGGTCGGTCACAAACGCATCATCAACTATACTTGACACCGGTGGCTTCATCCGAGCTGTCTGACTGGTCTGGAGACCGCAAGCATTGGTAATAGATGGGGCATTGTTTGGTTCAGGGGATCCTTCTTCCTCCTCCCCCTCTTAGAGAAGCTTCTACTGGATGGCGTTGGCGTAGTCCGCCATATAACTTGGGATGAAGTGAGGGGGAGGGTTCTGGAAGACCTTGGTTTCTGACCCCTGATCAAGCTTCACAACAGCTGTCGTCCATCCATATTTGAAGAAGATGTCTTTCGCAGCTTCACATTGCAAGACATAAGTGGCCTCCACTTCTTTGTAGCCACGGTCTTTAGCGTCTTCCACTTTCTTTTTTAGCTCGGTGATTTCAGCATCTTTCTTCTTCTCGAGCTTGGCCAGTTCACGTAGATACCGGTCTTTTTTCTCGGCTAAAGCCTTTTGCTTATCTGCTTCAGCCGAGTTGACCAGCTCGGCCAACTGTGCATTTTCTGATTTTATCTCGGCCAAAGTGGCCTTCGCCTCTTTCATCTTGGCCGCTTTCGGAAATGGCTAACCGAGCCGTCTTCCGAAGCTCAAGTACTCATTTATGAGCCACTTGGCTCTTTTGCAAAGCCTACAAAGCTCAAAGCGGTTAGAAAATCATGTATTGGGACCGTAACAAATGTCATTCAAGTTTTAGGGATTTTTGGGGCTTACAAGTATCATCGATTTAAAGGCCAAGCGAATGGCCTTCAGCTCGGTCAAACCGTCATGCCGTTCCATGTCGGCAGGCAGGCAGACACTTTTGGCTAAATTAAAGGCCAGCAGGTAATCCTTTTTGGTGTTGACAGAGTCGGAGGCCGTTAT
The DNA here is from genome assembly GCA_036172215.1 of Camellia granthamiana. Taxonomy (NCBI): domain Eukaryota; kingdom Viridiplantae; phylum Streptophyta; class Magnoliopsida; order Ericales; family Theaceae; genus Camellia; species Camellia granthamiana. The sequence goes on along the minus strand of CM069907.1, from coordinate 159,841,827 downwards.
GGTGCGACCCCTGAAGGTGACAGATAGTGCCAACACCGATGGCATGGAAAGGTTTGAAGGGCTAGGTCGGTCGCGACCTTGGGTGTGAGTTGCTTCTTGGAGCCCGGTTTCGAATGGCTCTATAGCGATCCCGGTTTTCCCTCCATTGATTATTGTGTTCCGGACTCTAGTTCCGTAGAGTTGATGTTATGTATCTCTTGTTTCTGTCCTTCTATACTTTGTATTGGAGTTATAAGATGTTATGGGCAGGATTGTTACAGGTTGGGAGTGAATGGGAACAAATGGTTGCTGCCCAGAATTTTGGTCCTTCGCTCGAGCGAGCCTTTTGTCGCTCAAGCGAGCTCTTTGTTTTGGATCCTTCGCTCGAGCCAGGGTTTGTTCGCTCGAGCGAGAGTTGAGTTTTGTATCTGGTGGCTCGAGTGAGAAGTTCTTGGCTCAAGCTTGCGTCCGCGTCTGGTTCTGGACCTGAAGGGTGCAGTTCTTCGCTCGAGCGAGATTTCCTTCGCTCAAGCAAGCGAGGTGTATGTTTTGAGGTTCTTCGCTCGAGCGAGCATTATGTCGATCGAGCGTGCTTCTGGTTGCAGACCTGAAGCTTTGCATTGTTGGCTCGAGCGAGACTTTCTTCGCTCGAGCGAGTATGTTTTTGTGTCTGGTCGCTCGAGCGACCAATCCTTCGCTCGAGCGAGCCTGTGTTATATCAGCAGACAGCAGCGGGTAAACACTTCACTTTTTCATCTCTTTTTGTTTCAAAACCCTAGATCCGAGCTCTCTCTCTCTCTAAACACCTTCTCTCTAGGGATTGATCTACTTCCATTGAGTTTCCAGCCTACTCTCTTTGCAAGAAAGATAGAGGGTGTTAAGGGCTTCGATTTAATCTGAAAATTTGTAAGTTTGGAGCACTTTGGATTTTCATCATCTTCTTCATTTGAGCTCTTCATTTCGAGGTAGGGATACCCTACTCCATCTTATGAGTTTTGTCTTTAAATTTTGGCATTTTGATACGTTGGGGTTGTTTGGCAATTTTGGAAAAAGTTAGGGTTTGATTTGTAATTTTAAAAAAGGGGGTTTTTCATATATTAAACTCTATGTGTTTGTAAGATTTGGAAAATGGCATTATTAGTATCAAATTGAGGAAATTGAACCTTAGGGTTGATTTTTGATAAATGGTGGAAATGCCCTAATTGTGGAAATAATTAATTAGTATAATTAATTTGGGAAAATATGAAATTGAGTTGACATCCATGAAATTGGGAAATCATGGGATTGAATGGTGTAGTTGGATTAATTTATCACTCACCGATGAAATTGTTGATATTGTATTAGTTTAATACATTTAATTTCTGTATAGAAATAACTGCTTTGGGCTATCGGTGGAGGATAGTCTTGATTGTTGTAGACAATACTTGATGATTAGGCGAACTAAAACTAATCAATTGAGTATGCCATAGAATATGGTGGTTGGTATAATACATCGAAATTGTGTATTGATTGAGTGATCATGTATATGATAATTGCTTATATACATTGTGTTATATGGGAGGAGATAGGGGATGTACTCCACGGTTTAGGGGAAGTTAGGGGATGGACCTCTAAACCGGATTTTGTTTGATATTGATACAGCACTAAAATGTGTATCATTTGTGAAGTATGGAAGTGATTTTGGTTGAGACTGATACAGCACCAAAATGTGTATCTATTATGAAGTAAGAAATGTTTAACATGAGTTGTTATCCCAATTGAATTGGAAATATTGCTAATTTGAGATGTAATCTCTTTTAAGTTATCTGGCCAGGTTCTGAGCCACGTTTATGAAATGAATTGATAAGTAAAGGAAAGTGAAATGTAACATGGACATGATTGTCATGGAACAGTAATGTGGCATAAATTGTTATAAGTGTTGACCATCTATCACATGCTACTATTTTAGGCATTGCTTATATTTGGTTGGCCTCGTTTGGGAACAGGCTATTTTAGTAACTTTTTGGCTTTTTACGAAAAGATGTGCAGAAAAGTAGAGAGGTGATGTGACTAGTTTTAGTTGACTTTTTGGCTTTTTAGCTAAAATAGTCAGTCCCCAAACGAGTTAGTATATCTCTAATGGGCTTTGGCTCACCTTATATGGGACATCATTTTCAGGTCCAGGTGATATGCCACCTCCAAGATCATAGCTTAGAAGGTTTTGGGAGTTGAAGATTCTTTTTGGTTACTTTGTTATCTTTTGATATATTACGTGTAAACTCAAGCCAAGGGCTTAATATTTATTTGAGTTAGTACTATCTTTTTGTAACCAAGTGTTGGCTTGAAAAGTTGTAAACCCATAGGGCACTTACTTTTGTTGTCAACATGTAATACTTTTATAATGAATACTTTGATGAATAGGAAGATGTTTATTTCTCTTATATCAATGCTTGTCAAGAATGTGGGGTTTTATGTATTATTTTGAGGGCGTTACAACTTGGTATCAGAGCATACCGGGTTCGAATACTTTGGGTACGCGGGAAGTGGTTAGTGCCATAATGGGTTTGTCTCGCTTGTTAGAGACTTATGTATGATATTATGTGTTTATTTGATAACATGTTTATGTGATTATTTGGGTATGGGATTTAGTTTCTAGGATGTTGATTGGATCCTTGGGTTTCTGTGAGTCTTGTTGGAAAAGCACTTGATCAATGCTGTTTCTAACTGGAACTCTAGCAACGCCTCGAGACTATCATTATCCAGAAATGAAATTCGTAAGTGCTTATGTGATTATGTGCTTACGTGGAATGAATTACTATTGTCCATTGCATTAGGACGCGAGTGTTATAGTTTCGGCACATTTGTGAATGTGCTAATATTCTTCGTTACCTTTATTAGGATGTCAAGACGAGGACGTGGTGGTAGGCGAGGTAGGCCTAGGAGGCAGGAGGTGCCTATACCGGATGACATTTCAGCGCAGCAGGAGGGGGTTGGCCAGGCCAATGTGGCCGAGCCAATAGGTCAGCAGGCCATGGGCGCCTTAGCCCGCGAGATGGCAGGAGCATTGAGAGCATCTATGGACATTCTCAGAGCTGAGAATCAAGTCCAGGCCCAGATTGTTGATGCAGGGCCTTCTTTTTTGAAGAGGGAGTTCTTCCGGTCTAATCCAGATGAGTTTTTGGGGGATCCGAAAGAGCCACTTAAGGCTGATGAATGGCTGGAGCAGATGACTAAGACATTTGAGATGCTTGGCATCGAAGACGGGGCTTTGAAGGTGAGCTTGGCGTCTTTCCAGTTAAAGGGAGATACGGGTCAGTGGTGGAAATTCATGAAGGGTCGTATTGGTGGTACTTGGGAGGCTTTTGTGGGTGCTTTCCAAGAGAAGTTCTTATCTCTAGCCGTCAGGGAGAAGCTGAGACTAGTTCTGCCAGCTTTTGCAGCTGAGTTCTTCAGTGGCCGAGTTTGAGGCTGCATTTACTAGTTTGTCCAGGTTTGCACCTGAACTTGTGGCGTCCGAGGAACACCGTTGTATCGAGTTTGAGAAGAAGTTGAGGCGCGGCCTCAAAATGAGAGTTGGCGGATCTATGACTCGAGACTATGGGCGTCTGGTTGATGCTGCAGCCCATATGGACATCATGATGCAGGAGGAGGAAGGGCAGAAAGGCTCCAAGAGGAGTCAGGATGGTCAGGGTGATGGTAGGAGACAGAGGGGTTCACACACTCAGCAGTCTCAGGGAGGTTTTGCTAGATCTACCTTTCCAGTGCCGAGTGCAAGCTCTAGGAAAGGCAATCAGGGAGACGTGACTTGTTTTAAATGTGGCCAGCTGGGTCACAAGTCTCCAGCTTGCCCACAGAGGGGAGGAGGTCAGAGAGCTGCTTCATCTTCAGCTAAACCGCAGAGCCAGAGTCAGGGCAGGGGTCAGCCACTGTCTTGTTATCAGTGTGGTCAGGCGGGGCACCTGAAGAGGTTCTGCCCGCAGTTGAGTGCCACATTGGGGGCGTCTGGTTCTAGGCAGACGTAGAGTTTTCAGCCAGCACAGTCTGTTCAGGCCTCGAGGGCCAATTAGGGGGCTTCGTCATCCAGTCTGTGCAGCAGTCTTTTGCTCCTAGAGGTGAGCAGGTTGATCAGAGACCTTTTGGGCGCGTGTATGCTGTTACTGCGTAGGATCTTGTACCTGCTCCATCTGTTGTGAGAGGTACCTTCTTGTTTTGCAACTCGGTTGCCAATGTGTTAATTGATACAGGTGCATCTCATTCCTTTTTATCTGCTGCATTTGCATCTGTTTTGGGGCTGGAGTTGGCACAGTTAGCATCTCCTATATGTGTTGTATCACCTGTTGGGGGTGAATTGATTTTGAAACAGGAATGTAGAGGTTGTGATATAGAAGTCGCCGATCGCCGGCTTCCGTTTCCTTTTGTAGTTATGCCCATGTCGGGTTTTGATGTTATTTTGGGAATGGACTGGCTATCGTCATACCGGGCTGTTATCGATTGTTACCGCCAGAGGGTCACAGTATGTACCGTGAGCGGGGATTGTTTCCATTTCTTGGGGGATCGGGTTGGTAGTATTTTGCCACCTGTGTATGATTCGCGAGGGCGGAGTGAGCTTAGTGGCCTTCTTGCTAGCCTTTTGAGTAGTGAGTGTGATGAGACCCAGATTGTATTGACGAGAGTGGTTTGTGAGTACTCGGGCGTCTTTCCCGAGGATCTTGTCAGTTTGCCACCTCACCGAGAGATTGAGTTCTCCATTGATCTAGTGCCCGGCACGGCACCGATTTCTATGGCACCATATCGTTTTGCCCCAGCCGAGTTGGTTAAGTTGAAGCTTCAGCTCCAGGAATTGTTAGATAAGGGCTTTATTCGCCCTAGTGTTTCGCCGTGGGGAGCACTGGCCCTCTTTGCTAAAAAGAAAGATGGTGCCTTAAGGCTTTGCATTGATTACCGAAAATTGAGTCGGGCTACGGTTAAGAATGAGTACCCTATGCCTCGTATCAATGATTTGTTTGACCAATTGAAGGGTTCCCGTTGTTTCTCTAAGATAGACTTGAGATCGGGTTACCACCAGTTGAGGGTCAGGGAGGAGGATGTTCCGAAGACGGCATTCCGTACGCGGTATGGCCACTATGAGTTTCTGGTGATGCCTTTTAGGCTCACCAATGCACCGGCAGTGTTTATGGATTTGATGAACCGGATATTCCGAGAATTCTTGGATCGTTTTGTAGTCGTTTTCGTGGACGACATTCTAATTTATTCACCTTCTGAAGAAGAGCACGAGGAATACTTGAGAGTGGTGCTGGAGTTGCTTAGAGCCCATAGGCTGTATGCCAAGTTTGGGAGGTGTGAGTTCTGGCTAGGAGAGGTCAAGTTTTTGGGCCATGTAGTCTTCGGGGAAGGGGTGTTTGTTGATACATCCAAGATTGAGGCAGTGCAAGATTGGGCACAACCTAAGAGTGTTTTTGAGATCCGCAGTTTTCTGGGATTAGCTGGGTATTATCGCCGGTTTGTGAAGGATTTCTCCAGGCTAGCTTCGCCGTTGACTAGATTGACACGGAAAAGGAGCCAAATTTGTGTGGAGTGAGACTTGTGAAAAGTCGTTCCAAGAGCTGAAAGTTAGACTTACTACTGCTCCAGTGTTGATCATTCCGGAGAGAGGTTTGGGTTATGCTGTTTATTGTGATGCCTCACGAGAGGGTTTAGGTTGTGTGTTGATGCAAGAGGGGAAAGTGGTAGCCTATGGCTCACGTCAGTTGAAAATACACGAGAAGAATTACCCTACACATGACCTAAAGTTAGCAGCTGTGATCTTTGCCTTGAAGATTTGGAGGCATTACCTTTATGGCGAGAGGTTCGAGGTATTCTCGGATCATAAGAGTCTGAAATATCTGTTTACACAGAAGGACTTGAACTTGAGGCAGAGGAGGTGGATGGAGTTTATTGAGGATTACGACTTCGAGTTACATTATCATCCGAGAAAGGCCAACGTTGTGGCCGATGCCCTTAACAGGAAATCCGTTAGTGATGTAGCTAGTATAGCCATCCGAGAAGGGGAGATGTTGGGTGCACTTGGCGAGTTTGATTTGCTTCTGGGCGAATCCGTTGAGGCTGCGGCCTTGTTTTCTATTGTTGTGCAGCCCACACTTGTGACTCAAGTGTTAGAGGCACAGAGAGGTGACCTTGAGGTAGAATCCCTCCGAGAGAAGATCTCCAGTGGGAAAGTTGAGAAGGGTTTGTCTGTGTATCCCGACCAGAGTGTGAGATACCGAAACCGTTTGTTTATGCCGGAGTCTTGCCGAGAGGAGGTACTTTGAGAGTTTCACCATTCACACCTTGCGGTGCATCCGGGAGGCACTAAGATGTATCGTGATTTGGGTCGCCAGTTTTGGTGGAAGGGCATGAAGAGAGATGTGGCAGTTTTTGTGTCTAAGTGTCTTACTTGTCAGCAAGTGAAGGACGAACATCAGAGGCCAGCGGGTTTGTTACAACCCTTGCCTATTGTCGAGTGGAAATGGGAGCATGTCACTATGGACTTCGTTGTAGGTCTTCCGAGGACTCAGCGGGGTAGTGATGCTATTTGGGTGGTTGTAGACCGGTTGACTAAGTCGGCGCACTTTATCCTTATGCGGGTGAGAGATTCGGTAGATTATCTTGCCGACTTGTATATTCGGGACATAGTGAGGTTGCACGGGGTCCCAGTGTCGATCGTCTCAGATAGAGATCCACGCTTTACTGCTAGGTTATGGCAGAGTTTGCAGAGTGCCTTGGGTACTAGACTGACCTTTAGCACAGCTTATCATCCTCAGACTGACGGGCAGTCCGAGTGTACTATTTAGATCCTTGAGGATATGCTTCGAGGTTATGTCCTTGACCTTAGTGGGACGTAGGAGAGGCACCTGCCCTTGGTGGAGTTTGCCTACAACAACAGTTTTCAGTCGAGTATCGGTATGGCACCGTTTGAGGCCTTGTATAGCTGACCCTGTAGGTCTCCAGTTTGTTGGGCTGAGGTGGGTGATGCACCTTTGTTGGGCTCGGAGTTGGTGAGGGAAACGACGAAGAAGGTTGAGCTTATCCGTAGGAGGCTTGTTACAGCCCAGAGTCGTCAGAAATGTTATGCCGACCGTAGGAGAAGGCCTTTAGCATTTGAGGTGGGTGACCACGTGTTTCTGAAGATATCACCCAAGCGGGGTTTGATGAGATTTGGTAAGAGAGGGAAGTTGTCCCCTCGATTTATTGGCCCTTTTAAGATCCTTGAGAGGATTGGCGAGATTGCCTACCGTTTGGCTTTGCCGCCGTTGTTATCCGGAGTTCATGACGTGTTTCATGTTAGTATGCTTCGGAAGTACGAGTCAGACCCATCACATGTATTGGATTGGATTGACTTGGAGGTTGACGAGGATGCCTCGTATGAGGAGAGACCGGTTCGGGTCTTGGATATGCGGGATCAAGTCTTGCGAGGCAAGACTATTCCTTTGGTTAAGGTTTTGTGGAAACATCACGGAGTGGAAGAAGCCACTTGGGAACGTGAATTGGAGGTCCGAGAGAAATATCCGGATCTATTTGTGGATGTTTGAGTATGTATTGTATATTTTGCTGTATTGATAAACCTTAAGAGCATTGTGTATGTCTTAAGTTGTAAAACATTGTATATGTTTGGTTTATGGAAATATTGTGGAGGTATTATTGTATATGCCTTGAAAATGGAAGTTTATTTTAGCATTTTATATGTTAAATATGTTGTAGAAATGCAAATGTAATATTGGCATTGAATATATTATGAAATTGTGAACCATGTACATTGAAAATTGTTGGAATTGAAAAAGATGCATGTTGATAATGCATGTTGGAACATATATTGTAAGATGCCTCTTGAATAGAGATGGGATGACCGGTAATGAGTCAAGTTGTGAAATGTTGGTTGGTAATATTGTCGAAAATTGAGAAAAACTTGTTTTTGAAAACTTGTGCTTAATTTCGGGGACGAAATTCCTTAAGGGGGGAGGTTATAGCGATCCCAGTTTTTCCTCCATTGATTATTGTGTTCCGGACTCTAGTTCCGTAGAGTTGATGTTATGTATCTCTTGTTTCTGTCCTTCTATACTTTGTATTGGAGTTATAGGATGTTATGGGCAGGATTGTTACAGGTTGGGAGTGAATGGGAACAAATGGTTGCTGCCCAGAATTTGGTCCTTCGCTCGAGCGAGCCTTTTGTCGCTCGAACGAGCTCTTTGTTTTGGATCCTTCGCTCGAGCCAGGGTTTGTTCGCTCGAGTGAGAGTTGAGTTTTGTATCTGGTGGCTCGAGCGAGAAGTTCTTGGCTCAAGCTTGCGTCCGCGTCTGGTTCTGGACCTGAAGGGTGCAGTTCTTCGCTCGAGCGAGCGAGGTGTATGTTTTGAGGTTCTTCGCTCAAGCGAGCATCATGTCGCTCGAGCGTGCTTCTGGTTGCAGACCTGAAGCTTTGCATTGTTGGCTCGAGCGAGACTTTCTTCGCTCGAGCGAGTCTGTTTTTGTGTCTGGTCGCTCAAGCGACCAATCCTTCGCTCGAGCGAGCCTGTGTTATATCAGCAGACAGCAGCGGGTAAACACTTCACTTTTTCATCTCTTTTTGTTTCAAAACCCTAGATCCTAGAGGTGAGCATGGTCCGGATTGGACCGGATTGGGGTAAAATCAGGACCAATCCGTTATCTACAGTTCTTGAAAAATTGGAACCAATCTAATCCGTTTAAATCGTGGAACCAATCCAGACCAATCCATTTAAATATGGATTGGATCGGTTTAGGACCACGGATTTACATAATTAAATAACAAAAAATATATATATAACACTTTAATTTCATAAAAGTATAAATATAGCACCATATTAGTTTCACAATAGCAACATGTCTTTTCATAATAGTGACATACTGTTCTAAAATTTAAACAATAAGAAAACTAGTTCCACCATAAGTATTTAGACCATTACAAATTAACACTAAAAACTAATAAACAAAAGAAGATACTATGCGAGTTTAGGTTCGGATTTAAGTTTTATATAAAATAAGAGAAGATACTATATAGGAGAGTGTATAATAAAAATATAGACTATTTGTATACGGTCCGGATCGGTTCCAATCCGGAACCGTGGGGTTCAATCCGGAACCAATCCGTGAACTACGGATTTTTAATTCTTCAATCCGGAACCAAACCACGGATTCAAAAACTCAATCCAAACCTACTGGATTGGACTAGACTGGGTCGGATTTCACGGATTTCACGGATTTCTTGCTCAGCCCTACAAGATCCGAGCTCTCTCTCTCTCTAAACACCTTCTCTCTAGGGATTGATCTACTTCCATTGAGTTTCTAGCCTACTCTCTTTGCAAGAAAGATAGAGGGTGTTGAGGGCTTCGATTTAATCTAAAAATTTGTGAGTTTGAAGCACTTTGGATTTTCATCATCTTCTTCATTTGAGCTCTTCATTTCGAGGTAGGGATACCCTATTCCATCTTATGAGTTTTGTCTTTAAATTTTGGCATTTTGATACGTTGGGGTTGTTTGGCAATTTTGGAAAAAGTTAGGGTTTGATTTGTAATTTAAAAAAAGGGGGTTTTCATATATTAAACTCCATGTGTTTGTAAGATTTGGAAAATGGCATTATTAGTGTCAAATTGAGGAAATTGAACCTTAGGGTTGATTTTTGATAAATGGTGGAAATGCCCTAATTGTGGAAATAAATTAATTAGTATAATTAATTTGAAAAATATGAAATTGAGTTGACATCCATGAAATTGGGAAATCATGGGATTGAATGGTGTAGTTGGATTAATTTATCACTCACCGATGAAATTGTTGATATTGTATTAGTTTAATACATTTAATTTCTGTGTAGAAATAACTGCTTTGGGCTATCGGTGGAGGATAGTCTTGATTGTTGTAGACAATACTTGATGATTAGGCGAACTAAAACTAATCAATTGAGTATGCCATAGAATATGGTGGTTGGTATAATACATCGAAATTGTGTATTGATTAAGTGATCATGTATATGATAATTGCTTATATACATTGTGTTATATGGGAGGAGATAGGGGATGTACTCCACGGTTTAGGGGAAGATAGGGGATGGACCTCTAAACTGGATTTTGTTTGATATTGATACAGCACTAAAATGTGTATCATTTGTGAAGTATGGAAGTGATTTTGGTTGAGACTGATACAGCACCAAAATGTGTATCTATTATGAAGTAAGAAATGTTTAACATGAGTTGTTATCCCAATTGAATTGGAAATATTACTAATTTGAGATGTAATCTCTTTTAAGTTATCTGGCCAGGTTCTGAGCCACGTTTATGAAATGAATTGATAAGTAAAGGAAAGTGAAATGTAACATGGACATGATTGTCATGGAACAGTAATGTGGTATAAATTGTTATAAGTGTTGACCATCTATCACATGCTACTATTTTAGGCATTGCTTATATTTGGTTTAGTATATCTCTACTGGGCTTTGGCTCACCCTATATAGGACATCATTTTTAGGTCCAGGTGATATGCCACCTCCAAGATCATAGCTTGGAAGGTTCTGGGAGTTGAAGACTCTTTTTGGTTACTTTGTTATCTTTTGATGTATTACATGTAAACTCAAGCCAAGGGCTTAATATGTATTTGAGTTAGTACTCTCTTTTTGTAACCAAGTGTTGGCTTGAAAAGTTGTAAGCCCATAGGGCACTTACTTTTGTTGTCAACATGTAATACTTTTATAATGAATACTTTGATGAATAGGAAGATGTTTATTTCTCTTATATCAATGCTTGTCAAGAATGTGGGGTTTTATGTATTATTTTGAGGGCGTTACAAGCTCGGTATCATCCTCATCTCTCAAGTGTTGTGTGTGTGGCCGTTTGCTTTGGCCGAAATGACGAAGCTCGCGCTATGGGGATGGCTACCACTGCCTCATCTGTCTGGCCGGCCTGTAGCGCCTCAGTCTGAACCTCGGCAATTGGAGTGGTGGTTTGTTCGGTGATCAGGGCTCCAACAGCTCGGCGCTTGGCCATTTCTTGTTCTTCAGTAAGGGAAACGAGGTTGATTTGTGGCAAGTTTGGGTCCGGTTCTAGTGATGGTTCCGAAAGAAAGTCAGTTACCCTAGCCTTCCTCTTTCCACTATACCGGTAGGTCGGCTCGAAGTTTAGCAGCTCGGTCCAACCTCGATTACGGTATCAGAGCGCGGCGCTAAGAGCGTCTTGATTGGCGTATGGGTATTGTGATTTTAGTTGGTTCAAGTCTGCACAAAGAAAAATGCGACGGTTAGCACGGCAAAAAATTATAACCTGAAACAGTAAAGCAGAAACAGAGAAATAAACTGAGGTATGCTTACCGGCTGTCCCTTTATTCCAGTTAATGTTGTAGCCCGGTATCTGGGCTTCCTAGTTTTCAAAATTACCAGAAACCCAGAAGAAGTCGTCGTTATTTACGTCTTTATCCAATGTGTTTTTTATAATTTTCTCTCGGCCTCTTCTTACCCTTAAATAATACACCCAACCGTCATCATTTTGGCCGAGTGAATATTGGTGGAATAGTTCGGCCAATCCGAGGTTAAGGTCGAGCCGGCAGTTTAGCTCGGCGATGCCATTTATTATCCTATAAGTATTTGTGGAGAGTTGGGTCAGGTAGAGTCTTGTTTGCCTAAGGAATTTACATATCAGAGGCTGAACGGGAAACCGAAGGCCGGCTTCTACAATAGATATCACGGTAAACGGGACGAAGCCCGGTTTGCTCCAGGGTGTTGTTTTTAGTTCGGCTAGGGAGAGGTGAACGTTGTCCGGAATCTGGTAGTCCCTCCGGAATTCAGCTATGGCCCCAGGGAAGTCCACGAGAAACCGGTATTTACCCATGATAACTTATTATTTGTCAAAATTGTTCACAGTGGCCCAACTCGGCATATCTGAGGCTTTGGTTGGCTCGATTGAGCAAAGCCGTCTAGGGGCAAGGTGCAAATGTGTGCCTGGCCAACCTAGTTGAGTCTGCAAAGTGACAATAAAGTGTTATGCCCAGATAATTGAACCGGGCTAAGAAAATAGACAGAAGTAAAATAAACCTAGCTCGGCTACATCTGGGTTACGGTCAGTTTTTAGTTCGGTCGTAAGGCAGGACCGACCCGAGGTTCATGACTTGGTCAGGAATAGACCATGAAGCCACAAGCAAGTACCTAGTTCGGTCTCAGGGCGACTTTGGATTCATAAACAAGGGCCTAGTTCGGTCTCAAAGAGATTTTGGATCAAAACATATTTTTTGAAAACTAGTTGGTGAGCCTCTATGATTGGCAGTGTTCTTTTTAAGTTCATAAGTATTTGTTCAAGCATTTTCAACACATATATGGAGATTAAATACTAGAGATGCAAATACAAGAATGAATACAAAGGAGCATAAGAAAAAAAGTTTTACAAGAACTTACGAGTTTGAGTGTGAATAAGAAATCCAAACAGCAATGGAGCAAGTGTAGTGCAAGGAGCTGGAGCACAAGATACTGGAGCGCAGAGGGAGTAGGTCTCAGAAGCGCAAGGATGGAAGAAGATGAACAGTGGGGTTAAGATTCAGAGAATGGGTTTTGAATAGGCATAGAAACGGCGGGACTTTTCAAACGTTTTTTGATAAACGTGGGACGACTGTCGCAGTTTGAAAAGTCAATAGAAATGTGCCACGTGTCACAAACAAGACATAGTGTCAGGTACGTAAAGTGACGGGGTGTGGCAGGTACAGTACTGAAGACCGATCTTAACCAACTTGGTGGGGTTGGATATTTTAATCACGGTGGTATTACTTATTTTAGTTTGGTCGGCTTGGACGTTTTAGCTCGGTTGGAGAAGAATAATCCCAAATCATGCGCTGCAGATGGAATTAAGGGGCAATTGAGAGGGTAATTTGTGTGAAACTTGGGCCGAGCTAAGACTGATTGGAAAGTGGACTGAGCTATGGGCCAAGGTGATCCCTTGCATAGCTCGGTCCTTAATCCTTTCGGTTTTGTCAGAGAGGTCTGCCATTAGCTTGGTTAAGGTGTTCTGGACCAAGATATAGAGGAAAAAGAACCGAGCTAGAGCATGCCCAAGGTGTCACCGAGCTAGGTGAGCACGGTTAAAATTAGTTTAAGGCAAGCCAGTGCTAGCTCGGTTATGTTACTATCAAGGCCATGGTTGGGCCATCTCACTTGGTTAAGCAGGAAGGAGGAAGTAAAAAGATAAGCATTATCTTTTTGACTCCTAGGAGGACTCTGCTAAGGGGAATAGAGTCCTACTAGAATTGTGCAAACGAACTCACTTGGTTGGTAGTGAGTAAGGTGTGTGATTCCTAGGAGGATTCTTATAAGGAGAGTTGGAATCCTACTAGGATTACGTTAGGCAGAATCTATAAAAGCTCATAGCAGGACCTATGTACAGGTATCACAATTCTCATCCTAGAATACACAGAGTTTTTGTGTCTATTGTCTATTCGCTGACTTAAGCATCGGAGAGGTTTCCAGCACACACCCGCCGGTTAGCTCACGTTTGTGTTTTCAGGTGACAAAGCGATGACGTTTGGAGGAGTGTAAACTTGATCAACAAGATTATACGAGAAGATTATTTCGTGCTCGTATAGTGTGTGTACTCATCTCTCATTTTTATTTACCACTCTGGGCCTTGCCTTGTGATGATTGTATAGGGAACTATTTCTTTCGGTGTGAGCTTTTTCTTGGTTGTTATAGGATAGGCTGTATTGGGAATGATTTTGGAGGCATATGGGTTCATTGTTCCTTTCAGGTTCATTGGATTTCCCTCCAATGATTTCATTTCCTCTGCCCATATTACTTAATATTAGTAGCTGATTGGGTATTTTATGCAATGTCTTTTGGCCAACACTGTCAGTTTTTGTGCAGAAGATACCTATTATTGAGTGGGTGGTCCAACAACCATTTGTTAGATCGACACGTTTATCTTGCAATTCAATATAATGTTTTTTCAGAGAGGATTCTCATGGATTTCTGCGTCTTGTGTTCTTTCATGGAAACCACTTCTGTTGATTTGTTCTCCACATAATTTATATTGAGAATTGGAATGTAGTTTGGGAATCATGGGGTGCATTTTGTATAGTTGAGACTTTTTCTTTTTCCTAGTCCTGAACATACAACAATCAAAATAATAAGGCAGCCCCACTTAATCAAGATATTGCATCATGTTGCTGCATTCAGTGAAGGTCCTCTCTCAGCATCTGCTTGGATGGAGTAGATTCTTTTGTGAATGTAGTGTTTCCCTCAAGCACGTTATTGAGATACAATGTTTCCTCTCTTACTAGAAAATCTAGACATATTCCTAAATTATAAAAATAAGAAATGGTATGAAGGATTTCTGATTTTAAAAGCTGTCTAATTACTAATATAAGAATGATCGGCTCATCATTTCTATTTTGATTCATGATTTAATCATATCCATGTTATTTTATTTTGCTTGCACGGTCATAGATTCTATTATTGTGAAGCTATTTCATTCCTTCCAAAGCTAATTAACAAAAAATTTAGACATTTTTCTCGAAACCAGCAAATATAAATTTTTGATATACTTTCCAGGTTTAATTTGAAATGGAATAATGGAATAATGGAATTCAGAACTTTTAAGCCTAACTTGTTTCTAATAATTATCTCATTTTTTTATTATTTGATTATTTGATTTATATTTTTTTTCTGTCCCCTTTTTCATGCTTTCAGGACTCTTCTTCCATTGAAAGCTTTGGAATTTGTTTAGGATTTTAACCTTTTGCTTGTAGTTTAAATTCATACAATAAAGTTTAGAGAATTTAATGACAATTTGTCATATCTTTGTCTCATTCTATAATTCTTAGCCAATGATAACGCAATCGTCACGACTTTGTTCCTAGCCAATGATGGCAGTAATTATAAAAATAAAAAAAAATTAATAATAACAAATAATATTTTATAATATATTTGGTAATATAAAATACAAAAAAATTAATAATATATGATATCATGATAAGGTCCAGGTTGAGTTTGAGCGTTTCATTTTAGGAACGGGTCTATCCACTAGTAGGAAGCTTTCGGTTTTAGGATTAAAGTCAAGTTTGGCAACTTAAAAATAATTTATCTTTTTATCTTTTTATATTTTTTTCATGACATCATCTTTTTATTTTTCTGGACATCTTTTTGTAAAAAGACAAAATGTACACTTATTTAAGTCATCACAAACAACAATATTTTATTGGTCTTGTATGGGAAAGTGGCTATTTATTTGGTTATTTGATTTTTTAAATTATTTAATTTGGCTAAAATAATTATATTTGAGAAATTTGTTGACTTTTTTTTGTATTTAATTTGATAGTGTGAGAGAAAAAATAAAATAATTATAAATTAAATATGACATTTTATTTTATTAATTATTTTAATTTAATTTATTTTTTTATAAACTATTTTAATTCAACTACCTTCTCAAGCCCATTGTAACGTATGGTTTCAAGGATATGGGGGTTAGCCTCCGTTTGGCAAGAACTTTTTTGAGTTTTTTTGGCTATTTTAGCCACAAAAGACAAAATAGGCTTTTTTAGCCACAAAAAACAAAACATCACATCCAACCCATAATCATTACACTCCTCTTTCACAAAAAAAGTCAAAAAAGCCAAAAAGCTAAAAAGCCCTTCCCAAACTAAACTTTTAAGCCCAGGCTAAAAAAGCCAAAAAAGCCAGAAAGCTAAAAAGCCAACCCACTTCCCAAACGGAGACTGAATCCGTTCATTCATTCTCATTTAACTTAGCACGTGTTTCAATCTAAAAAAAATAAGAATAAAAATAGTAAAAAACTTACCAAGGAGGTCGATTGTTTTCAGAATGTCATAACTGTTGTGATTGGGGCCGTTTGGTGCAGTTGTTTAAACATATTATAATTTATAATTTAATAGGTTATATATTATAGTTTTAATTAGAAATCATTAATTTGATTGGTATAATTATTAAATTATAAATTTAAATTGTTGAATAGTATTTAATAAATTGTGAAATAATTTTTTATTGAAAAATATTTTTTTTATCCCTATTAACTGTAAGGTGATTTTATCTTTGCTTTTTTGTAAATAATTACTATATCAAAATTTATCTTTACTTTTGTAATTGATTACTAGATTAAGAATTAATTAATAAGTTTTGTAGTGTTGGTTTAATGGATTTTTTTTTTATATGAAATGTTATGATTTTTTTTTTTTAAAATATAAATCTTTACTTTTAGAATTTATCTTTACTTATTTTGGGGTTACTTTTACTTTTGTTAGGGTTTGGAATCAGTGGCGATTGAGAGGGAGAGAGGGAGAAGGCGAGAGGCGAGAGGCGAGAGGAGAACGAAGGTGGAGGCGACAAGAGGCGAGAGAAGAACCACGACGGAGAAGGCGAGAGGCGAGAGGCGAGAGGCGAACAACGATAGAGGCGGAGGCGAGAGGCGAGAGGCGAGAGGAGAATGACTGCGGAAGCAAAGGTGAAAGGCGGTGCTGTTGCTGCTGATGCCGCTGCCGTTGCTATGTTTTTGCAAGAAGAGAGGTAAGTGATAAGGTGGCATAAATGTAAATGCTTGGAAATGACAAGGATATTTAAGTAATTTTGTATATCCCTCCGTGTTTCTCACCATCTGAAGCAGCTGCTAGGCAGCTTTTGAAAATCAATTTTGTTTCAAAGGAAAAAAGCTGAAACAGATTCTAACTTTTTGATTAATTTATACCAAACGCGCAAACATAGCTTTTTTTTAAAACTACAATCTATAATTTAATTGAAATAATTTGTAACAAACAGGGCGATAATGCTAAGACTCTCAATATCTTATTAAATATTTTATATAAATATAAAATTCACATGAATCTCACACCTATATAATAAAAATAGGACAAATTACACTAATAGTCCCTATAGTTTGGGACTCGTATCACTTTAGTCGCTGACTTTTTAATTGTGACCTATTTAATCCTGAATTTTGAATCTTATTCCAAATAAGGATAGTTGAAGATACCATTGTTTAATTTCAATGGCAAAATCGTCAATTTAATAAAATATAAATTAATTTGACAAAAATAAATGTCAAAAAAATATTTTTAATTTTTAAAAAATTATTTTTATCCACTAATGATAAAATTATGTAAAATTGATAAAAATTAATAAAAATTACATGATTAATTTTTAAAAATTAATTTTACACGACCATCATCTAAATACATAATAAAAATTAATTTGGTAAAAAAAATAAATAAATGTCTAAAAGATTTATCAAATTTACATAATTTTATTTTTAGTGGGTAAAAATAAATTTTAAAAATTCAAAAATATTTGTTAGACATTTATTCTTGTCAAATTAGTTTATGTTTTATCAAATTGACGATTTTATCCTTGAAAATCTAATGATATTTTCAATTATCCTTATTTAGAACAAAATTCAAAATTCAGAGTTAAATTTGTCACAATTAAAAAATTATAAATTAAAATAATACAAGCTCTAAATTATAGGGATTATTAATATAATTTACCCATAAAAATATTAATAAACCATTTACGATCTCTCGTTGTGATTTGTTACAGTTTGAAGGTAAGTCCAATCAAATTAGTTGAGATCAATGTTGTGAAACCGGACCGGACCGACCGGTTGAACCGGTTGGACCGGGAACCGGGCTTGGTTCCGGTCCGGTTAACCACCTAGAACCGGATTGGGGCCAAAACCGGAAAAACCCGGTGACCCACTGGTCGAACCGGCCTAAATCGGTCTGGTTTTTTTTTTTTTTTTTTTTAGTTTTCCTTTTTTTTTTTTAATTTCTTTCTTTCTTTTCTTTCTTTCTTATATATTTATATATATATATATATATATTATTATAAATATATTTTAAAATTTTGACTAAAAATTCTTACTTCAAGAGTCTCCTCTCATAAGGAAGAGTCTCATTGGAAGTTGGAGAAGATTATGAAAGTCTATTCCTATTTATAGGAAAATATTTTTCAAAAAGAACCTACAAAATTCTATGTGGGATTCAATCAAATTATTTGAAACATATTGATTGGAGGGAGAGTTGAAAATTTCATTTCCCTCCAAAATTAAACTTAACATTCAATCAATTTGTTTGGAGGGAATATTTAAAAAATTTAATTTCTTTAAAACAAGTGACTTTTTTTTATCAATTATGACTTTATTAAATATTATTAATAAATATTATACAACAATTTTTATTTTTATTTGAGTATTTATATATATTTTTATTTATTTATAATTTTTAATTATATTTTTTAATTATATAATATTAATTATGACGTCACGGTTCGACCGCTTTGACCCGACGGTTGAACCGGTGACCCATCCACCCGGTCCCTTTTTCGGTTTGCTCACCGGTCCAGTTTTCAGAACATTGGTTGAGATGATGTAAGCGGACTTTTATTGCAAAGTAGGAGGTTGAGTTAGGGAGGACCAGAGCACTAAAAGACCAAATCCAAAACCACAGAAAATTTTTATAGGTTGAGAAGAAGATTAGGAGTTCTAAATATGGAGTTTTAGAAAAGGTCTAATGAGTTGATCCTCACTTATGATGTAATATTTATGTCTTTTTTTTTTTTTTACCGCATCACTCAAGTTCAAATTAGAATCCTAAATTTAGAACTCTATATCACTTATTAATAGATATTACTTGTATTATTTTATTTATCAATTATAAATTATTTTTTAAACACCTAAAATAAATATAGTGAATCCGAATCACAATAATAAAAGATATTATATGATATATATTTTATCCTTATAAAAAAATTACACAAAATAATAAAAAGAGAAAAAACAAACAAACTTTTGAGTGGCAAGGATATGAAAAATTGATAACTGCAGGAAAAGTAGAGGCTATGTTTAATTTTATCAATTCTACGCCCGCGTTTGGTTCTTTTTAAAAATTATGATTCAAATAAAAAAATTTAAAATTCTTTTTATAATTTATAATCAAATACACAATTCAAAATTATTCAAAACTTAATTTAAAAATTATTTTCAAAACTCATAACTAAATATACAACTTGAAACTTAATTCAAAACTCTTTTCAAAATTCAAAATCAAATTCTTTTCAAAACTCCATTTAAAAAAAAAAATTAAAAAAATATTTTTTATTTTGTTCATGATTGGAGTGTGAAGTCATATTATGAGTTTTCAGTTGAATTTTAAAAAGATAAAATTTGTTTGGTATGAGTTTTAAAAAGAGTTTTAAGTTATATTTTGAGTTTTGAGTTGTATTTTTAGATTTTTTAGATTTATTTTTAAAAAAATATTTAAAATATTTCTTAATTTTATTTTTTTAGGGTAAATATTTTATATTTTAAATATTTATTTATTTATTTTAATATACACTATATTTCATACATTTGTATGTTGTATTTTTTAAATATATTTTTTTTCAATATTAAAAAAATTAAAAAAATTTATTTTTTATTTTAAAGATAAAAAATTTATTCTAAATATTTTTTATTTTATTTTATAAAAATATTTTTTAATATTTTAATTTTTTTGTTATGTGTTTGGTTACAATTTGAGTGTAGAGTTTTGAAAGTAGTATGGAGGTTCGAGTTATGTGTTTGGTTTTAAGATTTTAAAATAATTTTTTAATTGAGTTTTGAATTGTGTGTTTGGTTATGATTTGAGTGTAGAGTTGTGTTTTGAGTCTAAAATATTAAAATTAAAATATTTATGAAATAAAATAAAATATTTAAAATAATTTTTTAAAAAATATTTAAATAAAAATTATATATTTAAAATAAAAAATAAAATTTTCTTAAACATTTTTTTAATATTTTAAAAAAATAAATCCAAAAAATTTCAAAATACTTTTTAAAACTCTTTTTAAAACTCATAACTAAACAAATTTTATAGGGATTAGTAACGGATATATCGATCCGCTTAAACTAACTGAACCAATACGATCCGCCGCATTTTGGATAGATGCGTGATGATGAGCGGACGGTTGTGGATTGATTTTTTCCAATCCTCCTAGTTTTGGACAGATGGCGGATTTGGAATTCCTTTGGCCGCAACCGAGCCGCCAAACCGCGAACATCTCTACTAATTTGTAAGATTTTGTGTTTTCAATTTGTTTAGATATTCTGTTTGTGTTTTTAATTAAAAAATAGTTTAAATATTCTGTTGAATATGTTCTATTGAAAAAGAGTTTTCAATTTGAATATATTTTTTGAATTGAAAAAAATAAATCTTTTATTTATCTATATTTTTTGGTTTTAAAATTTAACTCTAAAAATAATAAATAAAAAAGATGATATATGTTGGTTGGTTTTTGTTTTAAAAAACAGATATAGATGTAAAAATATAAAGACATACAATCTCTACAACTGCTATGTTCATGGTTTTGGTGGTTTGAATTATTTTTATATTTTAAAAACCACAAATTGTAATACTTTATGTGGATGATACATGCTGTGATTGTAATATGTAGATGAGACATGCAGTGATTGTAATATTCTAAAGTTCTAAACTTTCTTTCTTTGGATGAGGTATGCAGTAATTGTAATACTTTTTTAAATAATTGACTGTAATATATATATATATTTAGGAAATGCACAAGTTGAATTATGTTAAAAATTTATAAAATTTAAAACCGCAAAACCTATTCGTATCCATTCGCCAATCCGCTCAATCCACATCTGCGGGATTGGCAAATAGATGCGAATTAATTTTCTCCAATCTGCCAATCTGACAGACGGATGGTGGATTAGAGGTTCTGTGGCCGCAACTGACCCTCATCCACCCCTAAAATTTTGTATTTTCAAAACTTAACTCACAATTTCACACTCAAATCATAATTCTAAAACTAAACCAAACGGAGCCTAAGTATCTGTTTGGAGAGAACATTTTTAGTTTGATTTTTTTGACTAATTTAGCCTAACTAAATTAGTTTTGTTGGGAAAGAATTTTTTGAATCTTTTACTCTTTTATGAGAGAAAAAATAAAATGATTATAATTTAGATGTAACATTTTATCTTATCAATTTATTTTAATCTATTTTATTTTTTTTATACTTTTTTAGTGCCAATCCAAACCCAACCCACTTGCTAAACGACAGCTAATAAGTCCCGTAAATAGTTTAATGGGTAAATTATACTGACATCCCCTGAGATTTATATTTATTACAGTTCCTCCCTCACCTTTTGAAAATTACATTTCCCTTCTTGAGATTTAAAGTTTCATTACAGATTTCTCCCTCAGCAATTTAATTTTTTTAAATTCCAATTTTGCCCTCATTGGGTAAATTACATTGGCACCCCTCACATTTTAGAAATTACAATCCCCTTCCTAAGGTTTAAAGTAGCATTACCAATTGCCCCCTCGGTTAGTATTAGTTGGAAAAAAAATTTATTGAAAAAAAAAATTAATTGAAAAAAAATTTGTTAGTAAAATTTTTAATTTTTTGTTTAAAAACCAACGTGAACTTATTTTTTAAATTTATGTTTTTTCCTCAAATTTACAAACTAACACAATCATTTATGAACCAAAAAATTATCAAACAAGTTTTTATGACAATTTTTAAAATTTTTGTAAATATAAATTGAAAACTGAAAGTGAAATGGTTACCAAACAGGTCTCAAATGGTAAAAATGTCGTAAAATTAACAAATAATTAAATAAGTTACCAATATAAGAAATGACTTATCAAAAGATTCTTAGGCTATGTATGGTTTGATTATTAGATTTTTTTTAAAAAAAATTAAAAATTAATTTGGTTAAGAAATAAAAAAAATAAAAAATAATTATCATTTAAGGGTAAAAAATAATTACCATTTTAACTTTTAGGTAGGTTATATACATACGTATGACTGTTTCAATTTAATTTGTAAAAAATTATTTCTAACCACTCGAAAGATAAAAATTATATAAAAATAATAATTATTTTTTTATTTTTTATTTCTTAACCAAATTAATTTTTAATTTTTTAAAAAAATTCTAAAAATCAAACCATACATAACCTAAGAATTTTTTTATAAGTCATTTCTTACGTTGGTAACTTATTTAATTATTTGTTAATTTTATGACATTTTTACCATCTGAAACCTGTTTGGTAACCATTTCATTTTCAAATTTCAATTTATATATACTAAAATTTAAAAAACTGCCATAAAAATTTGTTTGATAATTTTTTTTAGTCTATAAATGGTCATCTCAGTTTGTAAATTTGAGAAAAAAACTTAAATTTAAAAAATGAGTTTACGTTGGTTTTTAAACAGAAATTTAAAAATTTTACTAACAAATTTTTTTTTTCAATTAATTTTTTTTTAATGAATTTTTTTTCCAACTAATACTAACTGAGAGGGCAATTGGTAATGCTACTTTAAATCTTAGAGAAGGGATTGTAATTTCTAAAATGTGAGGGGTGTCCATGTAATTTACCTAGTGAGTGCAAAATTGGTATTTAAAAAAAATTAAATTGCTGAGGGGGGAATTTGTAATGAAACTTTAAACCTCAGGAGGGAGATGTAATTTCCAAAAGGTGAGGAGGGAACTGAAATAAACATAACCCTCCGGAGGTGTCAATGTAATTTACCCTAGTTTAATTTATATATTTGTGTAGGGTAAGATTTAGGAATTTTTAAGTCTTTTTAAATATTTTTGATGTAAGATTTTGTTGGAAAAGTTGTACTTTAGTATAAATATTCTAAAATTATTAAGTGTTTAATTTAAATTTTTTTTTAAAAAAGATTTAGATTTTTTTTTTCAAGAATTAAATTACTTTATTATTTCCTAAATTTAAGTTGGTATCCAAATTTGCTTAGTCTCCAAGACTTTGGCCTGTTTGGAGACTTAAGATTTTAGTTAAAAAAATATTATAAATTATTAAATTATTTTCTCTATTTTTTTTAATACATTTTTTTTAAAAAAATAAAAAATTCAATTAAAAAAGTTAATTTGCAAACGGGAGTTTAGTTTGTTATGGATAGCTATGTAAGCTTTACTGCAAAAATATAATTTTTTATCAATAATATTTAGATATTTTCTCTTTCTCATAAATTCAATGTTATTTTTCTTATGAATTTAAGAGTCTCTTTTCCCTATTAAAATTATATCTAGTCCTGTATATATTCTGTTACTTTGATGCCACTTGTGACGAGGGTGATCAAAATGAGTACAATATAGAGTAAAGGAGTATCCGGTGTGAGTGTGAGGAAGTGGCCGGGGTAGCCAGGGGGGAAAAGGTGGTGGAGGAAGGAGCTAGGGTTGTTTAGAAGATAAAATGTCATAAATAAAAGTAATTTGGTAATTCTGTTTTAAGATTTCTTGCTTTTGTATCTTCTTATTTCTTTGTTGTTATAATTTCTTTTTTATTTTATTTTATAAAAATCTATTAATTTGTAACAATAAAGGGTTAATCAGTGAAAAAATTATTTTTGTGAGCGTATATGACATAAGTTTTAATGATTGATTTGTTTTGATTATAAGGATATAATTAATTAAATAATAGTAAGTTTGGAAACCCAGACTTATTGTCCCAAATTTAGATTAAAAATATAGTGTGGGGTGGAGATTGAAAGTGTATATTGTAGAGTCCATGTATGGAAAGAATCTGAACAACATATTGATATTTTTAGATAATTTTTGAGTAAATTTTTCTGGGTTTGTAGTATTACATTACTCATTAAATAAATTGGTGTGAAATACAAATTATTATTTTAATTTTTTTTTTCATTTTTTTCCTTTTCTTTTTCTATCTCTCTTTCTTTTTCTTTTTTTTTTGTTCACACACCATGAACCATCATCGCTGCCCACCGAGCCACCCTCGTCTGTGGCTAGGGTTGCAAACGAGCCGAGCCGAGCCGAGCCGAGCCGAGCCGAGCCGAACTTTAGTATGTTTGGGCTTGTTTATTAAAATTTTAACGAGCTCGAGCTCGAGCTGAATAAAAATTTAACGAACCGAACTCGAGCCGAGTTGGCTTAGACTCGACTCGAGCTCGAGCCTGTTCACGAATCTTAACGAACCAAAAAATTTATAAATTCATACATGCATGTGTGACTAAAGTTACAATTAAAATTTTGATTATACAATTATATATACAATATATACAAACATACTAAAACAAAGTCCATATTTTACTAAAATAATAATATCTACTACCACTATTGTAACGCCCTCAAAATAAACTCATAAATCATCCAACAATAGCATGCTTAGACATAAGAGAATAAAGCATAAATATATTCCATCAGAGTAATCTTTACAAAATGTATTACATGTTGACATCAAAAGTAATGCCCTATAGGCTTACAACTTTCCAAGTCAACACTTGGTTACAAAAAGAGAGTACTAACTCTATACAAAGAAAGTCCTTGGCTTGATATACATGTAATACAACCAAAAACACAAAACAATCCATCAGTCCTAAGCCTCCCAAGCTACGTCTTTGGAGGAGGCATGCTACCTGTACCTGAAAATGATGTCCCATATAGGGCGAGCCACAGCCCAGTAGAAGTATACTAAACCAATTATAAACAATGACTAAAATAATAGCATTCGATAAATGATTCTCACTTATATTCCAACTCAAACCATATTAAAGTTCATGACAATCATGTCCATGTTACATTTCACTTTCCGTTTCTTATTCAACTTTGAATTTGAAAACAAGGCTCAGAACCTGGCCAAATAATTTAATGAGATTATAACTCATTGCTAAAGCACTTTCGAAATTCATGATGGATACACATTTTGGTGTTGTATCAATAACACATAAACCACTTCCTTACTTCACATGTGATAAACATTTTGGTGTTGTATCAATATAACATAGAAACACTTCTATACTTCACGATTGATAATGATATACATTTTAGTACTATATCAAATCAAACACACACTTTTATACTTCACATGATACACATTGTAGTGCTGTATCATTGTTACACAAATTCCGGTTTAGAGGTCCATCCTCTATCTTCCTCTAAATCGTGGAGTACATCCCCTATCTCCTCCCACACAACACAATGCATATAAACAATTATCATATACGTCATCAATCAATACATAAAGTTAATGTATTCTTTCAATCGTCATATTCGACGACGCAATCCATTGATTAGTTTTAGTTTGCCTAATCGTTATGCATTGTCTACAACAATCACGACTATTCTCCACCGATTGCCCAAAGCAGTTATTTCTAAACAGGAAATAAATGCACCAAATGGATAAATTGTCAACATTACATCTAGGTGAGCGATAAATTAATCCAACTACATCCTTTCATCCCACATCTTCCCAATTCCAATATTCTCAATTCAATTTCTCATATCCCGAAATTAATTATACAAATTAATTTACCAACAAATTAGGGCATTTTCCCATAACTCTCACAACAACCCTAAGGTTCCATTTTCATCAATGATCTAACATTAATTTCTTTTCTCAATGTATCACATACATAAAGGTTTAAAACTTTGAAAACCCCTCTTTTGAAAATTACACAATGGCTCCAAACTTTCTCAAAATTACCCAACAACCCTCAACATATCGAAATACCAAAATTCAAAGACAAAGCTCATAAGATGGAGTAGGATATCCCTACCTCGAAATTAGAGCTCAAATGGAGAGGAGACCAAAACCAAAGTGCTCCAAACTCCAAACTTTTCGGATCAAAACGAAGCCCTCAACGATCAACACAACTTTTACAAAGGCCGAAGGAGAGGGAAGTGCTCTAACTAGATCAAACCCTAGAGA
Organism: Camellia granthamiana; assembly: GCA_036172215.1. Taxonomy (NCBI): domain Eukaryota; kingdom Viridiplantae; phylum Streptophyta; class Magnoliopsida; order Ericales; family Theaceae; genus Camellia; species Camellia granthamiana. The sequence goes on along the minus strand of CM069907.1, from coordinate 159,816,154 downwards.
GAAGGGAGATCCTAGAGAGAGAAGCTCTCAAAAGGGGTTTTTAGAAAGTAAGAGAGAGAGAGTGAATGTAAAAAGTGATTCAAAAATGTCCAACTGTCAACTGATATACGACACTCCCGCTCGAGCGGAGAACAGAACGCTCGAGCGTCAAGCATAAAAATCTGAACACGCTTGAGCGTAAGAAAGCCCGCTCGAGCGCCAAGACACAAGAGCGAAACACATCCGCTCGAGCGCGAAAACCAGTCCGCTCGAGCGTAGATCTTCCCCTCCTAGAACTTTCATAGACAAAGCACTACCCGCTCGAGCGCGACTCGCTCGAGCATAAAGAAACCCGCTCGAGCATAAAAAACACACCTGCAGAAGTTTTGCAGAGCACAGAATACTAGGAGTGTGCAATTTCCGCTCGAGCGCTCTAAGACCTGCTCGAGCGGAACGACCAAAAACCTGGCAACAAGATTTTAGACCAAGGCTCAACCCACGTGCTCGAAACATGTCCAACACATCCTAAAATTCAAACAAATGGAATTAAAGGACGACAACAAGATAGATACAACTACCAACTCCACGGAACCGAGTTCGGAATACAACTGAACAGTAAAGGGAATACCGGGATCGCTATAACCTTCCCCCCTTAAAGAATTTCGTCCCTGAAATTAAATACAAGTTTTTCAAAAAAAAACAAGTCTTTCTCAATTCTCAACAGTATTACAACTCATTATTCATCAACTTGACCCATTACCGGTCATTCCATCTCTTATTCAAGAGGCAATTTACCACATATCTAAATATGTATTAACAACATGCTTTCCTCGAAATTCAACAATTTCTACATACATGTTTCACAATTCTATATCACATTCAACTTTCATGATATATCTCCATTTCTACAATACATTCAACATATACAATGTTATAACAAACTTCCATTTCAAGGCAAGTTCTACAATATTTCCATAAACCAAAACATTCACAATGTTTTACAACTTAAGACATATTTAATGCTCTTAAAGTTCGCTAATATTACAAAATTTCCAATGCATGATTACACATCAACAAACAAGTCCGGATATTTCTCGCGGACCTCCAACTCGCGTTCCCAAGTGGCTTCTTCCACTCCGTGATGTTTCCATAAAAATTTTACTAAGGGAATGGTCTTGCCTCGCAAGACTTGATCCCGCCTATCCAAGACTCGAACCGGTCTCTCCTCATACGAGGCATCCTCATCTACCTCTAAGTCGGTCCAATCCAACACGTGCGATGGATCCGGCTCGTACTTCCGAAGCATACTAACATGAAACACGTCATGTATCCCGGATAACTGCGGTGGCAAAGCCAAACGATAAGCAACCTCCCCAATCCTTTCAAGGATCTCAAAGGGATCGATAAATCGAGGGGATAACTTCCCGCTCTTCCCAAACCTCATCAAACCTCGCCGAGGTGATATTTTTAAGAAAACATGATCACTCGTCTCAAATGCCAAAGGCCTCCTCCTACGGTCGGCATAAGATTTCTGACGACTCTGGGCTGTAACAAGCCTCCTACGGATAAGCTCAACTTTCTCTGTGGTCTCCCTCACCAATTCCGAACCTAATAAAGGTGCATTACCCACCTCGGCCAAACAAACTGGAGACCTACACGGTCGGCCATACAAGGCCTCAAACGGTGCCATACCGATACTAGACTGAAAACTGTTGTTGTAGGCAAACTCCACCAAGGGCAAGTGCCTCTCCCACGTCCCACTAAAGTCAAGGACACAACCTCGAAGCATATCCTCAAGGATCTGAATAGTATGCTCAGACTGCTCGTCAGTCTGAGGATGATAAGCCGTACTAAAGGTCAACTTAGTGCCCAAGGCACTCTGCAAACTCTGCCACAACCTAGCAGTAAAACGAGGGTTTCTATCTGAGACGATTGTCACTGGAACCCCGTGCAACCTCACTATGTCCCGAATATACAAGTCGGCAAGATGATCTACCGAACCTCTCACGTGCATAGGAATGAAGTGCGCCGACTTAGTCAACCGGTCTACAACCACCCAAATAGCATCACTATCCCGCTAAGTTCTCGGAAGACCTACAACGAAGTCCATAGTGACATGCTCCCACTTCCACTCGGCAATAGGCAAGGGTTGTAACAAACCTGCTGGCCTCTGATGTTCGGCCTTCACTTGCTGACAAGTAAGGCACTTAGACACAAAAACTGCCACATCTCTCTTCATACCCCGCCACCAAAACTGGCGACCCAAATCACGATACATCTTAGTGCCTCCTGGATGCACCGCAAGGCGTGAATGGTGAAACTCTCGGAGTACTTCCTCTCGGCAAAACTCCGGCACAAACAAACGGTCTCAGTATCTCACACTCTGGTCGGGATACACCGTCAAACCCTTCTCAACCTTCCCACTGGAGATCCTTTCTCGGAGGGATTCTACCTCAAGGTCACCTCTCTGTGCCTCTAATACTCGAGTCACAAGTGTAGGCTGAGCAATAACAGAAAATAAGGCCGCAGCCTCAATGGATTCACTTAGAAGCAAATCAAACTCGCCAAGCGCACCTAACATCTCCCACTCCCGGATGGCTATACAAGCTACATTACTAATGGATTTCCTGCTAAGGGCATCGGCCACAACATTGGCCTTCCTCGGATGATAGTGCAATTCGAAGTCGTAATCCTCAATAAACTCCATCCACCTCCTCTGCCTCAAGTTCAAGTCTTTCTGTGTAAACAGATATTTCAAACTCTTATGATCCGAGAACACCTCGAATCTCTCACCGTAAAGGTAGTGCCTCCAGATTTTCAAGGCAAGGATCATTGCCACTAGCTCTAGGTCATGTGTAGGATAATTCTTCTCGTGTATTTTCAACTGACGTGAGCCATAGGCAACCACTTTCTCCTCTTGCATCAACACACAACCCAAACCCTCTCGTGAGGCATCACAATAGACTGCATAACCCAACCCTCTCTCCGGAATAATCAAGACCGGAGCAGTGGTCAATCTAACTTTCAGCTCTTGGAACAACTTTTCACAAGTCTCACTCCATACAAATTTGACTCCCTTCCGAGTCAGTTTAGTCAACGGCGAAGCTAACCTGGAGAAATCCTTCACAAACCGGCGGTAATACCCAGCTAATCCCGAAAAACTGCGGATCTCAAACACACTCTTAGGCTGTGTCCAATCTTGCACTGCCTCAATCTTAGATGTATCAACAGACACCCCTTTCCCGGATACCACATGGCCTAAGAACTTGACTTCTCCTAGCCAGAATTCACACTTCCCAAACTTGGCATATAGCCTATGGGCTCTAAGTAATTCAAGCACCACTCTCAAGTATTTCTCGTGCTCATTCTCTGAAGGTGAATAGATGAGAATGTCGTCCACGAAAACGACTACAAAACGATCTAAGAATTCCCGGAAGATCCGGTTCATCAAGTCCATAAAGACTGCCGGTGCATTGGTGAGCCCAAATAGCATCACCAGAAACTCATAATGGCCATACCGCGTGCGGAATGCCGTCTTAGGAATATCCTCCTCCCTAACCCTCAACTGGTGGTAACCCGATCTCAAGTCTATCTTAGAGAAACAACGGGACCCCTTCAACTAGTCAAACAAATCATCTATACGGGGCATAGGGTACTTATTCTTAACCGTAGCCCGATTCAACTTCCGATAGTCGATACAAAGCCTCAAGGCACCACTTTTCTTTTTAGCAAAGAGGGCCGGTGCTCCCCACGGCGAAACACTAGGGCGACTAAAACCCTTATTTAGCAATTCCTTGAGCTGAATCTTCAACTCACTCAACTCAGCTGGGGCAAAATGATAAGATGTCATAGAAATCGGCGCCGTGCCGGGCACTAAATCAATAGAGAACTCTATCTCTCGGTGAGGTGGCAAACCAACGAGATCCTCGGGAAAGACATCCGAATACTCACAAACCACTCTCGGTAATACAATCTGGGTCTCATCACACTCATTACTCATGAAGCTAGCAAGTAGACCACTAAGCTCACTCCGCCCTCGCGGATCATACACCAGTGGCAACACACTACCAACCCGGTCCCCCAGAAAATGGAAACAATCCCCACCCAAGGTACAAACTGTGACCCTCTGGTGGTAGCAATCAATAACAGCCCGGTATGACAATGGCCAGTCCATACCCAAAATAACATCAAATCCCGACATGGGCATCACTACAAAAGGAAACGGAAGCTGGCGATCGGTGACCTCTATATCACAACCCCTACATCCTTGTTTCAAAATCAACTCACCCCTAATAGGTGACACTACACCAATAGGAGATGCTAACTGTGCCAACTCCAATCCCAAAACAGATGTAAATGCACCAGATACAAAAGAATGAGATGCACCCGTATCTATCAATATACTAGCAACCGAGTTGCAAAACAAGAAGGTACCTCTCACAACTGATGGAGCAGGTACAAGATCCTGAGCGGTAACAGCATACACATGCCTAGTAGGCCCCTGATCTACCTGCTCACCCCTCGGAGCATACGACTGCTACACAGACTGGGACGACGAAGCTCCCGGATTGGCCCTCGAGGCCTACACAGATTGAGCTGGCTGAAAACCCTGCGTCTGCCTAGAACCAGACGCGCCAGAAGTGGCACTTAACTGTGGGCAAAACCTCTTCAGGTGCCCAGGTTGACCACATTGATAACAAGACAAGGGCTAGCCCTTGTCCTGACTCTGGCTCTGCGGTCTAACTGAAGATGAAGTAGCTCTCTGACCTCCTCTCCTCTGTGGGCAAACCGAAGCCTTGTGGCCCAGCTGACCACACTTGAAACAGGTGAAATCTCCCTGATTGCCTTTCCCCGAGCCTGCACTCGGCACTGGAAAAGTCGATCTAGCAACACCACCCTGAGATTGCTGGGGGTTAGAACCCCTCTGTCTCTTGCCATCACCCTGGCCATCCTAGCTCCTCTTGGAGCCTCTCTGTCCCTCCTCCTCCTGCATCATGATCTCCATATGGGCTGCAGCATCAACCAAGCGCCCATAGTCTCGAATCATAGAACCCCCAACTCTCATCTTGAGGCCGCGCCTCAACCTCTTCTCAAACTCGATACAGCGGCGTTCCTCGGACGCCACAAGTTCAGGTGCGAACCTGGACAAGCTAGTAAAAGCAGCCTCATACTCGGCCACTGAAGAACTCAACTGTAAAAGCTGGCAGAACTGATCTCTCAGCTTCTCCCTGACTGCTGGAGATAAGAACTTCTCCTGGAAAGCATTCACAAAAGCCTCCCTAGTGCCGTCTAAATGGCCCTTCACGAACTTCCACCACTAACCCGCATCTCCCTTCAGCTGGAAAGATGCCAAGGTCACCTTCAAGGCTCTGTCCTCGATGCCTAGCATCTCGAACGTCTTACTCATCTGCTCCAACCACTCGTCAGCCTTAAGTGGCTCCTTTGGATCCCGAACAAACTCGTCCGAGCTAGACCGGAAGAACTCCCTCTTCAAGAAGGAAGGCCCTGCCTCAACAAACTGGGCCTGCACTGGAGCCTGAACTGGATTCTCAGCTCTGAGAATACCCATAGACTCCCTCAAAGCATCAGCTACCCCTCGGGCTAAAGCACCCATAGCCTTCTGACCTGCTGGCTCGGCCACATTGGCCTGGCCAACCCCCTCCTGCTGTACCGGAATATCACCCGGTAAAGGCATCTCCTGCCTACCACGTCTACCATCTCTTCCTCGTCCTAACATCCTAATAAAGGTAACGAAGAACATTAGCACATTCATAAATGTGCCAAAACTAAACACTCGCGTCCTAATACATGAACAATTGTAATTCACTCCACCTAAGCACATAAACACATAAGCACTTACGAATTTCATTTCCGGATAATGATAGTCCCGAGGCGTTACTAGAGTTCCGGTTAGAAACAGCATTGATCAAGTGCTTTTCCAACAAGACTTACAGAAACCCAAGGATCCAATCAACATCCTAGAAACTAAATCTCATACTCAGATAGTCACATAAACATGTTATCAAATAAACACATAATGTCACACATAGGTCTCTAACAAGCGAGACAAACCCATTGTGATACTAATCACTTCCCACGTACCCAAAGTATTCGAACCCGGTACGCTCTGATACTAAGTTGTAACACCCTCAAAATAAACCCATAAATCATCCAACAATAGCATGCTTAGACATAAGAGAATAAAGCATAAATATATTCCATCAGAGTAATCTTTACAAAATGTATTACATGTTGACATCAAAAGTAATGCCCTATGGGCTTACAACTTTCCAAGTCAACACTTGGTTATAAAAAGAGAGTACTAACTCTATACAAAGAAAGCCCTTAGCTTGATATACATATAATACAACCAAAAACACAAAACAATCCATCAGTCCCAAGCCTCCCAAGCTACGTCCTTGGAGGAGGCATGCTACCTGTACCTGAAAATGATGTCCCATATAGGGTGAGCCACAGCCCAGTAGAAGTATACTAAACCAACTATAAACAATGACTAAAATAATAGCATTCGATAGATGATTCTCACTTATATTCCAACTCAAACCATATTAAAGTTCATGACAATCATGTCCATGTTAAATTTCATTTTCCGTTTCTTATTTAACTTTGAATTTGAAAACAAGGCTCAGAACCTGGCCAAATAATTTAATGAGATTATGACTCATTGTTAAAGCACTTTCGAAATTCATGACGGATACACATTTTGGTGTTGTATCAATAACACATAAACCACTTCCTTACTTCACATGTGATACACATTTTGGTGCTGTATCAATATAACATAGAAACACTTCTATACTTCACGATTGATAATGATATACATTTTAGTGCTATATCAAATCAAACAAACACTTCCATACTTCACATGATACACATTGTAGTGCTGTATCATTGTTACACAAATTCCGGTTTAGAGGTCCATCCCCTATCTTCCCCTAAACCGTGGAGTACATCCCCTATCTCCTCCCACACAACACAATGCATATAAACAATTATCATATACATCATCAATCAATACATAAAGTTAATGTATTCTTTCAACCGTCATATTCGATGACGCAATCCATTGATTAGTTTTAGTTTGCCTAATCATCATGCATTGTCTACAACAATCGCGACTATCCTCCACCGATAGCCCAAAGCAGTTATTTCTAAACAGGAAATAAATGCACCAAATGGATAAATTATCAACATTACATCTAGGTGAGCGATAAATTAATCCAACTACACCCTTTCATCCCACATCTTCCTAATTCCAATATTCTCAATTCAATTTCTCATATCCCGAAATTAATTATATGAATTAATTTACCAACAAATTAGGGCATTTTTCCATAACTCTCACAACAACCCTAAGGTTCCATTTTCATCAATGATCTAACATTAATTTCTTTTCTCAATGTATCACATACATAAAGGTTTAAAACTTTGAAAACCCCTCTTTTGAAAATTACACAATGGCCCCAAACTTTCTCAAAATTACCCAACAACCCCTAACATATCGAAATACCAAAATTCAAAGACAAAACTCATAAGATGGAGTAGGAGATCCCTACCTCGAAGTTAGAGCTCAAATAGAGAGGAGACCAAAACCAAAGTGCTCCAAACTCCAAACTCCAAACTTTTCGGATCAAAATGAAGCCCTCGACGATCAACACAACTTTTACAAAGGCCGAAGGAGAGGGAAGTGCTCTAACTAGATCAAACCCTAGAGAGAAGGGAGATCCTAGAGAGAGAAGCTCTCAAAAGGGGTTTTTAGAAAGTAAGAGAGAGAGAGTGAATGTAAAAAGTGATTAAAAAATGCCCAACTGTCAACTGATATACGACACTCCCGCTTGAGCAGAGAACAGAACGCTCGAGCGTCAAGCACAAAAATCTGAACACATTCGAGCGCAAGAAGGCCCGCTCGAGCGCCAAGACACAAGAACAAAACACATCCGCTCGAGCGCGAAAACCAGTCTGCTCGAGCGTGGATCTTCCCCTCCCAGAACTTTCATAGACAATGCACTACCCGCTCGAGCGCCACCATACCCGCTCGAGCGCGACCCGCTCGAGCGTAAAGAAACTGGCTCGAGCGTGAAAAACACACCTGCAGAAGTTTTGCAGAGCATAGAATACTGGGAGTGTACAATTTCCGCTCGAGCGCTCTAAGACCCGCTCGAGCGGAACGACCAAAAACCTGGCAACAAGATTTTAGACCAAGGCTCAACCCACCTACTCGAAACATGTCCAACACATTCTAAAACTCAAACAAATGAAATTAAAGGACGACAACAAGATAGATACAACTACCAACTTCACGGAACTAAGTCCGGAATACAACTGAACAGTAAAAGGAATACCGGGATCGCTATAACTATTATATAAATGTACATTCTATAGTTAACTATTATTGACATTTATATTTTTTAAATATATAAATAGTATATTTCTCTTATTTTTTATACATATTTTTATATTATTTAATATATAAATAATAAATATTAAACGAGCCAGCTAACGAGCCGAGCTTTAGAATGTTTGGACTTATTTATTAAAAATTTAACGAGCTCGAACTCGAACGCAAAAAAAAAATTAACGAATCGAGTTCGAACGAACTCTTACCGAGCTGAGTTCGAGCCTGTTCACGAACGGCCATGTTCATTTGCAGCCCTATCTGTGATTTAGTTGAAAAGTAGTGGGAAAATTGACCGGCATCAACTGGCAGCGTTGAAACTGTTACCAAAAAAAAAAAAAAAAAGGAAAAAAAAAAGATAGAAAACCTGGTTGCGTTGAAATAGTAGACAAATAGAGACATGTTTGTTTTCATATTCACCCAAATTCACATGTTTGTTTTCAAAAAAAAATTATAAAATGTTAACTGGATGCATGGTATGAGTCCAAGAATCCATAGTATTTCTAGCATTAGTTACTACAACTCAACTATTATAAAGTCTTGGCAAAACTCAATAAATTAGCAGTGCTGGATTTTGACACAAGCTAAGGAATCGGTCACTTTAAATTCAAAATTTGATTGAAAAATATATATCAAAAAATATTTGTTATTATATTTGTTCATTAAAAAAGGTTCCTTAAAAGGAAATATTAAAAAAAAAAAAAAAAACTGATTGATACGGTGAATTATTTAAAATTAATGAATAATTATTTACTAAATGTTTGAATTGTGTATAGAATACTATTAACTATAATTGTTATAGTTGGTACTCCAGTTTTGATTATTTTCATTCTGAATCTTAAATTATGTTTGGATGATTGTAATTTTGAGAGAAATGTAAATGCAAATTTGATTCTAAGTCCCCATGATTTCAACATTTGAGAAATGGAAGTTTAAAATTTTTAAATAAAATTTAAATTACCGACTAGCATGGTTCAGCCAAAAAAAAAAAAATAAATAAATAAAAATTCAAAAACTAGTTCATATTGAAAACCTGCTTTGGCACATTTATTATTATTTTTACAAGTATAAAATGTTCCATATTAAAATTACAACAATGCTAGAGGGCCACAATTTTTGTGGCCACAATGGCTCAAAACTGCTAAAACGACGTCGTTTAACGACGTCGTTTTAGCAGTTTTGAGCCATTGTGGCCACAAAAATTGTGGCCCTCAAACATTTTTCTTAAAATTATGTTTTGAGTCTCGAAAAAGTTGGCCCGTAAAGTAGGAAAAGATGATCTCAAATTGGTGAAAATTTTAAAGAATAATATTATATGTATTAATTAGTGTATTAATTAGTATGTCAATGAATGATGTGGCATAATTTAAGAAATTTTTAGTATTTATAATTTGTATAATGAGTGGGGTCAATAATAATATCATAACGAATAAAGATTGAGAGCTCTAATTCTGAAACTCTAAACAGAGCTCTCGTGATATGGCAAGGAGTTGGGCAAACATATGATGTGATGTGATGTGTGTGTTTATGTTTTTGTTTTGTTTTTTTTTTTTTTTTCTCTTGTCACATTATTAGAGCTCTCTTTAAAGCTCCAAAATTAGAATTCTCTATCATTATTGTATCGTAACTAGTTCATATTGAAAACTTGTTTTGGCACATTTATTATTATTTTTACAAGTATAAAAAGCTTCATAAATTTATGTTTTGAGACTCGAAAAAGTTCGAGTTGGCCTGTAAATTAGAAAGGGATGATCTCAAATTTGTGAAATTATTTTATGTACGGGGTGACTATACCATTTCGCTTACTAATTAATGTAAGATTATAGGTTTAGCGTCCTCAAATCAAATCCACCTGTTTTCATTTGTATTTCGTCCTCCTTTCTTTCTGATGACCGTTGTGGAAATCATTGATAAAGTCCCACATTGGACAGCGCATTACCCCTCATTCAGCTTGGCAGCTGTACATAAATTCATTCATTCATTCATATCATATAACAACAATAATAAATAAATAATAATAATAATAGATAATATATGTTAAAATCTGACCATACAACCAACTCTAATATGTTTTCTGTAATTTTAAAAATAAAATCAAAGAGCATGTGCACTAAATAAAATCTACACTTAAAAAATTGAACACAATAACTAACCCGGTTACTTGTCAATCGAATCTCTCAAAGATAAATTGAACAATAACTAATTTCTACTAATAACCACTAGGATTCACCTCTCCTAATTGGATTAAGACATAACTCTCATAACTTACTCAACTTGAGAGTCATTCTCCTATTAGGACTCATGTCCTTTGTCGATTATTTCAGACGAGATTGTGAACCTTATCCATTTGACCTGTAACACTTCGTCACATGACACCTTAAAACGAAGCCTAGCCATGTGGACGAAACGATGAATATGTCCCACATATAGATAGATATATAGATAGTTTCTTGATAGTTGGTTTGAAAATTGGATATTTTTATTGATTTTTTTTTTAGATAAAATATAATGTAAAAGAAATTGAAATATTTGAAAATGGCATTTTAATTTTTTATTAAAAAAATGTAAAAATATAGAGAGAAAGAAAGAAATTTTTAATTTTTTAACTAAAACGCAGTTGGAAACAAAGGGCTCAATCATTGGTGTTTTCCAACCTCTATCTCCCAGGGTTGTTTTGTAACGAAAGTTAAAAAGTCATTTTGGGGGTAAAACACACAATTAAGGCATTGTTTAAGGTGTTAGGTTTGCAATTAAAAAGTTATTATAAATTATTAAATAAATCATAAAAATAATTGAACATTAAAAATATAAATAAATCAAACTTACATTAATTATTGACCTTTTAGCATTCTTATCATAGTAGTTATAAGTTGGAGTTATCTTATCTCATTCTCATCGTACTAGTACGGATTGGGCGCTTATCATTCTCTTGAGAAGTCCGGCTTCACAAGTGATATTGTCGTATATTAAGTCTAAGGATCAACCCAGATGATGCAATAGAGATTTACCCTACATGTCTTACCACTCAAAAACTAATAAGTTTGTAAGATGCTCAGTATAAAACTCGTATATCTAATGAGTCGGTACGTGATAATATGCTCCAAACCATTCTTCAATGAATATTACCTTCATACTCAAACCATACCAACAATACATTTCCCTTCTTCCCAACTTACGCCCAACTTTTTATAACCTGACCCTTATCCTATATTTTGTTAATTTTTACAATATATATGTTTGATATTAATTTTAATAATACAATTTTATAATTGAAAATGACAAATAATCCTTTCACATTGACTTGAGCAAAATTGTAGAATAAAAGATGATAGGAAATGTGCCACATCTAAAAAATCATTAAATAAAAGAATAAAAATATTCTAAACGTTAGGTTACATCATCTAATAATAAAAGAATATATATAAAGAATTAAACACTTAGCACATATAGTCCTCGTTTGGCATGTGAGTTGAAGGGGTTATCAAGTTAAAATAGTCATAAAAAGATAAAATATATTAAAAAATTAATAAAATAAAATATCACATCAAAAATCATAATCATTTTATTTTTTTCTCTTACAAAAGTAAAAAAATAGAAAAAAAATTATTTTTTTTCTAAAATAATTAAAAAAATCAATTCACATCACAAATGAAACCATTATGAAGTGAGGATATGTTATTCCAACTTGAACTTTATGAGATGTTTTATTTGTACTTTGAAATTTATTAATCTTACTCTTTTGAGAAATTCTAAATAATTGTATTTTATTAGAGTCGGGAGAGAGGATCGGAAACAGCACCGCTATATTTATTTATTAAATTTTACCCGACATTCATTCGGGCAATTCAAACTGATAAAATTTGGTGATCAAACATTATTCGGGTGGGAAAGCAGTAGGGTCTGAATTTTATTTATTTATATATATATATATATTTTTAAAAAATTCAATATTAGTTTATGCAAGCCTGTCATCATCGTTGTTTTTGATTATCAACCAACAGCTATTCTCTCTCTCTCTCTCTCTCGTCATTATTACACACTCCATTTTCCTTTTGTATTAAGAACCCTAATCTCTGTTTACGTTTACACCTCTTATTTGTTGCTTTCCTTATGCGTGAAATCAATATTAGAAAGATCCATATATATATATATATATATTCAAGGACAGGGGTTGATTTGATTTGAGGTGAATATTGGGAAACTTTATTTGAAAAAGAAAATGCGGTGAAGTTGGTTCAGGTAGTAGCTTAGGGAGGGGGGCTGCTTTTGGGGAGTAGTTATTTGATTTTTACATTTGGTTTTTTTGGGTTGTGATCCGCGACAGAAAAAGAGGGATTGAAAATGGCGAACATGGAGTTGCAGATGGGTCCTCAGTTGGAGCAGATACACGGTGAAATTCATGACAATTTCCGAGCTCTCGCGTATGTCTCTCCTCTTGTCTATCTCTCATTCTCTATAATAATATGTTATGTATTGCTATTGCTATATACAACAACGCACGCCGATATATATATATATATGTATGTATGTATGTTTGTGATAGAACAATCGATAGATAATACTTTCAGAAAGGAACTAGTTGTTGGTTTGTGTTATTTCTATTATGGAGATCTGAAACTGTCCTTGTTTGATAAGCTAAGGTAACTGATTGAATTCCCTGTTTGGTTTCTGACGGAGTTGGATTTGTAATAAGGGACCTTTTTTATTTTTTATTTTTTATTTTTATTTGGGTTGTGTCTTAGACACCAAATTAGTATTAGTAGAGATTCAAAGTTTCTTCTACCCCCTCCTCTTCATTTTCCTCAGCAACCAACCAACCAACCAACCAAGTGTTCATTAAGTTTACCTCTTTTATGCTCATGCTCTGCTCTGGATTCATTTTCATTGTTCACAAGTCAACTCAGGACAGGTGTGTGTAGGACACATCTACATTATTCTTGGAATGGAATTGTTGAGGTGTGTATCGTTGTTGTGGTGGGTTTTCTCTTGGGAGCCTAATCAAATATGCATTGCACTCTGTTGGATTCAATTAATTTCCTAGAATAGTTTGACGATTCTAAAATTATTAAGTTTGCTGATATGGAGCCACCTCCTTGAAGAAGTGATTTCAGTGTTTCCCTAACAGTGTGTTTATACTTGACAAGGGTTGCATTCTAGATTAAGTAACAATTCACTGCCATGTTATTACTAGAGTGTTACAACTGATGCTGTTAGGTTGTTAGTAATTTAGGATTACAACTTTTCTTTTGAGGCTAAAAGGATGTGCATGGATCTCGTTTGGGGCTTTTCCAATGTTGGATTTAGAGCACGGGAGGATCCCAATTATCTACGATCCTCATTAGTTTTTATTGTTGTTCATATTACCGAGGAAAAAAAAAAACAGTATCCTCGCTCGGAACTTGTCATGGATATCATTTGGGGGAAACTTATCAATTATTTGAGGTCACTTTGTAATGATTAATTGAGAAAATATATGGACAAGTGAGAGAGAGTAATTTGCACTCAAATTTTAGAGGCATGATGCTTTGACTGCTGTTTTACTTGTTATCATGGAAAAACTTAAACTTTTTATTCATAAGCTTTTGCAGTTGTGGGACTACACTAGACTAATTTAAGGCAAGAGGAAGTGGTGGAATGTCATTGACTCAGTAAGGTATAATTTGTGTGGAGTTCTATGTTGAAGACTTGAAGTTAGATGGGGACACGTTCATTTCCCTCATTAATGTTGCATAACCTTCAGCTTTGGCACCATGCAAAATATTAATGAATGTGGAGCTGAGGCTATCCATTCAATTGAATTTTACAAGAGAGTACATTATACACTGTCAGGAAATTGTCTTGAAGCTTCTAGAGTTAGTTCGTTAGAGAAAGAATAATCAGCTTGTGAGGCCCGGAGTATGTGTGCATAGTGTTCTCATGCTTTGCAGGTGCATTCCTTAGGGTCTGTCGAGCAGTGTTAACAAATATTAAGAAATAAACGTGCATATATTTGTAAGAAAAATAATGTATCAGAAAAGACTATCCCAAAAAAGAATAAATTGGAAAAAAATGGAAGAAGATGGTGTCGATTGTATTTGTGTTTGTTTCATTGTTGCTAAGATTTTTGAGACTTCAAGCTCAACTCAAAAGGCTGCAAAAACAACTCAGACGCTGGCCAGTAACAAAGGTTCCTTAGTAGTATATTCATCAAGGTCTTCTAAGTTATTTCAGCTTTTCCCTCTTATACATAGATATCGTGATATACATCTACCCATGAATCCCTAGTTCATAACAGATAGGAAGGAACGATTCTCTAAATTCCATTTGCTTCAGTACATTTAAATAATCATGTAACATTTGGTTCAATTTTACATGATGTCTTGACCTTGGCTATCATGACGGTTCCTGTTAATCCGATATTAGTAGGTTTTTAAGTCACATGTGTTGTTTGTATTTCAGACGGTAGTAAAGCGAGCTTTAAGATGCTACATTTACTTCTTTGATATGTTTTGATTATGGCAATGGAAGTACTTCTAAAAATATCATAACAATGCAATTGGTATTTTTATGGAGACTGATGGCAAAAACAGAATAATAGGTCAAGAAAATGGTGAGATTAGGTTGATGAGGACCGACCACAATGTTCTTTTTATCTTCGTAGCACGAACCTTCCACTTGAATGGCGTTTCTTACTAAGAAACACGATTCCTCGTTCCCAAGTAAGAAACTCACTCCCATTGATAAAGAAATACGCTCCCAATTGAGATAGAAACCTCTCAAACATATAAATCTCATAGAAACAAAAGAAAAATAACTTATTCTAGTAATTTTTATTTATATAATATTTATTTATTCTTAATAAAGACAATTTCTAGTTGACATGAATCTTTAATATCTATTCATATTTTAATACATATATTACAACTAAGTAGCAAAAAAATAATTGTTAGAATATTTTTATATATTTAATAAATAAATATATAATATATATGCTCCCATAAGCGCTCCCAACCTAAGAAACTTATAGATGCCCTCGCTCGCTCCTCCGCTCCCGTCCCCGCTTCCACTTCCGCTTCCGCTACTGCCCCTGCCCCCGCTTCCTCTTCCGCTTCGTGCAACTAAGCTTTTTATGCAAGAGATTGGCAAAAGAAGGTGGCTGCTTAGATGGTCTTAGAAGGAGGCATTCTTCATGTAACTACTTTGTCATTTTGGACTTTGCCTCCACTTATAAGGTTCTATTTGTGTCTCCATTTTTATTTTGATATTTCCACCTGCCTTGTCTGGATACAACTATATGTGATTAACCATATTGTATATTTTGTGCCATTGGCAATTGTTTGCAGTTTCACCTGTTTCAAGCCATCTCAAAAGTGCAGGGAAAGAGCGACCGTATTTTTAATTGTAGTTTTAACCTTATCAATTATTCTGCGTAAGATTTAATCATTAGCACAAATGTCATGAATCTCGCAATTGATTTGGAGTGATATAGAGATGGTCCTTCAATGTTCGCAACATGATGAATGTTATGATTACAAGTTAAATGACTAAGGTGGTGTTTGATAAAATTGAAAACTGAGTAATGAATTTTTTAAATTGGAATATTATAGGATAAAAATTTAAATGTTGAACTAAAACAAGTAGTTTGATCTGTCCAAGATGAATGAAATTTGTTATTTTCAAATGTTCTTTCTTAATTTTTATGTTGTGGTGGTGAGGTGGAGGTGGAGGCGGAGGCGGAGGAGGTGGAAGTTGGTGGAGGTAGAGGTGGCGGCTGCAGCAGTGGCAGTGACAACGACAATGACAGTGGCTATGGTGCCAATGGCGATGGTGGTGGAGGTAGAGGGATAGTTGATGTGGTGGCCGTGGTACTGGTGGTGGTTGAGGTAGAGGGTTGTGGTAGTGGCGACATGATGGTGATAGGGAAAATGATGGTGGTACCTGTGGGAACGATGGCAATGGTGGTGGAGATGATGGCAGTGGTATTGGTGGCGGTGGTGGGTGTGGGGGTAATGGCAGCGGTGGTAAAGTCATAAAGGTGCATGTTGATGCTTCTGCATAAGTAGTTATAAATTCAGTCAGCATTAAGGAAATTTCCTGCCGCTAAAAACTTTCTTAACAATTAACCTACATTTTAAGAGTCACCTAAACTTTTAAGCGATAATAATTGTAGTTACTAAACAGGCTTAATTGATTTTCACTCATTTTTAAGTGCTGAATTTGATTATCAAACACCTTTAACTTCTTGTTTTCTTGATCTCAAGAAGTTTCCCATAATAGACAGTCGTGTTTGCCTTAACCAAAACTTGTATACAAATTAAAATATATGTTTCCAAATTTCATTTTTCTGCCACAGTTCAGTTGCCATATATCAGAAATTTAGAATATAATTCTTATATCTTGGATTTTGCCTATCCAAAAAAAATAAAAACTCAAATGCCAATAGTTAATTGACATTCTTGTAGGGTTTCTTTCCATCTCTATTCTTTCCCTTTTTGGCCAGTTAATATCAATGTGTCTTTTGTAATTTTACAACCATTTATGTGACAAGACTGAATATATTATGAATTATGATGGTGATTGTTACCTATGTGTATTCAGAAATGGCTTCCAGAAGTTGGATAAGATTAAAGACTCCAATAGACAAAGTAAACAGCTAGAGGAACTTACGGCGAAAATGAGGGAATGTAAAAGGTACGGCATGTGTCATCTTTTCCCTTGTTTGTACTTGTATTTGCATACATTGGTTTTGAAGTATGTGTAAGGGACATTTTGTTCTTCTGTTGAATCAGAACTTAAAAAATTTTGATCCCAAGAGAAGGGAAAAACAGAGTAATAGGAAATTAATCCATCAAATTCTCTCTCCTCTTTGAAAATTCTTAATGATTCTTGTGACTGCTTGATCATCATTTCTGAGCTTAAATTTCATACCAATAAGACAACTTGGGCTTCTGCCCATATGGAAAAAATTATTTGCAGCTTTGTTCAGTTGAAGTTTGAAATTCCATGGTTGCATAGTTGTAATTTGAAAAGTTAGCTTGTTTGGCAAGACTTTTTACGTTTTCAGCTTATTTTCCTTTTCAGCTCAAAAATCTCCAAAAAAAAAAAAGGAAAAACCTGAAAAGTTAACTTTTTTAAAGCTATGTTTTTTAAGCGGCAATAAGTTTTTCCAAACAAGTTCATAATAATGCATTTATAATCTAGTGTAATCCAGTCTTAACAGATGAATGGCCTTGCAATCTTTATTTGACTTATGTTATGAATTTATATTACCAATTGGGAGTGGAAGAAATTGGTATGCGTTTACTTCCTTTTTTTTAGTAAATCATTACCTCTTGGATGTCAACTAATTAGATTTGCGTTTTGTGGATCTATTTACTTTGAAGTATATATGTCGGGTATTCTTTTCAGATTAATCAAAGAGTTTGATCGTGAGTTTAAAGATGAAGAGATCAGAAATCCTCCTGAAGTTAACAAGCAACTCAATGATGAAAAGCAATCCATGGTAAGTTTGTGGAAGGCCTTTTGGTTTTCTAAATTATGCAATTTAAATATCCACGACTCCACATGGGTTGTGGGCACAAATGTACAGGTACACCTCAAATATGTTGGAAATCACGGTCCAATTATTTATTTATTATTTTTTCAACCCACATGACATTGTAAATTCAAATCCCCTCCTAATCTTTTGATACTTTTTACCTTATCCACTTACCCAAATCTATTTTTTGGATATGTTTTGCCAAGTCCACGTATCCTTCATTTTGAGGTTTGGTGGATCTGACCCCTAGATACACCCACATCCATCACTTGCATTCGCACCTGACATAAAGGTTATTGTCTGTTAAAAACATAGTTTTTACTTGTTATTATATCATACAAATAGTTTAACAGTTGTAGTACTATTAGTGTGATAACCCTACCTCGTATTATACTTTAATTCCTTAATTATACATACAATTGCAAGCTAATTTTTTGTGGAAAAAAAAAAAAAAGTGAATCCTGGAAGCCCAACGTAGTTCGTGAGTTCTCCTTTAAATAAGTAGCAAACTTACCTTAGTTTGTACTAAGGGTGGACATTCATCGGGCCGGTACTATATAATAAGGGACTTTGTGTCTACCCAAGCCCGGCCTGACTCTAACATCGGGCCTCTACATTTATCTAAGCCCAGTCTAAAAAATAATTATAAATCCCAAGCCCACCCATCAGGCTATATGTTAAAAAAAAAAAAAAAAAATTCCGTAATTAAATTCAATCACATATTATATTTCTTAAATAAATATATTGATATCATTATAAATTGAAGAATTTTGTGTGTAAATTGAAAGATTTCTTAAATAAATTCAATCACATATTGCCACAAATGTGAGTTTCAATAAAATCAACAAAGATAAAGTATAGATTCCAACAGAAATATATATTTTAATATATTATAATTAATTAATTTAATAGCCGGCTGGGCCGGGTTGGAAATATGAACCCCAAACACAGCCCATTAATATATCGGGTTAAAAATGTTAGCCCAGCCTAGCCCTATGGGCTAAAACAACATTCCCAAATCCTAAAAAAATAGGGCGGGTTGGGTGGGCCAATGGGCCGATGTCCACCCCTAGTTTGTACTCTAGTTAAAAAGATTGGTAGCGTGACAAAATCAGATAGATGAGATGACTTGGAAAGGGTGAATAATTTTGACCCATGCAAGAGATCCAATAAAAGAGAAATACTAGTATTTAACCACCTAGGTATATCATATATTATATGCATATAACAAGTTTTTGGATACGTTTTGCCAAGTCCACATATCCTTTATTTTGAGGTTTGCTGGATTTGACCCTTATATACACAGCCACATCCATCACTTGCATCCGCACCCGCATGTCCTTGTAACATAAAGGTTATTGTCTATTAAGAACATAGTTTTTACTTGTTATCTATATCATACAAATAGTTTAACAATTGTAGTACGATTAGGTTTAAGATCAATCATACAATTGCAAGCTAATCTTATGTGGGGGGAAAAAAAGTGAATCCTGGAAGCCTAATGTAGTTCGTAAGTTCTCTATTAAATAAGTAGCGAACTTGTCATGACCTAAACCCGTCCCTAAAAAGTTTGGTCCATGACCGGCTTGAGTTAATGCCTCAACTTTGCTATAATAAATTTTATTCCATATTGGGGCCAGAACGGAAGCAAAAATAGTAAAACATTCATTGAGCTATGACTACATGCCAGGATCCTAATGCATAACCATACATAGGTACGTACCATTCCATACACTATTTACATTACTGTTTGTGTGGAAAAGGTAACAACCCAAAAGTTAGGTATTGCCAATTCATACACATGCCTATTCTTCCAAATTCCAACAAAACATGCCAACATATGGTTTTCCAAAAATAAAACAAAAGAGTCACTTTGGGTGACTCAGCAAACGGGTCCAGAAAAGGGCTCCTGGGCTGACCTAAGGTTGTCCCGCGGCCTGATTACCTATAAAACATCTACAAAAATGGAGTGAGCAAAGCTCAGTAAATGATAATTATACAAATAGATTGAGAATACGAACATAAATAAATCATAGGTTAGTCTTATTCTTATTTCTTTTTCTGAACGGCCTCGGGCCCACTTAGGACAGAACGGCCTTGGGCCCAACGTAACACAGAATGGCATTAAGCCCATTATAATGGCAAAAGGGCCTTAGGCCCATCATTATCACAAAACGGCCTTAGGCCCAATGAAATACAAAACAGTCTCAGGCCCATTATAATAGCGTAATAGAATGACCTCAGGTCCATAGTTCTTATGCCAATGTTCAATCATTCCAAATGCTCCATCAATGTTCAATCATTCCAAATGCTCTATCAAACATAACTCATACACACAAGTCATTCATGAAGAGTGAATTAAATACGGAGTAGCATATATATGAATACAATTCGTGAATGAAATATGTTTTTGTACTACTATCACTCACTGTGATACGGATGAGCGATGGTCCCCTCCTGCACGTGCCCTACACAAGGCATACGACCTATAAGTACATCGAGTATATCACCTTTCCTTAATTTCCTTTTATTTCCCAAACGTTCGATTCGTTAAGTTCCATGTAATTAAATGCATTATAGATACATCAAATGGACGTCTTAACACATTCCGAGGGTCAAACGGAACAAAAGAAGGTTACAGAATTTTTCATCTTGGGCCGCACGTGCAGAAGTCCCCACCGCATGTGCGGGCAGGTGCGCCGCACGTGCTTTTATTGCAGTGTAGTTCCATTCTTCACCCCTATTTTCCACACGTGCGGCTGTGAGCCCCACACGTGCGGTTGTGCCTACCGCACGTGCAGCCATGAGCCCCGCATGTGCGATCATTTACCCTGTTTTTCTGTCTGAAACTTAAACAATTCTAAGTTTACAAGGGGTAGTCACATAGCCAAAATCAAGGCAGATTTACCCTAAAACATAACATATAAACATATGAACATGTAATTCTAGCCCATTTACATCAAGACTTGTTTTATTTGGCCTTTACATCTCAAATTTTCCATGATTCCCTCACTCTCACTGTATATATATATATACACATGCATATATATTCACTTATATGAATTCAAGCATACAAAAGAGTGAGATTAAACATGACATAGAGAGATCAAGTTTCCCATCCTACACATCCAAGAGGTACATAATCATTTATGAGATTTGATTACTCACAATCATAACCCTAGCTTTCATGGAGGGTGCTTCATTTCAAAACTTAATTCAAACCAGTTGAAGAGAAATTGAGAATTTACTAGTGATCTATACTCACTTTAAGTTGTATTCTTCAATCTCTCCTAGCAAGTTCTTCAATCTCCAAATCTTGTTGACCTCCCTCTTCTCCCTTTCTTTCTCTCTTCTTCAAAATTCCTTATCAAAATGTATGTCAAGTTGCCTCCACTAAGTCATCTAGGTTCTAACTTATATTTTTCCTCTACTAAGGCTCACAATTAAGTTAATGGGCCTAAATTACATCAATTAAATCATTATGAATCAGATTTTTGCAAAAATTTATATTATGACCTAAAAATTATGCTAATCATAACGGTCAAGTCAATTTTGGATTATCGCACCTCGAAGGCTTCCAATTTCAAGTTCAAACGGCTTAGTTCTAACAGATTTCCTCCAAGAACCAACAGATAGAATGTCATAACTAAATAATTCATATATATAAGCACAACTCCCTATGGATTTCACATTAAACATGTAATTACTCATAGAGCTAGGAATGTAAAGCATACAAGAGGGTCGGGTTATTACAGAACTTACCTTAGTTTGTACTCTAATTAAAAAGGTTGGTAGCATGACAAAATCTGATAGATGAGACGACTTGGAAGGGATGAATAATTTTGACCCATGGAAGAGATCCAATAAAAGAGAAATACTAGTATTTAACCGCCCAGGTATATCATATATTATATGCATATAACAAGTTTTTGGATATGTTTTGCCAAGCCCATATATCCTTCATTTCGAGGTTTGGTGGATCTGACTCCTAGATGCACACTCACATCCATCACTAGCATCCGCACCCGAGTCCATGTAACATAAAGGTTATTGTCTGTTAAAAATATAGTTTTTACTTGTTATCTATGTCATACAAATAGTTTAACAATTGTAGTACTATTAGGTTTAAGATCAATCATACAATTGCAAGCTAATCTTTTGTGGGAAAAGAAAAGTGAATTCTGGAAGCCCAACATAGTTCGTGAGTTCTCCATTAAATAAGTAGTGAACTTACCTTAATTTGTACTGTAGTTAAAAAGATTGGTAGCATGACAAAATCTGATAGATGAGACGACTTGGAAGGGGTGAATAATTTTGACCCATGGAAGAGATCCAATAAAAGAGAGATACTAGTATTTAACCGCCCAGGTGTATCATATATTATATGCATATAACAAGTAGCACATAATTATGCCCAGTCCCAACCTGAATCTGGTTCGAACTTGCAAATTTTAGCCCAAGCCTGGCTTGTTGATTAAAAAATTTGTCCAGGACCTAAAAAAAGCCAGGCTGGGCTTGGGTTGAGCCTGCCTGAGTTGCTGTCCTAGAATAGTGACCTGTGATCCCATAATAGAAAAGTGCCTGAATGAGCGACACTTGGACTATGGTCTATCAGTGCAGAGGATTGGCTCCCCCCCCCCCCCCCCAACACACACACACGCACAGTCTGAAATTGTACTGAGTTTATGTTATGTGAGCATCTCTTTTTTCTTTTTTTTTTTGCAGATCAAAGAGCTGAATTCATATGTGGCCTTGAGAAAAACGTAAGCTCATTTGTTTAATTTATTCTTCCTATGGGTCACAAGTTTGTGCTGGCTGCTCATAGATCAAATTATAGACCTCGTCTCTTTTGTTATTGGTTATAGATCAAATGTTGGCATTTTTTAAGGATATTGATCTGCTGTTTACTCTCTACCACATGTTAGACAGATATATATATATGAATATATTTGTATATATTTCCCTGCATAAATTTGTTGATTGGCACTGTTCTGATTTTAAGATTATGGATTTTCTTGTGAGATCTTGTGTTCAAATTTGTTGTTGTCAAGACCAGTAGTTAAATGAGTGTCTCCCTTTCTAGCCAACCACCAATGCAGTATTCATTAAAAAGCAAAATCATGAAACCAAGCATTTGGATCATAATATTTTTTGTTATTAGACATCGCCTCAAAACGTGTTTAGATTTGAAGCGCTGAGTTACTTAAGATGCTGAAAGTGGCAATGCATTATCTTTGTGACTGATTTTATGTTCTTGTGATTATCTATGATGTCTCTGTCTTCTGTGTTTTCCCACCTTCAAGTAGTAATTTTTTTCTATTTGGTGGGTCTGCAGGTATGTGAGCAGCCTTGGTAATAAGAGAGTTGAACTCTTTGATATGGGAGGAGGTGCTAGTGATCCTACAGCAGATGACAATGTTCAAATGGCGTCAGGTGAGATCAGGACCCTCTTCATGTCTGCATCTGAACAATTTGTTGAGCATGGTGTATTATTTTGAAAACAAAAGTTGTCCATGTGTTCTATGCTTCTCGTGTTTGTTGTTATTGAATGCCCCCAATATGATTCGTGGCTTATTTGTTTTTGTTGTTAATTCGTTTTCTGCATATTAGTAATTCTTAGGACCTAAGTTCTATGATTAGCAGCTTGGATTTTTTCTGCTATTAAAAACTTCTTGGTGGTAGAATCCTATTATATTTCTACTAGAAGCAATTATCTGATTTCGAGAAGGTATGCAATATTGAGAGTGACCTTATTTTTTTATTATTATTTATTATTATTTTTAAATGTTACACTTGTTAAGAATGGGCTAGCTTCCTTCAACTGAACAAACCTTAATGTGGAACTTTGGGATTATATTTGGAAGTTTGTCATTTTGGGAAGAAATGAAGGACGGTTGTTGATGCTTAGAACCCCAAACTTGGAGGAAGAACATTTTGATTCTTTAAACAAAACTTCTTGCAATTATCTGTACTCATTTTTAGTGTTCTTTCACTCAGTTTTTTAGTTACATTTTTTTAGTTGGATTCTGCTTGGTTTTAAGTTGTTTGTGTTGGTTTCATTTCTTTTCTCAGGATTTAAGTATCCATTTTTATTTTCTCCAATATTATCTGATTCTTTTCCCAAATTTTGGTATTTTCTTGTGGAAGTTGCTCTCTCTCTCTCTCTCTCTCTCTCTCTCTCTCTCTCTCTCAGTATAGATATAGCTTAGAATGTGTCCCAATTCCCCAAAAGGCTATACTTAACACAGTTTCTCATTTTCATGGGTGACCCTGTAGCAATGTCAAATCAGGAGCTTATTAATGCTGGGATGAAGACGATGAATGAGACTGATCAGGCAATCGAACGTTCAAAACAGGTAGCAGTCAGCTCTAAAACATGTTTGCTTCGGTATTGCCATTAATTGTGCTCTGAACTTGTGATGGGTGTGTAGGTTGTAGAACAAACAATTGAAGTGGGGACCCAAACAGCTGTTACATTGAAGGGTCAAGTGAGTATGCATCACAAATTATTTTTATTTTTGTTGTCATTGATCCCTTTCTGGGTCTAATCTTAGTTTTCCTGATTTTCTACAGACTGAACAAATGGGTCGAATTGTGAATGAGCTTGATACAATTCAGTTCTCTATCAAGAAAGCCTCCCAGCTTGTGAAGGAGATTGGTAGGCAGGTTGGTTGGTTTTTTTCCCACAGCTTCAACTTTATTCAATTTGATTCCTGTTGTTTACAGACTAAATGGCTGATGTATTTCAGGTGGCTACAGATAAATGCATCATGCTTTTTCTATTTCTCATTGTCTGTGGTGTGATTGCTATAATCATTGTGAAGGTATTTTTTCTCCAATTCACCCATTTTCTTTCCTCAATTTCTCTTGTTAACTCAATTACCTTGTTAATAGTAAATGGACCAGGCTCCCAAAGAAATAAAAGCGAAGCGTATAAAAAAGTGGACCATAAAGTTTCATTCCAATTGCATAGTCTTTCTAAAATGCATGTTATGAATTTTTGGTTGGGGAAATTGTTGTAGGTCCTATAAATGACAGAACATGTAGGCACAACGCATTTCTAATGAATAGCATGCCGACATTAACAGCAAGGATAATATTAATAAAACGTATGCCCAATTGTTGGAATATTGTTAAGCTTTGAACAAATTAGAGAGGGGGGTTTCCACAATGCCTTCCATTCCATGGGTCCATACTTCAATATTGAATACTTATTTGTGTATGCACTTGATTGAAAGTTGACATGCATGGCAACTATATAACCTTGTAAAATTTCAGATTGTGAATCCCAGCAACAAAAGCATTAGGGACGTACCAGGATTGGGTCCTCCGGCTCCTGCAGGAAGGAGACTGTTGTATCTGAAGCATGGGGAAAGTTTCATGTAAATTCTTATATCGCAGATGGAGGTAGTTATATTCTATTGAGTTGTCATGTCATGATTCATGTTGCAAGACGAGACCAGATGAAGATGAGAGTAAATGCTGTTTGTGGTCATGTGTGTTTTTTCCCCCCCACATAAAAATAGATTCTTGTGTGATGAGATGTGCATATCATGTTTGTGATTTTTGTTTTCATGTAAATCATAATTGGGGTCTGTTTTTACACCCTATTTTGCATTTGTTTTTTTTGGAATGCTGACTGTTCTCTGTAAACCTTCCGAGACTACTTGTAATTCTAGAAAGGAATAATAATATACTCAATGAATTCTACCTTGAAATCCATGTTGTACTAGTCCTGATTGAATGAATCTCATTGATTGAGAAACTTATGATATCACAAGTTTATATAGTTGATTCAGGGTAAGGGGCAAAATATTACAAATCCATCCCCTCGTTGCCATCCCTCCATCTTCGTCCAATAAACATTTTTGGAACCACTAGCTTGTGTACCTCTGGGATTTGATTAACAGCAAATAACCAATCTATCAAAAACCCAATCTTAACTCAAAATTCTGTAGTGAAATAAATAAATAAAACATTCCACCAAAGGCAAATCTAAGTAACATAAATCAGGATCTAGTCTCAAAATGAAGAGCCCTTAATATATTTTGTTAGCATGTTCATCAAGAAACTACCGGCCTTGAGCAAAAGGCCACATAGCATATCATATAATATTGCCCCTAGCTTTTGTGTAGTGAGCTATTTCCGACCAAAAAAGAGGAAGGGTTTTCACACCATCTAAGAGGATGTAGTATACAGTTGCTCCTGCTTTCTCTTCCTCTCTTCAGCCCTTTTTTTTTTTTTGCTTTTGCAAAGAAAAGTTTCTCTGATGTTTTATCTACATTCGGTTCATCATAGTCACGGGCCATGACTGCTAAGCTGCGCACGTCCAATATGAGACAACCTGGATGAAGGTATTAGAGGGGTCTCTTCGTCTACATTTACATCCGAGGCAGAATTATTATTCCCTCTACTGCTTCCTCCATTGTCATCATCACTGCTATCTGGTCTATGTATGTCAGAGGACTTCTTCTCAAACTTCCAGTCCTGTGTTTAACAAAAAAAGATATCCAAACTTGACTGAATTGTTGAATCAGAGCAGAAAGCTATAGAGAAAAGCGGTAAAAGCTGACCTTTGCAATTCTCTCTGGAATACCATCAGCAGGCAGTTGAGATGCACGAACATCCTTAACCTTCAAGTAGTTGTACATCACAACACCACATAGTGCTGCAGAAAGCAGATAATTAACGTTTAATGTGAAGCTGTGCAAAAATGTGATTGTGATTAAAGTTTTGCAGTACTTCATTTTAATAGAAAAATACCAATTGCATATCCAATAATATTCAGCCCAGTAATGGTGGACTCCGGGAATATAACAGTTGAAAGGGCAATCAGAATCCAATCTTTCAGAACACCAGCAACTCGAATGGTAACTGCTCCAGTTCTACCGATTACCAAGAAAATCGAGAAGTTCAATGCTAAAGCACAAATAGCATTAGAGAAAAAAATCCAGAAATTGAACTGGATCTGCGAAACTTCCATCCCAGGTTGCTCCAGGAAATACCAAGGTACAAATAGAAACACGAAACTGCACACAGGCCAAATGGCAAGTATGAGTAAGCAAGAATTGTGCAGCTGTAAACACCCATTAAAAGATGCTGTAGTAACTAATAACAACAAACTGTGTGTATGTTATAGATATAGATTCGGATACAAACAAGAACAATGCAAAACCCTCACACATTTGTTCCATTAGCTAAAATCCATCCCTCTGATGCAATAAATCAAGTAATAAAAAGAATCAAAGCTGAATCAAGTACAGAATGAAAGAGCTACTCTATGCTGTTTTATATGCAAAATCAGGTCATTCATAATTCATACTGAGTGACAAATTGATCAAGTAATCAATAATTAACACAAACGTTAAGATTCTAGGAGACTAACAATTAACAGGCATGGGAGACAATGCCCATTCCAGCAGCAGCCTAAAAATTACGATGTCAAAAATTAAATTTAACCATTATAACATTTTGTTAAAAGATTCATTGAAGTGTACAGAATTATGCTTCCCTATCTTTTCAAAATAAAAGAAAATGTCCAAAAGCATTAAAATCTGATATACCTGCATGGAGCTATATAATATAGACTGGTAATAGGATTTAGAGTCAAGCCCTTCTTTTGCAGGAGGACTTGAGTCAAAACCAGCCTTAGAGCTTCTGCACAGATCCCTGTGACCTGGTAAAGTGTCCCAACTACATTAAAATGAATTTCCCCGTATGAGGAAATGACTACTCCAACACTGACCAGCACCATGTTCAAGAACACGTCCCACCTTAATTTGTCAGTGCCACACAAAACAGCCACGAGAAATGTTGCCACCGGCACTGACATCAAGAATATTAAAATAAGTCTTATTTTCTTAGATAGAACAGCACTGCTGTGAAATTGAGGAAAAGCTTTGCAATTTATTTCCACATACTTAGGGCTTTGAGCATCTGGATGAAGGCCACAGAGATATGCAAGTAAGCAGTGTTACCAAACCTGTGACAAGAAACAGAAATAGACAACAGATCTTATTCTTCCAAACATAGCAAGACAGTGGTTATAGACTTGAATATGAAATTAAAGCATAGCTGTTCATATAAACCAAAATCATTTGCCAGAACTAGCATTAAACATGTCAAGGTTTATCCCTTTCTAATATTTGAGCACCAGCTAGAAACAAAATATCCCCACTCATGCCAAGTGGCAGCCTCAGGAATTTTGGTCAGGGTATTCAAGAGCTTAAATTAAAAATCTTTTGAATATTATCTTCTTCTTTTTTCTAGAAATGTTAGGAACATAGAATGTATCACCGAATGGTCACAGAAAATGCAATAGAAGGTTGAAAATAAACCCATTAATCAAGGCATTCACATTTAGAATAAATTTCGGGCTACTATTACACTTTCCGTGACCAATTCTGTGTTCTTAGCATTAATCTTTTTTTTTAATGTGAGGATAGCTTTTTTGGTCTTTGTACAAAAGTACACTACTACGTATCAAGAAAAGTACTCATTAAATAAAGTGTATGGACTAGATACATTTTGGGTGTGGCTCAAATCACCCTAACTTTAAATCGCTGTGGAGCTGCCACTGCTCATGCTGCCTTCATAATATTTCAATCCATCAAATTAGTGTTGCTACAATTAAATGCTTACCAGAGACTAGAAGCAAAGAAGGCACTTATTGGAATCACGCATGTTGCATATCTGCCAATAATAAAGAGAAAAAAATTCAACGAAAGAAGTTTAAAAAATAAAAATGAACAAAAAAGTAAATTATTTAAAACATGAAACTGGATCTCTTACATCTCAAATGTCATTTTAACAGGAGACACAACCTGCAGATACATTTAAAAAAAAGAAAAGACAGAGAGAGATATAAATTAAAATCATCTAATAACATAATAATTTTAGAGTAAAAGGAATGGTATATAGAAATAAAAAAGAGTACAAAGTTTTAAAGGCCAATTTCGTTTCTTCACAAGTAAAGGCAAGAAGAATGTAAGCTTGGCTGGATGCACCATAAATTGTACAGGAGCCAGAAATGTTTTTTATTATCTGATATGAAACTATATGCAAGAGGGGAGCACATTTACAACATAAATGAGTTTGTCAGAAGAACCTCATCAATTACCAGAAAAATATTGTCATTGTTTTCTTATTTAAGAAATTTAAAAATTGAGCTAGAGTACTGTTTTCAGATCTTCTAAGCATTTGTGTATCAAGATTTTAATGGGGAAATTTTCATTCTCAATGAGGGGAAAAAGAAAAAAAAAGTTCAAACATGTCATGCCTAAGAATGCATGCTTTTGTTGGATGATACATAAATCAGTAATTATGGTTCCCAATGTGCTCTTATCAACAACAACAACAACCAAAAGAAAAAAAAAAAAAGAAAGTCCACAGTGGCTCTTGGAAAAAGAGGTACAACTAGCTACAAGGTGGCACCTTTGAAAATTTGCAACAAGATAATACCATTGCTTTAATTATGAGGACATAGTGAAATTTTGAATACATTCTACTCAGCACAGGAAACCAGAAGGCAGAAATCTATATATTGACAAGCAACATGGCTGCCATGGCTAAGGCATGCAATGTCTAATTAACTCCCAGAAACAAAGATTTTCTGACCCTTCAACATTGATAGATAGCAACTACTAGACACTGGTTGGCTCTAGTAATTATTTAAAAGTGCACCACTTTGTAAGATAGGAAGACACAAATGACAGCTCATATATCTATCTGTCTAGTTGTAGAAGTAGTTTAACAACAAACAATTAGCAACTAGGTAAAAAAGAAAGCAGGTCCAGAAGTTAAATTGCCAAAATTATGTGGGAAGCCATACCTTGAAAACACGAACAAGAAAGAATGCTACTAATCCAGAAAATCCCATATGAATCATTGTAAGTGTTATTGGAAATGGAAAATTGAAGTACTTTGGAGAGAGAACCCACTGCAAACATATTCATCAAATGCAAATTAACATATATGTTATCATTAAAAAAAATAGAGGGAGTACAGTTCAAGGTTTAGTGCAACTATATAAACAACTACACTTGAAAAAGACACCAAATCAAGGCCCCACAGTTTTAGATGGAGCCAGCATGGACTGAACCTATGGGCCAACAGGCCTGTCTATTGAGCAGAATTAGAGGTCTTACATGTGTGTGAAGAAGGGAAATATGTAGCTTCAAAGAAGATATAGCTTTCAATAATGAAGGCCTAACAACAATCTGAAGTTTTTAGCCATACTACTTCATTTCCAATAACAATCCCCAAAAGAGTTAAGTTCTTTTTCGGATCTGGGCAATAGAGTGGCCAAACAATTCTTGATGAAGTTGGTTGGTTCTTAGGTGATCAGGAAGTGTGCCTGATACCTACCCGAGCTTCGAGCAGGGCAATTGTGAATGTCAAATAAAAACACATTTAAGTTTTGATAGTTAGATAAGTCTCATTTACATCTCAACTGAAATAAAAACTTCCAACATTTTTATTTATCACTCCATAGAAAACCCATATAGGATCCTGCCTAAAAATACTGCAAGGCACCAAGCTGCTCTTTGACAAATTTTACAAGCACATTTAACTGTGCTATATTTATGATGGATCGTAACCATTGCAGTCAACATTGTTAGGGATTATCTTTACATTTATTGCACACATCTAACATGTATACCCCCATGACATATCAGCAAGACATGGAAAATGAACAGTAGCATAGAAAGTAGGAACTACTATTACTTCTTCATGTGTGAAAACTTACTCAATGAATCCAACTACATATTTACGAATCCAGTACATTCAAGGGAACAGGTAAACCCATGGTGTAGGAAAGCTGGTAGGAATTTTGATAATCATAGTCGTAGGCACTTTTTGAGATGTCAGGTTCCTATCAGGCTTCATTGGACCAGATCAGACCTGACCTGACTCATATGCAAGCCTAACAAGGGCTAACCATTCATTGTTTTCAGATGTTTAAGAGCAACATACTTCAATCACAACCAATAAAAGCCATTGATCTCTATGGTCTCAACAAGTATTGCCCTAAAGCAGATTTTGTGTATTCAAATCCATGAAGTGGGGTATAAAACGTTGCTGAGATGTTACAGTGAATAGTCAGAGCTCTAACCAAAGAGAAGATGACACTTGATGCTTAAAAAGAGTAAAAGGATGGGTGGGAGGCCAAAGCATTTTCCCTGTAATTTATCAAATATGGAAACTCAATATTATCTTATATTTGGAAGGCAGATCAGTATTTAGTACATATACAAATGTAAACACACACACACATATGTACAATGTTATTCATCATGCGATAAGGAGATTGACATTAAAGGCCACTTTCATTCAAAGAAAATGTGGACTCATAATAAGTTCTATATACAATCTTGAAGATGACATTTGTTTAAATGCAAATTATGCAATAGTATATATAATTGTGAGAATATTAGGTTAGGTAGTGTTTGCTTTTACGAGAGATTGTATAGGTGTATATATATGACAGTGTTTCCTTTAGGTTAGGTTTATATATATGATAGTGTTTTAGGTGTATATATATGGCAGTGTTTTAGGTTTATATATATGACAGAAAACTTACATGGTATCAGAGTTAGGTTTGAAACCCTAGTGTTGTTCGCTCTCAAATTCTTCATTGCTGTTCCAGATTTGTTGGCTTTGTCTCTCTCTAGGTCAACTCCTCTGTGACGTGATTATTCTCTGTTGCTGCTTCTCTTGTTTGAAGACCTCTGGTTCATCTTTCTCTGGCTCGTTGGTTCTCTTGTTCGTCTCCGTCTCTCTCGTCAACCCATCTGGTTGTCTTCTCAGTTCCTTAGGGCTTAAGATTTTACTTTCATTGCTATCGACCTCTTTGATTCTCTCTCTCGCTTCAGCTCGTGAGGACCATCTCTCTCTCTCTACTTGGACTTCGGTGATCGAAGAGGTGTTTGTCTTTGATTTGCTTGATTTCTACTTTGGCTTCGGATGTGTTTAGTGGTAGAATTGGAGACCTCTATGTGGTGGAGAGCTTGCATCTGTCTATAACTACCTCTCCGACTGCCTTTTCCTCTTTTCAGTTAGCTTCTCTGTCAAATCCT
Organism: Camellia granthamiana; assembly: GCA_036172215.1. NCBI lineage: Eukaryota > Viridiplantae > Streptophyta > Magnoliopsida > Ericales > Theaceae > Camellia > Camellia granthamiana. Next base: position 159,784,164 of record CM069907.1, on the reverse strand, counting down.
TTCTATTTATGGCATTCCCGATTAGGGCATTTGTCTGCTAACCGCCTACGGTCGTTAGCTCAGTTAGGTATATTGGGTAAGTTTCTCCTAGTCAACTTAGCGAGTGTCGGGGGTGTAAACTTGCCAAAATGACAGCCTTACCTTTCCGTAAAAGTACTTCTATATCTGATACACTATTTTCTTTAATTCATACTGATGTTTGGGGCCCTTCTCCTATTCTGACTAAAAGGGATTCTGCATACTACGTGTCTTTTGTTGATGATTGCACTCGTTACACTTGGGTTTATCTTATAACTCATAAGTCTGACTTCTATCAGATATACCGTACTTTTTAGTCTATGATCACTATACAGTTTGGATCTACTATTAAATTATTACGGTCTAACTTGGGTGGGGAATATTTTAAAACGGAGTTTTGTGAGTATTTGGCCAATTTAGGTACCATTCACCAGACTTCCTGTATTTATACACCTGCCCAAAATGGTCACGCTGAATGTAAACATCGTGATCTCCTTAAGACAGCTAGGTCTTTCATTCTCTCTGCCTCCGTTCTAGCTCCGTTTTGAGGTGAGGCAATTCTTACTGCTGCTTTTCTTCTCAATCGTATGCCTACTCCTCTTCTCTTCGGTTGGTCTCCTTATGAGGCTCTGTTTTCTCAACTTCCCAATTACTTTCACCTTCGTGTTTGGTTTGCTTGTTTTGTCCTTTTGCCCCATAAAGATAGGATCAAACTGAGTGTCTGGTCTGTCTTGTGTGTTTTTTTGGGTTACAGTCTCATTCAAAAAGGTTATTGCTGTTATGACCCTATATCTCGTCGCCTATGTGTCTCCTGCCATGTTGTCTTTCTTGAACGTCTACCTTACTTTCAACTTCCTCCTATCACAGCCCTAGTTTCCAAAGAGGATTTGGTTTATATTGATCAATTTCCTTTTGAGGTCCCTCCTGATGAGTACATCTCTGTTGTTCCCCATAAGCTTGTTCCATCTTCTCCTTGTCCCACCTCTCCTGTTGAGTCTCTCTCCACTGTACCCCATGAGTTTGTTACATCCTCTCTACCTTCTCCCCCGCTGGCTCCTTCTACACCTCCATTGTTAGTCTATTCTTGTTGCAAGGCTCTCCCTCCACCAGTTGTCCCTGCCCCTGCTGATGATTCCGTGCTTCTGATGACTCTAATCTTGCTAACCATAAGTATCCCCTTCGTATCTGTAAACAGGTAATCACACTTGGTTTTGCTAAAATATATTTTTCTCCTTCCTACTGTACGTTTTTTCCTGCTATACACTCTTTTTCAGAACCTTAGTCTTACAAGGAGGCCTATTAGGATCCTCATTGAATTCAAGCTATGGAGGATGAGTTGTCTGCTTTGTAGAAAACTAATACTTAGGAGTTAATTCCTTTGTTTGTTGGTAAGAATCTGGTTGGTTGCAAATGGGTCTATAAAGTCAAGATTCATTCTGATGATTCTCTTCAGTGCTACAAGGCTCATCTGGTTACCAAAGGTTTTTTCCAAAAGTATGGTATTAATTACAAAGAGACCTTTGCACCTGCTGCCAAGAACACTACTGTCCGTACTTTGATACCTATCGCTGCTGTTCGTCATTGGCCTCTTTATCCGATGGATGTTAAGAATGCTTTTCTTAATGGTCATCTCGCTGAGGAGGTTTACATACGTCCTCCCCTTGGCCTTCACCATTCATGTGGACAGGTTTGTCATCTTCGGCGTGCTCTGTATGGTCTCTAAAGCAACCTTCTCGTACTTGGTATGATCGCTTTCAGACTGCTGTTACTGAGCTTGAGTTTTATCCTTCTGTCCAAGACTCTGCTTTGTTTCTCCTCCACACCTCTACTGGGTTTGTTGCCTTATTACTGTATGTGGATGATAAGATTATTACTAGCTTTGATTTTTCTGCTATCTCTGAGGTCAAGCAACATCTCTTTCATACCTTCAAAATGAAGGATTTGGACCCATTGCGGTACTTTCTTGGTATTTCGGTGGTTTCTTCTCCAAATGGCTATTTTTTGTCTCCGGCCAAGTATGCTAATGAAGTTATTTACCGTGTTGGTCTTTCTGACACTAAGATTGTTGATACCCCCATTGAGCTTAATGTGAAACTTAATACTACTGATGGTATTCCTCTACCCAATCCTACTTATATCGAGAGCCCGTGGGTTGCTTAGTCTATCTGACGGTTACTCGTCCTGATCTTGCCTATGCTGTCATGTGGTTAGTCAGTTTGTTTCTGCTCCTCGTTCTACACATTGGGCTGCTTTAGTTTGGATTCTTCACTATCTTCGTGGTACTATCTTCCAAGGATTATTGTTATCCTCTACTTTTTCCTTAACTTCAGTTGCCTATGCTGATACTGATTGGGCTGGTGATGTTACATATCGTAAGTCCACTTCTGGTTGTTGTATGTTTCTTGGCAATTCCTTATTTTCTTAGAAAAGCAAGAAACAAATTGTTGTTGCTCGTTCTACTGCCGAAACTGAGTACCGTACTATGGCTTACGCTACTGCTGAAGTTGTCTGGTTTCGTTGTCTTCTCTCTGACTTGGGCGTCCCTCAATCTTCTCCTATTGTGATAACCGTAGTGCTATTCAGATTGTTCATAACACTCTCTTCCATGAGAAAAAAACACATTAAGATTGATTGCCACTTTGTCCGTCAACATCTGCAGTCCGGCTCTATTTCACTTCCTTTTGTCTCTTCGACTTTGCAACTTGTTGACTTTTTTACCAAGATACGCACCACTGCTCGGTTTCAGTTTCAGTTTCAATTTCAGTTTCAGTTTCTTCTTGGCAAACTCTTTAGTGTTTTCTGCTATAACTAAGGTTCTAAAAAGCAGTTGCGGTCGCCGTAACAGTGGCGGTGACGCTGTTGCGGTTGCGGGGTGTAAAGGCCATAGTGTAACGGTTGCGATAACCGGAACCGTGAATTTTTTTATTTTTCGCACAATTTAAAATAAACTTACCGATACGCATATTTTTTTTCCATGATCATATTTATTGGGTTAAAAATAAATATTGATCAATTTTTGTAAATTTTTAAGTATGATCCAATATATTTCATATTTTTGAATCACTATAAACTGAGTTTTTTACATTTTATTTTAATAATTAATGATTTTATATTATACAAAAAATCAATTACTGACTACTATATATAAGATAAACAATGACAAAAGTAAGAGAATAAATAAGAGCCTAAATATATATATATATACATACATATTTTAACTAAGCCAAATAGATAATGACCACACTTATTATTATTATTATTATTTTCAAATAATATATAGATAGACACACACAAACAAAATGGTTTAGTGATAGCAGCTGAATAGAATAGCATAGGTCTTATAGTTTCAACAAATCAATAACATGTTCTTCATCTTTCCCTCTTCTCTCTCTCTATCTCTTGCTCCTCCATTTCCTCTCTTTATCTTCCCTCTTCTCTCTATCCCTCTTCCAGGAAGAGTCTTCCCCAATTTTCAGCTTTTTTTTCAACTTTTTTTTTTTGTCTTCCCCCATTTTCCCCCATTAACAGTTTGGAACCGTTACGTAACGGTACGAAATAGGCCGTTATGGCACCGTTACAACCGCTATGACAGCCATTACGGCCGACACACCTGTGAATCTCAATCACACTGCAAAAGCGGCCGTAACGGGTGGCGGTAACTGCCAAAACTGTTACGTAACGCCATTACGTAATGGTTGCGGCCGCTTTTTAAAACCTTGGCTACAACACCTTCAGTGTGAGCGGGGGTGTGAGAATATTAGGTTAGGCAGTGTTTCCTTTTTTGAGAGATTGTACAGATGTATATATATGGCAGTGTTTCCTTTAGGTTAGGTTTATATATATGGCAGTGTTTTAGGTGTATATATATGACAGTGTTTCCTTTAGTCTTGGGGTTAGGTTTACTATATAATCAGATGTATTCTTTGTATTATTACACAATTGAATATACAAAAAACTTTTAGAAAACTTACAATAATAATGAAAAAGAGGTAGAAAACTACAAAACTTTTTGTGCATTGAAAGTTATTAGCAAAGATCCACAATAAAGTGACATTATTTTGCACATATATAAGCTTCTATACTCTCAAATTTCAGAAGCTGTAGAACAACAATAAGTGGACAAACATATCCTCCTCCATGCAATTTTAAAGGCAAAGTATATTCATCCAGTGGTATAAAATAGAAATCCATACATGGACAAGGACTGTGAGTAAAGATGTTAAGCATACCCAAAAAATAAATAAATAAATAAATAAATAAATGAAGATGCTGAAATATACAAATCAAACAATAATTGCATTACCTTGTTGTACAATATAACTCCAGATGAAAGCATAATATAGATTAGCAAGTACAGGTAGGTCAAGAGAAGTGATTTATCAATCATCTTTGCCATTCTTTTCTTCACAAGATGATGCTAACCTATCAATCCCTGGCTCTAAACAATCTGCAAAACGAGTTTTCCCTTGAAAACAAAATATAAGGCAATTATTGGCATATCCAACCAGAAATTCAGAACAGTTTTCTTAATTCAGAGTGTGAATTCATCTATAGGAGTGCTATATTTATCAATTTATGCATCTGCTGCCAGAGTTCAGGATATCCGAAATCGTCATAAACGAGAAAATTCATAGAAATTGTGCAATATATCCATAGCTTTACCTAATAAAATACAAAACTAAATACCAAAAAAAAAAAGATTGAAAAAATAAAAAACAACATGGAGAGAAGTTGCTGAGTGATCATAGAAGCATAACGTGTGCAGAAAAGGCAGAAGATCATTATAAAGTAAAAGAAAGCAGAATTAAAGAAAAAGAAAAAAAGCAACCATTGTAGAATAGGTTCCTACAATAAAGCTGGAATGTTCCTGAAACAATTTTTAAAAAATAAATTGTTGTTGCTATCGTGGATCTTTTAATGTGCAAGTTGATATTGCTTTCTAATATGATCTTGGCTAACAGTGAAGAGGGATGGCTTAGTTCTTTTGATTTGAATAACACCATTTAATGTTGATCTGATAATTGGTTTGGCTATTGTCCTCCTTTGCTGGTAATGTTATCTTCAATCTCTGCTTATCTTTGTGTCATTGTTCTGCTAAGGTGTTGCCATTCTAAATGGTTGCTGAAGTTTGTGTTGTTGAGATATTGAGACTGTTTCCATTTTAAATGGTTAATGATGTCTAATTCTCAGTTCGGAAAGATAAATTCAAGTCTTGAAATCTTGGTGTTTTTCCTGCCTTGATACAAAAATGGTATCCGAACTCTATTGATGAATCCTGATAAGATTTTGAAAATCCAGATGGTTGAAGCTACTGCTAAGGTTGGTTCAGCCTAATGAATTGTGTCTTTTATAGGGATTTTTACCTTTGTATAGCCTCCTATAGATGGGCACTTCAAGCAGATATCTTGTATGTCCCAGGGTATGCCCATGCTTACCATACATTGATATATCCTTTCTAAAATTTTCTAACTTACCACACACACACACACACACACACACACAAATCTGAAAAAGCAAAACAAGTAATGGCCTTGAACTATACATTTTAACTATTGATTCCAGATGTCCTCAAGAATAGATCTAGGTGGCGTGGTGGGAACACAAAACAAAACAAAACAGGCTAATGAACTTAAATTCCAGCACTGATGCTTTGGTTGCTCCATGCTTCAGTTACAAATAGAAATTACGAAAACACATATGGCCTCAAATATATGCTTTCATTTTTCTTGTTTCTCGTCTCTGTCTGTCCCAGAATATTTGATTTCAATAATGCCAGAAGTCCTTGATAGTAGACTTGGGACAAAGGAACCTCCATCAGAACCACATAGAGAAAACTAAAGTTCCACTCTAGTCTTCTCTGTTGGTTTCCTCCACGATCCCAAGGAACAAGACAGGGATGGCCCACTAGGCAATGCTACATTGGGGAGGCAAGACTAAATGATTTCATATAATTGTTCTAGTTGAAGCTGAAAGTGGCTGTGGCAATGTTTCCAATAAAATATTTCAAGAGTTTGAATAAAGGGGGGCATTAAAATGGAAGAGCTAACTTGCTATATATCACCTTTCATCTAATCTCATCCTTGAGTAGTATAGAAGATCACGACTCTAATGATGTAATAATGCAGGCCTGGCCATGAGATGATCAATAAAAAGTAAAATTAAAAAAAGCATTAAAATTTGGGACATTGGTCGGATTCAAGCCTCACCCACTTGGGATTAATTGGAACCATTTATAAAAAATAAAAAAATAAAAAAATAAAGCCTAGTAGAGTCTTATATTGTGATTAATTAAGGTAGTTGTTTTAGTATATGATATTTTTATGTTTTGTATGGAAAGGATGCTGTTAAAAATAAAACTAATCCACAAGTAAGATGGTTACTATCCTTAACTTACAACAACTCATATGATCAGATCAGATCAGATCAGCCTCTCATATTGACAGTGATTGCTGGTAATAACTGCGAGTAGCCATTTCTGCATCAGTACTTAAAACTTGGAAACAAGTAACAATAACGTTTTTTTTTTTTTTTGTTTCCAAGAATGCGGCTTTTGATTTGTAATTGTTAGTAGTATTTTTCACATCCGTACACAATTACACAGATATACACATTATTAGATAATTCAATAGAATTTGTACGTACAGAATATATATATATATAAAATATACGAGCGACATTAGCATTTGTCATAGAGGATCGATGTGGTTGAGTAAATTAGGAAGAAATATAGTGATCTGAAACAGAATGAAAATATAGGGGAGGAGGAATGGCAATGCAGAAGCTGATCTAATTCCAAGAAGAGGGGGAAAGAAATGAAATGACCTAAAATAAGTAAGCAAAATATGAATGAAGAAATAGTAATAATACCTCAAAGATGGAAACAACTAAGTCCGAATCTGAAGATGAAGCGTCCAACCGACGCCGTACTTGAGAGAGACAGAGTGAGAGAGATCCCCAATCTTATCTTTTACCACCACCACTGACCAATACATCAAGAGAGGGAGAAAGAGAAAAGACTTGCCTAAAGAAGAAGAAATCTAACTTGGAGACGATGGATCAGAAAATTCTGCTACAATCGGAGGGAGGGCGAGCCCTAATAGAAACAACCACTAGTAGTACTAGTACTCACTCGTCGGCTTAAACAAATTATTTTACTAGTATTTGAGAGAGAGAGAGAGAGCGGCTATCTATCTATCTATCTATCTCAGGAGGAGGAGAGCACGAAACCACAAAACACAGCTACAAACAACTTCCTTCCTGCCTTTCCTTTCGTATTTTGATAACACTAGTCTTTTTCATCATATTTACACCTCGTTTGAAATGTGGATTAATTTTTAATTTTTTAATTATTTTAATTTTTTAATTATTTTAATTTGAGACTAAAAAATTTCATTTATAATAATTTTTTTATGTTTTTAAAAAAATTATTATAATTTAAATGTAATATTTTACCTTATTAAATTCAAAAATCTATTTTAATCCCTACCCACCTCAATCCATCTTTTCAAATCCGTGCTTGAAAGCCTCTTTTTACTCCTACTCATTCTTAGCAATTGTCTCACCCCCTCTCTCACACACACAAATAACCTCTCTCACATAATCAACAAGAATCATATAAAAAACATCATTGAGAAAATGACTAATAGGTTATCTGGGTGGAAGGCCAAAAATATGTCCCTTGCAGGTAGAATCACCTAGGCATATCTATGATAAAATTGACAGCTTAAATAGAAATTTTCTTTGGGATAACATTGATTCTGTTAAAAAAGTTCACTTGATTAACTGGAACCAAGTTTGCAAAAGTAACAGAAATGATGGGCTAGGCATTAGGAAATTCAGAGACAAAAACTTTGCTCTAATATCCAAACTTGGCTGGAAAATTACTAGTAAGGCTGATAATCTCTGGTGCACAATTCTTCAATCAAAATACCTTAAGCACCATTCCATTTTCAATTGGCCCATAAAGAGAAAAGCATCCCACCTGTAAAAACATAATTAAAAACAGAGAGGTTTTGAAGGATAACATCAAATGGAATGTGGGAAATGGTGAGAATATCTTATTCTGGACTGATTGGTGGTGTGGCACAGCACCACTGTGTAGTAATAACCAGGGCCCTCACATTGATTGCACAATAACTGTTAGCTCCATTTTGGATGATGAAGGCCAATAGGACTTGACCTCAATTCAAAACTTGATCTCCCAAAGAAAAAGATAGCACTCTACACATCTACACGCCTAGGTTTGTGACTTTCATGGATACTCATACCTGGCAAGGCACCACCAATAGCAACTTTACTATTTTAGCAACCTACAATTCTATTTTCCAACAGGATGAGAATGGCTTGGATTGGCAATGGGTCTGGAAAATTAAGGCCCCTCATAGACTAAAAAGCTTCATCTGGCTGGCCATGTATAGAAGACTACTTACAAACCAGATGAGGTTCACAAGGAATCTTACAGATTTAGATATCTGTTCTAGATGTCAAACTACTAGAGAGGACATGAGTCATTTACTAAGAGGCTGTCCCAAAGCTAAAATAATCTCGGTCAATTTGAAAAACCTCACCTGGTGGCAGGAAGGAGATAAGATACCTCTACCTGAATGGCTCAGCTCCAACATGAAAAGTAAGAACAAGATGGCTGACATCCAATGGGCAACTATTTTCCTGTCTGCTATTTGGAATATATGGAAAGATAGGAACAGAGAAGTGTTTGAAAACCATACTCTACTTGCATCCATCAGCACAACCAAAATACTTTAGCAAGCTCAAGAAATTCAGGAAACTTTTTTAAACCCACTTCACCCAAATTATTCAGCACCGCGTCTAACTGTCTGGTTTGCTCCTTTTGCAGGGTAATTGAAATTGAATATTAATAGAAGCTCTAAAGGAGATCCAGGCCAATCTGGGTATGGTGGTCGATTGAGAGATGAAGTAGGCACTTGGCTGTGGGGCTACCATGGCTACCTGGGGAATTGCACGAGCTTAGAAACTAAACTTTGGGGACTCTACCGAGGACTCACCATCATCGTGCAGAAAGGAATGACAAACATAGAGCTTGAGACAGATTCCTAGCTAGAAATGCAACTTATCAAAGATGGAGCTGACAGCTCTTGCCCATATAGAGCATTGATTGAAGAGGCCAAATAACTCTGAAAATCAGTGTTTAAAAACTAAAAAAAAGATAGTGTAATGGTGGAAAACACATGGGTAAAAGCCTTGAAAACAAGGTGTAAAGAAAGGTGAACCACCCCTCAACCCTTATTGGCTTTGAACCACAAGTTTCAGCCCAAAAATACAGAGTTTATACAACCCAAAAACAGTTGGAAAACAATAAGAAAAAGGGTAAATAAAGCAAGTAGAGAAACAAAGCTTTATATTTCTTGAAGAGAAGAACCAATTCTAGGCAATAACACAAGGCAAACACACTCTCAAGAGCTCAAACAAGGCTCAAAGGTACCTCAACTCAAAGATGGAGAGGTTTGGTTAATAGTGTATAGGCAAAAGCTTGCAAAAAGCTAAGAAATTGTAAGAGAAAGAGAGAGAATTTTTGCTCTAAAAATTCCAACCTTAAAAATAGTAGGAGAGGCCTCCTATATATAGAAAACCAAGTAACTCCTTCAGAAATATCAATACATACATGTGTAGGAAGGTGTATGCATTTGTGCTAATAGTTGGCGGAAAAATATCTGCAAAACACATTGGTGGCCGGTAACCAAAAGCAATGTGTCACGACCCAAAACTCGCCCCTGTAGGTTTATCATCGTAACCGACCAATAATCCTTGGATTACCAAAGGCCGCTGAATAGAATAACATATAGTTAGGGGCTACAGAAGCAAATATACAAAATATATGTAGTCCATTGAGCTGTGAAGACATACATGGGACAGATAATTTAGAACTCTTATAAACTAGCGAGTGGCGTCAAAAGATAAAGTATTTACACATCACTCCATGAACATATTATCAAAAATCTTGCCCATAATTCAAAAGAAACAAAGTCTAGTATATTCACAAAAACAACCACTAAACTTGACTTAATCCGGAACCCACTCGGGAGGCACAGAGGTTGGCTGACAAAAACTAAGACGCCAGGTCCTCAACTCTGAGCCTGGTCACGTGCCTAATCACCTACATACATAATATAAATGGTAAGCGGAAGCCCAATGAATAATAACAGAGTAAGGGATTTTAATGAATGATGTCCATACCAGATTCAGAAATCATAATTCAGATTCATAAACAGATTCATATTCTTGTTCAAATCATATACAGAAAGCAGAGTTCATGCTTAATCATACGTGGTACATCAATTAGCACTAATAGAGCAGATATGGAACAGATGCAGAACATATGGTGGTTGTAAGTAACCAGTTCCATAAAGAAACCTCTAGATCCGGGTAACAGATGACAGATATGCTAAACTCCATGGAGCCTTCGGTACAGGTAATAGAGTGCAGACATAATAAGTTTCATAATGGAACCTCCAATACTGGGTAACAGTTAACAGATATCACATGATGCTAAGGATGCCACGAATACATTGTTAGAAATTGGACAACCATTCATTGTACAGAACATAGCATTTCAGAAAACAGATCGTATTTTATCATACAGAAAATAAATAAAGTTGAACATAACTTTACTAAGTTATTACTCACAGATGGCTTCGGGTGTAGACAGACAGAGCAGGCTAATTAAATGGTTTACGGTACGTGACTTACATCAACACATAACAAATACACATTTGAAACACACGTTGGAATATATTTAACTCATTATGTTCCGTTCTTAGTGTGTTTCTACATTTTACCCTCATTACTATGTCTTAATCTTGGCTTAGGAATGCCTAGGGTGCAATGAGGATGCTAAAATGCATTGGAAAATACTTGGTCAAATTTCTGAAAATAGGGTCCTCGCTCGAGTGTAGTTTCCCCTGTTCGAGCGGACATGCAATGTGTGAGGGGATGCTCGAGTGCAACTTTCCATGCTCGAGCATTCTGCAAATTTTGAAAAGTATTGGTTATGCGATTTTCACGCTCGACGGATGCTTGATGGTCGCTCGAGTGTGAGACTCATGTCCCCGCTCGAGCGCAACTCCTGACGCTCGAGCGGTCTGCAAAAACATGAAACTTCTGGGAGCATGTATTTTACGCTCGAGTGAGCTTTTGGTAGCTCGAGCGGAGATGCAAAAACAAAGGTGGATGCTCGAGCGCAAAATCTCACGCTCGAGCAGAAGTGTAGAATCTAGAATTTCCATATTGCACTCCTAAGCTCCAAACTCAAATTCCACACCTCAAAACTCATTTTCTTGGACCAAAATTCTGGAAAATATCTAAGAACTTGTAAAATATCATGGTTTGAAGCTCATTTCATGAAATCAAGGCCCAAAAGTAAGTCAATTGTGCAAAAATTCAATTTGAAATATAAGAACATGCTACAAATATGACATGCATGTATTCATTTGAACTCATAGCTTCCAAAACATGATCAACTAAGGTAGTTTGATGGAAAACATGATGAAATTACAAGACTATGGTAGACTTGGTACATGCATGTGAAAATCCTTAACCATTAGACTCAAAATAGAAGGAATTATGCATGCATGCATGGTATGAGTTACAATTCTCAAAATTTAGCTTGATTCTCATGCTTAATCTTCTAATTTTCTTGAATTCTTACACCAAGTAATTCGAATTCATAATTAAGGAGTTGAATTTCCTACCTTAAGCCTTGAGTTAGCAAGTGTTAGAGCTAAACTCCCCTATTTCCTTCTTAATTCTCTTCCTCCTTTAATGTTGGCTTCAATCTATCTCTCTCTCTCTTCTCCTTCCACACGTTTGAGCTCAAAAAGAATGAGAAAAAAGGGAGTCTTGGGCTTGGTAGTGGCCTTATATAGGCTAATTAGTGAAGCTTCATGAATTCTTGCTTAGACTAATCATTTGGAATTATTTTATTCTAATTTAATCGTTTCGAATCGAATTTCAATTAAACCTACCACAAAATTCCATAAATCTCAAATAACACATAAATCAAGTCAATTTCTAAATCGGATGCCGATAAAGCCTTTATTTCGCAAACCGAAACAGAAACATGAAGATATCTTTCTACGTTAAATAGATATAAACACAAATAAGGTAACATAAGATGCAAAATTTCACTTTAATTACTCATTAGACATAATTAAACATGGATTAACGTTAATTATGGGTCGGGGTTGTTACACAATGGTTGTGTCACGACCCAAACCCGCCCCTATAGGTTTAGCATCGTAACCGGCTAGTAATCCTTGGATTACCGAAGGCCTTCCTGTATAATCAAAATAATCAAGGCTTGTGGAAGCAATAAACAAAACAAATAATAGTCCAACGAGCTGTGCATCTACATGAACAAATAACCACATGCAAAAGCGTTAATTTACCCACTTACATTACATAACATATAACACAATATCTTATACAAAAAAATAGATGTACGGGACAAAAATGTATAACAAAACCGAAAGCTTGCTAACGGCCTTCCAGGCCTAGCCCCAACTCGGAGGCACCCAAAACACTTGGTAGGCTTCAAACCAGTGGCTCGGTAAAAACCCTCCTACACTTGCCCTGTAGAACGCTCACCTATAAATATATATATAAAAACAGTGAGCTAGAGCCTAGTAAATAACATTAAAGTAAAGGGGTTAGTGAACGAATTCCAAATACGATATCCGCAAAACAAATCATGACACAATCATTCATATCAGTCTCATATCAGAACATAACATAATGGTACATCTCATAAAACATATTACATATCGTCTTCCGACTAGAGTAATCGGTTCCGGATACTGATTAAACACATATCACCATAATGATGTGGCTAACGAGATCTCATATTCACAGTTATGTCATGGACCCGCATTTGCATGCCGTCCCCCATGACTTGGGACTATCTATGGATGCCATAATAGATTTCAAACATGGGACATTCGTTCACGTAAACAATATCACTTCAGAAATCATAACATATCATAACTCGTTTGGAACGTAATTCATATCAACATATCTTTACAGAAATGTTACTTATAGTGGGCTTCCAGAAACGGTTGGTCAGTCTTTGAGTCTTGACCTACAAACATAAATGTACATAGCACAAAACATGTCTCATTATTACTCATTCATGTGGCCATACATGGCTTAGCTTTCTCACTTTCATTTCCCATTCATTCCATGCTACATAACTTGTTCATATTGCCCATATACTCGGATTCAACACATATTTTCTAATTCACTTACTTATGTTATTTCTTAGCTTATTAATCTTTAACGGCTCATAAATCATGCCTAAGAATGCCTATAAAGAGATGGGAGTGAAGATATGTACTTAAAACATCTTTTGAAAACATGCTGAAAATAAGTTTGTGGCTAGAGCCAGCTTTTCTTGGCTAGAGCCAGCAGAAGGCAAAAACAGAGCTCGCTCGTGCCAGCTTCTGCAGAGTTCAAAATTCTGAGAGCTCGTAATGTTGACTCGAGCCACCACTTTTTCGCTCGAGCCAACTGTAAATTTCTGGGCACTAAGCTTAACCAAAATGGCTCCCAAACCACCTTCAAACCTTGGGGTCTTGCATGATTTGATCAAATACATAAAATAGCTTTAGAAAACTCCAATACAAGACCCTTAAAACATCTTTTATTCAAAAACTCATCAATTCTTGAAAGGTTTGAACCAAAACTTCTTCATGCAACATTTTTCAACTCTTCCATGGCTTTTTATAACATGCAAATGGTGATCAACAAACTCATGAATTCTGAAGCCATGGACATGATTAAAGCTCACATGCATGCAAGGACTTTAAAACTCGAACTCAAAATGATAAAATCAAAGATGATCTACCATGAATACACATGAAAGTAATCCACATGTTCAAAAACCCATTTCTTGCATTCTCATGAAAGTAGCTTAAAGCTTGATAAAATCATGATGCATGGAGGAATAGCTACAAAAATTAGGCATAGAATCCTTACCCAAGGCTTTAATTTCAGAAATGTGAGATGAATTTCCTAGTTTTCTTCTTCTTCTTCAAACTTGTGAGCTCTCTCTCTCTCACTAAAGCCAAACTCTCTCTCTTAAGCTTGAACTCTTAACTTAATGAAGTATAATGAGCTAAAGAATGTTGCCTACATTCTTTCATATCTCATCAGAAACTACACAACACACACTCTCACATTTGAATACACAACACGTGCACACACATGCATTATACCAACACACCCATAAGAGTTTTAATCCTCTACATTCAATATCACCAAATACCTCAACACACTATACACTCAATCACATCATTGGATCATGGATAGGATTAGATTAGGTACCAATCATGCATCATTTAAATCAAACACAAGTAACCTTAATTAGTCAAGGTTAGCACAAAATTCAATTATTCAGAAATAGTTCCAATTAGGACTTAATTTAATCACATGCGATTTTACTAAACTAAATCAGTTTTTTTTCTAACAAAATTTCTCAGATGGTTCCAAAAATTCTAATTAGTCAATCCATGTGCTTAATTTCAGTTTCTGAGACCGTTTAGGCTATCAAATTCATATCAAAGCATAAATCATAATAGATATTACTACGAGTAGCAGATTGAAGGCCCTAATAACATACAAAATACATAATAAACACATAACTTTTTTTAACCACTTAATTAACATCTTTAATTACGGATTAGTAGTTAATTACGGACCGGGGTTGTTACAGGTTGGCAGCCAATAGAAGGGACCGACAGGCCATAAAAGGTTGCAAGCTTGAAAATCTCTGGGTTTGGTCCAAAAACAAGACAGAAGATGTGTAGGGTTTGAAAGGCTCAAAATTGTGGCATTCCGTTGAAGACCCTGAGCACTTAACAAGCATATATACTCATCATTGGGTGTGCAAACGATGACGTCCAAGTCGTAAGGGCGGTCAAAAATGGGGTGTCTATAGTTGCCTCTCTTTGATAGAACTCGGAGTCATGAAATGACGTGAGTGAATGTCAAAGCCCGAAGACGACCTATTTTGACAAGGCCGTAAGACTTAGGCAAACAATCAAGACAAAAATAAATGGTTACGCCTGTAGACACCCAATTTTTGACCGTCCTCAAGACTTGGATGTTCTTGCAGGTATATCCAGTGATGAGTTTGATTGCTTGTCGAGCGCTCAAAGTCCGCGGCGGAACGCCACAGGTTTGAGTTTTCCAAACCTTGTATCAATTCTGTCTCATTTTTGGACCATGTTTAGGTCCTTTTAACATGATGTTATTGATGGCCTGCCCGGTTATATTTGGGCACTGCCGGCCATGGATCTTGGCTTACCGGCCATCAATAAGCCCCTGCCGGGGGATTTTGCATTCTGTATATATAGAAACCCTCTCTTGCATGTGAGGGGGTTCGAAAATTTTGAAGACAAAAAATCTCTCTCTAGAATTCTCTCTCTCTTGATATTTTGTGCCTTAAAGCCTGAATTCTCTATACTCTTGCATATGAACCCTTGATCAAACTTGATCATCATTGAGTTGAGGCTACTTGAGGCCATATTTGAGCTTTAGGAGAGGATATTGGCTTGGTTTGACTTGATTTTGGTGCCTAAATTGCATCTTGTCTTCAAGAGGTAGAACACTTGTATTTTAAGCTTATTTTAAATACTTGTTTTTCCATCTTTCCATACTGTTTTGAGGCTGGTTTTGACCTCTGAGAATCTCTGTTTTCATGGTCTAAAATGGTGGTTTGAGGTTTGATTGGAGTTAGGGGTAGTTCACCCTTCTTGTTGCTTGATTATTAAGTTGTTGTGCCATCTTTCAAAGCTTTTAAATCAAACTTTTTGGCCCTTTTAACCACTAAAAATCAGAGTTATTTCAGTGACAAAAATCATGTTTTGAAGTCCAAAATGGGAGGGGTTAGCCTCCCCTCCTTGTGTCTTGTTTGCATGTATAAATAGCTTAACATGTGACCATGTTTTTCTAACATTTTGTGACTTGATCTTAGCATGTTTTTGCTACTATTTTGGCATGTTTTAACTCTGTTTTGGGCTGCTTGGAGCACTTGAGGCTTGCTTTGTATGCTTGTAGTGCAATTGTGCTTAATAGTTTAGTTTGTGTTATGTGTTGGCCTCTTATTCTAGCTATTTTTAGCTTAATTCAAACATGTTTTAGGACTCCTTTTAGGCCGTTTTAGAACTGTTTTGAAGTGTTTGTACCTTGTGAGCTTTGTATTGCATGCCTATGGTGTAGTGATCTTCATTAGTTTACTATTTTTGGCTTTTAAACATGATTTGCATGAGTTGCTTACATGTTATAGTATCATTTTGCATGCAATTTCAGCACATATAATATCTGCAACCTCCCTCATTTCATCATTTTTTTCATTTTCTTTGAGGGTTGGTTAGCCTTAGGGTTGTGTTTAAGCTTAAGATTGAGACTTGTGCTTAATGGCTTTAATCCTCTTTTGAGGGTTTCTACTAACCAACGGCATGATCTCTCTCATGCCTTAAATCATCCCTTGGTTGACACCTCTCTCATTAGAGGACACTCACATTGGACAAATTGACTAAAAAATGGATCGGTAACTAAAATGAGTAAACAAAAGAGATAAGTAAAACTTGAGCAAGATAAGAATGTTTTGTTGCATTGCATGTGTTCAATCAGACGTCATATTGAACCCAAGGAAGATTGGAGCATTTCATACTCAAAGTGATGAAATGAGCCAATCTCCTTGGTCTCTATCACCCTTGATCATGCATGATAGGGTGGTGGTTATTTGAGTCATATTTGTGCATTTATTGAAATTGTACAAACTTGGATCTTTGGCCATCATGCAATGAAATTGCTTGATTGGTGGTTTTGGATCCAAGGGTGCCACTCCTTTGAGGTTTTGAGATGATAAGGAGGGGCACAATACAAATAAACCCCTGGAAAACCCTTCATTTTTCTCTGTTTGTGCTCTGTTGCAGTGTGGTAACTCAGAACACCAGTGGCCGGCAGTGGCTCACTGATGGCCGGTAGTGGCTCACTCTTGGCCGACAAGGCACATTTTTGGTCGACAGATGGCCGGCGGCAACCTACCATGGCCGGCAGGCCACTAGTGCAATCCTCATAAAGTTTTTGGTAATGTGGAGCAGAAAGATCCTGGAATGTGGTCAACCTTGCAAACAGAGCCTCTCAAGAGCAAACCAAAGGGCTTTTCGGGGCGAAAACCGAGCGCATGTATCTTCCACTTCCCAAGGCGGAGCTGTGGCGGAGTAGTTTAGTGCTTCGCATGATTAGTTAATGCACATTCGCTTTAATTAACTAATTTGCTAATTAGTTAAGTGTTGTAATAATTAGTAATTAGTTTGCTAGTTATTTCATTTGATTTGTAATAATTAGTCTAATTAGTTTAATTAGATTAGTTTGCCTAGCTTAGTTTAGCTTAGCTCTTATTCATTCGGACCCTCCTTCGCAAGGGCGCAATGTTGTAATAAGTGTGCGTGCGTGTGTGCGTGTATGTCTTCCAACCCCACGTCTTTCTCCCTTTTATTTAATCGCTTTTGATGGTTAGATTAGGGATATTTTTCAATTAACATACCTTATGCTCGCATGCTTGCATCCATTCATTTGTCTTGCATGCACCGAGGCTCGGCGCATCATTCAAACTGCATTATCAATTCAATACTTCTTTAAATACGTGTTTCAAAGTATGTTATCAAATTGTTGCAAATGCCATGATTAGGTAGCCGAGCCTGTTCAGTCACATCATTGCATGTGTTACATTAGTCATTTAACATAGTTAGGATCATGCATACTTCTAACTAGTTTTTGTTTTGACTTAAAGTACTCGGTAAGTTTTATGTTTTAGCATACTTGCATGAGTGTGATTGCCATATTGCCATGTTTCGCATACTTGCCATGAGGCTATGTGCTTACTTGCTAAACTATTTGAATGCCTGTGGATGAAGGCTTGGTTGTTTGAATTGGAACAATTCAATGAATGTAAGTTTTAAGCCCACTTTGCGAAGTGGCAAATCATGTTTTAAGCCCATCATGTTTGATGGCAAATCCACATTTCTAAGCCCACTTGAGGGTGGCAAATTCAAACCATTTTCGAAAGCAAACATGAGTTGAATTCGTTCCAATTCTTGCAATTTTAGTCTATACTTGCTTATGTGCGTCACATAGTAAAGTTAGCTAAATAACCGGAATAAGAACACACGAGGTTTATAAAACAACATATCATGATTAGTAGAGGTCGATCCTTTGATCAGGCGAGCGAGGGTGCTCAATTCATGACCTTCCCTCTTCGTATCAAAGTTCCCGAGCCGAGGCAACTTTGGTGATGACGGACACGTGGCCTTTGGCACGAGTCAAGGTTTCCTAAATTTTCCAAAAACAAAATATTTAGGTAGCGACTCTGTAATCTAGCAAAGTAGTCCAGTTTTGGCATTATTTGATCTAAAATCAATTTTCCAAAATGATTTGCCGGATTGGACTCTTTGGTGTTTATCAGTTTCACATTGCACTTGTGAGACTAAATTCAGAACCACAGATAGAGTCCGAACTGTGAGGGCCTTTCTTTTCAAACCCTTTCTGAAAGGCAGGGGCGCGAAAAAAGGCAAGTCCACAGTGCCCGCAGGCTGTCTATGTATCCTTTTGCAAGGAATCAAACCATCGTTGTTTTGGGGCAAGATGCAAATGATATGCACAAAAACTTTGAAAGCTGGATTCACACGCTTCGCGAATCCGGCTATTTTTGAAAACTCATGATCATGCAAAATAATGCAATAAGCAATAACAAGATAACAACATATGAATGAACAGCTTTAAGCTTAAAACCAACATAGGTTCCATGCAAAAAGATCTAAAACACACTCTCACCACGCCAAAACGCAGGACGAGGAAAGAAAACACAACTCACGGTTGCGTCTCACGCATCTTGAGAAACTAAGACACGAAAATCGCTCAGGGTTGTGTTTCACGTGTCCCGAGATAAAAATCACTCGGGGTCGCGCTTTATGCGTCCCAAGATACAAGAGAAATTCTCGAGCTCGCACTTCACACGTCCCGAGATAAAAATACGTCCAGAGCCGCGCTTTACGCGTTCTGAGATACAAAAGAAACTGCTCGGGCTCACGCTTCACGTGTCCCGAAATAAAACACGCCCAGAGCTGTGCTTCATGCGTCCTGAGAAATAAGAGAAATCGCTCAGGCTAGCACTTCACGTGTCCCGAGATAAAACACGTCCAGAGCAACGCTTCATGCATCTTGAGAAACAAGAGAAACCGCTCGGGCTCGTGCTTCACGCGTCTCGAGATAAAACATGCCCAGAGCCACGCTTCAAGCATCTTGAGATATAAGAGAAACCGCTCGGTCTCGCGCTTCATCTATCCCGAGATAAAACATGCCCAGAGCCGCGCTTCACGAGTCCTGAAAAACAAAAGAAACTGCTTGGGCTCGCGCTTCACGCGTCCCGAGATAAAACACGCCCAGATCTGCACTTCACGTGTCTTGAGAAACAAGAGAAACCATTAGGGCTCGTGTTTCACGCGTCCCGAGATAAAACACACCCAAGGCTGCACTTTTCGCATTCTGAGATACAAGAGAAATAGCTCGGGCTTGCGCTTCACGTGTCCCGAGATAAAACACGCTCAGGGTTGCTCTTCATGCGTTTTGAGATATAAGAAAAACCGCTCAAGCTAGCGCTTCACATGTCCCAAGATAAAACACGTATAGAGTCGTGCTTTACGCGTCTTGAGAAACAAGAGAAACCGCTCAAGCTCGTGCTTCACGCGTCCCGAGATAAAATATGCCCAGAGCCGCACTTCACGCGCCTTAAGAAACGAAAGAAACCATTTGTGCTCGCGTTTTATGCGTCCCGAGATAAAACACGCCTAGGGCCGCGTTTCACACGTCCTGAGATACAAAAGAAATCACTCGAGCTCGCGCTTCACGCGTCTTGAGATAAAACACACCTAGAGTTGTGCTTCACGCTTCTTGAGAAATAAGAGAAACCGCTTGGGCTAGCGCTTCACGTGTGCTGAGATAAAACATGTCCAGAGCCGTGCTTCACGCGCCCTCAAAAACAAGAGAAACCGCTCGGGCTCGCGTTTCACGTGTCCTGAGATAAAACGCGCCCAGGGCTGCGCTTCATGCGTCCTGAGATATAAGAGAAATCACTCGAGCTCGCGCTTCAGGCGTCCTGAGATAAAACATGCCCAGGGCCGCACTTCACGCATCTTGAGATACAAGAAAAACCCTCAGGCTTGCACTTCACGCGTCTCAAGATAAAACACGCCCAGAGCCGCGCTTCACGCATCTTGAGAAATAAGAGAAACCGCTGGGGCTCGCGTTTCATGCGTCTCGAGATAAAACATATCCAGAGCTGCGCTTTACGCGTTCTGAGAAATAAGAGAAACTGATCGGGCTCGCGCTTCACATGTCCTAAGATAAAACACACCTAGGGCCGCGCTTCACGTGTCCTAAGATAAAAAAAACCACTCGGGCTCGCGCTTTCTGCATCCCGAGATAAAACATGTCCAAAGTCACGTTTCATGCATCCCGAGATAAAACATGCCCAGAGTCGCACTTCATGCGTCCTGAGAAATAAGTGAAATAGCTTGGGGTTGTGCTTCACGCATCCCGAGATAAAACACGTCCAGAGTTGCGTTTCATACGTTGTAGACCCGACTTTCTTTGCGCGCCCTCCCTTTCGGAGAGGGCGCGAATTTGGTCGTACTACAGTTTGGACTCCTGTCACGGTTCTGAATCTAATCTCACAAAGTGCAATGTGAGACTGATAAACACAAAAGAGTCCAAATCTAGCAATTGGCTTTGAAAAATCAATTTTGAATGAAAAAACGCTAAACATGGACTGCTTTGCCAGATTACAGAGTCGCCACCTAAATATTTTATTTTTGGGAAATTTAGGAAACCTTGACTCGTGCCAAAGGCCACGTGTCCGTCATCACCAAAGTTGTCTCGGCTCGGGAACTTGGGTACGAGAGGGGAAGGTCCTGAAATGAGCACCCATACTCGCCCGATCAAAGGATCGGCCTCTACTAAACATGATATGTTGTTTGATAAACACATGTGTTCTTATCTGATTATTAACCTAACTTACTATGTGGTGCGCACAGCATACAAGTATAGACTCGATCACGAGAATTGGAACAAAACAACTCATGTTTATTTTTGAAAATGGTTTGAAAGTGCTACTCGCAAGTAGGCTAAAGCGCGGATTTGCCACCCTCAAGTGGGCTTGAAAAAAATATGATTTTGCCACTCCGCAAAGTGGGCTTAAAACTCACAATCATCGAGTTGTTCCAATTCAGGCAATCAAGCCTCCACCCACAGGCATTCATGCAGTTAAGCATATAAGCAAATAGCCTCATGGCAAGCATGCTATCATGGCAACACTCACACTTATGCAAGTATGCTAAAGCGTAAACACTTACAGTGTGCTCCGAGCCAAAATAGAAAACTAGTTAGAAATCATGCATGACCCTAACTATGTTAAAATACCTAATGCAACACATGCAATAATGCAACTTAAATAGGCTCGGCTACCTAAGATGGCATATGAATGCAACGATTGATACATGTATTCAAATATGTATTGAAATACGATGTAGTTTGAATGATGTGCCGAGCCCGGTACATGCAAGACAAATGAATGATGCATGCATGCAAGCATAAGGTATGCTAATTGAAAAATGCCCTAAAACTAACCATCGAAAGCGATTAAGTAAAAGGGAGAAAGAAGTGGGGTTGGAAGACATGCACACACACACACGCACACTTATTACAACAATATGCCCTCTCGAAGGAGGGTCAGAATAATTAAGAACTAAGCTATGCTAAGCTAAGCTACTTATTACAAAACAATTAATTAACTAACTTAGCTAATTAATTATTACAAACCAAATGAGATTGAATAACTAGCTAATCTAAGCTAATTAGATTATTACAAAGACGAATTAAATTCGCTAAACACATTAACTAATTAATTACAAAACCAGTAAATTAACTAGCTAAGTAAAGCAGTAAAATGGCCTCGGGGGAGGGAGACATGCATGCTCGGTGTGCTTCGCCCGAAAACGCATTGCCTTGCCATGAGTTGCCTTTGTTTGCACTCACTGTGATCTCAGAACACTGCATAAACTTCTAGATGGCTTCTGCCCCAAAATAGGATCACTTCGGACAATTTCTCCTTCAGGTGGCCGGCTGGCCACCTCAACTGGTCGGTAGGCTACTTCAACTGGCCGGCTGGCCAGTACATGTGGTCGGCAGGCTAGTGCAAGTGGCCGGTCGGCCACTTCTCTTTCCAGAATCCTACCTTTGTTACAACAGAGAGCAACAGAGCCAAGGCAATGCATTTGGTTAGAAATGTGTGTACTACCACCCTCCTCATCATGTCACAAGCTCAAAGGAGTGTGATACTTGGCTCTCAAGCCACCAATCAAGCATCTCAATGCATGATGACTCGAAAACCAAGTTTGTACAAGCTTAGTGAATGCGCACATAAGACTAAAAGTGTCGTCAACCTATCATGCATGCTCAAAGGTGACAACGACCAAGGAATGTGACACGTTTCATCACTTTTAGTATGAAACGTCTCACATTTCTTGTGTTTGGATTAACGTCCGATCCAAACAAATGCAATGCAGCACACATATGTTATCTTGGCATGTTTTACTTGATTCAATTCTTGTTTACTCATTTGCATTACCAAACCATTCCTTAATTGGTTAAGTCCAATGTGAAAGGTCCTCTAATTTGAAAGGTCCTCTAATTTGAAAGATGACCTAAGCTTCGAGTGCCTTGAGCATGAAGAAAGTATCATGTCATTGGTTAGTTGAAATCCTCAAGGGAGGATTAAAACCAATAGGCATGAATGCCTCAAGTTCATGCTCAAGCCAACAATGGGCTTAAGGCCACTTTCAAAGTAAAAGAAAGTTTGAAACAATGGAGTGCAATGACACACATTTCAGCACTGAAATAGCATGCTAGGTGACTTAAAAACCAATGCAAACAACTCATGCAATGCATGCTCAAAGGCTTAACTCATTAAGCTAATGAAAGGGGTTGTGCCACCACCTTACAACACAAGCCTCAAAGGACTAAACCACCTCAAAACAGACCTCAAACATGCCAAAACAGTGGCCAAATCATGCTGAGATTGAAGTTTACAAGGCAAGAAAATCATGCATACCAATTGGCCAACAAGCAAAGCATAAGGCTTAACTCTTAGAAGCAATGAAGGAGTAACACATGCAAGAGTAGGACAATGGTATAAGCTCTGAAATTACAAGCTAAATGATGCCACATCATGGAAATAACTTAAACAAAGCATGCTAGAGAGCCCAAAACATAAAGCTAGCAAAGCCAACTATACCATAGCCATACAAGACAAGCCTCAAAGGACCAAGGCCCATCAAAACAAAGCTAAAGCATGCTAAAATAAGGCCAAAAATATGCTGGAATCAAGCTAACATATGCTAGAATGATGGACCAAGTCATTAGGCATTCAAGGCTATTAAGCAAGATTACACTACAAGTGTAAGAAGCAAGCAATAGGTGGCCAAACCAGCCAAAAACAGAGTTAGAGCAGGTCCAAAAAGTCACAAAAACATGCTTGAACTAAGCTTTAAAAAGGGAGAAACACATGCTCACTTGGTAGGCCATCTATGCATACAAACAAGACATAAAGAGAGGGGACCACCCCCTCTCCACTGAAATTCCTCTGAGTTTCAATGGTAGAAAGGTCAAAACAAGATACTCCAAAAGGCTTAGAAATGATGGCACAAAGCTTAGCAAACAAGCAACCAAAAAGGGTAGACCACCCTCAACTTCAAAGGAACCTCAAACTACCATTTTTAACACCTAAAAACAAAGGTTTTTGCAGTTGACAAATAGGCCAAAAACAGCATGCAAAGGTGGCCAAGATAGTGTACAAAAATAAGCTTAAAAGGGGAAGAAGCTTACCCTTGAAGAACAACAGCAAGACAGCAACAATTCTGAGCCAAAACAAAGTCTAAGACCTCAAATCAAGCTTCAATGGACCTCAGCTCCAAAGTGAAGGTGTTTGACTAGGTGTCTTAGTGCAAATATGTGAAGAAAACACACTTTTAAGCTCAATATAGCACAATATAGAGAGAGAGAGTGTGAGAATTCTAGAGAGAGGAATTTCAGCTCTGAAATTTGTGAACCTCTCTAAAGGGGGAGGGAGCTCCCCTTATATAGAGCAAGCAAGCAAAAAGCTTGCTTCATCCCTCCATACACGTGTATGGAGGATGAGTTTAGTGAGCCACAGCTGGCTCAAAAGATCTGAAAATATCTAAAAAGGAGAAAAATTGGCCGCCGGCCAGTTAAGGTGGCTGGCCGGCCACTGCTCCTAGTCGGACGACCACTTGAAGTAGCCTACAAGAGAGGAAAGTGGCCGGCAAGGCCTTCCCCTCCCCTAGGCAAGAGGTATCAAGGTTTGGCCCAAAAACCAAGGCCAAAACACAGAGAATTAAGAGGCTCAAAGACAAGGCACTCAACTGAGACCCTCGGGCGCTCAAAACAAGTACAAACATGCGCAATCATCGAGTGCACAACCGATGACGTCAAAATCTTGAGGTCGGTAAAAAATGGGGTGTCTACATACGTCCTGAGAAACAAAAGAAACCGCTGGGGCTCGCGCTTCACATGTCCCGAGATAAAACACGCCCAGGGTTACGCTTCATGCGTACTGAGATACAAGAAAAACCACTCAAGCTCACGCTTCAAGCTTCCTGAGATAAATAACAAAAGATGCAAAGAGGAATGAACGTGTGCGATAGATGCACAAAGTGAACGTGATTACAAATCAATACAGTGACAAAGCATGTTCTATGCAAGATAGACAACCGACGTATGATGTTGATTGAAGGGATGTTCTATGCAAGAAACAAAAACATATTCTGTGCAAAATTGAAAGCATATACGAGTACACATTCTATGTATGAATCATGAGCAATGTAAGGCATGGATGTGATATAAGTGTATATGAAAATGCACGTTCTATGCAACAATTGTAATTTGACAAAACAAAAACGATATTCAGTGGCAATTTTCAATTTACCTCTCGGAGGCATTGCAACGTGCTCAAAAAGGATACACCTCATTCATATTGACAAGTAGGGCACACTCACGCAATGAAGTGCGGTTTCAGGCTCCTAAAACGGAACCTTCCATACACTACTCAAGAAACAAAAGCATAGAACAGCATCAGGACACAGAGAAGGGTCACCGGCCACTCGCCAGCCACCAGGAGAAGCTACCGACCACCTGCCTGCTTTCATCTAGGCCTGCCATCCACGGATGTGGCTTGCCGGCCACCCATGGTAGTTTCGAAGCAAAACAGTCTTTTTGGCTTAGGTCTTTAAGTATAGATTAACACACTTCATTTCCTCACTTCTCCAAGCCCGAAATAACTCTCCCTCTCTCTTTAGGTACTTTCCCTCTCTAGATTTTCACTTTATATGCGTTTTTCAACACCCCACGCAAACGTTTTTCGTAAAACCCTCTTGATTCACTACATTTTGAATCGATCAGATTTTGATTTCGTCACTTTTTCTTGGATTTTCACCACTTTAGGCCTGTTCCCCTCGAGTTTCTCTCGAGTATCGTGAACTTTCCCTAGTTTTGACTTTTTCTCCCATTTTCTCTCTCCTAGGGTTGACTTTTTCTAAGTTTACCATTTTTTCTCCATTTTTCTTTACTCTTCACCTGCTTTTCATCCATTTTTCAAATGGCGGATCAGATTCCTCATGACGGAGCTCCTCCCGAGGTTCCACCTGTGCTTCCACCTATAGCTGAGGTAGAGGAGCTAGCAGTTACCGAGGCCGGCGGGGCGGCAGAGGACATTGAGGCTGACCTTGAGGCGGAGTTCGTATCGGAGTTCAAGCTAGAGCCGTTACCACTGAAAGTGTGGCCCTTCAATTCGGCGACATATCATCCCTGTACACACACATTATCGCTTGGAGGCATTAGGCATTTCAGCGATTTTGCTCGTGGCGTACCAGAGGACCTCTTGCTGAGGGAGCCGGACTCCCACCTTTCTTCCAGCGCTACTGAGGTATGAACTTTGTTTTCATGCATTTCTATCTTTCCTTTAATTGCATTTCTTGCACTGCCTTTCATCTGATTGCTCTTTTATCACTGTTTTTCATCTGATTTACCTGTTCTGTGCCATAGGGATACTTTCGTACCTACAGGGGATATGGCGCGATGACGGCGAGAGATTGGTACGATGAGCTCCCTGCCAGGGTTCGTGATATCGTCGATGAGGCTGGCTTCGGCCTTTCTTGCTCTGGACTGACAAGCATTATAGCGTGCCGCCCCCTTCTCAGAGCACTAGTGGAGAGGTGGTGGGACACTACCAACTCATTCCACCTCTCTACTGTCGGGGAGATGACGATGACTCCCTATGACTTCGCCATGATCACAGGCTTAGGAGTAGGCGGTGATCTGATCCCTTTTGACACAGATATGGACGAGTGAGAGGCTGCTTGGATCCACCTATTGAGAGCGTGCCCACCTCTGTACCGGCCGGCCATGTTGAGATACAGTTGGTTCGCTGAGCAGTTCTGCGAGAGCGATCCCGAGACACTGGAGGAGATGGAGCAGTACGCCCGGGGCTTTTTGATGTTTGTCCTCGGTACCACCTTGTTTTCGAACAGGTGGAACACCATGGGTTTATATCTGTTGAGTGCCCTGGTGACCCTTCCCTGGGTTCGGTTCTATGACTAGGGTAGAGTTGGCCTCGCCACCTTTTATGGCTACATGAGCTCCACCTCCCGCATGAGGGGAGAGCGGATCGGAGGCTACTGGCGAGCTTGAGAGGTATGCATTTCAGTTCTCTCTTTGCACTTACACTTTCTACTTCACATTTTCTACCTTATATCTGTTCAACACTTGTGCTTTCTGCTTTGCACTTTCTGTATCTGTTCATGCTGTGCTTTCTGTTTTGCACTTTCTGTATCTGTTCATGTTTTGTGCTTTCTGCTTTGTACTTTTTGTATCTGTTCATGATCTGATCACATCACTGCCTTTTCCTTGCAGCTATGGGTTTATGCATATTTTCCAGCTCTCGCTCCAGAGCCAATGAAGGAGCTCCCCCTTGTTGTACCTTACTCGAGATGGTACGATGGTCGGTGTCAGCGTCGGAGTCGTGAGACCTTTGCCTTCTTCTGCCATTACTTTGATACAGTGGTCGTTGCCGAGGTAACCCAAAACTCACAGTCATTTTTGCTTTAATACTGCTTTGATTCACACTTTGGCAACTGACGACAACTAATAATCTGTATATTCTCTATTTGCAGATTGTGTGGCAGCCCTGGGCCATGATGCCGGCCAAGGTGAGAGACCAGTATGTGAGAGCTTGGGGCACATCTTGCTTTCAGATTCTGCTGGAGGGCCTAGTCTGCCGAGCTTGGTTTTTGAGCGAGAGATTCATACGCCAAACTGTGAGCTCGCCTGATCCAATCGTTCAAATGCCACCCCCGGCGTCTATGAGGACAGTCGATAGCCTATCAGTTGATGCAGTCATTCAGTTCATAGTAGGCCTAGACGCTGATTTCTTTAGAAGAGAGGGCAATTACACGATATTTATTCAAACCCATCTTATGCCTCCTCTGATGGGCGCTCATGTAGACGAGGGACAAGGGGCTCTTGTGGCAGGCGATGCGACTCGGGCGACTAGGGCCCATACTAGAGGGGCTCCCCCTGTTGAGCAGACTATTCGTTGGTCGGAGCTTCCTATTACGCTCACATGTTAGAGGCCGACTAGGACTGCTTACCAGATTCCAATCGAGCTAGCATAGGCTGTGCACGAGTATGTCGAAGTTTGAGGCACGTCTTAGGTATGGACCACACTTTACAATTTGCACCCCCACATTTCCATTTCAGATATGTTTATTCAAAACATTGATCACCCAAATGCACTTGTAGGCACCTACAGAGTGTACAGGGAGCCTCCTCGAGCTGGTGGCTTCTCTGATAGATATGGTGCAGAGGAGGGAGATGCTGCTTGGTCTCCACAGTATCCAGGTAATTTCTTTCAATTCAGCATGCATTTCATTACTAACTTTGTTTGTACATCATGCTATCATACTTCCACTGATACATCAGCATTTCAACCGTAGTTTTTCCCAAAATGCACTAATACACTGCATTGGCACATTGCATTCACACACTGTACTCATACTGTATCAGATTTTTACATGATATTTATTCTGTATATTACGTCTGTATCTGATACACACACTGTAGCTGATATGTTAACAACTGTTTTTTCAAATTCCATCTACACCGATGGCACCAGCGGCGGTAACAGCAGCATCACTGGCAACACCTCTTCTAACAGTAGAGAGGAGAGAGAGACAGGCCCTAGCACGCGCCCAGGATGTGAGTCGCGGTCGAGGCAGAGATAGGGGCACCCGAGGCCAGAGCAGTCCTTCAGAGCCCATTTTGAGCGATGATGATGCTGAGACTAGTGACTCCGAGGAGGTAGTGAGTCGGCATTTTGAGTCATCCGAGAGTGGAGGTAATGATGCTGGCTCGGGGTCCGAAAGCGGAGGTGACGCCGAGGTGGGCTCTGAGGCAGGGAGCGGAGATGATACCGGCTTTGGTTCAGAGCCTGATTCTGACAGTGGTGCCAATGGAGATAGTGCTCTCGAGTCCCCTTAGAGGAAGAGGATGAAGAGAGCCTCTCGGGCCTGAGATGATCGACGGTGATGTTTTTGTACTTTTTACTTAGTTTCTTTTTTTTTTTTGGTAGCATTAGCATATGTATAACTTTGGATAGGTTTTATTTTGCTTTTGAAACTTGTACTCTTCTTTTGTAAAAACCATGATCGGAATAAAACCTTGCAGTTTTTATGAAATGCGTTGTCATTTTTGCATCATGAGCACCACATTTGCATGAAATGGACATGGAATCGAATTTGAAAATGAATACGGAACACTTGTATTGGCACGATGTTCTTAATTGGGTAATGAGTCGACCAACAACCAAAATACAACTCAATAAACAAAGCAAAAACAACTCAAAAACAAATAAAGCTAAAACCAAAAGACTCAAAATAAGACCTTAAAACACAAAGATTGAGACAAAACACATATTGCCAACACTGCCCAACACACAGGTGGACGGCAGGCCAGAGATGGGAGCTGCTGGCCAGAGATGGGATTTACTGGCCATAGGAACCTCTAGATTGTTGACAGTTGGCTTCCACTCACAGCCTTATTTTCTACAAAAGGTTCTGCTTCGTGATTTCTTCTCCAGAACCTCATTTTAGCTGCAATTTCTTCCACAAATGGAGATAATTCTTGCCGAAAAGCTCACGGATTGGATAGTTGCTTTAGACGGCACAGAAAAGGTAAACTTCTGGGGTTTCGGCATAAATGCACTTTTTTCGTTGAGCCGTACTCCACTTTGCTTTCTATTCCTCTATGCTGCGGCCTAATGCTGGGATTCGATTACATATGTATTTTGCTTCGGAACACAAGAAATGTGCCTGACACTTGAAGAATTTCAGGCATTGATGGAAACCCGACGCGATAAGGAAATCATGCCTCAATCCTGTTTTGGCCACGCCCAAGCTTTGGAACGGATGTATAGGCTCACTTTGCACGAGGCTCAATCTTTGGCCCACAACGGAGAGCTAGACATACCCAGCTTGATTCATCGATTTTTCAACATCGGTGACAAAGGCGACCTTCTCTGGCGAGGTTTTCGACAGCATGCTCTCTGTTTATGTATGCTTGCTCATTTCCTTCTTGCCCTTAGTTTCGGCGGGTCCAACATTCGGTTGATCGAAGTGGCCCAAGGTCTGAAATAAGGTAAGAGTTGCATTGGTTTGGCGTTGGCCGAGACTTTGATGGGCTTGGATGCCTTTCATCGGCGACAAACGACTAGATTCACGGGGAGTCCACTACTTCTTCAGGTATTATTTACCACCCTTTTCTCATATGTGTTTCTCACATCACTCGGCACTCATGCTTTATTTTTCTCTCAAAGCTCTTTTCTTACTTTTCTCTCAACATACATCCCTCTATTCTTTAATCTCTCTTGTTTTTTTATTCCTTTCCAAGTATGGCTTATGGATAAGCTGAAGGTAGTGGACTCTTGCCACGAGTACTCAGCTGGAGCTTATTTCTTCTGCCACCGACTAGTGGATTTCCCTAACGAGGGATGGTAGTGCAACTGGATGTACAACAAACCTGCAACCGACATAGCTTGGCGCTGCCCCTGGCTTAATCTGACCGAGATGAGTTACAGCATGGCCCGGCAGCTTGGCATACAGTTGATTGGCCTTATGCATTGCATATTCTATTTTTCTTTCTGGTTTCGATGCTAGTTTGGGCATGATCAGATCTGCCCAGAGGAGGGGGTAGAGTACCCAGTTTCATTCCCTATTCGTAGTTCACACTTGGCTAGGTACCTCACTGCCTCGAGGACGAGGGAACTTTTGGCCCCTGCTCCTAGTTTCAGTTATGCCCTTTCTGATGAATGTTTGGCTTGGCTTAAGGATGAGGCATAAACCGGGCCCACTTTGGCTTCAGAAGCTTCCGCAAGTATGAGCAAAGGACGCAGGAGCACCTGACTCACTTATGCCCCTAATTTATTGCTTTGACCTTTCTTTTCAAGCTTTATGATGTAATAAAAGCAACTTTGATTGGTATCAGAGAGTTGGAGAACTTTATGTTGAAATCAATGAAATTAAAGTTGTGAGCACTAAAAATTTTCTTTTTGGTCAAAAAATGGTCTAAGTTGTAAAAGGTAAATTTTTGAACAAAATCAACTTTCATCAAAACTTTTCAAAACCATTTTCGAAAAGGATCACCACCTGACACGCACAGAATCAATCCTCAAGATGAACAATCCCGAATCAAAAGATAATAAATGCCCCTACTTAAACACCACTGCTCTGCATTGTAACTAGCTCTTTTTTCCAGAATAAAGATCACAACCGAACTCTCAGATGATGGACAAAGATGACCTGATCAAACACATGGACAGGACAATTGAGTTGGAGGTGATTAGGGCCGAACTTCAAGATGAAGTTGCCTACGTATCCTGAAGATAGGAATTAGGCCTTACGTAGTTCGGTTTAGGTTCACTCGAGTATTAACTCTCTCCTTTTGCACTCTAACTTTTGCCAAAGTCGTCTTTTATGGTTTTCAACCTTGCGAGCTCAGTTTTTCTTTATTTCTAATTTTTCATGCTCTAATTTTTGCCTAGGTCGCCCTTCTGGGTTTTCGGCCTAGCGAGCCTCTCAAGGATAGTATTTCTTCAACTTGTCTATATTTATCGATTATGAAAATTCCAGGCCATATAAGTCCATGAGAATAATAGCTCCATCCGACAAAATAGCATTGATGATGTAAGGACCAGTCCAATTGGGTCTGAACTTGCCCCTAGGGTCATAAATGGAAGCTCGGTTGTCTTTTAGCACCATATCTCTTTCTTTAAGATTTCGGGACTTAACTTTCTTGTTAAAAGCCGTAGTAATTCTGCGTTGGTAGCCTCGAACATGATGCAATGCTTTCAGCCTTCTCTCATCAAACAACATCAACTCTCAAATCTGCTCTGTTGCTAGTCCGCATTTGCTATCTGACACTCAGCCATAACCCGCAGCGACGGGACTTCTATTTCAATTGGCAAAACAGCCTCCATCCCATAGACAAGAGAATAAAGAGTTGCCCATGCAGACGTCCGGATTGAAG
Source organism: Camellia granthamiana (assembly GCA_036172215.1). Taxonomy (NCBI): domain Eukaryota; kingdom Viridiplantae; phylum Streptophyta; class Magnoliopsida; order Ericales; family Theaceae; genus Camellia; species Camellia granthamiana. The sequence continues at coordinate 159,752,400 of CM069907.1, read as the reverse complement.
TTCTGTAGCCGCAAAGTGCAAATGGCAATTTATCTGGCCAGTCCCTGTAGGTCTCAACCATCTTCTGCAAGATGTTCTTGTTGGCAACTTCAACAACTCTATTAGTTTGTATGTAGATGACTTATGGAAAGCCACATTGTATTTCTCCAACAAATCTATTACCTCTTTCTTGAAGTGGGAACCATTATCTGATATGATCTCGTTTGAGACTCCATACCGGCAAATGATATTGTTTCTGATAAACTTGGCCACATGCAATGCTTTCAACACTGCATAGGACTGAGCTTCCACTCACATGCCCATTCGACTCTTTTGGTGTGATTGCACTGATAACGTCGATTTCCCAGACTGAGAAAGGCTATGGCGAAGTCATGTTGTAAAGTTTTGAAGGCGGGATATTCATGCGATTGGCATGGATTTGGTATTTGTGGTATCGCTGAACAAAACCAATACAATCCTCCTCTATGGTGGACCAGTAGTAACCTTGTCTGAGAATCTTTCGGGCTAGCATCACTCTGTTCATTTGCTCCCTACACTCTCCTCTATGGATGGCCTCCATTAGGCGCTTTGATTCCTCTTCTTCAATACACAACTTGTGCATTCCCAGATGACCTCTTTTATACAGTTTACCTCCACAGATGATAAATTTGACGGCAATTCGCCGTATTTCTCTTTTGTTCTTGGCATTTGCTCTTGGTGGATAAATCTCATTTTCCAAGAAGTTCCAAATATCGTAATACCAGGGGTTTTTGTCTTGCACTTCATTTATCGCGGTAATAGTTTCATAAGCCGGCATGTATTTCTGTTCAATGATAATCGGACGCATCCGAACTTCAAGTGGGATGTCTACCATGGAAGATAGAGTTGCTAAAGCATCAGTGAACCTGTTGTTCTCTCTTAGTAGATGCGTAAAAGTCAGCTTTTCAAACCTAGGCATTAGAATGTCTAGGGTCTGGTGATAAACCTTCATCTTTTCTTCTTTGACTTTCCAGTCTCCATTTGCTTGAGAAACAACTAAGTTCGAGTCCCCGATAATATCCAATCTTATTACCTCTAGTTCTAGGGTGGCTTCGAAACCAGCAATACACGGTTCTTATTCTGCTTCATTATTAGATACCTTGAATCGGAGTTTGAAGGCTAAAGGTATATGGGAGTCATCGGGTGCTATCAACAATACACCTATCCCATAACCATACTGATTAGACGCTCTGTCAAAGTACATCATCCAAGTTTCCTCCTCAACTTGCAGAATGGCTTCATCTGGGAACAAGTATTCCACCGCCTCATCTCTTTCTACCGGGTGGTCTGCCAGGAACTCTGCTACAGCTCTTCCCTTGACCGACTTGCGGGTGACATATTTGAGATATTTGATAGGGTCTAATCTCGATACCTGGATTACAAAGTGAGCTAACAAGTAGCGCTTCAACTTCCTGGTAACCCATACCAAGGCTAGGCAAGCTTTCTCCAACGGAGTATAACGGGTCTCGTATTCCATCGTTTTAGTAGTAGATGGCTTTCTCCACCCTGTCTTCAGATTCCTAAGCAAGCATGCATCCCATGGTCGTGTCTGTTACTGACAAGTACAGAATCAAAGGCTTTCCCGGCTCTGTCGTTGACAACACAGGCGGATTCTAGAGGTACTGCTTAACCTGCTCAAAGGCAAATTGACATCGATTATCCCATCGAAATTTCTTCCCTTTCTTCGGAAGACCAAATAGTGGCTCAGAAGTCAAGGTTAATTTGGAAATAAACCGTCTTATGAATTGCACTTTACTTAGAAAGCCTTGCACTTTATTTTAAGTCCTTGGTGGTGGCATTTCTAGGATGGCCTTGATTTTTGAAGGATCTACTTCAATGCCCCTCTGTGTGATTAAAAAGCCTAGTATTTTCTCTGCTGTTACGCCGAAGGTGCATTTCTACGGATTTAACCTCAACCTGTATTCTCTGATCCATTGAAAGAATTTCTCCAAGGCGATGTAGTGGCCCTTTCTTTTTTTGGACTTGACAATCATGTCGTCCACGTATACCTCGACCTCTTTGTGGATCATATCGTGCAGAATGGTAGTTGCAGCCCTCTGATAGGTAGCCTCGGCATTCTTCAGCCCAAACGGCATAACCCAGTAGCAGTAGGTACCCTACGGCATAGTGAATGCGGCCTTCTCTCTGTCCTCAGGTGCCATCAGAATCTAGTTGTACCCGGAAAACCCATCCATAAAGGATAGCAATGTATGGCTCGCAGTGAAGTCCATCAACTCATCAATGTGCGACAGAGAAAAGTCATCCTTCGGACTGGCTCTATTTAAGTCCTGGAAGTCCACACACACCCGAATTCTGCTATCATTCTTCGGCATTGGGACAATGTTGGCCAACTAAGTCGGATAGTCAAATACTAACAAGAAACCTGTCTCGATCTGCTTGGTGACCTCTTCCTTGATTTTCAACGCCCAATCCGGACGGATTCTACACAACTTCTGCTTGATCGGTCGGGCCTCAAGGTCAAGAGAGATCTAATGTTGTACAATCTTAGGGTCGATTCCAGGCATGTCTTTGTAAGACCATGCAAAAATATCTTTAAAATCTTTTAATAAAGCGACTAAGTGCTCGCACTCCTCTAAAGTCCACGTGGACCCGATCTGGACCAGATGCAGATTCTTCTCAGTGCCAACATTAATGGAAAAGATTTCATCAGCACAGGGTTTAGGAAACCTCTCCTCATCTCGATTAATCAAGTTTTCAAAACTAGAGGAATTCCTTCCTCTTCATTTTCATTAAAATTCTAAAAATTTTGGTTGATACAATAAATCAATGACACAGAGAAGTACACAGAATTCGCAGAGTTCTTATTTAAAAGGTCTAGATCTTTGGTTACAGACTCAAAAGAAAAGCTGAATGAAGACCTAGACAGGACTTTGATATCTGGGCTATCACCCTAAAAAATACCAGACTCAGACTCAAAAGAACTAGAATCTGATCCCGATCCCACAGACTCAGGGAAATCAGACTCTAACTCATCACCCGACTCAGAACTAGACAGATAGCCTTCATCCAGCTGCCAAGTAAGAGATGGTGCCTCTGATGCATCCAAAATGCTGTTGGTTGGGTTCACACCCAGTTCTTTCCCGATCACGGAGATAGTAAGGTTATCCCCAAAGTCCTCTGAGTCAGCCGCAGGATCTATTAGAAGACAAACCAGTGCTACCCTTACTCCAAGTTCACTGTTGTCTGAGTCACTTCTATGCTCTGGTCAGTTTCCATGCTTGGTTCAGCCTTTTCCTCGGTATCACTGTTCTGCAGCTGCAGGTCAAAAAAGATCTCAAACTCGAGGACACGCTGATTCGAGGAATTCATCTGGGGCTCGGAAAAGCCACAAAAGGGGAAATCTTCTCCCTCCAGAACAAAGTGGCCATTCAGCGTTCCCTGGATTGGCTTGTGGATGAGCTCATAGTGTTTCCCGGCTTGTTTGCCCTTGGTTCTGCCTCTGATTTCTTTTCCTTTCTTGATCCAGTCCTTTTTGGTGGGTATATAGCCCAGACCAAAGGCATGTGGGTTGCGCGACACATCTGTTAGTGCTGTGACACCTTTCTGGTCACTTCTTCCAAGTCCTATTCCTGGAACATGTTGTAGTTTGTTCATGAAATAGATAGACTGGGCGCTGACATATATGCCTTCATCTAAGGCCAGAATGGCCTACACTGCCTGGGCTTCAGCCAGAGTGAACCCTGAGAGGAATACATTCTCCTTACTATGAGTGATTTCCAACACTAGTATAGTTACCTCTGGTGGCGGATGGATGGATGAATTTTCAAAAATAATCGCCACTCCTTTCCCATGAAAGTATTTCAATATTTGGTAGAAGGTGGAGGAGACAGCTTTCACATGATGTAACCAGGGCCTCCCTAGCAGTAAATTGAAGGTAGCCAGCACATCTAGGACATGGAACTCGACATCTTACGCAGTTGGGCCCACCTGAACTCTGATTTGCACCATGTCCATGACCTCCCTGCATGTATTATCATATGCCCAAATTACTTGGGCGGTGGGCACAAAGTCTGTTGGTCTAAGGCCGATTGCATAAGCTGTGTGGGAAGGACAAACATTGATGGTCGAACTGGTGTCTATTAACACCACCGGTACCTATTTCTCCCTGTACTCAACATATATGTACAAGGGTTTGTTGTGAGCTGAGCCTTTCGGCAGCAATTCTTTGTCAGAAAAGGTTAGGGTTGGCCCGGCGCCACCTGGGAAGACCAATCCCACAAGCTGTTCGGGGGTAGTGTCAATGGACAATTTAGCCTTGTCTATTGCTAATAGTATTGCCTATCAATGTACCTAGGAGGCTATGAGAAGACCCCAGATTGAGATGTCTGCTTGAATTTTCTTAAGCTGTTTCAACACTACCTCTTCCTCCAGCTGCTTCTCTTTCTGTTTCTTGACCTTTTTGTCTTTTCCAGATGCATCAGCTTGATCTAAGTGCGGTGGCTTAAAATACCGCCCATTTCTTGTCATGTGATCTATTTCTTCCGCATACCATGTGTTGTCTGGAAGACACTCACCCCAGTCTTCATTGGTATGGGCCATATGCAAATCATTATCATCCTACCATACACCTTCAGCAGCCGACAAATAGTTGTCTGGCTCCATTTGTATTACCCGCACATTACAGGAATCCCCCACAGGGTGTTGGGCCATTACAGTTCCCTGGTTGTCTTTAAACCTTTCTCGTTCAATCTGCTTTAGTGCAGCTTCCTGTTCTGTGTCCACAGTGCTTACAGTGCCCAGTTCCTGAGCTGAATTTTCTATGCCAGAGTTCTCTGGCAGCTTTCCCTTCTTATTAGCCCTTCCGGCAACTACAACAATTCCTGCTTTCTTTTCTTTCGATTTTATTTTAGTTCCTTCCTCCTTATCCGGCTCATCACTCAGCCATCCAAAGGTGTCAGTTGATCTATTCAAATTGAACCAGCCAATTTGCACATCCCCTTGGTCCTGTTCGTCAAAGAACTGCAAGTTGTTTAAACCCTCCTCGAGTTCTGCCAAATCATCCAACCCCTGGCTCGGGCCATTTTCCCTAACCACATTAACCTGTACCACAATTGGCAATACCAATTTAGGCTTGACTTGACCAGTCGACACAATATAGCAGCTTGGATCGTACATCCCATTAGGCAAGTCCTCAGAGCTTTTCGGCAACGGACTTATACCTTTCTCCAAGGTCGACCTCCCTTTTACTACAACTATCACCACCACAGGCTTAGGTTGAAGTGCGGACGTGTCTATCATGCATAGATCTGTGTTTTTAGGAATGAACAACGTCAGTCTTGGTAGGTGGGAAGGGGTAATATATACGCTGGGGTCATAGGGGATGACCAGTGTATGGATCAGGTTTAGATTTTGCGGTGGAGGAACTTGATTGTGGGCCGGGAGTGGGTTTGTAGTTACATTTGGTTTCTGGGGTGGTGCGATCACCTTGTTGTCAATGAGGTCTTGAATCTCATGACGCAGTTGGAAGCATTGGTCGGTATCATGACCATGTTGTTGGTGAAACGCGCAGTATTTTGCGGGGTTGTGTTTGGGTGGAAGAGGATCAGGTAATGGGTGGGGCTCTAATGGTTTGAGGTGACCTTTTTTGACTAGCACCTTCATGGCTTGAGATAGGGTCACGTAGAGTTGGGTAAAGGTCCTCTAGGATCGGGTAGGGTTGGCTAAAGTTTGTGGAGCTGTGTTGGCAAAAGGGTTGGCAGTCTTGGTTGTGGCGGTGACAACGCTCACATCTGACGGCCTTGTAGCTGTGCTACCACTGGTGGTAGCATTGGAACTGGGCATAAAAGTCCTTTTTGCCTGCTCTTTCTCATCTGTAATCAACCCTTGTTTCATGGCGTCTTCAATTTCCACCCCCATCTCATAGAGCTCGGTGAATGTGAATAGGGGTAAGACAATCATCTTCTGTAACAATTTCCCGTGCAGATTGCGGACTGCCATCCTTATCTGATCTTTCTCGGAAGGCCTTGTGGTTATCATTGAAGCTTTAGCCCTCCACATCATCACAAATTCTGAGAAGCCCTCATTCGGCTCTTGGCGTGTTGCCTCAAGATCACGAGTTGTGACCTCGATTTACGTGTTATAAGAGTACTGAGAAATAAAGGCCTCGGCCATCTCCTCTCAATTCTACTTAACAGAATCCTCCAACTTCACATACCATATGGCTGCTATTCTCGGTATGGTCTGGCCAAAGAGAGACAGCTTTTGTAGTCTAGTCAGGCCCATCGGCCTCAAGGTGTCCGAAAACAACCGTAGATGAACCACGGGATCTCCGTAGTCGTCGAATCAATCGATGTATGGCATTTTGAACCAATCTGGTAATGTCACTGCAGAGTCGGTATACCCGTCCTCTATGTCCAGGATGGAGTTAACACCTTGTGCTCTTTTGAATAGCTTCTTTAGTTTATTGACCTTAAGTACAGTTGGATCAACCTCAAACTCAAATAGAGCTTCGGTTTGATACACAGGTGCTTTGGAGGCTTGTGCTGGGATCGACTCTGCTGGATTGCCCTGATTTTCTTAGACATTAGCAGTATGAGCAGTGACTCCAGGTGTCGAGACACCTGTGGGAGGTGCATGGGATGCTAAGGTCGCGGTCGGTTAAGGCTGCTGTTGTTATAGCCTGTTTATTACTTCAGCCTAATAGGCTGTGACCTCGGCCTGATGAGCAGCATCTTGCTGTAGGGTTTCAACTGTTTGCTGAAGATGATAGATCAATTCCTCCATACTGACTGGGAGATATTGTGTCATCGGAATAGGCGAGTGATCTCGTGCTAGACTAGAAGTAGACGACTATCCCTAAGCCTGATTGGATATAGGTGAATTGAGGGGTGACTGTTGTAAAAATTGGACCAGTGAATTTTGCCTGACTCTTCTTCGTCTTGTAACCGGTGGGAGTGAAGTAAACACGGGTTGTCCTCGAACAAGATCCCTGGCTTTGCAAAGCCTTCTGACTCAAGTCCAAAGTACTTAAGGGATATTTGAACTTTCTAAAGCTATGGTGTTAAACTACCTAGCAAAAATAAAACAGTATTAAGAAACCGCACAGTACCTCAGCTCAGATATTATCAACACAAATGTAATCAAGGCTGTAGGACTGCACTCAACACTGAATTCTGCCTGCAAAATAGATACCAAACTTGCAATTGATGTGCACATTCTCATACAGTTTCACTGTAAAGCACATACCAGATAAGTGAGAGCCAAAACACCCTTATGAGCGGGTAAGGTTACCCTGTCCTAGTTTCGTCAAGAAATAGGGTTCACTATTCAAACAAAGTGGTTTCATACAATCTTGTATTCGAGTGAGCATCCTATCCTAGTTTGGAACAGTCTCTATGGCTTTTCGATATACAACTAGGCTGAATGGTCAAAAGGGTACCTCAGCAAGACTACCTAATAAACCTCTCACACCTAACACTGAGAAGTGAAAGAGGATCCAACGATACAACGATAGTCCAGATCCAAGGGTTGTGCTCCCATCATGGTAGAGCCCGTGACCGGTCAGCCTTTTGGCAAGCTTTAGGAAAGCCTCCAGCAAACCGTCTGAGAATAGTAGATGGCAAACACAGTGACATTGGTGTACCAATGCAAATGCAATGCAAAGAAACATATACATGTAGATAAAATTTCATATCATGAAGCTCGAGTCAAGTTCTCTAATTCCCTAGCAGAGTCGCCAGAAACTGTAGCTCGACTTTTCGTGCCTTCTTTCGGAAGACGAATAAGCCCTACAGTATCAGACTCCCGTGGTTTTGAATATAATCTCACAAGTGCAATGTGAAATAGATAATCACCAAAGAGTTCAAATCCGGCAAATCTTTTGGAAAATCGATTTTCAATCAAATTGCCAAAAATGGATTGCTTTTCCAGATACAGAGTTGCCACCTAAATATTTTTGAGAAATTTAGGAAACCCATGACTCATGCCAAAGGTCATGTGTCCGCCATCACTAAGATTGTCTCGGCTGGAGAATTTAGGTACGAGAAAGAAAGATCATGAATTAAGCACCCTCGCTCGCCCGATCAAAGATCGGCCTCTACTAATCATGATGTGAATCTTATTTACATTATATGCTCTTGTTCCGATTATTAGGCTAACTTACTACGTGATGCGCACACAAGTATAGATTAATTTGCAAAAATTAGAACATTTGATTTCATGTTTGTTTGGAAAATTGTTTCGAATATGTACCTTTTGAAAAAGTGATCGCATATGAACATTACTCAAATTATTCCAATTCAAGCAACTAGCCTTCATCCATAGGCATTCAAACAGTTTATCATTTAAGCAATTAGCCTCATGGCAAGCATGCTAAAAATGGCGAACAATCACACGTATCCGATTATGCTAATGCGAGTAAAGGCTCACCTAGTACTCCAAGCCAAAAAGAGATAAAGGAGTTAGAAAAATGCATGATCCTAACTAATGCAATATGACTAATGCAACGCACGCGATATACAATTACTAGGCTTGGCTACTAATATGGCATATGAAGCAATTTGATAGCATGCGGTCTAAGCACGTATTCAAAGAAACATTAAACTAACAATGCAAGTTAGAATGATAAACCAAGCCTCGGTGCATGCAATACAAGTGGATGCAAACATGAGAGATGCTAAACAGAATATGATGTCCTAAACTAACCATCGTAAGCTAATAAATAAAAAGAAGAAAGACGTGGGGTTGGAAGACATACACGTTATTACAATATTTGGGGGCCCTCACGCAGGAGGGTCCGAATGAGCTAACTAGCTAACTAATTAAAGCTAAGCTAATTAATTAATTATTACAAACCCAAATGAATAATTTAGCTAAACTACTTAGCTAATTATTGCAGCAAATTAATTAACTATTCTAACTAATTAATTATTACAAAAAATTAACTAACTATTTACATGAATACAACATGAAAAAGTGCTAAGTTAGCTATTCTAATTACTTTGCCTTGGGAAACGAGGAATGCTCATGCATGCATGGACTTTCCACCCAAAAAAGCCATTGTTTTTGCTGCAAGATGCTTCTGTTGCATAGTAGAACACTCACACTGTTTTCCACCTCAAGACCAATTCTGTTCTGCTTTAAAAGTACACTGCTGGACTTTGCACAGGTGGCCGGTAGATGGCCTACCGTCCACTGATGGTGGCCTGCCGGCCACAAATAGTGGCCTGTCGGCCACTGATGACTAGATTGTCCTACTGCAACAGAGAGCAAACAGAGCAGGGACAGAGTATTCTCAAGGGTTTGTTTGCACAATTTATCCCTCCTGATCATTTGAACAGCTCAAAGGAGTAGTAAAACTTGATTCACAAACCATCAATTTATACAATTTTATTGCATGATGACCTATGAACCAAAGTGTGCAAGTTCAATAAATGCAACAAAATAAGACTCTCAAAACCGCCTCCTTATCATGAATGATCAAGGGAAGTAGTTGACAACGAATCTTGAACCGTTTTCATCACTAATAAGTATGAAACAACTCACAATGCAAGGGTTCAATTAACATCCGATTGAACCCAAACCAAATTAATATCTTGCACCTTTTCTATTCACCAATTTTATTACTCCATTTTAGTTACCTTTCAATTCTTTAATCAATTAAGTCCACAAGTGAAATTTAAGTCCTCTAATAGAAAGAGGGCTCAAACCAAGTGTTACTTTGGGTATGAAAGAGACATTATACTGTTGGTAATGTACCTCCAAAGGGATTAAACCATTAAGCATGACACCTCAATCTCATGTTTAAACAAATAAATAATTTGAAACCACTTTCAAAGTAAAGAAAAATCCAAGAAAGGAGAGGTTGCAGAGGTGATTAAAGGTGAGAACAAGTAAGAAAAGCACTTAAATAAATGCAATCAACTCAAATAAGGTGGTGTCTAAGGCCTAAAACACCAAACTTATAAGGACAATTATACTACAAGCATGCAATATAAGGCTCAAATGCAATGAACACTTAAAAACAGTCCTAAAACAGTGCTAAATAAGTCCTAAAACATGCTGGAATTAAGACAAAAATAGCTAGAATAATAAGCTAAAACATAGATCATGCTAGGCTAGTAAGCAAAACACAAGGAGGGGAGGCTAACCTTTCCAATTTTGGACTTCAAAATAACATTTTAGCCACTGAAATAACTCTGAAAATTAGTGTTTAAAAGCTAAAAAAAAGATAGTGTAAAGGTAGGAAACACAAGGGTAAAGGCCTTGAAAGTAAGGTGTAAAGAAGGGTGAACCACCCCTCAACCCTTATTGGTCTTAAACCACAAGTTTCAACCCAAAAATGTAGAGTTTATACAGCCCAAAAACAGTTGGAAAACAATAAGAGAAAGAGCAAATAAAGCAAGTAGAGAAGCAAAGCTTTATACCTCTTGAAGAGGAGAACCAATTCTAGGCAATAACACAAGGCAAACACACCCTCAAGAGCTCAACCAAGGCTCAAATGTACCTCAGCTCAAAGATGGAGAGGTTTGGTTAAGAGTGCATAGGCAAAAGCTTGCAAAAAGCTAAGAAATTGTAAGAGAGAGAGAGAGAATTGTAGAGAGAGAGAGAGAATTTTTGCTCTAAAATTTCCAACCTTAAAAATGGTAGGGGAGGCCTTCTATATATAGAAAACCAAGCAACTCCCTCAGAAATATCAATACATACACGTGTAGGAAGGTGCATGCATCGGTGCCAACAGTTGGCACAGCTAGCAGAAAAATATCTGCAAAACACATTGGTGGTCAGCAACCAGAAGCAATGGCCGACAGCTAATAGAAGGGGCCGGCAGGCCACAAAAGGTTGCAAGCTTGAAAATCTCTGGGTTTGGTCCAAAAACAAGACAGAAGGTATGTAGGGTTTGAAAGGCTCAAAGCTGTGGCATTCCGTTGAGGACCTTGAGCACTTAACAAGCATATACACCCATCATTGGGTGTGCAAACGATGACGTCCAAGTCATAAGGGAGGTCAAAAATGGGGCATCTACAATTATGAACCGAGTATTCAAACCCTATCTTGATGAGTTCATTATTGTTTTCATTGACGACATTCTCATATACTCCAAGTCACCGAAAGACCATGAGCAACACTTGCGAACAGTTCTACAAACACTACGTGATCACAAACTTTATGCCAAGTTGAAAAAATGCAAATTATGGATCACTAGTGTACACTTGCTAGGTCATGTCATTAATTTCCAAAAAGTTGCAGTAATCGTGGACTGGCCACGACCTACTAATGTTTTAGAAATTCGAAGTTTCTTGGGTCTAGCTGGCTATTACCGACGTTTCGTGCAAGATTTCTCAAAAATAGCATCACCCTTGACCCAACTAACTCAGAAGAACACACCCTTTGAATGGATTGACAAACAGGAGCGTTGCTTTCAAGAGTTAAAAAGTAGACTTGTGTCAGCTCCTATACTAGCACTTCTCGCGAGAATAGATGGGCTCGTCATTTATAGTGATGCCTCGTATAATGATTTGCGTTGCGTTCTTATGCAAAATAAAAAAGTCATTGCTTACGCCTTACGTCAACTAAAGACTCACGAGAAGAACTACCCAACCCATGATCTAGAATTAGCTGCGGTGATCTTCGCCCTCAAGATCTGGCGTCATTATCTCTACGGTGTAACCTGCCAGATTTACACTAATCACAAAAGTCTTAAATATCTGTTTACACAGAAGGAACTGAATATGAGGCAACGACAGTGGCTAGAATTTATGAAAGACTACGATGTAGAAATCTATCACCATCCAGGCAAAGCTAACGTGGTGGCTGACACATTGAGCCGAAAGACGACCAGAAGTTTGGCCTGTACTCTCGCTTCCCACAAGATCAATGGACTGTTCACCAACATAACCGTGAAACCCACTTTAATTAAAGAAATTAAAGCACGCCAATGTGAAGATAAACTTTTAAAGAAAAAGTACGAGGAGCAAGTCACCATGATATATTTTACGTATGTTTTGAACTACCATAATTTATTTTATACAAGTTATGTTTTATAATTTATATTTATATTTCAATTACGTTAATTATTTTCTAAACTCCATTTACTTAAATTGAAACCCATGGATATGTTTTTTTAAATTTTAAAAATTATTTGACAATGATTTTGTAAATAATTATTTTCTGTAAGTACCACCACGGGAGTCCTATGCCTTGGGGGACTTAAATAACCATTAGCCTCTGTTTGGCCACTTTGTGGTCCTTTATTTGTTATGGATCCATTGACCTCTGTTCTGTTCTGTACCGTGATTATGGTTAATTATTTATATAATTTTTGTATTTCAGTTCCTGCCACTTAAATAATTTGGTTATTCAAATTAAGTTATGTAAATGTTTTAACTTAACTAACTATCTATGGTTATTTTGTGTTCCCTACACTCTTGGCATAATATTTCTGACTCTACTGTGTGCTTATAGCTGTTACCCTTTCAGGTGGTGAGATGTAAGGCAGACCCGTAACCTCATGTAGTGGAACTCGCACAAGAATTTGATGCTGATTCGTTATTTTGTTTTCTTTTCTTTTTTTCCGTTTGTTTTGTTTTTTTTTTTTTTTACTGATAGTCGGTCACTACATAATAAAATAATAAAAGCCCTATAAATGTATTTTCTTTTATCAAAATAGTAGAATGGAGTTAATTTTCTATTTAATTATTTTTTTTACTTCCACTTTGCCTCCTTTTACGCCATTTAATTTATTAAGATTAGAATTAATTAGTAAGTCGCGATTCCAGCCCTAAGCCCCTAGGGTTGGGTCACGATTCAGATTATTATTATTATTCTTATTAATAATCATGGTGGGTTATGGTATTACTTAAATATTTAGGGTGCCATATTTCTCCCCTTCTAAATAGAAGTTTGTTCCCAAACTTGACATACCTTGGTTGTCGAAAAGGTGTAGGTATTTGATTTGCATTTGACTCTCCGTTTCCTATGTAGCTTCTTTGACACAATGATTCCGCCATAAGACTTTTACCAGAGGTATGGTCTTGTTTTGAAGAACTTGATCACGGCGATCGAGAATCTGCACTGGTTGCTCTTCATAAGAGAGATCTTCCTGAACTTTCAAATCTTCGTAATCAACAACGTGCTTTGGATCACGAAGGTGCCACCGAAGCATCGAAACGTGAAACACATTGTGGACATTGGATAATTCAGGTGGCAGTGCAAGGCGATATGCCACAAGACCAACCCTTTCCAGTATCTCAAATGGTCCGATGTAACGTGGGTTTAACTTTCCTCGCTTTCCAAATCGAATAACCCCTCTTGTTGGTGAGATCTTTAGGAAAACATGATCTCCTACTTGGAATTCCAATTCCTATCTTCGTGTATCTGTATAGCTTTTCTAACGACTCTGAGCAGTGCGAATTCGCTGTTGGATGAGTTGGATTTTATCACTTGTGATTTGCACAATCTCGGGGCCTAACAGTTTCTTGTCCCCGACTTCTGTCCAACACAGAGGTGATCGACATCTCCTTCCATACAGAGCTTCGTATGGTGCCATTCCAATGCTTCCTTGGTAGCTGTTGTTATAGGCGAATTCCATTAAAGGTAGGTGCTCATCCCAGTTACCTTTGAGGTCCAACATGCATACACATAACATGTCTTCCAACATCTGGATTGTTCTTTCGGATTGCCTATTAGTTTGTAGGTGATAAGCTGTGCTAAACTTCAGTGTGGTTTCCAAAGCTTCTTGCAATTTGTTCCAAAAGTAGGACACGAAGCGGGGGTCTCGGTCAGACACGATTGAAACTAGGGTACCATGTAATCAAATGACTTCCTTGATGTACAAAGTGGCAAACTTATTAAGGGAGTACATGATTTTGATTGGCAGAAAATACGCAGACTTTATCAATCGGTTTACTATAACTCATATTGCATCATTCTTCGAAAATGACTGTGGTAGCCTGACCACGAAGTCCATAGTAATGTGCTCCAATTTCTATTCAAGAACAGGGAGCGGTTATAGCATCCTTGCAGGTCTCTGATGTTCTGCTTTAACACGCTGACAATGCAGACATTTGGAGACATGGCTTGCTACGTCTCTTTTCATTCATGTCCACTAGTAGTGTTCCTTTAGATCGTGATACATCTTCATATTGCCAGGGTGGACCGCAAACTTCGAGTTGTGAGCTTCTACCAATATCTTCTTTTTGAGTTCCGGAATGTTGGGTACGCAAATTCGATTTCGAAATGTCAGTATCCCATTACTTGTAGTAAAATCAGGATCAGGCGTACTCCTTTGCTCCTCGTACTTTTTCTTCAAAAGTTTATCTTCATATTGGCGTGCACTAATTTCTTTGATTAAGGTAGGTTCCACGGTTATGTTGTCGAGCACTCCATTGAACTTGTGGGAAAGGAGAGTTCATACTAAACTTTTGGTCGTCTTTCGGCTTAGTGCATCTGCCACCACGTTAGCTTTGCCTGGATGGTGATGGATTTCTACATCATAATTTTTCATAAATTCTAACCACCGTCGTTGCCTCATAGTCAGTTCCTTCTGTGTGAACAGATATTTAAGACTCTTGTGATCAGTGTAAATTTCACAAGTTGCACTGTAGAGATAATGACGCCAGACCTTGAGGGCGAAGATCACCGCAGCTAATTCTAGATCATGAGTTGGGTAGTTCTTCTCATGAGTCTTTAGTTGTCACGAGGTATAAGCAATGATTTTTCCGTTTTGCATAAGAACGCAACCCAAACCATTGTATGAAGCATCACTATAAATTACGAACCCATCGCTCCTGTAGGGAGTGCTAGTATAGGAGCTGACACAAGTCGACTTTTTAATTCTTGAAAGCAACGCTCCTGTTTGTCAGTCCATTCAAAGGGTGTTTCTAAGTTAGCTAGGTCAAATGTGATGCTATTTTCGAGAAATCTTGCACGAAATGTCGGTAATAGCCAGCTAGACCCAAGAAACTTCAGATTTTTGACACATTAGTAGGTCGTGGCCAGTCCACGATTGTTGCAACTTTTTGGGGGTCAACCGCGATGCCATCTTTGTTAATGACGTGATCGAGGAAGCGTACACTAGTGATCCAAAATTCGCATTTTTTCAACTTGGCATAAATTTTGTGATCATGTAGTGTTTGTAGAACTGTTTGCAAGTGCTGCTCATGGTCTTCCGGTGACTTGGAGTATATGAGGATGTCGTCAATGAAGACGATGACGAACTCATCAAGATAGGGTTTGAACACTTGGTTCATGAGGTCCATGAAGCCCGCTAGAGCATTTGTGACGCCAAATGGTATAACGAGAAGCTCGTAGTGCCTGTAACGGGTTGTGAAGACAATCTTTTCGATGCTTTTTGTTTTGACTTTTAATTGGTGATAGCCAAAACGCAAGTCGATTTTTCAGAATACTTGGGTGCCTTGAAATTGATCGAACAAGTCATCGATTTGTGGCAGAGGGTACCAATTCTTGATGGTGACCTTGTTCAACTCCCAATAATCAATGTATAACCTCATCGTGCCATCCTTGTTCTTTACGAATAGTACTGGAGCTCCCAAAGGTAAGGTACTAGGTCGAATGAAACCTTTGTCCAGGAGTTCTTGGAGTTAAGTCTTTAGTTCTTTCAATTTTGTCATTGACATGCGGTAAGGGCTTTTGATACTGGTTGGGTACCATGTTGAGTTTCAATGGTGAATTCGATTTCCCGGTTAACCGGGGTACTAGGTAGATCTTCAGGGAAGACATTCGGGAATTCTCGAACCACCCAGATTGCATCAACGGTGGGGACCTCTTTTTGTGTATCGATCACATAACAAATATAACTACAATAACCCTTTCTTAGAATTCGTTGGGCTGTCATGGAGGATATAATACAGGGAGGGTTGGAAACTCTAGTCTCATCAAAGACAAGCTCAAGTTGGTTTGGTAACCTGAGGGAGACCCTTTTAGCTTTACAATCAATAGAGGCGTGGTTGGCAGCTAACTAATCCATCCCTAAGATCACATCAAAGTTCCCAATGCGGAGGGAAATCAAGTCTACGTATAACGTTTTGCCTTTTAAGGATATAGTACATGATATATACACATCAGTATTACAAGCAGAATTACCAGAAGAAAAAGACACAGACAATATATATCCTAAGAGTTCAGGTGTTAATGCCAACTTAGCAGCAAAGTGTGGTGCAACAAAAGAATGAGTTGACCCAGAGTCAATGAGGACGTGAGCTAAATGACCATAGATAGAAAGAATACCTAACACAACATTTTTGGTAACTTCTGGTTTTCCAAGTACCAAGGTAAAAGCCCTTCCTTGGCGTTTTTGGTCCTTTATCTCTCCTCCAGGTCCTGCGGGTTTTTTGACTGGGCCAGAGAGGCTGGCTGTAGAATTGGTCAACTTTGGACAGTCTCTTAGCAAGTGGCCAACTTGACCGCATTTAAAGCATGCTCCCGTGTCTTGATGGCATTGTCTCCAATGAGACCTTTCACACGTAGGGCAAGTTGGAATAGTGCCATCGCTGGGGTTAGTAGAACCTTCATTGCCTGAGGTGCCCGTATTCACCCTCTTGGGAGGCGCAACACCGGATCTTCTGCTGTCTCTTTCCCAGAATCGCTTTCTTTGGCTTGGTTCCTCGACACGCAAGGCTTTAATCCCTTTTTTTGCAATATACGCTCGATCTACCACTTTCGCATAGGTTGGCAGTTTCAAAACCTCAAGCCTATCTTTGATTTTAGTATCCAATCCTGCTTCGAATTTTCTTGTTTTTCGAGCTTTGGTAGGGATGACATATGTCACAAACCGAGCAAGTTGTGTGAACTTGCTCTTGTATTCGGCCACCGTCATGGTTCCTTACTTTAGATGTATGAATTCCGACGCCTTTTGTTCCCACAACAAATTTAGAAAGTATTTTGCATGAAATACTTCTTAGAATTTTGCCCAAGTCACAATTTTTTCTTTCTCTAGGGTGAGAAGCCACCATTCCTGCGCATTATCTTTGAAAATGAAAGTGGCGAAAGTTACCTTCTGTCTTTCGGTGCAAGGTAAAGCACGAAAAATCTTTTCCATGTCTTTAACCCAAGCGTTCGCTACCATTGGGTCTGGATCGCCGGTAAATGTGGTGGGTTTCAGATCCTAGAATTGTTTTATGATAACAGGCTCTTCTCGTCGTTCTGGCATCTCATTGTTGATGTTGGTCTGCAAGGCTGACAAAAAGCTAGTAACCGCTCTTTTCATGATTCTTTCCATCGATTCAGTGCCACTAACTGATGATGCACTTCCGTTACCATTATTGGTCATTTTACAAAGTAATAAATGAGACATTACATTCATAACGCAGCATATATACACTACAAGAAAATACATTTTTGGCGACTAAAAAAAATTTAGTCGCCAAAAGTTACGGAATTGGCTACCAAAAATAATATTAGTCGGAAAAAGTCAAATATTTAGCTACTAATTTTTTTTAGTCGGAGAATATTGATTATTGGCAACTAAAAAAAATTTAGTAGCTAAAAATATTACAATTGGCAACTAAAAAAATTTTTAGTAGCTAAAAATATCACAATTGGCGACTAAAAGAAATTTTAGTAGCCGTAGAGCTACTTTTAGTTACTAAAATTGTTTAGTAGCCAAATGAAAAGAAAAAAATTATTTTTTATTTTTGGCGACCAAAAATTTGGTAGCCAAAAGCATATTTTTAGCGACAAAAGAATATTTTTGTCGCCGTATAGTTAGTTTTAGCTACTAAAATTGTTTAGTAGCCGAATGAAAAGAAAAAAAATAGTTTTTATCTTTGGTGATAAAAAATTTAGTCGCCAAAAATATATTTATAGCGACAAAAGAATATTTTAGTAGCCAAAACCCTAAAATATGTGGGAGGAGATTTCAAATTTCAGACGTATTAAAAAATAATTAGCACCTCTGTCTCTCTCTCTCTTCAACGTTTCTGTCTACCTCTCCCTCTCCCTCTGCCTCTGCCTCTCCCTCTCCGCTGCTCTTCTCCCCTCCCTCTCTCACCGCCGCTCCAGCAGCCGTGCCTCCGCCACTCCTCCTCATGGTTGCCGACAACTGGAGCACCGATTGCAAGCTCTCTCTTCTCTGTGCAGTTCGCATTTTGACACAAAATCTAGGTTGGTGATTAGGTCTCCTTCTACACCATTTTTCTGGGTATCGATAGAACCATCAATGTTTTTCTTCATTGAAATCTTCTTCTACCACTCTCTGTTTCTTCCTCTTCTAGTCTTCTTTGTATGTATATATATATATATCCATATATATAAATCAAAACCCATTGAAATCTAATGGCTCGTTGTCCCCCATGAATTGTTGGTTTCGGAAGTTGTTATGGCTTTTCAATTTGTTTGTTTGTTTGTTTGTTTGTTTTTTTTTTCTTGCCTTCAAACTGTTTGATAAAATGTCTCTTAGGCTTCTAAAAATCTAATCTACTTTTGTTTATCTATACAATCTGCTAAAATTTTTCTGTTGGGTTGTTTGCAATTTGTGGTTTAGTTGATGGGTTTTTGAGATTTAGTAAAACCCTAGGATTAAATTGGTAATTTATGTTCTTATGGTTGGGTTTTCGAATGTTTTCGATTTTTCTCTGTTGGGTTGTTTGGATTTAGAAGAAAATATATATGTAATTTAGTATTGTTTTAATTGTTTTTGCTTTCCAACTCAACCATGCACAGTTGCCTTAAGTCTCAGCTCTACTTTGTTGTATCATCTCGACCCTAGAATCAAATGGGTGATTTTCAATATAATAGAATAGATACATACTATATGATTTTCAATTCAAAATATTATTTTTCCCTAGTGCAAGGTGTTTTCACATATATCATTCAATCTAATTCAACTTAATACAATTTTGTTAGAAAATTTCATTTTTTTAAATCGTTGAAAAGTATCTAGATATGTGTTGTGATTTGTGAATTGTTTATTGTATTCAAGTATGTTTAAAGTTCCCCCCTGTTTTCTCAATGGTCTCTAGGATGGTTGATGACAAATTCTTAGATAGATTGAGGTTAGAGAAGGGTACAACAAAGCTTGTGAATCACGAGGAGAGGGGTAGAGTATTTCGGGCAATGGATGGTTGCAGCTACAAGGCTGCTGCCGGTGGATCCCTTCTTTTTTTCCCCCTCTCTATAATGGTTTGCTGATATTCAAACTGACACTGTTTATCATGTCCTTTTCTCTCAGATATGTTGCTTTGAACATGCTGATGAGAGCTATCACAGTAGATACACAAGCAGTGCAGAGGCATCGGACAACAATCTTGGAATGTGTGAAGGTATTCTTTGAAATGATGTTTGTTACTATAATCTATTTTGCTTTTTTCCTGTGTCGGCATTTTTTTTTGGTTTATATGCTATTTTGTTACAAATTGAACCATTAAATTTAATGATTTCCATTGATATCCAGTATGGTTACAAGTCCTTTCAAGATAATTAGCACCGTTACAAGATATTAATGATCCATGTATTTGTATATTTTATTAATTTCAAACATTGAAATTTTATTATGTTATGTTGTTGTGAGACCATGTGGTTGATTGGTTTTATAGTAGTATTTATTTATTTATCTTTTCTCTTTGTTGTCTTGTGTCTTAACATTAAAGGGATTGAAGTTCTCTGTGCCATGTCTTTTCTGGAAGGACACTGTTTATGGTGGTTAGATAATGGGGTTAAAAAAGACTTTCTAGGAGCCAATATTTTATGCGATTTCATGGTCCATATATGACTGGTTAGAAATGATCTATTCAGGATACAAAACCCATCTGGTTTGATGTGGTTGAATTAGTGAAAGTAAGAGTTGGTCATTGGGTGAAAGACTAGAAAGAGTATACACTCTGTTTGGTTTGAAGTTGTAATGCATTGGAATTCTTATCAATATGAATTGATAACTTGTGAATTTAATTTTGTGGTTTCTAGGTCAACTCTTGACCAAAGTTGTCGTGCACGAATAGCGGCACTTATTACTGATATTCAAAAGCTGCGTGATAAAATTGACCTCCTGTTTGAAGAGATAAACAGACAGATAGAGGTATCAAGCAAAGTAAGTTTTGTGAAACTTTTATTTTTTCTTTGACAAGTTAAATGATTGATATACTAGAAAAGTAGGTTTATGATAATGGGTATTAAGGAACCTTTGGAAAAAACCGTCCACTTCTTGTGTGAATGGCATGGGAGTGGCAATGACACTTTCTTTTTGCTGAATGAGTGGGATTAGACTTGGTTGTTAGAGTAACGTATATGTAGGGAAGGATATCTCTCAAAACTTGTTTGGGATTCTTGGACCATGTGTAGGTTATAGGAGAAACGTTTCTGATGTTACTGTGTAATGTTTTTGATGTTTCTAATGTCTTTTTCTTAGGAAAAAATCGATTCGATGAGGCTCACTGTCACTTCTCTAGGTTCCGTGGTGAATGATTGTAATGTGGCTGAGAAACTGAGCCACAGGCCCACAGCAGTGCCTTTGGCTGGGGTGTAGGAGTCAAGTGCAAAGATTTGAACGGCAGCACCTCCTCAGGCCAAGGGTGTTGCAATAAGGATTATATGAGTGATGAGGATTTGGAGGAACATTTAAGAAAAATGAAGCCTAAGTCTGCTGAAATGCTGAAGAAGTTGTCTGAAAAAAGGTATCAACTATTGCAGACCTATGGCAAATCATTTATCCCTACAGTGCAGGCATCTAATGCACAACCTTGTTCCAGGTACAATCTAAAGCTTATTGAATATTTGTATTGAATAGTGTAATTTGAATTTGTACTTGTGATTCAATTCATAGAAGACACTTTGCACATTTGTCCCCCTATTGGTGTATTTTATGTAAATCTTGATTAGAAACAAATTGTATTCCATATAAATAAAAAAAAAAGTGTACAAAATGAAGGACAACCAAGAGTGCTACCATGAGTAGTGGTTGTTGTCTCTAGAAACTAACTCTAGGAAGATTATGTACACTATCTAATAATCTCATTACAGCTTTTTAATCTAAATTAACCATTAACCATGTAATATCCTTGGAAACTTTTGAAGATGAAAGCTCATAGGATTCCAAAAAAGCACAAGCATTGTCACCTTTGATTGCACTGGTCCTTCACTTTTTGATTATGGGTAAAGTTTTCCATGGAGCTTAATGTATATTGGTGCCCTTGTATGAGATGTAATTCACTGTTCGCAGTTCACTATATGGGAGCAGGAACAAGAAAAAAGGCAACCTGATGGGGGTGAATTGGGTTGACAAAAATTTAAAACTCAACACAATCAATTGATATCCATTGATATCCATTTGAAAGCCCTTTCAAGATAATTAGCACGGTTACAAGCCACAACCAAAACTAGAGCCTAATAATTCAGAAAAGAGGGATGCATACGTGATGACTTTTAAACAGAAAAATAAATAAATAAAATAGAAGAATTAAAATGATAACATGATAACATTATAACTATTAAATTACAAACAAAAAAGCACAAGCACATACATCAGTTAAATGAAAAATGTGCAGGGGAATAATGTAATAGCCTGAGAATTTGAGCCAAGTTTTTCAAATGTGTTGAACAACTAATTTTTGAGCCAAGTTAGTGTTAATCACATTGAAGAAGAGGAGAATAGAGGTACAAGATGAACAAGGATGATGTGGTATTATTGAATCACATTGTGGAAAATTATGCCTAGGTAACAGCTAAAGTGGCCATTGTTATCATGAATCGACCATTTATGAACATTGCTAATATAGTTAAAGCAAAGTCGATGAAGTGGAGAAATTCATTTGCTGCAGTGTGTGAATGATAAATATTATCAATGTGTATCTGTTTTAGGCTCCTTCTCCTTATATCTATGGCGGACACTTGACTATACTAGTTTCATATCCTTGTGTTGCTATTAAACCTTAAAATCCAATTATTCAAAGTTTTGGGATGCATTTGTAATGCTGCTTGGTTCATGATTTATGGAATGCCAATAGAGAGTAGCACATATGGGTTTGTGGTATGTTTTTTTTGAACTGATGTCTCAGTTATTATGGGTTCTTGAAGGACTAGTATGTATGTATTAATCTATGTTGTATGTACTCAGATTGAACATCAAATAGAGCAACTAGATTCAAGTGTTTGAATTTTCAGTTATTATTAGGATTACTTTTATAGCAACATCAATTTATTAGCAACATCAAATAAAGCAACTCGATTCATATGTTGTATGTACTCAGATTGAATATCAAAATTTTTACTTCATATATATTCGAGTATGCAAAACTAATGACTAATTTGAAAAGATTACTTAATTTCAAGTTTTATATGTTTTTTTTATAATTTTAAATTGGCTAATATTTAGTCGATACTAATGATTATTATTATTATTTTTTTGCAGCTGGTTTTTGACGTACAAATGTGGATATGACTTTTTTTGACAAGTACGGAAGGGCATTATTTTTATATCTCCGTCCGTATATATAGTGGTTCATACAAATTAGTTTTTTGGCGTGTTAAATATCCAAAATTTGGCCCAATAGAAATTAGCATTGGACGTGGTACAAATTAGTTTTAGGGGCGGTACAGAATAAATTTTTGGTGTGGTATAGATTTCCTTTTGGATATTAAATTTGGTTAATCCTCTATTATGTATGGAATTAAATTTATTGGGGTTGAATTATACTTGGTTCGTATGGAATTTGTATTACATTTAGAATTGGACGTTAAATATAAATATTTTGGATGGTTGGAAGTGAAATATGTGCACGTTGTTGAATGGTTGATAATATATTCAGTATTGATGGATTATATTGTTTATACAGGGTATAGGTTGCACTAATAATGGATACAAGTGGTTTAAAAATTTAAAAAAAAAAAAAAAATTAATATAGTATTTGGTGACTAAATATGTTGGTAGCAAAAAATGTAAGCAAATGTTTTGGCGACCAATAATTTAGTAGCAAAAAATAACCAAATGGCTTTTTGTGACCAAACCACATAGTAGCTAAAACAAATCAGAATGAGGGAATTTCTTTTGGCTACTAAATATTTTAGTCACTAAAAACATGACATCCTTTGGCGACTAAAGTGTTTGGTCGCTAAATGTACGTATTCTATTAGCGACTAAAATTTTAGTTTCTAATAGTTTAATTTAGTTTTCTGTGAGAACTTTTGGCGACTAATATTTTAGTCGCCAAAAGATACATTTGCCGACTAACAAACTTTAGTAGCCAAAAGATCAATTTCGGCGACCAATAATTTAGTCACCAAAAGATCACCTTTCCCGACTAACCAAAGTTTAGTAGCCAAACGTTTAACTTTCGGCGACCAAAAATAGTTTAGTCGCCAATACTATCACCGACAGTGTATAGGCGACGAACTTGGTGACAAAAAAATTTAGTCGCTAATTACATTCGGCGACCAAAAATGGGACTTTTGGCGACCAATATTTTGGTCGCCAAAACTGTCATTTCTTGTAGTGACATTGTATATCTAAAATACCAACTTTACTATTTTTGCAAATATAATATTACATCTTTGTTCCAAAAATCAAAAAAATTGTGTTAGTGTCTTATCCTTATGATACAAAAACAAAAGAGGGATCAGAACTCATCATGGTTACCTTACAAAAAATTTTATTTTACCAAATCTAGAGTGGTGGGTCAAACGGGTCAAACAACCACGGAAAGTAGTATTGCATAAAAATTTCAAATTCCCATCTTAACTGTACCACACCAAAACACATCCACGTTGCTTGGACGGTGTAAACGGGAATGGACTATATGTAGCCTCAAAATGCTCGATCGACTATCCATCCCGGTTGCTCCATGTATGATAGGTCATTACTAAAATTAACATTTTGAATATTAATAATTTCCAACAGGTTAGGGACAGTGGTAAAAATGTAGTCCTCGAGGTACACATTTCCCCTTTTTGCCACAAAATCTGGGGGGCAAAGGGCCAACGATATAATGCGGGCGATCATATCTTGGGGCAAGGCTGAGGACATGGGTGGGTCTGAGAAAGCGTCTGCGCGTGTAGGCACGACTCTGCCTCTACAATAAGTATGGTACGTCAGTAGGATCGGTTTGCACATATATCGCCGACCCATTAATTAGGCAAGGCCTAGATGCAGTCACCTAATTATATCATTCGAGTCTCCTAATCCTTTAGGTGATGCGGGGGCGGGGTGCTCTGCTAAGATTTCCTCTAAATTAATGGTCCCGAGCTCCTCCCAAAATGCCTCATCAAGGTTAATCTCAGACATTCTTACATCACCAGAATAAACATGAGATTTTACAGAAAAGGACTAACGTCGCAGGTAAATATTTATTTCTTAATTTATTTTATTTAATATGTCTAACCATTGCTCTGATACCACCTTGTCACGACCCAACCCCAGGGGCTTAGGGTATGATACGCATGCGTTTTAATTTAGGATAAATATAGAATTAAGCAAAGTTGTAGATAAGCTCAACAGAAATTAAAAAAAGAAAAAAAAGTGTAATTAATTTGGATATTTGGGCCAAGGTGTAAATAGGCATGAATTCTAACTAATCTCCTGCTTGCTTGGAAGTTAAGTAGCAAGCTAAGTTGCTTGGAGATAAGGCTTAGCAGGATTAGCTCCTAGGATAATAGACCTAGGAAATGTGATAGTAATTTACAGCAGCAACACTAGTATAAATAGGAGCATAAAGCATAGTTTTATTCTTCGAAAGATAAGAAACAAAAGTGCTTCGAGTAAGTCAGTAAAAAAAGAGAAGGGGAATTTCAGCAACGTAAAGGATCAATATTAAGGTGAGTTATTGTCATGACCCAAACCCGCCCCTGTAGGTTAGGCATCGCAATCGGCCAGTAATCCGTGGATTACCAAAGGCCTCTGAACAGATAAGCATATAGTAAGGGGCTACGGAAGCGATAGTACAAAATAGACAAGGTCCAATGAGCTGTGATAACGTACATGGGATAGAAGATTTCAAAACTTATATATATACATAAGCATGCCAGTCAAAGAACACCACCATTTACAAAGTATTTACAGAAGTGCACATCTCAAGACCTGACTTTACAAAACAGTCACAGAGACTAGCATGAATACAAAAACAGCCATATAACGAGACTTCAATCGGAACCTCCTCGGGAGGCACAACGGTTGGCTGACAAAAACAGAACAGAAGGCCGTCAACTCTGGCCTTGGTCACCCGCCGGCTCACCTACATACATAATATAAACTGTGAGCGGAAGCCCAGTGAATAATAACAGAGTAAAGGGGTTTTATGAATGATGTCCAGCACAAGTTAGGATCCAGTATTTAAATCAGAACATATTCAGACTTCAAAACAGAAATAGATTTAGATACACACTCATGTTCGTATTCAGATTTTGCATAAGATCATACGTGGTACACCCATTAGCTATCAGATCAATTTGGTCCAGAGACCCACATGCATAGTTGGTACCAACGACCATAAAGGTCCATATCTTGCGCGCAAGTAGTCATGGTATTGTTACCCCCAAGCAAGGGCCACGTGCAGATTGGCCGCGGTATTGTTACCCCCGGGCGAGGGCCACGTGCAGATTGGCCGCAGTATTGTTACCCTCGGGCGAGGGCTACGTGAACTAAGGGTGCCACAAATACTTTTCAGAAAATTGGACATTCATTCATAATTCGTAAGATAGTATTTCAGAAAACAGATCATACCATACCAGTCAGAAAATACTTAAGTTAAACATAACTTTATAGAGTTATTACTCACAGTGGGCCTTGAGACAGACAGACGGAGTAAATTTGGTCAGACGGTACGTGGCACGTGACCTACACAACACATAACAGATGCACACTTGAAACACACGTTCTAATTGTACAAAACTTATTTCGTTGGCTCTTAGTGTGTTTCGAATCTCTTATCCTCATTATGGGGTCTTAAACATGGCCTAGGAATGCCTAGGATGGAATGAGGATGCAAAAATGCATTGAAAACCATTTCTCAAATTTTGCTGAAGATAAAGTCCACGCTCGAGCTTGGCTTTCCTCGCTTGAGCGAACATGCAGACAATGAAGCTCCGCTCGAGCGTGAACTTCCTCGCTCGAGCGGACTGCAAACTTATGAAAACGTGTTGGATGCATGAAATTCACGCTCGACGGGCGCTTGACCCCCGCTCGAGCGTGTGACACAGACACTTGCTCGAGTGTAGCTTCCCCCGCTCGAGCGGACTGCAAAACACACAAACTTCTGGGTATACGCATTTCACGCTCGAGCGTGACTCTCGCCGCTCAAGCGGAAGTGCATGTACTCATGCTTCACGCTCGAGCGTGAAAGTCCCTTCTCGAGCGTGGGTCAAATTTCTAGAAAATCCAGATTGACCTCCAAGCATGAAACTCAACCTTTAAGCCTTCAAAACTCATTTTTCTGGGCCAATATTTGAGGAAGCATATAATAACTCATAAAACAACATGTATTAAAAATCATTTCAAGAAATCATGGCCCAAGAGCAACCCAATTTGTGCAAAATCAACATGAACTTTATGAATATGCTATTAATTCAACATGCAAGAACCTCTTTGAATTCAAACCCTCCAAAACATAATCAAACTTGATAATTTGATGGAACACAAGTTGAATGACCATAATGTGAGTGAAATTAACACATGCGTGGAAGGAATCTTAGAATTCAAACTCAAAACAAGGAAATTTATGCATGCATACATGGATTGACTCTCAAAACAACACCTTGAGCTAAGTCTAGACTTTAAATACCAATTTCACCATGAATCTAACAAGGACAACTCAAATTCATAATTAAAAGGATGAACTCCCTACCTTAGGTCTTCAATTCTAGGTATGGAAGCTCAAATATGCAAATTCTTTTCAATTCTCCTAACTTCAAGCCAAATCCTAGTTGAAATCAAGTTGTTCTCTCCTACACTCTCCTTCTCTCGGTTTGGTCACAAGAAGATGAGCAAATGATGCATCCAATATGTAATAAAGCAAAATAAAGGTTGTCTAGAGTCAAGCCACTAAGTGGCAAACTTGTAATAATTCAAACAAGTGTAAATTAACATTATTTAATCTAATTTAATCATACCAAATCAAATTTTAATTAAATCTACCATAAAATCATATATATTCTAATTAGTATGAAACACTAATCAATTTCGAAATCAAGCGCCGATAAGGCTTTCAATTCGCAGTTCAAAGTCTAAACATGAACAGATCATTTTATGGCAAACAGATAGAAATGCAAAGATAATGCAATACATATGCAAATTAATTCCGGATTCCTTCTAAATTACTGTTAGGCATAACTAATCATGGATTAGCATTAATCGGAGGTCGGAGTTATTACAGTTATATTATACCTTGAGTTACTATAATATATTTTACGTATGTTTTGAACTACCATAATTTATTTTATACAAGTTATGTTTTATAACTTATATTATATTTCAATTACGTTAATTATTTTTTGAACTACATTTACTTAAATTGAAACCCATGGATATGTTTGTTTAAATTTTAGAAATTATTTGACAATGATTTTGTAAATAATTATTTTCTGTAAGTATCACCACGGGAGTCCCATGCCTTGGGGGACTTTAATAACCATTGGCCTCTGTTTGACTACTTTGTGGATCTTTGTTTGTCATAGATTCATTGACCTCTATTCTGATTTTCACTCCTGTGACCTCTGTTCTGTACTGTGGTTATGGTTAATTATTTACATAATTTTTGTATTTCAGTTCCTGCCACTTAAATAATTTGGTTATTTAAATTAAGTTATGTAAATGTTTTAGTTTAACTAAGTATCTGTGGTTATTTTGTATTCCTTACACTCTTGGCATAATATTTTTCACTCTGTTGTGTGCTTATAGCTGTTACCCTTTCAGGTGGCGAGATGTAAGGAAGACCTGTAACCTCGTGTAATGGAACTCGCACAAGAATTTGATGTTGATTCGTTATTTTGTTTTGTTTTGTTTTGTTTTCTTTCTTTTGTTTTTTTTTTCCTGATAGTCGGTCACTACGTAATAAAATAATAAAGTCCTATAAATGTATTTTCTTTTATCAAAATAGTAGAATGGAGTTAATTTTCTGTTTAATTATTATTTTTTTACTTCCACTTTGCCTTCGCCTGCGCTATTTAATTTATTAAGATTAGAATTAATTAGTAAGTCATGATTTTAGCCCTAAGCTCCTAGGGTTGGGTCGTGACAAGGCCTTTGTCACGACCCAACCCTAGGAGCTTAGGGCTGGAATCGCAACTTACTAAATAATTCTAATCATAGAAAATTAAATGGCGCAGGCGGAGGCAAAATGGAAGTAAGAAAATAATTAAATAGAAAATTAACTTCATTCGACTATTTTGATAAAAGAAAGTACATCTATAAGGCTTTTATTTATTTATTTATTCAGTGACCGGCCCTCAGTAAAAAAAACAAAGGGAAGAAAAGGAAAGAAAACAAAATAACGGATCAGTATCAAATTCTTGTACGGGTTCCACTACATAAGGTTACGAGTCTTCCCTACATCTCGTCACTTGAAAGGGTAACAGCTATAAGCACACAGTAGAGTGAGAAATATTATGCCAAGAGTATAGGGAACACAAAATAACCATGGATAGTTAGTTAAGCTAAAACATTTACATAACTTAATTCGAATAAACAAATTATTTAAGTGACAGGAACTGAAATACAAAAATTATGTAAATAATTAACCATAATCACGGTATAGAACAGAATAAAACAAAGGTCACATGAGTGACAGTTAGAGCAGAGGTCAATGGATCCATGACAAACAGAGGACCACAAAGTGGTCAAACAGAGGCCAATGGTTATTTAAGTCCCCTAAGGCATGGGACTCCCGTGGTGGTACTTATAGAAAATAATTATTTACAAAATCATTATCAAATAATTTCGAAAAGTTAAACAAACATATCCATGGGTTTCAATTTAAGCAAATAGAGTTCAAAAAATAATTAACGTAATCAAAATATTAATATAACTTATAAAACATAGATTGCGTAAAATAATTTATGGTAACTCAAAACGTACATAAAATATATTATGGTGACTCAAGGTATAATATTTACTCACCTAAATATTGACCCTTAACTTTTATTTTCCTAATATCGACTTCCTGTTTTTTTGTATGTTGCCCTCCCCACTTAGCACTCTACCAATCCCTCTATTTATAGTTCGTGAAAACCCCTTAATCCCTAATCAAGAGTTAACGTGTAGCAAGCTTACCATCCGGCCATCTATCCAATAGGTTTCCACCTGTCCCTCTAGATTAGGTGACTCACCAATTCTTTAAAAACATTCATGCATAGTCATCAATCTACCAGCTAAGGGGTTCCTTTTTTTTTTTTTAAATTATAATTTGGCCCAAAAAATAGTAAAATAAAATAATTAATGTTATGTTGTAGGTGATAGAATGTAATTTAATTGGATTATTAAAACAAAAATTTTGGGCCAAATTATAATTTAAAAAAAAAAAAAAGGGACCCTATGCGTTCTCCAGCCTAACTTGTAGATTGATGACTATGCATGAATGGTTTTAAAGAATTGGTGAGTCACCTAATCTAAAGGGACAGGTGGAAACTTGTTGGATAGATGGCCGGGTGGTAAGCTTGCCACGCGTTAACTCTTGATTAGGGATTAAGGGATTTTCACGAATTATAAATAGAAGGATTAGTAGAGTGCTAAGTGGCGAGGGCAACATACAAAAAAACAGGAAGTCGATATTAGGAAAATAAAGGTTAAGGGTCAATATTTAGGTGAGTTATATTATACCTTGAGTCACCATAATATATTTTACGTATGTTTTGGGTTACCATAAATTATTTTACGCAATCTATATTTTATAAATTATATTAATATTTTGATTACGTTAATCATTTTCTGAACTCTATTTGCTTAAATTGAAACCCATTGATATGTTTGTTTAACTTTTAGAAATTATTTGACAATGGTTTTATAAACAATTATGTTTTGTAAGTACCACCATGGGAGTCCCATGCCTTGGGAGATTTAAATAATCATTGGTCTCTGTTTGTCATGGATCCATTGACTTCTCTTCTATTCTATTATGTACCGTGGTTATAGTTATTTATTTACATAATTTACTTATTTCAGTTTCTGCCACTTTGAATAATTTGTTTATTCAAATTAAGTTATGTAAATGTTTTACCTTAACTAACTATCCATGATTATTTTGTGTTTCCTATACTCTTAGCATAATATTTCTCACTCTGCTGTGTGCTTATAACTGTTACCTTTTCAGGTGACGAGATATAAGGAAGACCCGTAACCTCATGTAGTGGAACCCTTACAAGAATTTGATGCTGATCCGTTATTTTGTTTTCTTTCATTTTCTTCTTTTTGTTTTTTTTACTGAAGGCTGGTCACTGAATAAAAAAATAAATAAAAGCCTTATAGATGTACTTTCTTTTATCAAAATAGTCGAACGAAGTTAATTTTCTATTTAATTATTTTCTTACTTCCTGAGAGGGTAATTTATACTAAATTGGGCCGAGCTGGTAGTTGGGCCAAGGTAAGCCCAGATGAGAAAGGTAGCTCGTACACCGGTCAGAGGAGTTTTGCGGTAGTCCGGTTGAAAGACTTACATGGTGTAGCCCGGTTTCTGTTCAGTCCGGTCATGTCCTCCAACCGGAGTATGAGAGCAACTTCTTCAGACCGTATGCGTTAGTTCGGTCCGTCACTTCTACGGGTAGTCCGGTCTTGGCATGTGAAACCGGAGTAGGAGTAAGGAAATTCAGAGCCGAACTATGAATTAGTTCGTCTGTAGTTGCATGCTTAGTACAGCAGTGGGTAGTTCGGTCGTCATTGATTACTTCGGTCGTAGCATGTGGGAAACCGAGGTGAACTATGACTCTGAATGTAGTTTGGCTTAACTCCCTTATGTCTAGCTCTGCCTTAGCATGGGAATGCCGAGGTAAGGGAGAGAAGTCAGGACCGAACTAATGGTTACTCCGGTCGTTTGGAGTTCGGCCATAGAAGGACCATCT
Source organism: Camellia granthamiana (assembly GCA_036172215.1). Taxonomy (NCBI): domain Eukaryota; kingdom Viridiplantae; phylum Streptophyta; class Magnoliopsida; order Ericales; family Theaceae; genus Camellia; species Camellia granthamiana. The sequence goes on along the minus strand of CM069907.1, from coordinate 159,721,437 downwards.
CACTTGGTTTAAGCAGTGAGGGGGGTGTTGGAGGATAAGCATTATCTTCCAGGAATTTGAATCCTAGGAGGACTCTACACGGAGGAGTTAGAGTCCCACTAGGATTGTGCCACTCGAAACCTATATAAGCTCACCAATATCACCTATGAAAAGGTAATGCAATTTTTGCTCCCTGACTACATTGAGCTTTTGCCTATTTGTCTTGCTTACTGACTTAGGCATCGGAGGGGTTTTCCGGCACACACCCGCCGGCCAGTTCAAGTTTGAGTTTTCAGGTGACAGAACGACGACGTGCAGAAGAACACAGGCTTGATCAACAGGATTATACGTGAAGGTGAATCCCTTTCCCGTACAATTGGCGCCGTCTGTGGGAAGAACAGACAAGAACAACCTCTTGATCAAGTGTTTTTCTCTCAAAATTCGATGGCCAACAATGAAGAACTGCCTCAGTCCGCCATTGACGGACAAACTCCAGACGGAGGTGCAAGGCGCGAAGGCCTACCTTTGGTCCCTCCCATGGCGAACCTGGAACCACAAAGGCAAAATTCCAGGAGGGATGCAAGGGGACGAAGGAGGAATAGCAGCCCTCATCCCTCTCGTTCGCAAAGCCCAGAAAGACAAAGGCGCAGGGTTGATCATCAGGCTTTGGAGGATCGCGTCAAAGCGCAAGACGAGCTGATACGGCGGATGGCAGCAGACATGGAAGCTCTCAAACGCCAGGTGAAAGGAAAAGAAGTGGCGACAGGAGAGGGGCGCACGAACAAGACGCCCCCTCGCCACTCAGAAGGTCGTAGTAGGAATTCTACACCCTCCCAGGCAGAAGAGAGAAGCCTCAGGATAGGCGATACGCAATCAAGATCTTCCAGAACTCGTCACTCCATGTCTGAGAGGGCGAGATCTGAAAGGTCTTACACGGAAGGAAGCACATACTGGCCTTCGCATACGCACCAAACAAGGTCCAGACAAACGGAGTTACCCAGGTCATCCGACCTACGAGCCGTGCTAGAAGAAAAGGCACGATGCAGGGAGGATGCCAGGGCGCGTGATCCACATAGAGTTTCGGCCTTACAGCGGTTGGCTCCTCGGACGCATGGAAGCGTCGAGGTTGGAATGCCACAACCGCGCCCGGCCTACGAACCAACGGACAAAGTATTGGCAAGGCTGCAGACCTCACCATTTGTCCCAGCAATTGAGAACGTGCCTTTACCGTCAGGCTTTCTACAGCCGAAGTTCACCACATATGAGGGAAAGACGGACCCCTACTTGCACTTAAGCCACTTCCGCCAGGTCATGGCTGTATACCGGCGGAACGAGGCCTTAATGTGCATCTTGTTCCCCTCAAGCCTTGGTGACCTGGGCTTGACTTGGTTTGAGAAACTCCCAGAGGGCAGCATAGCCTCCTGGGCGCAATTGGCAGAAGCATTTGTCACAAGATTCAGAACAAACACTAAGACTCCGGTGGAGATCGACCAGCTACTCTCCATCGACATGGGCGAAAAAGAGACCCTGAGGTCATATAACAGTCGTTATTGGGAGACATTCAACCAGATTGGGGACTGCCCAACCAATCTCGCCATTGCGCAATACAAGAGAGGACTCCCAGTTGGAAACAGACTGAGGGATTCTATAACCATGACGCCACCTCTTACCATGGAAGCCCTGATGGAAAGAGTGCATCAGCACATCAGGGTAGAAGAGGATGGCGCCCGTGCCAAAGCAAAGTCTGGCACAACCGCAGCGCCAGAAAAGAAGGCCTCAGCGAAGGTCAATGCGGTAAATCGGCCGAACAAAAATGGGCGTGGAAGACGCGACAACGAAGAAGACCGAGATGAGAGATGGTTGAGAGTCCGCACTGCCATCACCACGGTCTTCAAGAAGCCGATCTACCGAATACTTAGCGAAATTCGAGACGAACCTTTCGTCAAGTGGCCAGCCAAGCTAGGCGAGGCACAGAAGGACTATGACGACAGATCACGGTGCACCTTCCACAAAGAAAAGGGGCACCGAACCGAGAACTGCACCCCGTTGAGGCAGCATTTGGAGGAGTTGGTGGCGGCAGGCCACTTAGACAAATACATTGAAGGAGGGGCACAGCCAGCCCCACAGGACCGTGATAACCCCAACGGAGTGCCGATCGACGCTCCCCCTCAAGGTATCATCAATGTAATACATGGAGTTTTTGAACCTGAGCGGGTATGTGAGCTCAGAGGTTCGATCAAGAAAGCTGAGCACTTGAGGGAGGTACTAAGTGCCCAACCTGTCGTCAAGAAGGGGAGGACAGAGGCCACAAATGTTATGTCTTTTTCGGACAAAGACTTGGACAGAATATATTGCCCACACAATGATGCCCTAGTCGTCACTCTCCGAGTCAAGGATTTTGACGTCAAGCGGATTCTGATTGACCAGGGTAGTTCGTGCGAAATCATGTATTATGAGACGTTCAAACAATTGAAGTTGCAAGATAAAGACTAGCACCTGCAGTGTCACCTTTGATTGGATTTAACTCGATGCCAGAATGGCCAGTTGGCAAGATCATCCTTCCAGTCAAAGCAGGGAGTGTGACGAAGCAAGTAGAGTTCTGGGTGTTAAAGGTCCCATCCACCTATAACATCATCCTGGGCAGAACATGGCTGCACGCCATGCGCTCGGTGGCGTCATCTTACCACCAAGTGATGCGGTTCCCAAATGACACCGGAGTAATAGAGGAAGTTTATGGAGACCAAATTATGTCCAAGCAATGTTTCGTCACAGTGAACGGAAGCCGCGCTGCGAAGGGGTATGTTCATTCGGTGGAAGAACCGGAGAGTAATGAACTATTCGCAGACGTCGGCAAAGCAGCGAGCCAGAAAGCTGTGGAAGACTTGGTGGAAGTCAGAATAGATGAAAAGAACCCGGATAAGTTCTTTCTGCTTGGTTCGTCGTTGTCCGGCGCTGAGAGGTTAGAGGTCATGGAATTTTTGACCTCTAACATCGAAGTGTTTGCCTGGACTCCATACGACATGCCAGGCATTGATCCCAACTTCATCTGCCACCAACTCAATGTCCACCCATCAGCCAGGCCAATCATTCAGCGCACCCGCAGATCGGCACTCCACCACGCCGAGATAGTGGCGGAAGAAGTGGGAAACTTGTTGGAAGCAGGGGCAATCAGAGAGGTACACTACCCCAGATGGATCTCCAACACAGTTGTAGTGCCAAAGAAGAATGGCAAGTGGCGCGTCTGCGTCGACTATAAAACTGTCAACAAAGCATGCCCTAAAGATAGCTTTCCTCTACCACGGATTGATCAACTGGTAGACCTAACTGCGGGGCACAACCGACTAAGTTTCTTGGATGCATACAGAGGTTACCACCAGATCGTAATGCATGAACCGGACCAGGAGGTCACATCTTTCACCACGCCAAGGGGACTCTACTGCTACAAGGTCATGCCCTTTGGCCTAAAGAATGCAGGGGCGACATTCCAGAGAATGGTTACCAAGATGTTTGAGCCGTTGTTAGGCAAAACAATGGAGGCATACATCGATGATATGGTGGTCAAGAGCAAGAATGAGAATGACCACCTGAAGGACTTAAGTGAGATGTTTGAGATCCTGAAGAAGCATAAGTTACGCCTCAACGCGTCGAAGTGTGCTTTCGGGGTAGGATCAGGCAAATTCTTAGGCTTCTTGGTGACCAACCGAGGTATAGAAGCAGACCCTTCTCAGATCAAGGCAATACAGGACCTGGAGAGACCAAACTTAGTGAAAGAAGTGCAGCATCTCACCGGAATGGCAGCCGCGCTCAATCGGTTCATTAGCCGATCGTCAAATAGGCTACGACCCTTTTTTCATGCACTCAAGGCCAAGTTTGAGTGGGACGAAGAATGTGACCGAGCTCTGGAAAGCTTGAAGGAATACATGTCTTCTCCACCACTGCTTGTAACTCCAATTCCTGGAGATGAACTCTTCTTATATCTGGCAGTGTCACAGCACGCAGTTAGCGCGGTGTTGGTCCGTGCAGAAGGAGTCCAACATCTGCCCATCTACTATGTTAGCAAGACATTGCTGGGCGCCGAAACAAGGTACTTGCCACTGGAGAAACTGGCGTTAGCCTTGATGATGGCCTCAAGAAAATTGTCGCACTACTTTCACGCCCACACTGTAGTTGTCCTTACAGCCTTCCCACTAAAGGCTTTGTTTGAAAGGGCGAATTTCTCTGGGAGAATTCTGAAGTGGGCAGTAGAGTTGGGACAATACGACATCAAGTTCCAACCCAGAACCGCAATAAAAGCTCAAGCATTGGCGGATTTTGTCGCAGAGTTCACTCCTGGAAGTCATCATATCTGCCCAGTCGACCTGACTGACTCAACCGAACTAGGGACAGAAGTTGACGTCGAAATAACGCAACCCCTGGAATTGGTTACTCAACCAAGTCCTAAGGCAGACCGGAGTAATACAAACAAGGAAGAAGTAAACCATGCTATACCAAGTCCAGACTCGCCAACGAAGAAAAACTTGGTGCAACAAGATGACAAGGGGCAGGCAGCAGGCCTGGACTTAGATAGCGAAATTAGCAACATGGAAGATCCCAAGGCATCATCCGATCCCTCCACTTGTTGGAAGTTGTTCGTTGGGGAGATGTGGAAGCTCTTTGTGGATGGAGCATCCAATCGACATGGAGCAGGACTTGGCATAGTCCTCATCTCTCCAGACGGCCTGGTAGTGGAGCAGGCAATCAACCTTGGCTTCCCAGCGTCAAACAATGAAGCGGAGTACGAAGCGCTTCTTGCAGGACTCAAGTCAGCAGCCTACATGAAGGCCACCGAACTCATGGTCTACAGCGACTCACAGTTGGTGGTAAATCAAATTTCTGGCGATTATGAAGCAAAGGATGACAGAATGGCTAAGTACCAAGAGCTAGTCAGAACCGAGATCAAGAAGTTCGAAGTGGTGAGGATAGAACAGATCGGCAGGGAGGAGAACAGTAGAGCAGACGAACTAGCAGGTTTCGCCTCAATGGTGGATACCTCCATCCCACATCCTCTTTTGATCGACTATCTGCCTAGACCAAGTATTGAAGACCCAGAAGCAGGAGAAGTATACTGCGCTGATCTAGGTCCTTCCTGGATGGATCCAATTATCTTGTTCCTGAAAGACGGCACCTTACCAGAAGACAAGAAGGAAGCTAACAGAATCAGAGCAAAGTCGCAGCGATTTTGGCTCTCTCCATCCTTGGCATTATACAAGAAGTCGTTCACAGGACCTTACTTAAAGTGTGTGCACCCCAGCAAAGTGGAAGCATTCCTGTTCGAAATACATGAGGGTGTATGCGGCAGCCATCAAGGAGGACGATCATTGGCATACCGAGCTATTTCACAAGGATACTGGTGGCCGTACATGCAAGCGGATTCAGAGAAGTATGTTAAAAAATGTGAAAAGTGTCAGAAGTTTGCGCATCAAATACACCAACCTGCCAGAGAACTTCTACCTCTCACTAGTCCATGGCCTTTCGCAATGTGGGGCTTGGACATAGTGGGACCACTCCCAACAGCACCAGGCAACAGGAAGTTCTTTCTAGCGGCAACAGACTACTTCACAAAGTGGGTAGAAGCAGAAGCCTTGGCATCAATCAAGGAAAAATATGTGAAGAAGTTTGTCTGGCAGAACATCATTACTCGCTTCGGCATACCAAAAGCACTGATCTCAGACAACGGCACGCAGTTCGATGGCAGAATTTTCAGAGGCTTTTGTGAGGAGTACAAGATAGAATTTTACAATTCTACACCGGCGTATCCCCAAGCAAATGGACAAGCAGAAGCTTCAAACAAGGTAGTCTTGGATGGACTGAAGAAAAGACTAGAGAAGGCTAAAGGCAAGTGGGCAGAAGAACTCCCTCATGTTTTATGGGCTTACCGCACCACGCCTCGGCGATCGACAGGAGAAACACCTTTTTCCTTAGCTTATGGCATGGAAGCAGTCATCCCATTAGAAGTCGGTCTCCCCACAATTCGGAGTGAAAACTTTGATCCAGACTTAAACGCCGAAGCAATAGCATTGGAACTTGATCTTGCGGAAGAAAGGAGAGACAGAGCTTTGGTTCACATCGCCTCCTATCAACAAGAGTTGTCTAGAAAGTATAACAAAACAGTGCATCCAAGACAGTTCAAGATCGGCGATTGGGTACTTCGCAAAGTGATGGGAAACACCCTAGTTCCAGGAGATGGCAAGTTGGGACCGAATTGGGAAGGACCTTACAAAGTGGTCGGCTTAGCAGGCAAAGGGGCATACCACTTGGAAGACAAGGACGGCAAAGCAATCCCAAGGCCATGGAACACTGCCAATCTTAAGTTATTTTATTTTTAGTTTTTTCTCTTTCACGAATGTGTAATTTTTTCCTTTCTCAATAAAACAAGTCGTTTCTTTTCAGCATGGTTGTTTTTTCTGTAAAAGATAGTTTTAATAAGATAGGAGCAGTATAAACTATATTCTAAGTTGGCTGGAAAAACCAACTTAGAGGTTGGCTGGATTAAACCAACACTTTATACTCTTCAGCCGAAGTATGGGTATGGCTGAAGAATGGTTGGCTGGATTAAACCAACACCCTTCCTAAGCCCAGGATAAGGATCCAGGCTGCAGGACGTTTGGCCGGAATAACCAAACACCTTATTCTAGGTTGGCTGGAAAAACCAACTTAGAGGTTGGCTGGATTAAACCAACACTGTGTACTCTTCAGCCGAAGTAAGTTATATCGGCTGAAGAGTGGTTGGCTGGATTAAACCAACACTCTGTACTCTTCGGCCGAAGTAAGTTATATCGGCTGAAGAGTGGTTGGCTGGATTAAACCAACACTCTGTACTCTTCAGCCGAAGTAAGTTATATCGGCTGAAGAGTGGTTGGCTGGATTAAACCAACACTGTGTACTCTTCAGCCGAAGTAAGTTATATCGGCTGAAGAGTGGTTGGCTGGATTAAACCAACACTCTGTACTCTTCAGCCGAAGTAAGTTATATCGGCTGAAGAGTGGTTGGCTGGATTAAACCAACACTCTGTACTCTTCAGCCGAAGTAAGTTATATCGGCTGAAGAGTGGTTGGCTGGATTAAACCAACACTGTGTACTCTTCAGCCGAAGTAAGTTATATCGGCTGAAGAGTGGTTGGCTGGATTAAACCAACACTCTGTACTCTTCAGCCGAAGTAAGTTATATCGGCTGAAGAGTGGTTGGCTAGTAAGGTAAGATAGCCAAAACCGAGATCACAGTTCGGGCAAATTGAAGTTCATGAACAAATTCAATTCAAGTACAGGCAGACATTCAGAACCGAAACAAGAGTTGATAATTTTGGGAGTACAATTGTGGGGCCGTAGCCCGGTTACAAGAGAGTTCAAGACAAAAGGAAAAAAAAAAAAGGAGTACAAGTTCAGTCAAACAGGTTATCTATCTCGGCATCCAGATCGGCCCCAAGGTCAGCACTTACTCCGGCATTTGCGGTTAGAGTAGTCTCGGTTGGAAGTTCGGGCGCCGCGTTTTCAGCAACTGGATCCAACCGAGCTGATTGAGCGCCGGCTTGCTCTTGAACGGCCGGAGTCTCAGTGGCTTCTTCTTCATCATCATCTTCCTCATCAGATGAACCAAGAAACCGGTTCTGGATCTCGTCAGCATACTCCTTCAGCGAAGCCGGAATAAAGTACTCGGGAGCATTGTAGACCTCGGTTTCGGGTCCACAACCGAGCTTCTCCACAGCACTTCGCCAGCCACTCTTGAAGAATAAATCCTTCGCAGCTTCGCACTGCAGAGAGTAGCCAGCTTCGGCTTCCTTGAAACCTTCTTTGGAAGCGTTCTCAGCCTTCTGCTTCAGCTCAGTTATTTCGGCGTTCTTCTTGTTTTCAAGCTCCGCTATCTCCCACATATATTGGTCTTTCACTTCGGTCACGGCGCGCTGTTTGTCATTTTCAGCCGAGGTGACCAGCCCGGTCAGGCGAGCTACCTCGGCCTCCAGTTCGGCCGACCTTTGTTTGGACAATGCCAACTCGGCCGCCCTGGCTTCGGCGTCCCTTATTGCGTGCCTGGTTGTTTTGCGAAGCTCCATTATTTGCCCATGGGCGATGGTGTTCTTCTGAATGGCCTGCAAAAGGATTCCTTGTCAGCCGAGCTAAGAGTTGGAAAAAATCAGACTGATGAAAGAAAAAACAGTACTGCTTACCAAAATCATGGACTTGGTGGATGACCGAATGGCTTTCAGCTCGGTATTTAGCTGTTTGTTGTGATGCTCCATGTCCTTGGGAAGACAAACACCCCGGGCCAGGTTGAAGGCTAGGAGGTGATCCTTGTCAGCAACAACGGAGTCACCTTCGTCGATATCTCGGTTGTTGAAGACAAAGGGTGGAGCCCATTTGTTGATTGGTGTAGCTCGGTCAGAAGATTCCGGTTGTGGGTTGAGCTCGGGGCTCTGTGGAAGGATGGGATCAACCTCATCAACCAAACGCTGCTCGGTCTCAGTAGTCCGGGCGCGCTTAGCTCGGCGTGAGGAGGATGGCTGTTGTGAGGGAAGAGCTACCACGGCTTCAGTGGTTTGTTGAGTTGGTGGCACTTCGGCCCTTGAGTTGGCGGTAAGCATGGCCCTCATTTTGTTCTTCTTTGCCATCTCTTGTTCGGCTGTTAAGGGGACAAGGACAATTTCTGGCAAGGTTGGGTCTGGTTCTGGTGGATCTTCAAGGAGAAAATCGGTCACCCTTGCTTTGCGGCGACCGAAGTAGCGGTAGGTCGGTTTGAAATCAAGGAGTTTGGCCCAACTTCTCTCCCTTACTCTTAGCGCGGTGCGCAGAAGATCGAGGTTCGGATAGTTGTACTGGGAGTGGAGATAAGCTGAATCTGCAAGAGTAAACAACTGTTAGTTCCGTTCCTAGCAAAACGCCGAAATAAAAAGAAAAGTGAGAAAGGCGACCGAGGTATGTATACCGGGTTGTCCCATTTTCCAGTTTATTCTTCGGCCTGGGATTTGAGCCTCAAGGTCTTCAAAGTTTCCAGAGACCCAAAAGAAATCGTCATCGTTTAGATCTTTGTCCGGTGTGTTTTTTATTATTTTTTCTCGACCTCGGCGTATTCTCAGATAATAGCACCAGCCTTCGTTTTTAGATCCTATTGAGTACTGGTGAAATAGTTCGGCTAAACCGAGGTTCAGACCGTGTTGCCGGTTTAGGGCGTCTATGCCCATTATTATGCGATAAGTGTTGGTGGAGAGTTGGGTTGGGCAAAGTCTGGTTTGCCTAAGGTATTCACAGATTAACGGCTGGACTGGGAATCGTAGTCCGGTCTCTACTATGGATTGTATGGTAAAGGGGACAAAGCCTTCGTTGTTCCAGGGATCTACATTTTTTTCTGCCAAAGTCAGATTTACATCGGCTGGGATGTTGTAATCCTCTCGGAAATCGGCTAGCCCCCCTGGGGTTTCTACTAGGAATCTGTACTTCCCCATTTTATTATATAAGTTAAAAATAAATTATTTCGGTCGAGAGAGTGTGCTCAGTAGCTCGGTTGAGCGCAGTGGAGTGCCTGGCAACCTAAGTCTGCAAAGTGGAGAAACAAGGCGTTAAGCACAGACCATCGACCGTGCTACAAAAACAAAGCAAGAAAAAGGGAGTCTTACTTCGGCTATACAGGATGCTACGGGATCTACCTCGGTTTCAACATGGTGCGTTTTATCTCGGTTTGGCAGGATGATTGGTTAGCTCGGTCCTAGTTTTTGGTTTTTGTTATTCCGGCTGAACGTCAAGGGGCAGCTTTCTGAGTTCGGTCTAGAAACTGAGAATGCTGGCTTAGCCCCTGAAGTTTTAGCTCGGTCAAGTGTGAAGGTTTCTACTCCGGTAGGTTTTTATTTCGGCTAATGTGGATTAGTTGGTGACCTATTGAGGCTACTGAGATGTGCACAAGTGTTAGTCCGGTTCCAGTTCGCCTAAAGCTTTATATAAGCAAAAACAGTATTCTAGTTCGGTTGAAGTATGGTTAAAGATCAAAAAGGTGTTCTACAAGCTAAATTGATATTCAAAGTGTTCTTAAGAAAATTTTTCCAGAAAGCAAAAAACAGTGTTTTGCAAAAACACCAAACGCGAAGTAGACTGCTATGGATTGAACAAAAGCAAAAGCATAGGAAACAAAGAACAGATTCGTGTGCTTACCTGGTATAGAGGACGAGCTGGAGAAGGAATCAAGTGAACACGAGCTTCAAAGTTGCAGAAAGATTGAAGAATAGTGGAGATTTCAGAAGTTTGTGAGAGAGAAGGGGAATAGCTTGTTGAAATGGTGTGATTCTAAATGAAATAAGGGGTTTTTGTTTTGATGAAACCGTAAAGGCGGGAACTATTCAAAAATTTCGGAGTACGAGGGCGGCGCGACAGCTGGGATTGGCCAATGCGAGCCTGCCACGTGTCATTGGAAGGACAATCGATTCAGTTTCTGCAAACTGAAGAGACGTTTTGACCGGACGTGCATAGTACGGCCCTAGTTTTAGCTCGGCTAGACAAGCTAAATGGTTTTTAGCTCGGCTGGATAACTTAACTGGGTCTTATCTCGGCTGGATAGGCTAACCTGTGTTTTTAGCTCGGCTGGAGAGGTTAGGATTCTAGCTCGGCTGGAAGACGAGTAATCCCTATCATGCTTTGCAGATGGAATTAAGGGGCAATTGAGAGGGTAATTTATACTAAATTGGGCCGAGCTGGTAGTTGGGCCAAGGTAAGCCCAGATGAGAAAGGTAGCTCGTACACCGGTCAGAGGAGTTTTGCGGTAGTCCGGTTGAAAGACTTACATGGTGTAGCCCGGTTTCTGTTCAGTCCGGTCATGTCCTCCAACCGGAGTATGAGAGCAACTTCTTCAGACCGTATGCGTTAGTTCGGTCCGTCACTTCTACGGGTAGTCCGGTCTTGGCATGTGAAACCGGAGTAGGAGTGAGGAAATTCAGAGCCGAACTATGAATTAGTTCGTCTGTAGTTGCATGCTTAGTACAGCAGTGGGTAGTTCGGTCGTCATTGATTACTTCGGTCGTAGCATGTGGGAAACCGAGGTGAACTATGACTCTGAATGTAGTTTGGCTTAACTCCCTTATGTCTAGCTCTGCCTTAGCATGGGAATGCCGAGGTAAGGGAGAGAAGTCAGGACCGAACTAATGGTTACTCCGGTCGTTTGGAGTTCGGCCATAGAAGGACCATCTCACTTGGTTTAAGCAGTGAGGGGGGTGTTGGAGGATAAGCATTATCTTCCAGGAATTTGAATCCTAGGAGGACTCTACACGGAGGAGTTAGAGTCCCACTAGGATTGTGCCACTCGAAACCTATATAAGCTCACCAATATCACCTATGAAAAGGTAATGCAATTTTTGCTCCCTGACTACATTGAGCTTTTGCCTATTTGTCTTGCTTACTGACTTAGGCATCGGAGGGGTTTTCCGGCACACACCCGCCGGCCAGTTCAAGTTTGAGTTTTCAGGTGACAGAACGACGACGTGCAGAAGAACACAGGCTTGATCAACAGGATTATACGTGAAGGTGAATCCCTTTCCCGTACACTTCCATTTTGCCTCCACCTGCGCCATTTAATTTGCTATGATTAGAATTATTTAGTAAGTTACGATTCCAGTCCTAAACCCCTAGGGTTGGATCGTGACACTTGTCAACCTTAACAAGTAGGGTAAATCGGGCCTGGCCCATCTGGTGTACTCAAGGCCCATACTTTAGTTTGGCTCAAATTTGTAAGGCTTTCTGGACTAGGTATATTTGAAGAGTTCAATCCGATTGAGCCGTTTCTCCTCTCGTATCTACCTTCTCTTGAGTTGTATTCACATGAAACCCATTATAATAATAATTACGAGTATAAATGTCATATATAGTAGACAAAATATTTTTAAAAAAATAAGATGATTCTAAAATCAAATATTTATTACATTGTCATTGATCCATCATCATTTATAACACTCTAATACTTCACTTATGTATGGTTGCATACATCCATTCAATCTTATATATATAGTGAAGACTTAACGAAGAGTGTCCACAATAAATGGGATAAAGAGGGCAATGAATAAAGACATGCATTAACTTTTCTTTTTGAACAAGTGTTTTAAGAATTTTAGATTATCTTTGTAAAGGTTTTAATAATAGTTTCATATTCTTAAAATGTAAAAGTTATTTCTTATTTCTTATTTGATCACAAAGATAAGGAAGAGAACACATTAAGCGGTAGAATAATATTACACCTAAAAAATTAATATTGGATTTGGTTAGAGGAAGGGGGAATGAGAGGACGGAAAAAAGAGAGGGAGCAGAGAAAGAGAAGGATGCACCTGACCTCCTAGAGTACTATAGCAAGCATTTCCTAATTTGGACAAATTAAGAAAGAAAATAGAGAAAAAGCTAAAAGATTTTTTACTTTGTATAAATTAACCTTTTCGTCCTCTATTTTGAAATGGAACATTAATCATCTTTTTTTCCTTCTTTAATTGAATCTGGCAAATGATTGTGCTAAAACAACAAATCTCCATTGGAGTAGTATAACCAAAAATTGGCTTTTGTGCACTGTAACAAGCCAAAAAATGGCTTTGACAAAGCCATTTTGACTTGACATTGGAGATGCTCTTATATCCGTTGGGCTATTATTGTGTGAGATTTTTTTGTTGTTTTTTTTATTATTGTGTGAGATTGGCAAAGGTTTTTTTGGGTAAGTGAGATTTTCAAAGGTTGTGTGTGGGAGAAAATGAAGTGCACTATCCAGCCCAATACTCATTTCATTTTCCAATTGGTGCCCTTTTTTTTTTTTTGAAAGCCAAGCCCAAGACAAAAGGCCTCTCTTTCTCTCGAATGCCTCACCTCATGTCAAGGGGATACACAGGATTAGGCCTGCAAATGAACAGAGCCGTTCATGAACAAGCTCGAGCTCGGCTCGGTAAGAGCTCGTTCGAACTCGGTTCGTTAATTTTTTTGGCCGTTCGAGCTCGAGCTCGAGCTCGTTAAATTTTTAATAAACAAGCCCAAACAGTCTAAAGCTCGGCTCGTAAGCTCGGCTCGTTAGCTGGCTCGTTTAATATTTATTATTTATATATCAAATAATATAAAATTATGTATAAAAAATAAGAGAAATATGCTATTTATATATTTAAAAAATATAAATGTAAATAATACTTAATTATAGATAGTATATTTATATAATAGTGGTAGTAGATATTATTATTTTAGTAAAATATGAACTTTTTTTTAGTATGTTTATATATATTGTATATATAATTGTATAATCAAAGTTTTAATTGTAACTTTAGTCTCACATGCAAGTATGAATTTATAAATTTTTTGGCTCGTTAACGTTCGTGAACAGGCTCGAGCTCGAGTCGAGCCTAAGCCAACTCGGCTCGAGCTCGGTTCGTTAATTTTTTCTTCAGCTCGAGCTCGTTAAAATCTTAATAAACAAGCCCAAACACACTAAAGCTCGGCTCGGCTCGGCTCGTTTGCAACCCTACACAGGATGTACCTAACAGATTAAATTAATTAGAACTAACTGGTATCACCGATATCAATTATTTTCTTAATACACGTGATTTAGTATTATTTTACTCATAAAGATTTTCATTATGTAATTGATTAAGAACACACACTACGTGCATAATATCACCTAATAGTCCATGACTATCGAATAATTTAAAAAAAAAAAAAACAAAAATCAAAAGTCAGCTTTCCTTATCAATTTCAGTCATATATAGAGATTCATGCTGGCTGAAATTAAAGCTAATTAGTTCACATTTGAAGGTTGGATCTGTTTGGTTTGTGGCTTTTTGGCTCAAAAAATGACAAAAAAGTTTAAAAATCAAAATGTCATATTATGCATATTAATCAAATTTTTTTTTTCTCACAAATATATATTCAACTGAAAAAATCATTCATAACTCATTAGTTTTTTTCACACCATAAAAAATCACCTTAAAAGTCAAGTTGCCAAACAGCGACCTAGTGAGTAAATTTGATCTATTTGTACAAGATGACACAGTCAGATCCTAGCTAGTGATCAATTTGTATAAGATGACACAGTCAGATCCTAGCTAGTATACCCACACGATCTTATCCAGTGTTAGCATTTGAGGGAGACGAAACAATAACTAACCAATGTCTTTCTATTGATGATAGTGTGATGAATACAACAAAACCAATAATGATGATGGAGTTGTTCTTATGTCTAAGAGCTGATAACCATGCACGCATCATGCATGGGTTTTATTAAATATATATATATATTACAAAGTATCGTTTACAAATCTTATTTATTATCTGTTCAAAAAAAAAAAAAACTTATTAATTATTATCTCATTTTGTACTTTGCTTAAGTGCAATTGCATATACTTGTATCATCTCTAACTCTACCTTTTACATTAGTTTAACTTATCTTACTTAATCAGTTAAGGCTACTGAAACCTGTGCTTTAAGCACAAAAATTTAGCTCAAAATAAGAGCCCCAAATTTAATAAAGTATTATGGGGGAGTTACAGGCCAGTCCTTTGGACCAGACTTAATTTTCAAGAAGTCCGGACTCAAAATAATTTAACCCATCTTCCATTTTTACCCTTTACATTTAGTTGAGTAGTTTTATCCTAAACCCAAACACATCCCTATCTCTATTTCTCTCTTCTCCCTTTCTCTCACTCTCATATTTCTTACTGGCACACCATCTCCTCCTTCTCCATTACCATATATGTTGCTCGGCTCAACCACACTCACCTTAACCACCATCGTCCTTCTCTCTCGTTGCCATTACCGCTACTCCTCCCCTATCATTCATCTGATAGCTTCAACATTGCAGTCTTCCATCATCGATCTACAATCTTCGACATCGTTGTTATCACCATCTTCCTCCATCACCGATCTACCATCTTCGACATTGTCGTTGCCACCATCTTTCTCCATCACCGGTTTGGGATGCAAAGTATCCAATTAGTGCATTGAAATGTGTTGTTAATCTTCTACAAAAGAGTAATTGATCTGATAAATTTGTTACTTAATTCAGTGATAAATTTGTTACTTAATTTATGAATGATAAATTTGTTGTGATGCCCCCCTCTCTCTCAAATCAAGTCTACTATTTGTAAATTTATTTAACAAATTCAATAGTGATAAATTTATCACTGCAACTTTGGCTGAGATTTGTTGCATGATAAATTTATCACTGAATTAGACTTTTGATTATTTGGCTTGATTTGTGATAGCGTAAAATGATGAGAATTATTATCTGGTAATGGCTTCTCATCTCTTTCCTTCATTCTCTTCATTTTTTTCCCTCTTTTTCTCTCATTGCCACTGGATCTGAGGAGGTGATTGCGGTGGTGACGTGTTGGAGATGACAAATGGCCAAAAAAAATATTGTCGGAGGTTCACAATTTGAAGTTCAAAAATAAAACGGGAAACTAGGATAAAAAAAATCAAACGTGCAAAAGTATAAAAACAAGGGAAAAGTCGGGATAAAAAAATATAATAGGACTTGTTGGTGCATGGGATAGAAACTTAGGACCTAATAGGTAATAGATTTAATTATTGGGACTGGCTGGTAAAAAACCCAAATATTATAGCATATTATAAATTTAAATTGGTCCAAATTATTTTTGTTATTTTAGGGCCAATTCAAAGGGCCAAAAAATATTCTGTTGGACCATAATTATTTATAAGTGTGATTTGGCCCAATTAAAATTAAAATATCTACAAAAAGTGTTGATGGCACAGAGAGAAGAATAATACATACAAGCTCTCAATCTCTCTTTCTCACAAAGTGACTGTAGACACCCCATTTTTGACCGACCTTAAGACTCAGATGTCACCGATTGAGCGCTCGATGATGTTGCATGTCGTGCTCGTTCAGAGGTCTCAGAGTCGCGGCCGTGCGCTCTGCCTCCGGGCTTCCGAACTCTCTTCTGTGCCTTGTCTCAGTTTGCGAACCAGACTCGGTTTTCTCTGTTTTCTTTCCTGAGGGGAGGGAATGGTCCCGTAGACTATCTCCCAGTGGCCGTGAGCTACTTTCCTTGGCCGTAGGCCATTTTGCCCATTTCGGAGCTCGGTTCCCGGTTTTCGGAGCCGTCAGGCCGTGTGCCTTGGTTCGGGACCGCCCAACCATCTCCGATTTCTCCGGTTTTTGGCAAGTGCCTCTGTTTTATCATTCCGAGGAACACTGGGGCCTCTGGTACCCACTTCATGGCCAAACACCATTTCCGGTGCTTACAGCCGGTTTTCGGGACCCCGAATTGCCCGGTTTTGGCCCCGAGCATTCATTTTGCATCGGTTTTCTCCGATTTTTGGCAGGTACCTCTGTTTTGACATCAGAAAGATCACTGGAGGGTGGAAGGTCAACAATTGTCTCAGAAAACCAGTTTCGCTCCTCCGGAGCCCGTTTTTCTCACTTCCGGGCTAATGTTGAACACCCTAGGGGTATTTTCTTCCAACCAAAGCTACATATTTGTGATGAGGGGACATGGGAGGACCCTAAAAGTGCATGGTCGGCCAGTAATTGTTGATTTCATTTTTGAGCCTCTCCTTCAAATGCAATGTTGTGACTCCTGTTTCAGCGTTGCCAAATTTCAACTTTGGAACCTTGTTCTACACACATGGGAGGACACCAAAAAGTAGTGGTCGGCTAGTAATTGTCAATTTCATTTTTGAGCCTCTCCTTCAAGCGCAATGTTGTGACTCCTGTTTCAGAGTTGCCAAATTCCAACCCTAGGGCCTTATTCTACACACATGGGAGGACCCTAAAACTTGGTAGTCGGCCAGAAATTCTTGACTTCATTTTTGGGCCATGGCCGGCCGGCCAGGGGGAGTGGCTGGCCGACCAGTTGGGGTGGCCGGCCGGCCACCTTCCAGAAAGTTACCTGGCCGGCCAGCTTTCTGCTTTCCAGCCCTTTACAGCTGTCCGGATACTTTTTGAAATATCTCACCCCTCCGGGAGATATTTTGGGAGGGAAAGCTTGGATGCATTTCCCTCCCCTTTTACACCCTTTCTTTCCTATTTAAGGGGCTGGACAACTCCTTCCCTAGGGTTAGAAGATTTCATCTTAGAAGCCTCTCTCCCAAATCCTTCATTTCCATAGCCAAAAATCCAAGAAAACCTTCAAGTTTCTAGCTCTTCTCTTCATCAACCCTAAGCCTCACCATCACCATTACCATTCCAGCAGCAAAAGAAGGTTCTCCAAGGGCCAAGAAGCAACAAATTCAAGCCAAGAGGTAGCAACAATTGGATCTTCAAAGGTAAACCTCAAATTCAATCTTTTGTGCCATTTTCTTGCTTCCTATTTCTACCCTACTTGCCTACTGTTTTGGGCTCCGACCCCTATTGATTTTAGGCTCATTTTGAGCCCCTCTACAACATTGTAGAAGGGCTCAACCTTGTTTGATGCTTCTATATAACACTTGTTTCAATATCCACCTTGTATATCATAATCTTGCATGCTATTTTTGGCTTATATACATTTGTTTTTTGGGATCCAACACCTACTGGTTTTAGGCTTATTTTGAGCCCCTCTACAACATTTTAGAAGGGCTCAACCTCATTCGGTGCTTCCATGCATGACCTATCATTATAGCCTTCTTTTGGTCCATATATTGCATGCTATTTTGAGCATATCTACATACTGATTTTGGGGATGTCATTCACTGTAAATATGCATATTTTTGGCTCCTCTTTAATGTTGTAGAACTGTGTTTTTCAGTTTGAGCATTGTAGATACCACTTGCTTTGTAATTCTCCTCTTTTTCCCCATTTTTGCATGCTATTTTTGCCATACTTGTGGTTGTTATTTAGCCTTGTTTTGTACTGGAAAAATGCCATATTTGGGACTGCCTTGCTACTGTTTTTGCTGTCATGTATCAATTTTGCATGTTTAGTATAGCTGTAGGCCATTTCGGGGGCTTAATATCGCATTTCGGGATGATTTCATGCATTGGTTGTCATTTCGTATCACTTCGGGGCTGTTTCCCCTTCATTTAGGTGCTGAAATTTGGTTTGCATGCTTGCATATCATTTCCCGTGCCATTTCATGCCTTTGGGCCATGCCTCGATTCGCGTGCCTGTGGGCACGCACTTCGAGGCACCTCCGTTTTCATCCGACGGCATCTGATGTGAGTGTGGCTGAGGTCCACTCATATGAGTATAAGCCCAATTTGCATTTCCATCTCATTTTATCATTGCCTCGGTTTGCGTGTCCGTGTGCACGCATTCCGAGGCACTTCGGTTTTATCCGATTTGCATCCCACATCATCGCCTCGGTTTGCGTGTCCGTGTGTACGCATTTCGAGGCACTTCGGTTTTATCCGATTTGCATCCCACATCATCGCCTCGGTTTGCGTGTCCGTGTGCATGCATTTCGAGGCACTTCGGTTTTATCCGATTTGCATCTCACATCATCGCCTCGGTTTGCGTGTCCGTGTGCATGCATTTCGAGGCACTTCGGTTTTATTTGATTTGCATCTCACATCATGGCCTTGGTTTGCGTGCCCGCGTGCACGCTTTTCGAGGCATCTCGTTTTCATTTCATTTTCCCAGTATAGTGCATACCAGGTTGTATCTTAGATTGCATTCATGAACTTTCTCAGTTTGCGTGCATGCGGGCATGCATTTCGAGACATCCCATCTTTTCATAGCATCGTGCATGCTAGGATTGTATATTAGTTGCATTTCATGCATATCATGCATATTGCACAGGAAACGAGGTATGTTTCGCACTCCGAGTGACGGAACGTGTCTCAATTCCCAAGTCACCGACACTCCGGATTACCCATGATGGAGTTAGGTTTTGTTGTAGCATTCATCTGCATTCATCCTATATTGAGTTGTGCAATCCGACTCCTCGGCCATCATGCATCGAGATGCGTGATTGGTGGCACGAGGATCGAGGCATGCATATATTTGTGAAATACATTGCTATGCCCCTTTCCTGCTCTCTGTTGCAGCAAAATCCAGGATCAGCAGTCTTCCGGGACTTGGCACGCATTTCGAGAACAGGTGCAAACAGAGGCTAATTGGGGCATCCCAGTGGATTTCCGCGCCAAGGCAGCCCAAACAGGCGGCATTCGTCAACAGCGAGGCAGTCCCTGGCTTGCATGCCAGTTTTACAGTTTTCTTAGTTTAATTTGTTAATTAATTAGAAATCTGTAATATTCTTTTATTCGGACTGTATTATTTTATTCGGACCCTCTGTGCGAGGGCACAACTATAATAAGGGTGTGTGAGTGTGATGTATGTCTTCCAACCCCCATTTCTTTCTCCCTTTTATTTATCCGCTTACAATGGTTAGATATAGGGCATATTTCAATTAGCATACAGTATGACAGCATGTTTGCATCATTCATCTGTTTTGCACGCACCGGGCTCGGCGCATCATACAAACTGCATTTGTATTTCAATTCCAAATTGAATACGTGTTAGTTGTAGCATTCCACATGCCATATTTAGAATAGCCGAGCCTGCTATAGTTGCATTTTGCATGTGTTGCATTAGGCATTTCAGCATATTTAGAATCATGCATGATTTCTAATGTAGTTTCTGTTTTGGCTTGGAGTACTCGGTAAGTCTTATGCTTTAGCATCCTTGCATGCGTGTAAGTGACTGCCATAAATAGCATGCTTGCCATGAGGCTATGTGCTTATGTGATATAACTGCCTTGAATGCCTGTGGGTGAAGGTTGAGTTATCTGAATTGGAATAATTCATCGAGTGTTTGTTTTAAGCCCATTAGATTGTGGCAACACCATGTTTTCTAAGCCCACCCGAGGGTGGCAAAATCTGCATTTTAAGCCTACCTGCGGGTAGCAAACCGTCTTTCAAACAAACATGAAATGTTTTGTTCCAATTCAGGCAACTCGGTCTATACTTGTTTGCTGCGAGCATCACATAGTAACCTAGGCTAATAACCGGAATAAGAGCATACAATGTTTTCAAAAGCAGATATCATGGTTAGTAGAGGCCGGTCTTTGACCGGGCGAGCGGGGGTGCTCACGATGTGACCTTCCCCAATCGTACCCAAGTTCCCGAGCCAACTTTGGTGATGACGGACACGTGGCCTTTGGCACCGAGTTAGGGTTTCCTAAATTTCCCATTAAAAAATATTTAGGTGGCGACTCTGTATCTGGCAAAGCAGTCCATGTTTGGCACTTCTTTCGAAAAATCTGTTTCCAAAACGATTTGCCGGATTTGGACTCTTTGGTTCAAGATTTAGAACCGTGGCACAAATCGAGTCCGAACTGTAGCGAGGTCCCTCGCGGGCTTGTTACAGTGACGAAGGAAAGGAAACATACTAAGCATAAGCGGAGTACTGAGCAGCGGCATAAATTGATTGGAAATTATCAAAGGCAGCGACTCACTTACTCTCTCTCCTTCTCCCTCTTACTATCAGATTTTAATAGAATAAATAAATTTGTCCTAATTTTTTTCTACCTTCTTTCTTTATTAGATTTTAGTAGAATAATAAATTTGTCCTAATTTTTTTTTTTTACCTTCTTTATTTATCAGATTTTAGTGGAATAAATAATTTTTTCCTAATTGTTTTGCCCTAGTTTTGTTTCATTAAATTATTTTTTATATTTTCTTACTATCAAATATGAAATAATCAGTGGATTGTGATTTGTGGATTGAATTGTGATTATACTCATGTTTCCTAATAAGTATAGTTCTGGAAATAAAAAGAGAAAGAAGAAGGTAGAACAATTAATTCAATCTCAATCGGGGAGCACTTGATAAATATGTTGGTAGCAAGAAACAAATAGATTTGTTTGCTTTACACCGCTAGAACATTTCATTAATTAAATTTGTTGATTAATTAATTTGTTTTGTTGATTTGAACTATACCTTATGGTAATTTTTTATTTTTTTTTCTACTCTAGAATGAATATATTTTGATATCTATTTTAGTATCAATCACCAATATTTTTTATTTTTTTATATTCTAAAATGAATACATTTTAATATCTATTTTAATAACAGTCACCGGTAATAATACTAAACAGGATGTTTTTTTATTTTATTTTATGAATAGAGGCCTCTTTTTTGGTTTTGCTTTATGGCCCTAAAAACTCAAGCCGGCCCTGTAATTAATGAGGTGTGGAATGATCGGGGTTTAAATCACGACTGCTTGGTGAGGAGACAATCAAGACCCAAGCTACTCTTGGGCCAGATGTTTTCCCTAAGCCTATATACCTTCACTTGCGTACCGACGATATTATTTCCTTTTTGCTTTATATGAACTAGGCTATCACCCGTGCTATGAACTAGGCTATCACCCGTACTATGTACGAAGATAATTATAGATATTTATATTTATTTTAGATTTTTTTTAATATATAAATTATGTTTTTAAATATTTTTTATAAAAATAATTTAACAATCTTATCACTAACTATAGTGTATGAGAGAAGTTGAAAAGGATACTGCAGTAACTATACACGGATTGTATTTATAATTATTTGTATGAGGGGATTTTAAATGCTAATCAGGGGATTTTGACCAAGTCAATAAATGCAGGCATGTGGAAAGATATGTGGATTGAAAAAAGTTAACAATTGCTGATTAGAGGATTTTGACCAAATCAATAAATGTTGATTTTTTTTTTTAAATAAAAAATAAAAAAATTAGAAAATTTAGATTGAGATATAAAAGCTCCCACAGGCCTGGGGAGTTAAAAATCCCCTTTTGCTTAATATATAGTACTAGCCTATCACACATGCTATGTATGGGATAATTATAAATATTTATATTTATTTTAAATTTTTTTTAATATATAAATTATGTTTTTTAAGATTTTTTATAAAAATAATTTAACAATCTTATCACTAACCATAGTGTATGAGAGAAGTTGAAAATGATACTGTAGTAACTATATACAAATTGTATCTATAATTATTTGTATGATGGGATTTTAAATGCTGATCAAGGAATTTTGACCAAATCAATAAATGCAGGCATGTGGAAAGACATGTGGATTGAAAAAAGTTAATAAATGTTGATCAGAGGATTTTGACCAAATCAATAAATGCTGAGTTTTTTTTTTTTTTTTTAATAAAAAAGTTAGAAAATTCATATTAGGATATTGAAACTCCCACAGGCCTTGGGGTTAAAAATCCCCTTTTGCTTAATATATAGTATAGATATAGATAGATGTGTTGGACTTTTTAAGAAATTTTTTTTTATGTTTGTTTTTAATGCATTAAAGTGTTATTATGAGGGATAACAATCATATGTGTTGGGACTTTTCAAGGAATTCATATATGTGGATTTCAAAGAATTTTTTTTACAGTAATGCTACAAACCCCAAAAATTCTACCAAAAGTTTTACCAAATGTCTCACATGGGTGTGGGACCCACAGGTCCCATGTGGGTCCCACACCCATGTGAGACATTTGGTAAAATTTTTGGTAGAATTTTTGGGGTCTCTAGCATTTTTCTTTTTTTTTATGCTTGTTCTTAATGCATTAAAGTGTTATTATGAGGGTAAGACTTGGGAGTTGGGAGAAGTTAATAAATGCTAAGATTTTTTTTTTTAAAATCAAAAAATCAGAAAATTTAGATTGGGAGATTGGAACTCCCACAAGACTTGGGGTTAAAAACTCCCTTTTACTTAACTAATGGTAACCCGTGCTACGCACGGTATGTAAAAAATTTAATAATATATTTTTATATAAAATAATATAAATAGTTTTGTATGCAAATTATGAAAATAAAAAAAAAAGACTGAAATTTACAATTTAAATCTCATAATTTTATCACAATTTATTTATTATTTTTTAATTTGTCACAAATTTAATCATGTAACTTTCAAATTTCTTATCTAGAATTACAAACTTAGGTGAGTTCAATCCAAATAACTTGAGTCGAGCTTAAATTTTTTTAAAGATTGAACTATATAATTTTTAATTAAGTGAGGACCTATGCAGAAATTTAAAAATTCAAATTAAATTTGAATAGACTTTGGCAGAAATACCAAATAACCTGAGCAACCAAAACAAAATTATATATACAAATATATAAATTATTTGCTAATTTATTTTTTAAAATGATAAATAAAATTAATTAAAAATTTAATATTAATGAATAAAAGAAAAAGCAATAGATTTCCAATAGAATTTTTCTTGCAAATATTTTAAAAAATACACATTTTATAAAGGGATCATCAAATAAAGGGTTGTTTGAGAAGTGACATATTAGCTCACTTTTTATTTATTTTTATTTTATTTTTTTATCTTTTTTGAATCGCATCATATCTTTACTTTTCTACACATTTTTTCATAAAAAGGAAAAAAATATAATAATTATCTTTTTTGAGTCACATCACATCTCTATTTATTTATACATATTTTCGTAAAAAGTAAAAAGTATACTTATTTAGCATTTCCCACACTACCACTAAGTTGATATTAAAAAAATTAACTTTTTATAATGGCATAAATAATTTAAATATTTTTTTTTGAAATTCTTTTTAATTTAAAAATTACAATAAAATATTAAATATAATAAAAAAAATTTCTCACAAAATAAAAGTATTTGAATAAAAAAAAGGTAAGAAGAACATTTAATATAGTATTTTCATTTAATCTGAAAATAATTCTAGATGAATAATAAATTATCACCTATAATCCTCGTACTTTTTATTTATTTTTTAATAAATAAAACAGTTTAACCAACCATCACTTTTAATAAAAAAAAAATTATCATTTCTTTCTAATTTATTTTAGCAAACCTAACTTTTTATCAATTTGAACCAAAAATATCTTTGTTCTTTATTTTAATTTTTTTAATTGACAATTGAAATTAAAAAAAAAAAAAAAACAAAACAAAATCCACCATGTTTGGTAAGTACTAAAAAAGTTATGTTTTGTTCTTTTGTTAAAAAAAATTATATTAAAAATATTATTGTTCAAGTCTTTATAGTTTAGAATGATATAATTTGACCACATATATTTAAAACAAATTATATTTTGACTAATAATATTATGACACATGTGAATATTGATCTCATAGAAGAATTTATATTTGAAATTTTGTTTTATAATTTAACAAATTATATTTCTATTATGGTATTTTTTTTTTTCAACTTATTTAAGATGGAGTTGTGGGTATCTATATATTTTTTTAATATTTGTTTTTAATTATTATTATTTAGGTAAGTTATGATGTGAGTTAGATATGTGATAGACATGTGAGTTTTATTAAGATTTTGTTTTTTAGTTTTTTTTTTTTTTGGTTATGTTATAATATAATATATAAGATATAAATAGATATCTACAATTTTAATATTTTTTTTTTGAAAGGAATGCAAGTTTTAATATTTTTTTTGGAAATTGGTGAGAGAGATTAGGAGAGAGAGATTATGAAATATTTTCGTTATTAAATAAATCAATCAATCAATAGTTTTTTTTAATCTATTTTGTAAATTAAAAAATCAATAATTTTAGAAAATTTATTAATTTGTCCCATTAAGTATACATAAAGATATTACTAAATTTAGATGTTGTTATATCTTTTTGAGATCCATAGCTAAACTCTTATCTTATTTATTTTTTTGTGTATCCATAGTGTATGAAAGAAATTGAAAAAGGTGCTGCAGTAATTATTCGGGTATTTTTTTTTTTTAACTTATTTAAGATGGAGTTGTGGGTATCTATATATTTTTTTAATATTTGTTTTTAATTATTATTATTTAGGTAAGTTATGATGTGAGTTAGATATGTGATAGACATGTGAGTTTTATTGATTTAAAGTTGATTTAGATAAACTTTAAAGATTTTTTTTTTAGTTTTTTTTTTGTTATGTTATAATATAATATATAAGATATAAATAGATATCTACAACTTTAATATTTTTTTTTGGAAAGGAATGCAAGTTTTAATATTTTTTTTTGAAAATTGGTGAGATAGATTAGGAGAGAGAGATTATGAAATATTTTCGTTATTAAATAAATAAATCAATCACTAGTTTTTTTTAATCTATTTTGTAAATTAAAAAATCAATAATTTTAGAAAATTTATTAATTTGTCCCATTAAGTATACATAAAGATATTACTAAATTTAGATGTTGTTATATCTTTTTGAGATCCATAGCTAAACTCTTATCTTCTTTATTTTTTTGTGTATCCATAGTGTATGAAAGAAATTGAAAAATGTGCTGCAGTAATTATAAGAGAAGTCAAAAGGGTTTGTGGGTTTAGAGAAGTCAATAAATGCTGAGGTTGGGTTGGGAGAAGTCAATAAATGCTGAGTTTTTTTTTTTTTTTTAAAATCAAAAAATTAAGAAATTAGGATTGAGAGATTGGAGTTCCCACAGCCCTTGGGGGTTAAAAACCCCCTTTTGCTTAATATATAGTGTAGATAGATAGACATATAGTATAGATAGATATATACTATTTTTTCAATCAAAAATAATTATAAAAAAAAAAATGTAAGACTTTTTGCCATTTTATGATGGGTTTTGACTTTTGAGTATATATGTAATTTCAATACTTCATTAGATAATGGTCATATAAAGTTTTGGAAACCCCTATTGTTATCTGTTGTGAAGGAGACCGATCCAATTTGTATGATTGATTAAGTTATTTGTTGTGAAGGAGACTGATCCAATTTGCATGATTGATTAATATAATTTGAGTTTGAGATTTATTTCTTATTGAGACCTTATACAATACTGATCATTACAATTCATTTATAATTTTTGAAAGAGAAACTTGATGCAACCACCCACCTGCCTCATTAGATGAATAGATAATGAAGCTTTAACCACTAAATATGATTGGTTAATTACAAACAACCACATAAACGTTGCACACGCTCACTAATCATTCCATTTTCCTTGTGATCATCATCTACCTGCTGCCAAGGAACATCAGCCTGCAGGAAAGAGAGCTGATGATCGATAGGCTTCTTCCCGGGAAA
Source organism: Camellia granthamiana (assembly GCA_036172215.1). Classification (NCBI taxonomy): domain Eukaryota; kingdom Viridiplantae; phylum Streptophyta; class Magnoliopsida; order Ericales; family Theaceae; genus Camellia; species Camellia granthamiana. The sequence continues at coordinate 159,695,536 of CM069907.1, read as the reverse complement.
CTTCCCTCTTCCTAACCTCCAACAGCAAAGATTTCCCAGCTCATGGACTCCGACAAATGATTGGAGATTAGTCAGGATTATAGATATATAAAATTTAGAAGCAAATATACGCCGTTAGACATATATAATTGAATTCAAATACTGTTTTTGTATGCTTTTGAATTCAATTTAAATATTGCTCTTGTTTGCTTTTGCTTTATAAAGGACCTAAGTAATTTTGGTTAATGTCCCATAATGTCTCATTGCAAAGAGTGGGAAGGAGGAGAGGAATCTAATGGCATTATAACAAATAAGAACATATGTATAATTTTTGTATGGACCTTTGATACCAATACAAAGCAACATCTTGCCTCAATTGACACTTATAATTTGCTGGTAGATGCTTTTGTATTATATATATATATAATGCAAAGACAGCATTCCACAGGATACCTAAACATATGCATTGGGTTATTATTTATCTAATTAAATTTGGAGATTCTCAAAGTTGTCATTGTATTAAATCTGTATTTCAATGCTACAATACAACCACAAAAATTAAAATAAAAAAATTACAGAAAAGTACGAGAAATGTAGTGGTGGTAGCATTGCATCCAGGATTAATACAATGTCTAGTGCACTTTTTTCTGAAAAAGTTTATGTTTGTTAACGCTCTCTTTCTTTTGGCGGTAAATATTTTTTTACATAGAAAATGTTTGATTGTGCCATTGAAAACTAATGTACTATTAATTGTAGTGGTGGTGGGGTGGTTGCGATGGGATAGTGATGGTGACGGTGGGGGTAACGATGGTGGAGGTGGAGGTGGAGGTGGAGGTGGTAGCGGTGTGGTAGTGGCATTGGTATGATATTAATTCGGAAAATGTTTTCTCCCTTTCAAAATGAAACAGTTCCACCTAAATAAATTTGTTTTTTTTAATTTTATTTTATATGTAAGATATTCTGAGTTAACTTATTTGTATCAAATTAAATCCCTACAGTCTGATTAAGCCTTTCGAAACAAGATTTTAAACCCCGTGGTTTGTGGCCTCAAGAGTTTTTGCTAGCGAGGGGAATCGAACCTAAGATCTTCGATGGAGCAAACCTCCATATTCCAAGCCTTATCCACTTGGTCAAATCCTTGGGATTAATAAATTTATTTTTGGTCGACTACAAAAAAAACTTTTGCTATTAACTTGTTTTTGTTAGACCAGACACCAAAAAATTAACAAAACATAATTATGATATTTTTTTTGGGGAGGTAGTTCATTTCGTTTGGCCGGCTAGAGTTGTAATATTTAATTTGTAAACCCTATCATGAGAAACACGAATGGACTGTCGGTTACAAACAGAGGAGTAATAGAACTACTTTTTTTATTATACTCTCCGGCGCTCTTCAAGTAATCCACAACTTTTTTTTTTGAATGCTTTGACTCTTTGGCAATAACTTTACTCCTCTTTCTAAAGAAAATTGAGTTAAAGCCAAGGGGAACCATTAGAAGAAGCTTCACTCTGTCCCTTACATTAGATTTAGATATTACATTTTTCCTTAAACTAGTTACTAGAAGACAACAATTGTGCCATGACAGTTTTGAGGCAACCCATGTTAGATGATGAAGACACAAGTCCACAATTCTAAGTACTTCATCACTTCCATGGGTATAGATTTTCATTTTTTATTTTTTTTCATCTATCAAAGTAGAGTTTCACATTTTTATTTATTTTTTAAGAAAAATAAATGGTATTTTGAATAGGCATTTTATTATAAAGTTGACTATTAAACAAAGAAGGGCATGTTAAAATGTAAGATGCATTTTGTGAGGAATTCCCATGCTGTTTCAAACTTAAGATATTAATAAGTAGGCCTAACAATTAATGGACATTAAGTTAAAACTCTCATTTATGGTGCAATCTTGTCTTGTACCTTGAGAGAATAGAGATAAATAGATAAGTGCAAACATAGAGAAAGGACAAAAAGAAAAAAAGAAAAAGAGTGCACAATAACAGGGATAAGGGATTAGAATTGAACCTAGGACATCTTGAAATCAGAATTCTAATATCATCTAAGTTATCATTTTTTTCAAAATCTTAACAGAAAAAAAAAAAAGAAGAAATGTTATTAGAAAATAAAACCAACAATGTTTATCAAGTCAGTAAACTAAGAAACAAAAAATGCTACTGTATAATTGTTCCCCTGCATGTACACGGAATGGCTATATGCACCCATTTTTAGCTTTGAATATTTGATAGATGCATGGATAGAATGAGATACATGAGTAATGTTATACATAAACTGATATCTCACAAGAAAATCAAATAGAAGAAAAAAATTTAAAAATTCATTTATATGCATTACAATTTTCAAGATAAATTAAATAAAAGTTGATAATAATAAAAAAAAAGTTTGTTACTTTACATCTCATATTGTTAAGCAAACTTCAATTGTAGTAGTTATATTAGTAATTAATTTTCTAGCTAGCATGCATGCATTCCTTCCTTGGATTCGATGGATGTGATCGCACCTTACTTAGACAACCAATCTTTACTTTAAAACCATACTTTCAAACTTTAAAGTTGTGTTGAGATAGATCATGTTGTTTTTTTATTCACTGTTTGGCTTGTCACATAAATCTCTTTTAGGGTGGGACCAAATGAAACGTTTTCTACAGTGAACTGATTAATTATGGAAATTGATTTAAGAAATGACCCCTAATTTTGGACCACTAGACAGCATAACTAATAGAGCACTACTAATAGTAAAACCATATGGTCAATAAGAGAATGATATGGGAGGTTAAAAAGAATCAAATTCCTTCCATGCTCTCAACAGTGTGTGTGAATGACATGTTTTTTCTTCACAAATATAATTTGATAGTCCTACTAGGTAGCTCGAATAATTGCGGTTCGACTAGCTTGAATTTCAAAACGACGTTGTTTTGGCCATTTTCCTCCCCTCTCTTTTCTCTCTAAAACAGAGAGGCCAAAGAAGAAAGAGGGAGAAAAAGAGAAGAAAGAGAGAAGAGGGAGGTGGAATAGTGAGAGAGGGAGCCGGAACTCTCTCCACCCACCGGCGCCGCCATCAACCCTCCTTTGTGTGTAAACACAGATCTATGCTTTTCCTCCACCCATTGGCGCCACCATCACCATCGCAAACCCCTCCACCCACCGGCGCCACTGCGACCCTCCAACGTGTGTGTATACATAGATCTGTGTATACACACATAGATCTGTGTATAGATCTCCCTCTCTGTGTATGTGTTCCCCCTCCTCTCCTTTTCTTCTTCTCTCTACTTCCTCCTCTCCTTTTCTCATTCTCTCTTCTTCCTCCTCTGCTTTTCTCCTTCTTCAGTCTATTTCAAAGAGAAAACAGAGGGGAAGGGAAAGAAAAAAAAAATCAAAATGACGTCGTTTAGGGCATTCGAGCCATTCGGGGCAAAGAATTTTCGAGCTACAAAGCATTTTTTTATAATTGGACCACCTTGCTGATCTAATAAAATTTCTAATGTCTCTCGTCTTCTCTCTCCTCTTCTTTCACTTCTTTTTTGTGGTCAATTTTAATTTTTAATTTTTAATTTTTTTTTGCCATGGGAGTTTAAACACCACCTAAATTCACATAAACAATTAATGTAAAAGTATAAATCCAAAATTATCCCCTCTCAATTTCACAATAACTAAGGCCAAAGTTATTGTGAAGTGCTCTCTTTACATGTTTAAATTTGAGTTTTTCGTTCTAAATACCAATTTCATTCATAATAATTAGTTTGTGATTTTGCTCATAAGCTCAAGTAGTAAGTTGCACCAAACACGTTGACATAAATTCTTATAAAAAATTACATATCACCATGGCCCAAGTATTTTTGCCCAAAATATTTATTTATTTTTGTTTTGCCCAAAATAATCAAGCAAAGAAGGTTGTAATAACAAAGAGTTAACATTTTAGAGAAGCAATATCAACATCACAAAGTTAATGACAATACTATTGGGAATTACATATTAATGGACAAGTGCCATAACTTAACATTTAATAATAGGAAAATGTAATATAAATTAATAAATTTTTTAATTTTTTTCTTACAAACTAATGTATCATGCAAGAAGTAAATTTTGAAAATTTAAGCAAAATTTACTTTAGTAATGTGATGGATGTCATATTAGTGATGAGTTCAAAACATTTGTAAGATTTTGTTGATTTTTTTACTTTTGAAGGTTAAAATTGTAAATTCAAATATGCCAGTAAAAATTGAATAATCCTTATAAATTAAGTTCAAGCCAAACAAGACAATTGCGGTAAGGTTCTTTTATCTTAATGGAGAAATTTTAAACATTAATACTGTGTTTGGTTGGAGGATTTAAAGAATGATTTGGAAAGGGAAAGAAAAAAGGTATGTGAAATTAGGTGAAATGTAAATATATTTTATTCACATTTCACTTACCTTTTCCATTTTCCTTTCCAAATCCCTTCTCAAATCTCTCAACCAAACACAATATAAGTGTCAGTTAACCAATTCATGAAGAAGTAGCTTTAGATATATTGTCAAACAATCCCACTAGGTAGCTCAAATAAATTAGGGCTCGAGGTATCAAAACGACGTCGTTTCGGCACTTTTTTTTTTTTTTTTTTTTTTCCTTCTTCCTTCTTCTTTTCCCCTCACGCCAAAACTGGTTTGAGAGAAATAGAGAGAAACATAGAGGCGAGAGAGGGGGCTGTAGATCTAGCAAAAATGGGTGTAAATAATTTCTAGACTTGATCTTCATTACCTCATCAAGCAAGAAATCGATGGTGGCTTCATCTTCAAGGGTGTCCTTCAAAGTGGTTCTCAAGAATTGAATGTCCAACTGAATTTGCTGGAATCCACTCCGGTTAAAGATCTGGAGGCGGAAAAACTCGTGCAAACCTTTCCCAAAATTACTTCCCTTTTTATTTTTTATAATGCATCATAAATACAAACTTTTGTTTTCTTTCTTTATTCTTCTTCCTGAAACTACAACCAAACTAAACAACAACACAGAATAGAGCATGAAAAAGAGATTGAATGGCCAAGATTTAAATGTACATCAATTAATAAGTCAATTAAGATCTGCCAATAAGAACAATATTATATCAACAAGAATCAAAGATTAAACCCTTAAATAAAGAACATTTATAAAAAACACTCTCAAATCAAAACACACACAGCTTTTTGTAAGAAATATTTTTTGTGTTTAACGAAAAATAAATGAAATAGTAAACAAAATAAATACTTTACTTACAAAACAATTGAAATAAATACGATCAAACAACCAGACCAAGTCCAGTGTGTGACACTCTATCCTTAAGACAGATTCACCCGCCGCAGTGGTGCTTACGACCTTCTTGAGCGTCTATCTTCTAGGATACAATAATCTTCTGTGACGACCCGGACTTGCTAATCGTGATTTTAATTAATTAATTATGTGTTAATTCTAATTGAACTAAGTGCCTAGTAATTTAATTTGTACATATCTATTCAAATTGGAAAATTACCTATGAAGGTTACAACTTTGAAATTGAAATCGACAATCTTATTGGGTGCACAAATTGAAATTGTGTACATTGATGGGCTTATGGGAATTTTTAGAGCCATTTGAAAAATTTAATTGAAAATTGATTCAGTTTAATGAAATTGTCTGTGATTGAATTGAGCCTTAATTAGACCTATTAATTATGTTCCTACATGTTAATTATGTGATTAAGTGTTATTGATTGTTATGAGATTTATTAACTTGTATTGTTTGAATAGATAGGTTAGAATGAAAATTAAACCTGTCTGATTCGCTAATTTTAACAAGTTAGAATTAAATAATTTGATAGGAATTAGAGCCTTATTCGCTCACACTAGTATAATTAAATTAAATTTAGTATAATTGAGATCTTATTGTGATGAGGATTAATTTAATTTGCGTAGATTTGATTTTTATTTAACTTAATTAGAATGATTTAATGGTTTAAAATTAATTAATTAATAATAATAATAATTTAAAATACTACTCATTTTTTTTAATCAACTGTAACAACCCCTATCTGTAATTAGCCACTAATCCGTATTTAATGATGTTAATGAGAGGATTAAAATAAATTATGTATTTATTCTGCACTTTGTATGATTTTGGCTTTCTATCTATTACTTATAGAAATATCTGTTTGGAATTCCACTTTAATATGTAAATCGAAAGCCTTATCGGCATCCGAAACCGAAATTGGCTACACCGATATGTTATTTGGAATTTTTAGAACCTTATGGCAAATTTTATTAAAAATTGATGAAGTCTGATTCGTTAAGTCGCATTTGGCAAACCTTATGTTCTAGTTAATGTGTTTTAGCACCATAAGCTTATATGCAACCCTTAAGTTCATTTGTGAGCTCATTTTCTTTCATCCCTTGAGTGGAAAAATCTGGTGAGACATTTTAGAGAGAGAGGGAGCACAATTCTAGAGAGAGAGAATGAGAGATTGAAGAAGAATTGAAGGCTATAGCTTGAATTGATCAAAGATTGTGCAAGTACCTAGCTAATTGAAGACTCTAGGTAAGGATTTAAGACTTAATTATGACTTTTAACCATCAAGTAGATCATTTCAAGAAGAATTTGTGATTATGTACAAGAATTGGACCAAAGATGTTGAATTTAGAGTTAATTCATGCATGCATGTACATTTTTTTACAAATTGAGCATGATTTTCATGAAACCTCTCTTACATGTTTGAAATTCATCTCCATTTGGGAAATCATTAAGTTTCAAGTTATTTTGTGGTGTTTGATCATGTTTTGAGAAGTTTGATACAAGAAAAATTCATGCATGTTGTATTCATGAACATTCATCATGTTTTAAGTTGAAATTGTGAGTTTTTAACAAACCCTTGGGCCATGATTTTATGAAATAATCCTAAATTCTTTATGTTTTACAAGTTTACTATGTTATCTCAAGTTTTGGGGCCCAAGAGATGTGTTTTGAAGGTTGGAATTCGAGTTTTGAGCTTGGTGATCAAATCTAGAAATTTCAGAAATTTGATCCACGCTTGAGCGTGGAACTCTACGCTCGAGCGTGCACTCTGAATTCATGCACAACGCTCGAGCGTAGGTCGACCGCCCGTTGAGCGTGAAAATCTTGCATCCAGTACTTTTTGAGTTTACAGTCCGCTCGAGCGGGGAAACCCACGCTCGAGCGTAGACCCCATTTTCAGAAATTTTGCCTAAGTGTTTCAAGGCATGTTTTGGCATCTTCATTGCATCTTAGGCATTTCTAAGCCTTAATTAAGCCATAGTAATGAGGTTATGGATTAGAAACACACTAAGGAATGAATGTACTAAGTTATGAGATTCAAGAGTGTGTTTTGAGCAATGTGTTAAGGAAGAACAAGAATCAATATGATGTAAGCTAAGCCGTGTTGGCCACATGAATGTGTAATGATAAGACATGCTTGTGTTATGTATTTTGTGATTATAGGTCAAGACTTGAGGATTGATTGACCACTTACTGGAACCACTGTGAGTAACGTTATCGTAAAAACACGTTCATATGAATTATGTTCCAAATGAAATATGATAAGCTCTGATTTTTGAAATGTTATCTGTTTTCGTGAACAAATATTCCATGTTTGAAATCTATTATGGCATCCATAGATAGTCCCAAGTCATGGGGGACGGCATGAAAATGCGGGTCCATGACATACAAGTTTACGAGATCTCGTTAGCCACTTCATTGTGGTGATATGTGTTTAATCGGTATCCGGAACCGATTACTCTAGTCGGAAGACGTTCTGTGATGTGTTCTATGGGATGTACCATTATTATGTTCTGATATGAAAATGATTATGCTCTGGTCTGTTTTCTGCTTTTGATATATTCGGATTTCGTTCACTAAACCCTTTACCTTAATGTTATTCATTGGGCTTTAGCTCATTGTGTGTATATATATGTATAGGTGAGCATTCTGGAGCCCGAGCCTGAAGGCTTTTGTCTGGATCTGTGTTCTGTTGTCAGCCAACCATTGTGCCTCGCGTGGAGGTTCCCGAAGCGTCCTGTGTTTAAGTTCTGTGGTTTCTGTTTATTTAAGACTTGATTTGATAATGTGTGTGGGTATAATGTATGACTACCGGTTATGTATATAAAGTTTTAAATATTCTGTTTCATATAAGTCAGCACAGCTCATTGGACAACTATAAGTATGTATTTGCTTCCTCTAGCCCCCTAATTTTGTTAATCTGTTCAGAAGCCTTCAGTAGTCTAAGGATTACTGGCCGGTTACGATGCTAAGCCTATAGGGGCGGGTTTGGGTCGTGACATCAACAAACATAGTAAGAGAGAGAGTAGTTGGTTACTTATATTGAGTCTCATCTAACACACGAAACAAGACCCACGAAGAGAGAGAGAGAGAGTGTGTGTGAGGAAAGAAATAGTCATCTTGAGAGTTTGAGCTCAAAGAAGAATTGAAAGAAGAAGAAAGAAGGGGCTTGATTCATATTGCATTAAATCATCAAACTAAGGTAATTTCCACCTCCTAATTCATGAAATTGAAATGATACATTATTAATTCATAGAATCTAAGTTCAAATAGGAAGAACATAAGCTTACTTGAGTTGAATTTATAATTAATTAGAAGATTTGCTCATGTAATTAAGAGCTTAGGACATGCATGTTAGAAAATGATAGAATTGTTCAAATTAACTCCTAATCTTTACATGTATGGCATATTCTTAAGAGAACTTGGGTTCTAAACTTGTTTTTAACCATGATTCATGGAGTTAAGGAGAGATTAAGTATGAATTAGAGCTTGGGTTCAAGAAAATGGATGTTTCATGAAATTGAGTTTCAAAAATGGAAGAATGAGTTTAATTTGATATTTAGAGCCTCATAAGAATTCAATTAAAAATCTGATTTAGGTTTGTAAAATTAGATGTAGTCAAATTAAGACTTCATTAAATTCAATTGAAATTGAGTTAGGCTTAACATTATGGAAATAAATGTGAAGATTAATTATTTGGGCCTTGATTTGCTTGAAAATGGAGTTGAAATTGCAAAATGTACATATTTAGGAGTTTCTGATTCAGTAATTTAAATATGACTGAATAATTGTAATTTAATGTGTATGAGCCTAATTTAAGTTTGATTGTGTAATTAGTGAACTTAATAAGGGTTGTCATATGATTAGATTATTAATATTTAATTAGTTTGGTTAATACATAGCTAAACATATTTTAATTGGAGGTTAATAATCTAATTTATTCCTAATACTAGTTATCTATATTTAAAATGAATGGAATAAAAATTAATAGGAGTAACCGAATGAAAAATTAGAATAAAATGAGAGAAAATGAATAGAGATCGAACGATCGAATTGTGAGAGTGTGATTGTAATTGTGTTGTGCTTGACTTTATTTGTTTAGGTCGGACGCCGAACCATTAGTACGTGTACCGAGGAGCCCACTGTGAGTAACACTGTTGTAAAGATATGTTCAATTTTCTGATTGATAAATTATATTGTTTTCTGAAATGATACTTTTCTATCGATTGAATGATGATCCTAATTTCTGAACTGTATTCGTGGCATCCATAGCATATTGTTATTGTTATTGATACAAAGATCTCTTCAGTTCTAAATCTTGGAACTATTGTTATTGTATGATGGCCATCAATTGATTGTTCGGTCTTTAAGACTTATTATATTGTATTGTTGCTATTGGATGTACCGCGTATGACCTATATGAATATGAACATGTTTGAAAGTGATTGATTGAATTGAATGATTGAACGATTGATTGACAAAGATATTGATTGAAATCGATTGTTTCAAAGACCGTAAGGATATCATTCTTAACCTCTTTACACATATGTTATTCACTGAGTTCTAGCTCACTGTTTATTATATATATGTAGGTGATCGAGTATCGGATCAAAGCTAGTGGCGTCGACCCAAACCCTTGTTTTGTCAATCTAGTTATTGTGCCTCACTGCGAGGTTCCGAACCAACATGTGTCAAGGCTTTTTGGGTGGTTCAAATTCACCCCTTTGATATTGGTCAAGTGAAATGAATGTTTTATGACTTTTGTTAATACTGTTCTCGATAATGGGAATTAATCCCTACATTGTGTTTTGTCTTGTATATAGGTATTTTATGGACATAAGTGTTTGTGTATATAACTATGTATATGAAAATTTATTTCTATTCAGGTCCTTACAGCTCATTGGACGATGTATGTTATTATTGATTGTCTTCCGTCAGCCTCTTTATATTGTATTATTGTCATTATTGTAAAACAGGTCTTCGATAATCACGGATTACTGGCCGGTTATGGCGCTAAACCTATAGAGGCGGATTTGGATCGTGACATCTTCTTAGAGTGAAATAGCACTACAATTACTCTGAACAATGAACCAAACCTATGTTTTGAACTCTCTGATTTACTAAAACTAAATGTATGCAAGAAAAAATGCAGAATGGAGGAAAGGAAACCCAAATTTTTCTACTTGTAAATTCTGGAGAGTAATTATCTTTAAATAGTCATAGAAGAGAACTGTTGGAACAGGCATGGTATCTGTTCAATTTGAATTCAAAAAGACACATCTGTTTGAAGGAAAAACAGTTACGGAGGGAAACCAACTTCCTGAAAATTATTTAATTAAAAATTAAATAAATTTCCAATAATATATATATATATAATTATGTTATTCCCACACCCGCGACCATTCTTTCCTACGTGGGACAAGAGAAATTACCAAAATTGAACCTTTGGTGACAATTTCCAATTCACATGAAAATGGTTTTCACCAAATCAGTGTATAATCTTAATCTCCACATAGACATGAACAGCTTTGCTTCTTGGATTGCCGGTAAATTTGGCTCCAATGTTCACCAAAAAATATTGGTGAAAACCCATTTTTTCCAACAATCCCCCACATGAATGAAATTGACAGACAAGAGATGCAACAACATGATGACATTAAAGAGAGTACAAAATTTGGAAACATTTTGCATAGGAGAGGTAGCTTTTGGCTTTGAACCTTCCATTGTGAAATACTATCGGATTTACTAGCTAATCAGTGAACGCAATATCTTGAATTGTTCAGCCGTTTGTGTAAACCAAGACGATAGGAGTCATACAAAATATCCCCAGACATAGTTCGGTTCTCACGATTGTGTTCATTTTGGCCTTGAACAGCCTGGTTTTTCATGAGTGCTCTAGAAAATTCCAGTCTTACAATTTTCATAGAACCGGCTTAGTTTACACTCACATAGGTGATTTTTATAAAGAGTATCATGCCATACTCCACTAGAATTTTCTCTAGAAATCATTAAAAGCTTAACTTATCCTAAACTTTTTGCATGTATCACTATTACATTATAGAAATGGGTAGGAGATTAACTCCCTAATGATCTTAATGAGTCATACACAACTCGGTTGTCCTTTTAAACCTATTGGGATCTCCAGTCAACTAGGTTGGATTGCCGTTATGATAACTCTTATTTAATAGGCTTAAGTCCCATTCCCCTCGATGCATTTTCAACTTGCTCTCGTGCTAATTCTTTGGTTAGAGGATATGATAGATTGTCTTTAGACTTTATATACTCAATAGATATAATTCCATTTGAGAGCAGTTGTTTAATGGTGTTATGTCTACGACGTATGTGTCGTGACTTACCGTTATACATGTTACTTTGTGCTCTTTCGATTGCTGATTGACTATCACAATGTATGCATATAGCATGCACAGGTTTCGGCCACATTGGAATATCTTCTAAAAATTGGCGAAGCCATTCTACTTTTTCTCCTGCTTTGTTTAAAGCAATAAATTCTGATTCCATAGTGGACCTAGCAATACAAGTCTGTTTGGAAGATTTCCAAGACACGGCTGCACCTCCGAATGTGAAGACGTACCCACTAGTGGATTTTGAGTCTCTAGTGTCTCATATCTAGTTAGCATCACAATATCCTTCAAGTACAGCTGGATATCTAGTATAGTATAGCCCAATTTTCTTAGTAAACCTGAGGTATCTCAGTACTTTAATAATAGCTCTCCAGTGTTTTACTCCTGGATTACTTGTATACTTGTTTAATTTACTTACAGCATACGCTATATCAGGTTATGTGCAATTCATTAAGTACATTAAGCTTCCAATTATCCGGGCATACTCTAATTGAGAAATACTTTCGTTTCCATTCTTTGATAAGTAAATATTTACATTAATAGGTGTTCTAGCATGATGATTATCATCGTTACTGAATTTCTCAAGTATTTTCTCTATGTAATGTGATTGTGACAAACCATATCCTTCAGATGTTTTGGTAATTTTCATACCAAGTATAACATCTGCAATGCCCATATTCTTCATATCAAAATGTTTATTTAATATTTTCTTAGTAGTTTTAATCATGTCTTTATTACTACCAATGATGAGCATATCATCAACATAAAGGCATACTATGACATACTCTTTATCTGTGTTTTCAATGTAAACACATTTGTCACATTCATTTATTTTAAACCCATTTAACATCATTGCATTGTCAAATTTTTCATGCCACTGCTTTGGTGCTTGCTTTAATCTATATAAAGACTTGACAAGTTTGCATACTTTCTTCTCTTTTCCTGGAATAATAAATCCCTCTAGTTGTTCCATATAAATTTCCTCATTTAATTCACCATTTAGGAAAGTCGTTTTCACATCTATTTGATGTATCTCTAGATTATACAATTCTGTAACCGGTGAATATGTATCTCTAGATTAAGCATTCGAATGAATGTTATTCTTGTAACCGGTGAATATGTATCAAAATAATCAAGGCCTTCTTTTTGTTTATATCATTTGACCACAAGTCTTGCCTTGTATTTATCAATCGATCCATCTGCTTTCATTTTCCTTTTGAATATCCATTTATATTCAAAAGGTTTACAGCCAGGTGGAAGATCCACCAATTCCCAAGTATGATTTTGCAAGATGGATTCAACTTCACTATTTATAGCTTCTTTCCATAAAGGAGCTTAAGGACTGGACATAGCCTCTTTAAAAGTTTTAGGCTCATTTTCTAACAAATAAGTCAAAAAATTCGGACCAAATGATTTCGAGGTCCTAGCCGCTTACTACGTCTAGGTTCATCTTCTTCCGTTTGATTTGGTTCTTGCTCAAACTCTTCTCTTTGTTCTTGATTATTACTGTTAATAGAATCATAAGATCTTTTGACAAAACTAGTCTCTTGTCCAGTTTTGCCAGGAAAAATATGTTCAAAAAATGTTGCATTCCTAGATTCAATAATAGTATTTACATGCATTTCTGAATGTTCTGATTTGTAAATCAAGAACCGATATGCACTACTATTATTTGCATATCTGATAAATATGTAGTCAACAGATTTTGAGCTAATCTTAGTCTTTTGGGGACCCGGAATAGCCACTTTAGCTAAACACCCCCACACTTTTAAGTATTTGAAGGATGATACTCGACCATGCCATAATTCATAAGGTGTTTTATTAACTTTCTTTCGGGGAATTTTATTAAGAATGTAATTAGCAGAAAGTATTGCTTCACCCCATAAGTTTTGAGGTAACCCAGAACTTAACAACATGGCATTCATAATTTCTTTTAGAGTCTTGTTTTTTCGTTCAGTAACTCAATTTTGTTGTGGTGAATAAGGTGCGGTGGTTTGGTGAATAATCCCATGTTGTTACAAAATTCACCAAAAGATGACTCATATTCATCTTCTCTATCACTTCTTAAAATTTTAATTTTCCTACCAAGTTGATTTTTAACTTCATTCTTATATTGAATGAATGTCTCCAAAGCTTCATCTTTGGTTCTTATTAAATAAGCATAACTATATCTAGTACATTCATCTATAAAAGTGATAAAATATTTTTTTCCACCTCTAGTTTGAATTGATTAAAATCACAAATGTCACTATGAACTAGTCCAAGTGGTTCTACTTCTTTCAATAGAGCGGAATGGAGTTCTTGTTGACTTAGCTTCCACACAAATTTCACATTTATGACTTGGATTTAATTCAAACTTCGATAAACATTCCATATTAATTAGTCTACAAATAGATCCATAATTAACATGTCCTAATCTACTATGCCATAAATATGAAGACTCAAGCAAGTAAAAAGAAGATGTAGTCTTATTATTAATTGTAGGCATAACAGTCATTACATTCATCTTAAATAACCCGTCAGTCATGTAACCTTTTCTCACATACATCCCATTTTTGGTTAGTACAAATTTGTCACTCTCAAAAACCAACATAAACCCATTTTTGTTCAACAGTGATCCGGAAACAAGATTCTTGCGGATGTCCGGTATATGTAGCACATTGGTGAGCGTGAGTTCTTTTCCTAATGTCATTTTCAAAATAACCTTCCTTTGGCCTTCAACAGTAGAAGTCGAGGAATTGTCCATGAATAGTTGTTCTCCATTGTCTTGCTTAGTATAAGAAGTAAATATTTTCTTATCGGCACAAATGTAACGAGTGGCTCTAGTGTCCACTCACCATTTTTTGGGATTGCCAACTAAGTTCACTTCAGAAACAACTACAGTAAGGTTAAGATCATCAACACCATTGGAAAGATTATCAACTTCGGTTACATTTGCTTGAGTGGGTTTCTTGCTTAAGTTTCCTTTGCCTTTGCCTTTATGCTTATTATGACAGTCCTTGGCTCGATGTCCTTCCTTGTCACAAATATAACACTTGCTAGTAAACTTGTATTTCTTGCTGTCCCTCTTTTTAGGACCTTCCGAAATACTACCTCTTTGATACTTGCGTTTCTTCCCCTTATGTGCCTATTTCACCACATTTGCCTTGGACTCCATAGGATGTTTTCTTGCTTTTTTCTCAGAGATCCGATTGTCCTCTTCAATCCTCAGCCACACAATAAGTTCTTCCAAAGTCATCTCCTTGCACTTTATGCTTTAAATAATTTTTGAAGTCCTTCTATCCCAGTGGTAATTTTTCCATTAAGGCAGCAACTTGAAAGGACTCGCTGAGAGACATGCCCTCTGCATGAATGTCATCCAGAATCAACTGTAAATCCTGTGATTGACTGATAACAGTCTTCGAGTCTGTCATCACAAAATCCAAAAATTTACCGATGATGAATTTCTTCGTGCCAGCATCTTCGGTCTTATATTTCTTCTCCAAAGAATCCCAAAGTTCTTTGGTTGTCTTAATGGGGCTATAGACATTATATAAAGTATTATCCAACCCATTTAAGATATGATTACAACACAGGAAATCGGTATGTTTCCAAGTATCGACTGCAGCAACAACTTGCTGATCAGTCTCATATTCCTTCAGTGTAGGAGCATCCCCATGGAGAAATCTAGCTAGATTCAAAGTAGTGAGATAAAACAACATCTTCTGTTGCCATCTCTTGAAATCAGTTCCAATGAACTTTTCTGGCTTTTCCCCATGATTTACCGGCACTGTTGGAAGGATAGGAGCACTCACAACAACAGCAGAATTTTGGGCAGTAACAATACCCATACTAGAACCAATTTGAACATTTCTAGAGGTCATAATTTTGATAAAAACCAAATCAGTTTATTCTTATTAATATATGGAAATAAAATAAAAAATTGTAGCACTGGAAAACCAGTCAAAACTATTAAAAAAAACAATTTTAAAAACAATTCCAGAACTAAAACTAACAAAACAAAATTTTGTTAAAAACAATTTGTAATGAACTATTTCCAGTACTAGACAACAGTATTTAAAAACCAAGTTTATTAAACCAGTTGTGTTAAAATAGAGTGTTCCGGCAAACGAAGTTTCAAAAAGAAGTAAAAAAAAAATAATAATAAAAAAATAAAAATACAGTGTTTAAAAACCAACCAGAAACCAGTTTTGTTAAACAACACAGTGGTTTTTGGCACACAATGTTTCATAAAGAAACAAACCAAAACCAGCAATAACAAACAATTCTAGTAGCCTAACAAAACCAAATGGGCACTAGAACCAACCAATAAAATAATGTTATCAAGATACAATTTCTAGAACCCGTAAACAGCCAGTTCGGAAGAATAATGAAATAAAGAAATAGATATTGTAATCACAGAAAATAAAAGGGAATTTGTCTTAAGATTGTAAGAAATATTTTCTGTGTTTAACGAAAAATAAATGAAATAGTAAACAAAATTAATGCTTTACTTACAAAACAATCGAAATAAATACGACCAAACAACCATACCAAGTCGAGTGTGTGACACTCTGTTCTTAAGATAGATTTGCCCGCCGTAGTGGTGCTTACGACCTTCTTAAGCGTTTATCTCTCAAGATACAATGATCTTCTCAGAGTGAAGCAGCATTACAATCACTCTGAACAACGAACCAAACCTATGTTTTGAACTCTCTCTGATTTACTAAGACTAAATGTATGCAAGAAAAAATGCAGAATGGAGGAAAGGAAACCCAAATTTTTCTACTTGTAAATTCTGGAGAGTAACTATCTTTAAATAGCCATAGAAGAGAACTGTTGGAACAAGCATGGTATCTGTTCAATTTGAATTCAAAAAGACACATCTGTTTGAAGGAAAAATAGTTACGGAAGAAAACCAACTTCCTGAAAATTATTTAATTAAAAATTAAATAAATTTCCAATTATATATATATATATAATATTATGTTATTCCTGCACCCGCGACCATTCCTTCCTACATGGGACAAGAGAAATTACCAAAATTGAACCTTTGGCGGCAATTTTCAATTCACACGAAAATGGTTTTCGCCAAACCAGTGTATAATCTTAATCTCCATATAGACATGAACAACTTTGCTTCTTGGATTGCCGGTAAATTTGGCTCCAACGTTCACCAAAAAATATTGGTGAAAACCCATTTTTTCCAACATTTTTCACTTCTTTTTTTTTTCTTTTTGTTTTTTGTTAGGGCTATTGAATCTATTGATATATATTGTTACCCAAAAGACAACCTAAGAGGGGGGTTGAATTAGGTTTTTACAAATAAAAATAATAATACCCTAATAAAAATTATGACTAGCACAATAGATAAATATAGTTAATGAAATAAAAATAATTAAAACAAGTATTCTAACAACTATATCAGTTAATGATTTTAGCACAGTGAAAATGTGAAATATAGCTATAGCAATTTAAATAAAATAAAGAGATAAGGGAGAGAGAGACAAACAAATTTATAGTGGTTCGGCTTCAACTCGGCCTACGCCCACTCCTTAAGCTTCACTTGAGATTTTCCACTATACTCTAGCTTCATAGGGGTGCTAGCAACCTCTTTACAAATGGAGCAATCCTCTACGGATTTTACACAGACTTTCTAAGTCAAGAATACTGAGTGTACTACACTCTTACAAGGTTGAAAAGAATGTGTTTTTACTTTCACAGAAAGCTACAAGAATTATCTCTCAAAGATAGATATAAAAATGAAACTCTGGTTTTTCTGTAAACCTTGCACAGGAAAGATGGGCTTAAAGCTATACGTCTCAGTGTATAATTTCTGAAAGAGGATGTAAACAAAAATTGAAGAAAACTTCTCAGAGAATTTTTTAGAGAATAGATGTGAGTGATTACAGATCAAAGAATATTTTCTGATTTTTTGTAACTTATTTACATTAGAGGCTTTGGTATATATAATGAAACTTATAGCCGTTTATAACCGTTGTATTCATTTTAATTTATAGTCGTTTATAGCCGTTGTATTTATTTGAATTTATAGTCGTTTATAGCCGTTGTATTTATTTGAATATCTTCCACTCCATCATTACTAGTTTGAATATCTTCCACTCCATCATTACTAATTTGAATATCTTCTACTTAAACCTTTTGGTCTACTGCTATGCTGGGCTGTTTGAACCTTTGTTTGGGCTGTTTGAACTTCTGGTTTGGGCATTATTTTTGGGTTGAAATGAACTCTTGATTTAAGCAAATATTAAAAACACTCAAACAATATTTAGGATAAAAGTTTAGGTGAGAAATAATGGGACAAAATAAATTTTGATTCTATTTTTCTCTTTCAATTAAATTAAAAAATAATTAAATAAATTATCAAAATAAATTTTGGATTCTATTAAAATATAATTAAATAAATTATCCAAAATAAATTTTGGATTCTATTTTTCTTTTTCAAATAAATTAAAATAGAATTAAATACATCATCAAAATAAATTTTGGATTCTATTTTTCTTTTTTAAATAAATTAAAACATAATTAAATAAATCATCAAAATAAATAAGTCTAACATATATATCTAAAAGAAACAAAACAAAAACCCAGAAAAAAGCACAGCTGATAGGCTTTGGTTGCAAATCTAGGAAAGAGAGAGTTTTTTTTTAGAGAGAGAGAGGGAAAAGAAGAGAGATGGGTTGTTGTTATTCAAAAGTAGAGAGAGAAGAGATGGATTCAGAGAACAAGAAAGTTTTGATGAGGTATTTGTAGAAGATGGGATTTGAGATGGGAGTTAATGTTGTGAAGAAGAAGAAAAAGAAGAAGAAGGGAATAATTAGAGGAATGAGGGAAATGAGAAAGAGAGAGAGAGAGGTGTAGTCTGTAGAGCTTCACCCTCATCTATGCTATAGAGTGAAAGAGAGAGACAGAGTTGAAAAGTCAAAGTCGGACCAGTCGAGCCTCAACTATTTCGAGCTACAGAGCATTTTTGATTGTCAAAGGAGCTGCAAACTGCTGCCCACGTCATCCATCTTATTTGCTAATTCAATGTGCTTCTATTCTTTATTTGAATTTGAATTGGTTTTGATAACAATTAAGATATCTGACCGCTAATGATATCTCATCTTCATTTGTTGACTTAAATGCTAAGTTGTCTTTTTACCTTTCCTCCACGTATTTCCTGATATCTGCCTATATATATTCACTTAATGGATTGCTATGTGTCTTTTCTCTATTAGTTGTTTAATTCTAGTGTCAACAGATTTATCAGTTTGTATAGCTTACTCTTAGTAATATTTGAAATATAAAAGTATCTTTTTATTAAAATAAATTTCATTTTAACAAATATGAGATTTTGGTATATGATGTATCTTTTTTATTAACATATATTATAATGAAAACAAATATATATATATATATATATTGGTATATAAATGAAAATTCATACAAGAGTTTTGCTACATCTTTCTATTTCATCACTTTCAATTACACCTCTAATGAGGTGGTAAATATTGTTGGAAAATTGGTTTTATAGGCTTATTTTTGGGCTAACTTTGAGCCCAAAATTGAGTGGGGTCCATACGTCTTTTGAGGTGGGTCCGAAGAGGTGACGTGTTTCTTACCGCATGGCAAGTCACACGGTGAAGACGGATCGTCAAAACCATTTATGAGTGAATGGAAACTTGACGTCGTTTTCGGATTCATGAAATGGACAGTTAAAGAATTTAATGTGGGTTTCCTTGTGAGGCTTGTCCCACATTGAAACTTGAAGAGAACTTATGTTTGTATATGAGTTTTAGGTGACAATACTTGGGTTGGGCTCCAAGGGGCACCTCAAGTTTGTAAAAGGGAGGCGTTATGGACAAAGTGAACCTCAGCCCAAACCACCACACACGTGCACCGCTACCGTCCGTCTGTCCGAGCCGAGCCCGTGCCGAGCGCGAGTGTGGGTTGTAGGTCGAGTCGGTTCTAATAATAATTTTTTGAACAAAATTCTTTTGAATTTTTTCAAAAATTCTTGCGGGAAAAAATTTATTTATTTAAATTTTTTGCGTCAATTTTTTCTGTCCTATCTGTACCCGTTTTTCAGTCCATTTTCAGTAGTTCAACAGGTTCAAACTGTCCAACATATTGAGAAAACTGCCCAGTAGTTCTGAGTAGTTTTAAAACTGCCAAACAGCTTGCAGATCTGTTCAAAATTTGAATTGAATTTGTTCAAAAAAAGTCTATACCTGTTTGGCAGATTTCACATCTATTCAGACAGATTATTTGCCTATAAATAGAGGCTATTTCCAGCAGTCTTGGGAATCCAGAAACAGTATGGAAAAATTCTTTTTTGCTGTCCAGTTTTACTCTGTTGTATTTATATTTTTCATATAATTTTAAGAAAAATTAAAGAGAGTATAGAACACAAATTTTGTTCATCATACAAATTGTTTGGAGTGCTATTACAATTTGTGAAAATTATTGTATCCTGAGACATAGACGTCACTTAACCGTAAGTATCGTAGCAGGACGAATCTGTTTTAAGGATAGAGTGTCACACACTCGACTTGATCTTTTAAATATTTATTCGGTTCGGTAAATAAATTCAGTACGTAATTTATTTTATTTGTTTGATTTATTTTAATTTATTTATTTTACTTAAAAGATTATTTTAACAACTATAATTTTAAAAAGAGAGAGAGAAGAATTTGAAAAAAATTGATTGATTTGTTTTTTTTTGTCATCTCATTTAAACGTGTAATGTGCAATTAGAAGTGACGAAATAAGAAAATGGGACATTTTTCTATACAGGACAAAAATGTAGTGCAAAATATAAGATGAGATAATAAATGCACGCAGCTAATCAATCACAATCACATCATTTTTTTGTGTCTCATCATCTATCTGAGATCTAACGTGAGCATGTTAGGCAATCTTAAAGAAGTGAATGTTTTGTGACGAAAATAATAAACCAGTATATCTGAAATTTCTAAATTACAGAGAATGATTTGACTAACGATAACAATTTTTGGAATTTTTTTAAACATATTAAAAAAAAAAAACATAAAAAATGGCCTTCTGGTTTATTCATGCTCATGAAGACAATTAGCATTTATACACGGTTGAACTAGAGACAAGGTGTTAGAATTTTATTTTATTAGGTTAGAAATCTTTTGCCTTCAAAATTTTTGCCTAAATGTATTTTTAAAGGTGTGATTAAATGAGAATCTCTATATACAAAAATCTTAAAATATGATTATATGAATAAAAGTGTACTGAGATAAAAAGATAAAGAAATTTGAAGAGCGTAGATCTCATGCTAAATCATAAAGTAAATATTCACAACATTATTATCAAATCACAAATCAAATTATGAATTATTTTATTAAAATATGGAATCATGAATTCGTATCAAATTGAAAATGGTAAAATTCACTTTATTAGTATGTAATATGTAAATATATATATATAGAATATACATAGTATTTAAAATAGAATAAAAAAATAAATATTAGTATAATTAAATTGTATATATTCATATACATATAAAATTAAGTATATCAACATAATTAATTGATTTTATTTTTGATATAAAGACAAACACTATGTGGTTTTACACATTATACAAAGAAAAATAAAAATTAAATTAAATTACAGTAAATGAATCGCGAATTGAATCTCCCATGATTCACTCAATTTTTAATTCAACAAAAATTCAAAATATATTAGTTAAAACTTGTATTAAATCATATGAATGAAATTGTGAAGGCACAATTTTAAAAACCTTAATGATACAGAATGCTTGAAATTTTACACATAAAACAAGAATGAAGAGCCCATACAAGGCTTTTGAAAAACTTTAACATTCATGGATCATTTTAATTTATGAGGACAATGATAACATTTCTTTCAAAAGAAATAATTTGGAACACCTTTCAAATTCAGTTCATTAATCTCAACACATAACAAAGAAAAAGCATTTGCGAGTTGAACTGTCCCAACTATATTATATATGATTAACTCTATCAGTAAAAGTGGGGGAATCTATTTGCTTTCTCTTTCACTCATTTGTTTTGTTACTTGCTTAAGTACCCATACCACCATGATTCCTCGCAATCAACACCTTATTTTTTTAGGAAATCATTTATTACAGTTATGATGTTAAGACTCTATTTGGTATTGTTTATGACTTACTTTATTTTATTTATTTATTTTAAGAGTGCAAGTTATATTGTTTGGTTCCGTTTTTATTTACCATTTGTAAGACAAAGATTTTTCTTCGAAAACCTCTTAAAAGCCATCTTATTGACTAAAAAACTTATTTTGCTTTTTTTTGTTTTTAAAAAAAAAAAAAAATTTAACTACTCTAGAAACCATTAGAAAGTACCCCCTCTCTCTCAAAAAAAAAAAAAAAAAAAAAATTAAGAATATGTCAAACGAATTATTTAATTTAATTAATAAGTTAAATTTTTAACCAGCTCTGAAAAGAAGCCTAAAAAAGCAAATTTTTTTTTAATTATTATGAAATTGAGAAAAAAATATTTTAAAACTCTATCTTTTAATTATCAACTTAGACTGCACAAAACAAGCCTATTTGCTATGGCAGTGCATAGGCTTGTGTTTTGGCAGTGCACTGTTGAAAGTGCAAGGTAAGGTGACTCCAAAGGAATTTGAGCAACTTTTTTTGGAACGTTGTCTTTGGCGGTGCATCATGCCCGTACAATACAATATCATCGCAGGACGCATTTCCTTTACCCCAACAAACTCAAAAGGGCAGTTTTATAATTTCAAGGGAAAACAAGGGGTTACTGTATCCACTCTGTTTCTTTGATTCTCCAACCTATTAGACCACATTATCCAACCTCATGATTTTTTGAGAAATTGATAAAAAGTTGACTTTTGATTTTTTATTAAGTTTTTTAATTTTTTAAAAAGTGATTTGAAAAGTTGGTAAAAAGTTGACTTTTTACTTTTTAGTTTAATATTTATTTATGGTGTCAAATCAAATTAAAATGACCAAAATATCTTTACCCAACATAAGAAATTTATTTTTTAATTTTTTTGTCATAAGCCCTAATTTGTAATTTTACACTTGCGTTTTTGGCACTTCCCAAATCAATTTTGTTGCGTTTTTGACACTTGTAAACGTGACTTTTTATTTTGTTCCCAAAACGGCACATCAACGAATATTTAAAAAAAATATATATATTCACAAAGCTTAAGAAAGAAGTAAATATTAAAATAAATTATCCATAAATCTTAATAGTTTGACTTGATTTCTATTAAGTTCTATTAAAAATAAGTCATAGTAAAATTATCGTTAAAAATAATTTTTTGTGACGATTTTTAAATGTCACCAAAAGTTGACACTTAATGACTTTTTTGTCACGATTTTTAAAACTTATAATTAGTATTTTTTATATAACGAATTTTTCAAACTATCACTGAAAGTTAAAAATTATTGAATTTTTTTAAACTATTATTAAAATTTATAATTAGTAACATTTTTGGTGATAAAATTTTCGTTAAAAATTAATAATTAGTGATTTTTTAAATAATATTTAATGAAAAATATCATTAATTATTATATTACTTGTTAAACAATAAATTTATCTATTAGAACTTACACCTAAATATCTCTAAATATTATTACAGTTGTCATGGAATTTCGAAATTCCCAAAAAATGAGGGGACTAACACATTTGGTTTTGGGCTAATCTAGCATCCAGTCTGTTCATTTGACCTTCCAACCCAGCACTAATTAGTCTCCTATAATCATAATCACTCTACTAACTTTGGTTTTTTTTTTTAATTTTTCAATTTAAAATTGATGTTTGACCGACAAATGGGTTTAGAAAATTGAGTTAATTATTAATTTAAAAATAAAAATAAAAATACTGTGTACTTTTCTATTTCCATTCTAATTAAGTCTTCTGGTAATCAGTCACAGTCACCTTCAGAGTCAATTTTATGAAATCGTCACACTACAAAAAAAAAAAAAAAAAAAAAAATTTGCAAATTTCATGCTTTTCTTTTACTGTATGTAAGGCATTACCTACCGATGATAAGTCCATTCCTTTATTTATTATTATAGTATTTTATTATCCAAACTCCCTCCCTCCACCACCATTTCACACATCCCACAATTCCATGTGCTTTTGTTGTGGTGTTTGCTTGCTGCAATTACCTTCAACTTCAGGCAAAAAGGAAAAAAGGTTTTCTCTTTGTCATTACAGATACACATATTTTGGGGTATAGTGAAGAAAACAAAACCCAGAAAGAAAGGTAATCCTGCAACGCTGACTGTATAGGATTCTTGACAATGGGGATCATTTGTGGTTGAATGGGTTCATTTTGAAATGGGTTTTTGGGCTTTTCCTGTAAGAAGAGATCTAGGGTTCTAGAGGTTTGATTTGTTGGCTTTTGAGGGTGGGTTTGAAGGAGGTTTGCGGAGGCTGCTTTTCCTTCTGAATCCCATCATTTACAGGTAAAATGAGTAGACTTGATACACGTCTATGTGTACATAATGTACTAGTAGTTATTCTCGTTTTAAGTTTTTAGAGTTGTATAATAATTTTATATCCATGAATTAAGTAATGTTTGTGTTGCTATATGGAAGTAATGGGTTACATGTTCTCTTCCTCTTCCTCTTCACTTTTGTTGTTTTCTTGTTTTTGATTATTAATTGGCTTCTAAAGCTGAAAGAAAGAATTTTAAGCTTTTTCCCTCCTCTCCCTTCAGTTTAGGAATATCTGATTGCCTCATCTTTGGAAGATTGGAAAGGTCCGTTTGTGTGACCAGTTCTCTCTCTCTCTCTCTCTCTCTCTCCATGTATTAGTATTTGTTGTTTTACATGGGTCCTTTTACTTTTACATAGTCATTTCACCCCGTAGTTTGGTGAGATTGCAAGAGATGGTGAACCAATTAGTTATGATAATGATGTATTTGAACATAGTAGGCATTCATTCTCTTATGTAATTGATTGTGTTGTATTGTCTGATAAGAATTTTGGGAAATCAAGGTTGCTGCAAAATAAGATGAGGTATGAACTAAATGCAAAATATATAACACATGGGTTATTTATATGTTGGATTTGCATTCTGAGTTCTCTTATTTTCCATCCTGCAGGCATCCTAAAAAATGGCTTCTGATCTCAAAAATGAATTATCCAAGAAAACACAGATTTTTCATCTCAAGGTGTGGGTTTTAATAGGGATCTTGGTTGGGATTTTCATTGTAATTATCCTCTTGGTGCTATCATTTTGTCTTACTTCACGAAAGAAAGCCAGAAGGGCTAATGACAAACTTCCTGTTAGCCAAATCCCAAACGTGTCGAAGGAGATCAAAGAGATAAAGATTGATCAAAATTCAGCTAACCATTTTGCTCCTCGTGTTGGTGATTTCCTTGCCCTTCATGATAATTTCAGTGACAACGATTCCGACAAATTTCTGCTCCGTTCAAGCGTAGACAAGACAAATAATGCAGATAATAGTAGTCAGTCTGGCTCATTTAATCATCTAGAGAAAGATGGCTATGGTTCTCAATCAGGAGAAAAAGGGTGTATCAGGCCACTTAATGTGTTCAGACCTTCTTCACATCCTATAACTGTTCCTTCCCCTCTAACTGGTCTGCCTGAATTCTCTCACCTTGGTTGGGGTCATTGGTTTACATTAAGGGACCTAGAAATCGCAACAAACAGATTTTCAAAGGAAAATATTATTGGCGAGGGTGGATATGGAGTTGTTTATCAGGGCCATCTGATCAATGGGACTCCTGTGGCTGTGAAGAACCTACTCAACAATCTGTAAGTTTTCAGACTTTTTTTTTTCTTTTCCTTTTTTCTGTTGCTAAACTTCTTGTCTCATTTAACTCCATTCAGAGTCTCTGTAGCTATTTAGCTTATGTGGTATTTCTTATTCTGTTACTTATAGAGGGCAGGCAGAGAAGGAATTCAGTGTTGAAGTTGAGGCTATTGGTCATGTGCGGCATAAGAATTTGGTTCGACTTCTAGGTTACTGTATTGAAGGAACTCACAGGTAGCATATTCCTTTAAGCTCTCTCTATTTCTTTTTTAGTAACTAAATAATAATTAAGGACAAAACTAGAATGCCACCTATATATAAAAGGAAGAAAGGAAAACACCTATATGCCTCCTCGTGTATCACAAAGCTCTACAACGTCAAAAAATTGGTTAAGATAAGCGTTTGCAAAACCTGACTCCCAACTATACAAAAAAAACTTACAAATTTACTTTCCAACCTGTACAACGAAATTTCCACACCATTAAAAGACTTATAATTCCTCACCCCCAAATGATCCACATCAAACACAAGGGAATCAAAAGCCACAACTCCCCCTCCTCCCAACTCTATCCCCTCCCAACTATGGTGATGCTCAGCCACTTTGAAGGAGAAGACAAAATACACCTTAAACCAAGAAAAAATCGATGTCCGAAGCTCTCTTGCCACTGAATAATGAATAAGTAGATGGTTCATCGATTCCCCCACCTCCTTACACATACACCACCAATTCACGACCACCTGCCTTCTCCGGATCAAATTATCATTAGTCAAAATCTTACCATAAGCTGCACACCACACAAAAGGGCTACTGTCGAGGGAGTCTTGGTACCCCAAATGGCTTTCCAAGGAAACAAGGAAGAACAACCACCTATTGGATGATTCACCTGAAAACATCCTAAATCAGAAAGACTATAGTTCATCATATCTTCCCTTGTCTTGATGCTTTGCCTCTCATACAACTTGTGAAGAAATTATGTCAGCTTTGCCATCTCCCAATCTTGTGCCTTTCTTCAGAATAGAATGTCCCAATACATGAGTGCCTTCTCTGTGCAGGCAATCAACCACTAAAGCATTCTTGTTCGCTGTCATCCAATAGACAGCAGGAAAAGCTCTCTAATCTTCCTTCCCAGCACCACACATGTGATCAAAACTTCACCCTCTCCCATCCCCCACCACCAAAGAGGTGAACCATCAAACTTGTTCCACCCCTTTCTAATCCCTGTCCAAAGGCCTGTCCCATAAGACAAAGATACCTCTAGAGATGGCCAATCCCCCAATTACTCCCATATTTCCAAACCACGAACCTTCTCCACTTTCTATCCTTGTCATAGGTAAATCTCCACAACCATTTTCCCAATAAAGCTTCATTAAAATTTCTAACTTGCTAATCCCTACTCCCTATTTCTACAGGAGCACAAACATTAGTAGGTGGTATTGACTCTTCCCCCTGGCAGTCTCCTGTTAAACCTTTACACCACTGTAACCCATGCTGAATTTGCTTTGGAAGGAACCCAAAGGTAGTCCCAAGTAAGAAAAATCAATGTGCCAATGAATCAACCTTAGCCATAGCCCCAACCAGAATGATCTATGATTTTCCCAAGTTCACTTTTTGGTCCAACTTACACACCACTCCTGGGTCCCCACTTCTCAGCCTCTAATAATGCATTTGTTATAGACCAAAGCTGCATCCATTAAAACAAAAGCTTTTTGGGAAACAGAACATAGGAAACTGATAAAATTGATTACTTCTTCAAATACTTTTATGTAAGTATGAAATAGTATACCTAATGCATAGCAATCTTTTATAAATTAGTTGATTGAGCAACAACTATACCATCGGTTGTACCATTAGTTGTACAAAGACAAGCAATCATCTTTTTTGTTAAATGGCACGAAGGGTACCACAGTTACTTCCATAGTTATATGTATTGAATTAAATTATTAACTTCTTGCTACTGGATACATGTGGAAGTGTTTGTTTATGTAATTCAAAACTACTGGAAGTGCTTGTGAGTATATTGTTTGAACTATGTAAGTTGTTGGCTTCCATACTTTGTACAGTTTTGATTAATTTCCCTTCCAAATCTCGTACTAAATTTCAGGTTGTTAGTTTATGAGTACGTCAACAATGGCAATTTGGAGCAATGGCTTCATGGGGCGATGCGCCAGCATGGATATCTTACTTGGGAAGCCCGCATGAAAATTCTCCTCGGCACTGCTAAGGCGTAAGTTATTCCTCTTAATGTGAGTTATCTACATGTTTCTTTGGCATCATGCTGTTTTACACATGACATAATTGTTGCAGGCTTGCCTATTTGCATGAAGCGATTGAGCCGAAAGTGGTACATCGAGACATTAAATCAAGCAATATACTGATTGATGATGACTTCAATGCTAAAATATCTGATTTTGGTCTAGCCAAGTTGCTGGGTGCTGGAACGACTCACATTACAACCAGAGTTATGGGTACCTTTGGGTGAGTATCTTTTATGAAACTAACCTGCAATTCAGTTATGCAGTGGTTCATTTTCCTCTTCACATTGCTTGTGTTTCTTAAGTTTAAGAAAGACCTTGAAACAACTTGGGAAGTCACTAATTGGGGAATAACGATTATTTTTTCTTCTTTTTTCTTTTTTCTGAATTTGATAGATATGTGGCTCCAGAATATGCAAATAGTGGCCTCCTAAATGAGAAAAGTGATGTTTACAGCTTTGGGGTTGTGCTCTTGGAAGCAATCACTGGAAGAGACCCAGTGGATTATGGCCGCCCAGCACATGAGGTAAGCAAAAATTGATTTCTTAAATCAAGAATTTGATTGAATTTCTGAAGGGGCATCAACACAATTTCATCTTCCTCATATTTCTTTTCAACTTACATACTACACTCGCATGAATTCATGCTTGAAAGAGGTTTCAACTTAAAAAGAGGAGAAAGGTGTTTAAGTTAAATATAAAGCAGTGTATGCATGCCAGTCATATTTTAGTACACATATTGACACCTTACGTGATATACAGTTCATGTAGTTGCATGTCCAATCTTCATTCTGTTGAATTCAAGAGGTGGCCTTTGGTGTACGTAGGCCATGTGTGGTCTGTGGGAATGAGATGGAATGGAATATGCATTCCAGCTTCTCATTCCCTTTCTCATCTTTGATATGACAGTATGAGTTGGAATGGCAACGTACTCCCTCACCAAAAATCACTGCCTCCTCTCACGCCAACCACCGCATTGCAACTCCTTTCATCTTTGTTTACCACCACAACAGCACAACTTTCTCTAACCATAACCACGCCACCACTGCACCAGATGATTCTTGATTTGGATCTCATAATGCCTTCGATTTACTTGTAACAAATTTGGGAACATGATTATGATGCATTTGGGGCTACACGCACACACACATAGATGTGTATGTATATAGTTTATGATTCTATTTCTTCCATTCTAGCATAATTAATCAGTCAAATCTAACATTAGAATGAGAACAGTTGTTACATTCCCACACGATTCCATGTTAGATACCATTGTACCAAATACGTGAACGGTAATGAGTATTGCATTCCATTACCATTCCAATGTGCATTCCATTCTAGCTTGTGTAGTTCCAACCTATCAAACATGGCCGTAATGGTTACAGTGGATCCTAGTGCCATTATGCCATATATATATATATCCCAATTTTTTGTCTCCAGTGGTACTGATCATCTGGAATTTAATTTTTATTGCAATTTGTTCTATTCTATTGTATACAATTATTGAGGTTAGGTAACAAAACTTTTGGAATTTGGTCACAATTTAAATAAAGATCAAGCTAACTAAAAAACATTTGAAAATTCACTTTTTGGAATATTGAAAATGTAATGGGCTAAGACCAATGTTTCAGTTTGAGCTTGATTGACCAACTCAAACATGGTGGTTTTATGTTCCCATTATGGATTAAGTACTATATGGCATGATATATAGTCACATATTTTCTGATTTTTGAATTTGGGAATTCATGAAGGTAAACCTGGTCGACTGGCTTAAAATGATGGTTGGCAGCAGGCGCTCAGATGAAGTGGTTGACCCAACCATTGAGATCAGGCCCTCTACAAGTGCCCTTAAAAGAGCCCTTTTGACTTCTTTGAGGTGTGTTGACCTAGATGCTGCCAAGAGACCAAAGATGGGTCAAGTTGTCCGCATGCTTGAATCAGAGGAATATCCCATTCCACGAGAGGTTTGATTATTAGATTTTCAAATACCAAAGTACCATTTCTAGTTTGTAATTGATATTAAGCATGCATTTAACCAGAAAATAAGCTGCTGCTTCCATTCTTTTACTTGTTTGAAACATGAGGGTTCAATTGGGTACAAGTTAAGAGAATAAACTTCAAAAATTTGACACAGTTGGACTTTCAGGATCGAAGACGCCGAAGGAACCATGCTGTAACCATAGAAGTTGAATCACAAATGGAGAACTCCGACACAGATAAGAGCGACAATCCAGTCTTGAGGTCAGATAAACGAAGAAGCCACAGGGCATAATCAAGCGGGTGAGGCATTTATAGATTTTGAGCAGCATATGCCAAGGGGTGATTCCCAAATTCTTTGCATCTTCTGAGCTCAGCACAATGAAGATCAAAGCAGGCAGAGCAGTGGAGGTGAAGTATTAAGAGATTTTCTTTTTGTGTATGAAGTTGACATTACAAAGAATAGCCTACAAACTGGTAGTATGTACAGGTCTTTGCGAAAGTTTTTATTTATTTTTTACTCTTTTCGTAGGCTGATGTAGTTCACACAGGGATTATTAATCAATTGCCATTGCTGTGAAGAAGGCAAATGATTTGATTTTGTGATTGGATTTGAAGAAAGTTCTTTTATTTTTCCACCATTTTTCGTATATGTATCTCCTCCAAATTACACTATTCAAAGAATCCAGGCACTGCCTACACTTCAAAAAGTATACCTAGTTTAATATTATTTATGATGGACTTCCAGCCAGCCTGCCTCTAAACCATGCGTGTTCTACTTCAGATTGGCATATTGAAAGCCTGGTTTGGTAGGTGTCATGTTGTGTCGTAATCTTGATCTAGATGCTTCAGTGTTGGGCATCTTGATCAGCCAAGGCAATTCAGCAGCCAACTTTGTCCTTCTGTAACAAATCAAACCTTGCAAGTGAAAGGTTTATAATTTCTGGTTGTATGTATTACTACGCAATCAGAACCTTCAGTCAAAACATGTACTTCCAGAAAAAAGAATTAGAAGTTAAGTGAATATGATTAACAAAGAACTTATCATTAGTAAGTTTGTCTAATGATACAGTTTGTGTGGTATGCATTGTTGTTAATCATCACAACCAGAGGGTAATCATCTTTTGGCATCCAACCGGGCAAACTGCCATAGGATGTCCATGCACCAAGAGAGAGAGAGAGGAATTTGAAAGACACTGTTGCTTGTTTATGAAAATACTAAACACTGGCTAATCCAGGATTCACAGATTGCATATAGATGCTAATACACTAAACTCCCTCTGCGCAATATTGTGAGATTGCACTAATGAGAAAGACGAAAGGCAAAACCCCAGAAACAGTCCATAAAAAATATAACCATGCATTTCATTTCAGAGAAGCAGCAAAAGTAATCAGCTGAGACACTAATTTTTCAGAACAAGCTAAAAATTCTATTCATCTATAAAAATACTTTATTTTCTCCTTGTAGCAGTATTAAACAAAACCAATCAAAGAACACAAGGCTCTGGCAAGTAATTCAAAGCCCCTTTAATACAAGCCAAATGAAAATAATTTTCATACCACCCAAATGACGGTGCATAATCTACAATAACCTATTAACAAAAATAAAATAAAATCCCACGAACATATTTGTCAAGAGATCACGGAAGAAAATTCACAAGCTTGATGTGTCACTGGGAGGTCCAGGTCGAGTATTCAACAGAGGCTGGAGAGCTTTAACAACAATGCTCATGTTTGGCCGGAAATCAGCTTCATATTGCACACACAACGCAGCAACAGCAGCCATCTGATTTGAACACACGACAATATAAAGAATTAAATGATGTAAAGCATTTTTCGGAGATCAATCATATTGAAATCTAATCCAAGGCAAGAAGTTTCATTGCAGAAGTCACTCAATTCTTTCTATAAATGTAAATGGATTCAATCATATTACAATCACTAATTAAAAGAGCATTTGGAGAAAATAACAGCGAGAATGTCGTTGAGCACATAAAAATAGATAATAGTAACAATGTAATATATGGAAATTACCTTTGCAACTGCCTTGGGAGGGTATTCTCCTCCCAATCTAGTGTCAATACACTGCTTCACCTTATCTTCACTGAGTTTCGGTGTTGCCTATATTGAGCTCAGATTGAAAAAATTAAATAAACTGACCAAAAGTTGTACACTCTAGTCAACAGGAAAAAATGAACTGAGATATAGTGAGTACCCAGGTAACAAGAGACTGCTGTCCACGCGGCAATGTATGATCAACAGGTTTACGCCCAGTCAAGAGTTCCAGGAGGACAACACCAAAGCTGTATACATCGCTCTTTGAACTCAGTAGTCCAGTCATTGCGTATCTGCCATCCAAAATCAGAAAACTTGACCACTATGAATGTGTTTAAGACGTCAACTTCACAACAGCACAAGACAGATAATAAACAAAAAAGGGTTCTGGAGGTTCAAACAGACTCTGTAATTCACTAAAGAAAGTAGGTTAACAGATGGGCAGACCAGACATATTGTCAAAACCCTGTTAGTTGGTGTTTGGGCAGAGCACATCTGTGGATTCATCTACTATTCGGTTCTTTTACTCCTCCAGAACCATCCCATGTTTTTCCTACTTCAAATTTTTTTTTTTTTTTTTTTTTTTTTTTTTTTTTTTTTTTTTCAGGATAAAAAAAACATATAATA
The DNA here is from genome assembly GCA_036172215.1 of Camellia granthamiana. NCBI lineage: Eukaryota > Viridiplantae > Streptophyta > Magnoliopsida > Ericales > Theaceae > Camellia > Camellia granthamiana. The sequence goes on along the minus strand of CM069907.1, from coordinate 159,663,219 downwards.
TGTAACCAAAAAACAAAAGTGACATTTTATATATTTTTGTTACAGTACCAGATCCAATAACTCAATGGCTGCTACATTTTTAAAGGATGCCTCTGCCAAGCTTCCCTATCAGACACTATGAGAATTCAGTAAACATTCAACAATTCAAAGCACCTATTTCAAAATCAAAACAGTGGCGTACTCTGGAGCATGATAACCAAAGGTTCCTAGAACACGAGTGGAATGCAGACGTGCTGCCATGTCGGGGGCTTGACTGGACAGATCAAAGTCTGCAATTTTAGAGACATCATCATCAAAAAGTAAGACATTGCTGGACTTAATGTCACGATGGATAATATGAGGCTCTGCCTTTTCATGTAAATATTCTAGTCCTTTTGCAGCCCCAACAGCAATTTTAACCCTCTGTGCCCATGACAGAACTGGACCCGGCTGGGCTCCTTTGACACCCTTACGTCCTACATCCACAAATTGAAGAATATTACGCATATCACCTAGGAGGTGAAAGAGTATCCACCATTTATGGACAAGTATCCCACTGTGATGGTTAATTGACGAATTAGAAAGAAAATGTGGTTAGGTCTTTGCATTTCGCATTATGCTTGGAGTTACTGCTTATATGTCAAGATTCTGAAGAAGCTTTCTATGCAATGCACTTTCTGTTTCTGAAATTGATGTTTTATTGGTGCTCAAAGAAGCAAAATTTTACCAAGAGGGTGACTAGCAATCCACTTATACATGGGGATGTAGGACAAGTGCAGTATACATTCTCATAGAAGCAACAAGCCCGAAATTAATGGAGGACAGCAGCAAAACGGGTTTACTTAGGCCTGCTTCTGACCATTGACAACACAGAAAGGATTTGATTGCGTCACACAATCTGAAAGCAAACTTCAAAACTGTGAAAATTCTCTAAACATCAACCCTATCGAATTAAAAGTTTTACATGACTTTATATAGACTTCAGAGAACACGTTGTCCTAACAGAATTTGATTTTCTACTTGAAATGAAACTAAAACTTTTGACTTTCAAAACCAATATAAACCTAAATAAAACCCATACATAGAAAACCAATAGCATAACTTGACCCATATGACAATTCATGTGTGGCCCTTATTATGGCCCACATCAAGAATTTTCTGCCAATTACCAAAGTACCGCTAACCTATAAAACTTCAAAGAACTTTATTACAAACTAACTAGTTGCGTATTTAAGTTAACCCAAAACAAACACAAGAATGACTATACAAAGACTAGCAACTTTATGCATGGTTCCTATAGGCCTCACAACGAAATCATGTGAATTTTTAAATATTGCTACGTTTTTAAATTTACTTTTCCTTGAGCTTCTTATGGCTTATATCACGTGGCCACTGTTGGCTTCAAAGGTGTCACGCCCTCAAAATAACAACATTAAACCCAACAACATTGACATGCATTGATATACATAAGATCAACATCCTTCTATTTATCAGAGTAATTCATTACAAATGTATTACATGTTAACAATAAAAGCAAATGCCCTACGGGCTTACAGCTTTTCAAGTTAACACTTGGTTACAAAAAAAGAGTACTAACTCAATTACACATTAAGCCCTAGGCTTGAATCTACATGTAATACATCAAAAGAAAGTAAGACACCAAAAGTCTATCCGCCTCTAGCCTCCCAAGCTATGTCCTTGAAGGTGGCATGCTACTTGTACCTGAAAATAATGTTCCATATAGGGTGACCCACAGCCCAGTAGAAATACACTAAACCAGCTATGAACAATGACTAAAAGATTAGCAGTTGATAGATGGTCAACACTTACATTCCAACTAATATCACATTACAGTTTCGTGACATTCAAGTTCATGATACAATTCACCTTCCACTTCTTTTTCAACATATATTTTGAGTTTGGAAACAAGGCTCAACACTTAGCCAAATAATTTAATGAGAATGTAACTCATCTTTAAAACACTTCCGTACTTTACCGAAGATACACATTTTGGTGCTGTATCAACATAACACAGAAACACTTCTATATTTCACAATTGATAACGATATACATTTTAGTGCTATATCAAATCAATTTAAACACTTCCATAATCAACACTTGATACACATTATAGTGCTGTATCAATATCACACAAAATCCGATTTAGAGGTCCATCCCCTATCTTTCCCTAAACCGTGGAGTACATCCCCTATCTCCTCCCACACAACACATGTATATAAACATAGATCATATACAATCACTCAATACATAAAGTTAATGTATTATTCCAACCGTTATGTTCCATAGCATGCTCAATCGACTAGTCTTAGTTTGCCTAATCATCATGCATTGTCTATAACAATTAAGACTATCCTTCACCGATAGCCCAAAACAGTTATTTCTAAACAGAAAATAAATGCATCAAATGAATAAAATATCGACATTTCAGTTAGGTGAGTGATAAATAATCGAACTACACCCTCTGATCCCATACACTCCCAATTCCAACCTTCTCAATTTAATTTCTCATTTCTCAAATTAATTTCATAAATTAATTTATCGAAGTAATTAGGGCATTAATTCCATAAATTACATAACAACCCTAAGGTTCCATTTTTCATCCATAATCCATCATTTAACTCATTTCTCAATGCCAAACATGCATATAGGTTTATTATAAATAAAACCCCAACTTTTGTAAATTTACACAAAAGCCCATACTTTCTCAAAATTACCCAACAACCCCCCAACATATCAAAATGCTAAAATTCAAAGACAAAGTTCATAAAGAGGAGTAGGGTATCCCTACCTCAAATTTGGAGCTCAAATGAAGAAGATGACGAAACTCAAAGTGCTTCAAAACTCAATATGCTCGGATCAAAACGTAGCCCTCGACGATCAACACAACTTTTGTAAAGGCCAAAGGTGAGGAAACAGCTCCTACTAGATCAATACCTAGAGAGAAGGGAAGGGTTTAGAGAGAGAAGCTCTCCAATGGTGTCTTTTGAAAAAGTAAGAGAGAGAAGAGATGTGAAAAAGTGATTCAAAAATGGAATCCCGAAGTTGTTATAAAAATCGCCCCGCTCAAGCGTGGAAAACCCCGCTCAAGTGTCACTCACAGACTTACGCTCGAGCGTCCAAACTCCCACTCAAGCGCCGGATACACACTCCCGGAACTTTTGCTGAACCAGGTCCTTCGCTCGAGCGTCAAACTACCCGCTCGAGCGTCACACACAAACTCATGCTCGAGCGTCCAACACTGCAGAAGAAATACTGGGAGATGGAAAATCACGCTCGAGCGTCAAAACACCTGCTCGAGCGGAGAAGCAACAACGAAGGGCCCGCTCGAGCATCAAAAGCTCCGCTCGAGCGTGAAGGCAAAAATCTAGGCAACTACTTTTGGTTTCTAAGTTCAATCAACCTGTAACAAACCTACCCAACACACCCTATAACTCAAATACAAAGTACGAAAGGATGCAAACAAGATATAAGCAACTACTAACATCCACGGAAACAAGTCCGGATCTCTGTACACAAGGGGTAAAACCCGGGATCGCTATAACCTCCCCCCCTTAAAGAATTTCGTCCTCGAAATTAAGCACAAGTTTTCGAAAACCAGTTTTTCCTCAATTTTAAACAATGTTACATTTCAATCATTAAACAACTTGACCCATCTGGTCATTCCATCTCTTGTCAAGAGGCATCTCACAATATGTAAAACAACATATATTTCAACTTGCATTAGTATTATGCATTTTCCTTCCAATTTCAACAATTTCATATCATAACTAATGTTCATGATACAATTCCAATTCTACAATACTCAACATATGCAATGTTATATTAAACTTCCATTTCGAGGCAAGTTTCAAAATATTTCCATTAAATCAAAACATATACAATGTTTTACAACCTAAGATATATTCAATACTCTTAAGGTTCAATAATACAACAAAGTATACAATACATGCTCAAACATCCACAAATAGATCCGGATATTTCTCTCGGACCTCCAACTTACGTTCCCAAGTAGCTTCCTCCACTCCGTGATGTTTCCACAAGACTTTTACCAAAGGGATGGTCTTGCCCCGCAAGACTTGATCCCGCTTATCCAAGACTCGAACCGGTCTCTCCTCATACGAGGCATCCTCGTCGACCTCTAAGTCGGTCCAATCCAATACATGCGATGGGTCCGGCTCATACTTCTGAAGCATACTCACATGAAACACGTCATGAACTCCGGACAACTGCGGCGGCAAAGCCAAACGATAGGCAACCTCGCCAATCCTCTCGAGGATCTCAAAAGGGCCAATAAACCGAGGGGACAACTTCCCACTCTTCCCAAACCTCATCAATCCCCGCCTAGGTGATATCTTTAGAAAGACATGATCACCCACCTCGAATACCAAAGGTCTCCTCCTACAGTCGGCATAAGATTTCTGACGACTCTGGGCTGTAACAAGCCTCCTACAGATAAGCTCCACTTTCTCCGTCGTTTCCCTCACTAACTCCGGTCCCAACAAAGGTGCATCACCTACCTCGGCCCAACAAACGGGAGACCTACACGGTCGGCCATACAAGGCCTCAAACGGTGCCATACCGATACTAGACTGGAAATTGTTGTTGTAGGCAAACTCCACCAAGGGCAAGTGCCTCTCCCACGTCCCACTAAAGTCAAGGACACAACCTCGAAGCATATCCTCAAGGATCTGAATAGTACGCTCGGACTGCCCATCAATCTGAGGATGATAAGCCGTACTAAAGGTCAACTTAGTACCCAAGGCACTCTATAAACTCTACCACAACTTGGCAGTAAAACGAGGATCTCCATCTGAGACAATCGTCACAGGGACCCCGTGCAATCTCACTATGTCCCGAATATACAAGTCAGCCAGATGATCTACCGAATCTCTCACGCGTATGGGAATAGAGTGCGCCGACTTAGTCAACCGGTCTACAACCACCCAAATGGCATCACTACCCCGCTGAGTCCTCGGAAGACCTACAACGAAGTCCATAGTGACATGCTCTCACTTCCACTCAGCAATAGGCAAGGGTTGTAACAAACCCGCTGGCCTCTGATGTTCGGCCTTCACTTGTTGACAAGTAAGGCACTTAGACACAAAAGCTGCCACATCTCTCTTCATACCCCGCCACCAAAACTGGCGGTCCAAATCCCTATACATCTTAGTGCCTCCTGGATGCACCGCAAGGCGTGAATGGTGAAACTCTCGGAGTACCTCCCCTCGGCAAGATTCCGGCACAAACAAGCGGTCTCGGTATCTCACACTCAGGTCAGGATACACCGTCAAACCCTTCTCAACCTTCCCACTGGAGATCTTCTCTCGGAGGGATTCTACCTCAAGGTCACCTCTTTGTGCCTCTAACACTCGAGTCACAAGTGTAGGCTGAGCAACAATAGAAAATAAGGCCGCAGCCTCAACGGATTCACCCAGAAGCAAATCAAACTCGCCAAGCGCACCTAACATCTCCCACTCCCGGATGGCTATACAAGCTACATTACTAATGGATTTCCTGCTAAGAGCATCAGCCACAACATTGGCCTTCCCGGGATGATAGTGCAACTCGAAGTCGTAATCCTCAATAAATTCCATCCACCTCCTCTGCCTCAAGTTCAAGTCTTTCTGTGTAAACAGATATTTCAGACTCTTATGATCCGAGAACATCTCGAATCTCTCACCATAAAGGTAGTGCCTCCAGATTTTCAAGGCAAAGATCACTGCTGCTAGCTCTAGGTCATGCGTAGGGTAGTTCTTCTCGTGTATTTTTAACTGACGTGAGCCATAGGCAACCACTTTCCCCTCTTACATCAACACACAACCCAAACCCTCTCGTGAGGCATCACAATAGACTGCATAACCCAACCCTCTCTCCGGAATAATCAAGACCGGAGCGGTGGTCAATCTAACTTTCAGCTCTTGGAACGACTTTTCGCAAGTCTCACTCCATACAAATTTGACTCCCTTCCGAGTCAGTCTAGTCAACGGCGAAGCTAACCTGGAGAAATCCTTCACAAACCGTCGGTAGTACCCAGCTAATCCCAGAAAACTGCGGATCTCAAACACACTCTTAGGCTGTGCCCAATCTTGCACTGCCTCAATCTTAGATGTATCAACAGACACCCCTTCTCCGGAAACCACATGGCCTAAGAACTTGACTTCTCCTAGCCAGAACTCACACTTCCCAAACTTGGCATACAGCCTATGGGTTCTAAGTAACTCAAGCACCACTCTCAAGTGCTCTTCGTGTTCCTCCTCAGAAGGTGAATAGATAAGAATGTCGTCCACGAAAACAATCAAAAAACGATCCAAGAATTCCCGAAAGATCTAGTTTATCAAGTCCATAAAAACTGCCGATGCATTGGTGAGCCCAAATGGCATCACCAGAAACTCATAATAGCCATACCGCGTACGGAATGCCGTCTTCAGAATATCCTCTTCCCTGACCCTCAACTGGTGGTAGCCCGATCTCAAGTCCATCTTAGAGAAACAACGGGAACCCTTCAACTGGTCAAACAAATCATCTATACGGGGCATAGGGTACTTATTCTTAACCGTAGCCCGATTCAACTTCCGGTAGTCGATACAAAGTCTCAAGGTGCCATCTTTCTTTTTAGCAAAGAGGGCCGGTGCTCCCCACGGCGAAACACTTGGGCGAATAAAGCCCTTATCCAGCAACTCCTGGAGCTGAACCTTCAACTCAACCAACTCGGCTGGGGCAAAACAGTAAGGTGCCATAGAAATCGGCGCCGTGCCGGGCACTAGATCAATAGAGAACTCAATCTCCCGATGAGGTGGCAAACTAACGAGATCCTCGGGAAAGACGTCCGAGTACTCACAAACCACTCTCGGCAACACAGTCTGGGTCTCACCACACTCACTACTCAAAAAGCTAGCAAGTAGACCACTAAGCTCACTCCACCCTCGCGAATCATACACCGGTGGCAACACACTACCAACCCGGTCTCCCAGAAAATGGAAACAATCCCCACTCAAGGTACAAACTGTAACCCTCTGGCGGTAGCAATCAATAACAACCCGGTATGATGATAGCCAGTCCATACCCAAAATAACATCAAATCCCGACATGGGCATCACTACAAAAGGGAACGGAAGCCGGCGATCGGCGACCTCCATATCACAACCTCTACATCCTTGTTTCAAAATCAATTCACCTCCAATAGGTGACACTACACAAATAGGAGATGCTAACTGTGCCAACTTCAATCCCAAAACAGATGCAAATGCAGCAGATACAAAAGAATGAGATGCACCCGTATCGATCAATACACTAGCAACTAAGTTGCAAAACAAGAAGGTACCTCTCACAACCGATGGAGCAGGTACAAGATCCTGCGCGGTAACAGCATACACGCGCCCAGTAGGCCCCTGATCCACCTGCTCACCCCTCAGAGCATACGACTGCTGCACAGACTGGGACGATGAAGCCCCCGAATTGGCCCTCGAGGCTTGCACAGACTGAGCTGGCTGAAAACCCTACGTCTGCCTAGAACCAGACGCGCCTGAAGTGGCACTTAACTGTGGGCAAAACCTCTTCAGGTGCCCAGGCTGACCACACTGATAACAAGACAAGGGCTGGCCCCTGCCCTGACTCTGGCTCTGCGGTCTAGCTGAAGATGAAGCAACTCTCTGACCTCCTCCCCCCTGTGGGCAAACCGATGCCTTGTGGCCCAGCTGACCACACTTGTAACAGGTGAACTCTCCCTGATTGCCTCTCCCCGAGCCTGCACTCGGCACTGGAAAGGTCGATCTAGCAACACCACCCTGAGACTGCTGAGGGTTAGCACCCCTCTGTCTCCTGCCATCACTCTGACCATCCTGACTCCTCTTGGAGCCTCTCTGCCCCTCCTCTTCCTGCATCATGATCTCCATATGGGCTGCAGCATCAACCAAGCGCCCATAGTCTCGGATCATAGAACCCCCAACTCTCATCTTGAGGCCACGCCTCAACCTCTTCTCAAACTAGATACAGCGGCGTTCCTCGGACGCCACAAGTTCAGGTGCGAACCTGGACAAGCTAGTAAAAGCAGCCTCATACTCGGCCACTGAAGAACTCAAATGCAAAAGCTGGCAGAACTAGTCTCTCAGCTTCTCCCTGACTGCTGGAGATAAGAACTTCTCCTGGAAAGCACCCACAAAAGCCTCCCAAGTACCACCAATACGACCTTTCGTGAATTTCCACCACTGACCCGCACCCAAAGATACCATATTGCGTGGCATAATGGAAACAACGTAGCGAACCTCTCACCCAGGAGGGTCGCGCAATGCCTACATCATCGCACCGTCCACGGGGCTCCCAAACCCACGTGGAGACTCTAGACACCCCTCTGGATACCTAAAGCCCGCCCTTGAGTTGCCCCAAGGTTGCTCACTTCAAACCCAGTTTGGACGGGGAGGTTGGTAGGTAGCACACCATACCACCTTATAGTAGCTTGTTAAGCCCTTTTTCATCTGGCAGGAGGAAACATCATACATGTCCGAGGAGTCATAATGATTTTTCATAAATTCTACAAATTGAGAAAAATCACGAAACTTGGTCGGGAACACACTTCCCCCAAGACCTCTTTACCATAAAAATTTCAGCCCGAAACTCCCTTCATTTGACTGCCAAAACAACGCGCCAAAATTCTGCACTACAAGCTGTGGAAAGATGCCAAGGTCACTTTCAAAGCCCCGTCTTCGATGCCAAGCATCTCAAACGTCTTAGTCATCTGCTCCAGCCACTCATCAGCCTTAAGTGGGTCTTTCGGATCCCCCAAAAACTCATCCGAATTAGACTGGAAAAACTCCCTCTTAAGAAAAGAAGGCCCTGCATCAACGATCTGGGCCTGGACTTGATTCTCAGCTCTGAGAATGTCCATGGATGCTCTCAATGCTCCTGCCATCTCGCGGGCTAAGGCGCCCATGGCCTGCTGACCTACTGGCTCGACCTCATTGGCCTGGCCAACACCCTCCTGCTGCGCCGGAATGTCATCCGGTATAGGCACTTCCTGCCTCCTAGGCCTACCTCGCCTACCACCACGTCCTCGTCCTGACATCCTAATAAAGGTAACGAAGAACATTAGCACATTCATAAATGTGCCAAAATTAAACACTCGCGTCCTAATGCATGGACAACTGTAATTCACTCCACGTAAGCACATAAACACATAAGCACTTACGAATTTCATTTCCGGATAATGATAGTCCCGAGGCGTCACTAGAGTTCCGATTAGAAACAGCATTGATCAAGTGCTTTTCCAACAAGACTCACAGAAACCCAAGGGCCCAATCAATATCCTAGAAATTAAATCCCATACCCACATAGTCGCATAAACATGTTATCAAATAAACACATAATGTTACACATAAGTCTCTAACAAGCGAGACAAACCCATTGTGATACTAATCACTTCCCACGTACCCAAAGTATTCGAACCCGGTACGCTCTGATACCAAGTTGTCACGCCCTCAAAATAACAACATTAAACCCAACAACATTGACATGCATTGATATACATAAGATCAACATCCTTCTATTTATCAGAGTAATTCATTACAAAAGTATTACATGTTAACAACAAAAGCAAATGCCTACGGGCTTACAACTTTCCAAGTTAACACTTGGTTACAAAAAAAGAGTACTAACTCAATTACACATTAAGCCCTAGGCTTGAATCTACATGTAATACATCAAAAGAAAGTAAGACACCAAAAGTCTATCCGCCTCTAGCCTCCCAAGCTATGTCCTTGGAGATGGCATGCTACATGTACCTGAAAATGATGTCCCATATAGGGTGACCCACAGCCCAGTAGAAATACACTAAACCAGCTATGAACAATGACTAAAAGATTAGCAGTTGATAGATGGTCAACACTTACATTCCGACTAATATTACATTACAGTTTCGTGACATTCAAGTCCATGATACAATTTACCTTCCACTTCTTTTTCAACATATATTTTGAGTTTGGAAACAAGGCTCAACACTTAGCCAAATAATTTAATGAGAATGTAACTCATCTTTAAAACACTTCTGTACTTTACCGAAGATACACATTTTAGTGCTGTATCAACATAACACAGAAACACTTCTATATTTCACAATTGATAACGATATACATTTTAGTGTTATATCAAATCAATTTAAACACTTCTATAATCAACACTTGATACACATTGTAGTGCTGTATCAATATCACACAAAATCCGGTTTAGAGGTTCATCCCCTATCTTCCCCTAAACCGTGGAGTACATCCCCTATCTCCTCCCACACAACACATGTATATAGACATAGATCATATACAATCACTCAATACATAAAGTTAATGTATTATTCCAACCGCTATGTTCCATAGCATGCTCAATCGATTAGTCTTAGTTTGCCTAATTATCATGCATTGTCTACAACAATCAAGACTATCCTCCACCGATAGCCCAAAGCAGTTATTTCTAAACAGAAAATAAATGCATCAAATGGATAAAATATCGACATTTCAGTTAGGTGAGTGATAAATAATCCAACTACACCCTTTGATCCCATATACTCCCAATTCCAACCTTCTCAATTTAATTTCTCATTTCTCAAATTAATTTCATAAATTAATTTATCGAAGTAATTAGGGCATTAATCCCATAAATTACATAACAACCCTAAGGTTCCATTTTTCATCCATAATCCATCATTTAACTCATTTCTCAATGCCAAACATGCATATAGGTTTATTATAAATAAAACCCCAACTTTTGTAAATTTACACAAAAGCCCATACTTTCTCAAAATTACCCAACAACTCCCAACATATCAAAATGCTAAAATTCAAAGACAAAGTTCATAAAGAGGAGTAGGGTATCCCTACCTCAAATTTGGAGCTCAAATGAAGAAGATGACGAAACTCAAAGTGCTCCAAAACTCAATATGCTCGGATCAAAACGTAGCCCTCGACGATCAACACAATTTTTGTAAAGGCCAAAGGTGAGGAAACAGCTCCTACTAGATCAATACCTAGAGAGAAGGGAAGGGTTTAGAGAGAGAAGCTCTCCAATGGTGTCTTTTGAAAGAGTAAGAGAGAGAAGAGATGTGAAAAAGTGATTCAAAAATGGAATCCCGAAGTTGTTATAAAAATCGCCCCGCTCGAGCGTGGAAAACCCCGCTCGAGCATCACTCACAGACTTACGCTCGAGCGTCCAAACTCCCGCTCGAGCGCCGGATACACACTCCCAGAACTTTTGCTGAACCAGGTCCCTCGCTCGAGCGTCAAACTACCCGCTCGAGCGTCACACACAAACTCACGCTCGAGCATCAAAACGCCCGCTCGAGCGTCCAACACTACAGAGGAAATACTGGGAGATGAAAAATCACGCTCGAGCGTGAAAACACCCGCTCGAGCGGAGAAGCAACAACGAAGGGCCCGCTCGAGCGTCAAAAGCTCTGCTTGAGCGTGAAGGCAAAAATCTGGGCAACTACTTTTGGTTTCTAAGTTCAACCAATCTGTAACAAACCTGCCCAACACGCCCTATAACTCAAATACAAAGTACGAAAGGATGCAAACAAGATATAAGCAACTACTAACATCCACGGAAACAAGTCCGGATCTCTGTACACAAGGGGTAAAACCCGGGATCGCTATAAAAGGGGTCTAACTCCCTACAAGGGAGAAACAAAGAATTTGTGCTCTTGATTTTTAACTGTCTCTGAGGCAATAGAACAGTTTTAAATGAAAGCATCATGTATCACACTGAGAATGAAGCAATACATCATCTCGCAAATTAGTTTTGCAGCAAGAGTCTGCAGTCATTAACTATTCTTAAGTTTGCTAGAACTAACCAGAAAAAGGCCAAAAGTATACTAAATTACCTAAGTACAAGCCTTCATTCTTACCACCACCAAAAATATATTTACTTGTCCTTACAGAGTAACACAATACACAAAGGATTTTAACTAATCTATATGAGGGGTTGATGGTGGCTAATAAAAGTCCACTTAGAAAAGGAAAAACTTGGCATTACTTACCATGAAGAATATCATGAAGTGATCCATTTGAGGCATACTCATAAACAAGGACACGGAGACCACCATCCACACAATAACCAAGAAGCTCAACAACATTTTCATGTTTCAGTCTTGATACCATTGAAACCCGTTAAGTCATGAGGCAACTGATCAAAATCTGTTATGGCTTAGTTTTGTGGAACTTAATGCATTGTGGTAGGCCCAACCTGTGCTAATAATTCTTGGTCTGGTTGCTTACTGGAGTCTAACTTTTTAATGGCTGCAGCCTGCCCACTTTTGAGAAGACCATAGTAAACTCTTCCGTATGAGCCCTCACCAATTAATGCCTTTGTACCGAAGTTATCTGTTATTTCCTTCAGTTCATCCACTGTAATAGTGGGGACAGCAATAGGTAGGATAACTACAGTTTTTGTGTCCTTTGGTGCTGCTTCAGTAGTATGATAACCTCCATTGTTGCCTGAATAATGAATTTCCACTCAGTTTCAGATGAAATCAGAGAAGCCTTAAAAAGTAAGAAAGAAAGGAGAATGAATAGCACTGCAAGACGATATAACATGCTACGCTTATTATTGCATAACACAGATCCATACAACTGATTTTGAAGTGAATAAGGCATACCCAGAGTTGGTAATGTTTAGATTCCACCCAGGGTTGGTAATGCACAAAAATGAAATGGCAAACATGTTAATCTCTTTGTTTTCATGCTCAAAGCAAGGAATACAAACTTTAAAATTTTTAGATTCCAACAATATATATATATGCCTTTCTCCATATTAGTCCAACAAAGACCTTTACCATTTCAAATAATAAAAGAGGAAACACTGTGAGTTACCTGCTGAGCTATTTCCCATGAACGGTCCATTATCAGCAGCCTTTTGCATATCATCTTCTACGCAACAGCTAAAGCAGCTCATGATTCGTTTTTTTCAAATGAACAAAGCTGGATGTGTTAAGAAATACCTTCACACTGCAAACTCACAAAGAGATTCCTTTTTATTTATAAAGAGAAAATAGTTGGACCAGAAGACAACGGAGACAATTTAGAGCAAGAAAAATAATGAGGCCACATCTCAAAGCAGTATTAGAGTGCATTCCAACTACCTAATAACCTTGGAATTCCACCATACAAAAAAAAAAAAAAAAAAAAAAAAAACCCTCTGAATTCTTTTTCCTTTTCTTTTTTACTAAACTTTAATTTTTTGCTAGAAAATCTGGGACATGTACATATGCCATCATCACCAGATCATCAGAAATATAGCAAAAAAGTAGCATATGTAAGGTAACTTAGGTAAGCATTGTTACACTTGAGCATGTGAAGGTCACTTTTCTTAAAATTTGGGAGGGAGGCAGACACCGTGCTCAAGTTATATATGGCATTAGTATATAGAGAGAAGTGATTAACAGTGAGACAGACTGAAAACAATGTATTTGAATTGTTTAAATGTGTAATATTGTAACCCACATAATCTATGTCCCGATCATATTTGTGCCAAGGATCAAAATTTTGTTTCGATAGATTGTTTTGATTTACTTAAAAAAAGAAATATTTAATAAATATTTTGAATACACGAGAAACCTCAAAAAACTAGAAATGTTTAGAAATAGAAACTAAAGCCCGCATAAATGTTTATACAAGTTCAATAATTACATAGCTGAACATGTTTGACGTTTACTCATCTCTTTACATAAAGTGCACAACAAAACAATTTGAAAGTAAATTCAATGCGAACCAGGGAAAGTTAAACTAATGTTTGTTAAACAAAACAATCTTGTCAAGCATAGATGTATACAATTCAAAATGTACATAAGGTTCCAACCAAAGAAAATTTACAGCATTGTCAAGAATAATAATAATATTACGATACTAATAATAAACAAAGATTAAAGGGTTCCCAAGACATGGGAGGCCCTCTATGCAAACATGGTTGAAGTGTTTTTTTTTTTTTTTTCTAAAACAAGATAACAAAATAAGATTCACTAAGTATCAATGAATATTGGAAACTCATAAACAAAATATTTAAATGGTTAGTTGGTGAAGGGGGCTTGTGTGTGTGTGTGTGTGAGAGAGAGAGAGAGAGAGAGAACAAGTGACTTAACCAAGCCCATTTTCTCTTGACCTCTCTATCTCCTCATCTCCTTTCTACTTTCTCAAATTTTCTAATAAATAATTTTATTTTGTTCTCAAATATTTTCTTCTAACGAGAAAATGCAAACAGAAATAAAACTATTGTTAGCTATTCCTAATAATGTGTCAAAAAACTCATTGTTTCAGAATGCTTTGTAGTGTTTGGGTAAAAAGACTAGAATTTCAAATTTTTGGTAATATTTTGTGTAGGTTTCCAAGGAACAAAAATGTTTCGGCCGTTTTGATGGAAACAAAACGAAAACTAAAGAAATTTTGGCCCAACGTCAAACCATGATAATGATCAAAATCCTTCTGAACCTCTAGTTAATAACTTTGATGAAAATTGAGGCAAATCATGATAATGATCAAAATCCATCTGAATGAAAACCGAGGATAGTTTAATTATGATGAGATTCCAACAAAAAGAAGTAATGCTTGTGAGAAGATTCCAACAAAGGGAATAATCACTGTAGAGGTTAATTTCTTGAATGAATAGAGCATTTCACGGTACAATCATGATGAGAATTCAACAAGTAATGATCAATCTATTCCACTATCTACCTAAATCCACTTCACCCACTTCAGATCAAACCCAAAAAATGAATACAATTATCATTTCAGATATCTGATTAAAAAAACAAAAAAATCAATACCCAAAGAAATACCAAATTAATCGACATCAGAACCTGACCCAAAACAAAAACCCCATCAAACACACGCATCAACACCACAATTTAGGATTGTAAGAGACTAGTAATCTCATTGAACCAGTAAATTAGTCATTAGTTCATTCATACCCATTTAAATTACGACTGAAACGAAATATGGCAGAGAAGCTGATCAAATAGGTCTTAGCAAATTGAGAAAGACCCAGATTTTTAAAAAGCATAGATCAGTGATCAAATTCAAGAATGAAAAGAATTCTGAATTTATGAGAGAGAGAGAGAGAGAGAGAGAGCTTACCTTTGTTTGGGAAAAGCGGGGGAGCTCGAGGGGGTGCCCCCGAATCCCCCGAAAATGCCTTTTTGGGTAAAAAAAAAAAAAAAGCAAGGCATGTGAAAAAAAAAAAAAAAAAAACAGTTTACTTAAAATGAAAATTAAGGAGATTCGGGGGAGGGAAATTCGAGCTACCAATCAAAGTTGCCTTTGTTTTTTCAGTGTATGAAACTGTGTGGGTGTGGGTGTGGGTGTGGGTGTGTGTGTAATAATGTATGTATGCATAATAAAGGTAAAAGGTGCTTGCAAGTTGGCGTTTTTACTTGACATGACTTGAGTTGAGGGATAGCAGTGCCAGCGTTGATCACGCTAACCAGAACAAGTAGGGGGTGGTTTGGTTTTTAAGTTGGGCTAAAAAAATCATAAAGAGGATTAAAAAAACCAAATTTGATTGGTACCCCGAATTTGGGACACTAATGTCCCGAAAATCTAAAAAAAGCAAAAAAAAAAAAAAACACAAGGCAAAGAAAAAAAAAAAAAAACAGAATTACCAAAAGAAAATTGCTTCGGACCCTCACTGGGGGTCGACCCCCAATGAGGTGGCAGTCTAGAATTGGGCCAAAAAAAATTGTTTTTTTTTTTTTTTTTTTTTTTTTTTTTGAAGTTTCAGCCAGTGGGGGCGCGCCACGTCACTGGGGGCGCGACCCCCACTGGGGGTCTGCAGCGCTGTTGTTACCAAAATTAGAAATTTAGGGACATTAGTGCTAAAATTTTTAGTGCTAAAAAACATTTCTCTAAAAAAACAAAAGTTAAAAAATTATAAAATGACAAAAATTATAAAAAGACAAAAAAAAATTTTCCATTTCAAAATTAAAAAGTCGAATAAGAATATCAAACAATCAAAAAATTTCTAGATTAAAAAAAGTTAAAAAAATTAAAAATCAACTTAAAAAAATAATAACCAAACGAGTATTAAAATAAAAATATTTGAGAACTTTCAATCAAAAGTTTTAAAAAAGCTCTAATTTATTGATGTGATGTTTTAATATTTTTTTTTCTTTTCACATGGGAAAATGCCTCAGGTCTCGAATTTGAGACCTCGAATTTGTCTCGAATCTCATTTATTTTTATTTTTTTTTTTCTTTTAAGATAGTGTTAGTTTGTTTTTTTTTTTTTTTCCTCTCTTTTCTTGTCTTTTCTTTTTGTAAGGGTAGTTTATGTATAGGAATGTGTTAAAAAATTAAACATTCTGCAAGTGAGTGATCAATTTTTTTTAATTTAATTTAATTTTATTTGTTGGCCTGTGTTAGTTTGGTTTTTTTTATTTTTTTTATTTTTAAAGATAGTTATGTGTAGAGGTGTGCTAAAAAACTAGACATCTCGCACCAACACATCGTACAAAATTATATGGAATTAATAAATTTTAACCAGCAGTCTAACTGATCAATCAATTAGGTTGGACTGGTTGAGTGATAATTAATTGATTGATAAAATTAACTGATCAATTTGTTAATTTTATACAATTTTATACGATGAGTTGATACGAAATGTTTAATTTTTTTGATACATCCCTATACATAACCACCCTAAAAAAAAATAAAATAAAATAAAAAACTACCCCATACAGCCCAAAAAAAAAAAAGAGACACATCCGAAACAAATTCAAGACCTCTAGCACTACCGTTTCACATAAGTAGAGTTGGCTTTAGAACTTTATTTCTAAGCTATCACCCCCCCAGGTAAAATACAGGACAAAATCATACCAGAGGAGAATCTAGTAACGTGCACCGGAGTGTATGATGTATGTATGTACATTCGTGTACAAAAACAAAACCACCATGCCAATGTTGGAACATGAATTGTTTAGTTGGATGACTAACTGCCATGTTATACTTTCCATCTTTTGTTTTTTTAACCAAAAATAAATTTTTAAAAAAAATGGTTGGGGTAAAATGAATTTAAAAATTTGTTATCACACAAAATTTTCATTATTTTGTAATTTTGTACTCCATTTTCTATTAACATTAATTACCCCTCTATTTATTGCTTAAAATTCACTTTAACTCTTTATTTTTCAATTATAAAAATACTAAAGTTGTAATTTTTTAAATTATTTTTTCATAAATAGTAAAAGTGGATTTAGCAATTGCATTTAGTCATTTTTTTTTTTTGCCCTTTTAGGTTCTATTAGATTAGATAGATTTGGAAAAATAAATATTTAAATAAAAAAAAAAAGTCCCTGCAAACTCAAAAATGTGATTTTTTAGTTGTTACCAAACAAAGCTTAAGACAAATTCACATAAAATCCTCCCCCCAAACTCTCAGATGACGTGACAAGATTGGCTGAAAGGTTTTGAGGGAAGAAAGAAGTGTAAAAGTGTAAGTCATTAATTTGTTTTCTTATCATATCATTAAGGCTTGGTTTGGAAAGTGGGTTGGCTTTTTAGTTTTTTTGACTATTTTAGCTTGGCTAAAAAGTTTAGTTTGAGAAAGGCTTTTTGACTTTTTTGACTTTTTTTTGTGAGAGATGAGTGTAATGATTATGGGTTGGATGTGATGTTTTGTTTGTTGTGACTAAAATAACCTATTTTATCTTTTGTGACTATTTTAACCAAAAAAGTCCAAAAAGCCTCTTCCTAAACAGAGGCTAAGAGGGTTTGGGAGATAAAAATTATGTGAATGAAGCATTTTCAAGACCAAAATCTAAGCATCAAGGAGGCTATAATAATAGGGGTGGTTGTAATAGGCGAGGAAGAAGAAAGAGGAAAGAGAGAAGAGATAAAGAAAGAAACAAAAATGGTATAAAAAATTGAGGTTACATGTTTTTGTAACTTTTCGTTCTTAGTCTATAACCTATATATATATAAGAACGAAAGCAAGTAGGTTGAATCTAACGAATCAAATTCTTCTTTTTGCCCTTCATCCTAATAGATAATGGCAATCTCACCTCTTGCCCATATTTCTGTCTCTATTGAAATAGGCAGATGATGTGTTTGCTTATGGTCTATCCACGTGTCCCAGGAGATGAACCACAAGCCATAACCATTGGAGTAGCCAACCACAAGTTCACATGCGCCCAACGTTGATCAGCTATATGACGTTACAACTCTGTTTATGAAGAGGGAGATGCTTTTGTTCGGTGTCCTTAGCAGTAGAGTAACAGGAGAGCTACCTTCTACTGTGGCTACGGCTATGTCGATTTGAACTAAATCATCGTCTTCGCTGTCTTGCAGAGATGAAGATAGGTAAACAATGAGATATAAATACTCTTTGTTTTGTGATAGTGTTGATCTTGCTACAATCTCGTTTGTAATCTTTCTGGCTTGCTGCTTGTTTGTCTTCTATGGAGATATGGATACCTGATTTGTATGTTTCTGTTTTTATTGGTGTTTGTTAGTGCAATAGGCAAATTATGCACACTATCTGCTTGACAAAATGTCTAACTAGCTGCCTGATTAAGATTTATCCGTTAGTTTGCAATAAGATTTCTCTTCAATTAGATATAGCTACATTTGCATGTCCATATAAACATCAGTCATTAGTGGATTAAAGAAACAAAACATCACACCTAATTTTTATTTCTCATTGAATGATTTATCGTGAAATTTTACACAACATGTGAGTCTATGCATTGCATGTCAAATTTTTCATGATATAGTATACAAAAAAGAGTAAAAGATAGTTGGTATTATGAATTAATTCACTTGGTATTCCTAATCTCATATGAATAAACTAATAGAACTATTCAATGTGCAAACTTCACAAGACATATATGTGAAAATGTCTCACATATTTTCATAGAATAAAATCCTAAGAAAAAAATAACAAAGCTGCTAGCAGTAAAAGTTGTTAATTTCACTGGCAAGCTCACAACTTAGAATTTAAAATGTCTTTCAACTTAAAATGATATTTTTCCAACTACATGTTTGTGAAGCTGTCACTTCAACATTGAAAAAAAAAAAACAAACAAACAAACAAACAAACTTCCCTGTAACTAACAGAGTTTCCAAAAATGCAAGTTAAGTGGGAAAAACCATTTCCTTTATTTCGAAAAATACAAGTTGACATCCTTGGAACTTAACCAAGATAGGAAAGCATCTCACAACCTGAGAGATGTAGGCACAAAGAATAGTCTTTTAACACAAGACAATAAACCTGAGTCATATTTCTATTGCAGCAGCCACGAGTATCTCATTGCCACTGTTTTCCCATTGAATTATGACAAAATATGTACAAATTTTGAAGCTAGGCGCTTGCACATATTGCCTTCGCCTACATTGCTCTACACTCCACAGTATTTGTTTTCCATCCAAGACATAACCTTATTGTAAATTATATCAATTGAGATCCACCAATTAAAATTTTCCACTTATTCTGCTTGGGCAGAAACCCAAACTTTTAGTACTTGATAACTAACCTTTGGGAGCTAGCAACTTTGTACTTATGAATAGGAAGAACATTTATCTAAACCTGATTTAGTTTACCTAGATGAAGTTTTAATGCTTCCAGGAAAAGAAAAAAAAAAAAAGAACAAAAATTGTGTACATCACCTCCTTCGTATCATTTTCCAATTCATTTGTCATTGAATCTTCGAGCCAAACCATAGTGAACTTTAGAAATCAAAATAGTTAAAATTTGATTTGAATAGTTGAATTTTGTAAGATTGATTTGAGCAGTTGAAAATTTTCATATTTGAATTTGAATTTGAATTTGATTTTAAGATTTCAAGCCAGACACATAAATATTTAAATCAGATTAGATTCCCCTTAAGTTCCACAACTTTAGTATTATTATCAGCAAGTGTCACTTGTGTTAAAAGACTATTCTTTGTGCCTGATATTTTAGACAATACACTTTAATCTTTAATAATGACTTGAATTATGAAGTTCACAAATAAAAAACAATAATACTTAACCACATAGCAATTTCCAAAAAGACAAACAACCTATATTCAAAGGACAAAAATTTTACAATGATTCATGATTAGAAAGTGGCAAAATATCAAAAAAAGGCCTTCAAAATCTTCTTAGAAAGAAAAGTTCAAAAAACTACAAGCCAAAAACTATGAGTTTCAACAGACAAAAAAAAAAAGAAAATAGTAGCCAAAAGAAAATCAAATTAAACCGCAAAGAAAATATTAGATTCAAGCAAAACACTACCCATTGAACCATTTGTACCGAAAGGGTTTGGCCAATTCCAAGAAATTTACCTGCTTAGATTGCAAAGTTGTAACACTTTTTTCATATTTGAGATATAATCATCCATAGTAGACGTATACCGGTTCATAGAAAAGAAAAAGAAAATTTATAGGAAACAAATAGCAGTGAAAAAAAGCTATTTTAGAGTGGAAAAAAAAAAGAAAAAAAAAAGAAGAAGATGGACTTACATTTGATTTTTGTATCCGTAACTTTTCATGTTGTAGTGATGCATATAGCGATATAAGAAAACAAAAATTAATTCACACATGACATGGACTTATGTTTGATAGTAAACATGAATAACCATTTATTTAGAGTAATGAAATCCCCACTCCCAAGAAAAGTTAAATTTTCTCAAAGTTTATTGATGTTTTACTGACAAGATGACTAAATATTTGTCTTTACTTTCATGGTTTCTTATCAAATAAAAGGATTATCCTACTGTTGAGTGTTTTTGATTGCTTTACTCACAAATTTTGAGTAATTTGCAGAATGCTTATTTTGATTGGCAATGTAGAATTTAATGGTTTGCTGTCTTTGGTGAGCTCATTGATCATCAATTGTGAGTTGCAGGTAGATAAATTTGTTATCGTTAAAAAAAAAATAAAAAATTGGGATTTCTTAAAGAATAAACCAAGGAAAAACAGAGAATAAAAAGATTTAACTACTAAAAAAAGAATCCTAACAATTCCAAAAGAAGAGAGAGAGAGAGGGTGACTGATACAGGCATTCTCTTATTAGTTCAGTTTACTACTGTATCACAAATGGCATTCTCTCATTGGTTGTTGCAGTTTCCCATTATATTACAATGTGACTTGTCACCGTTCAATTCATGATCTTTTCAAATTTGATTGATACAGGCTGTAAGCAATGTGCGCATGCCATCTACTTCAAGCTTCAAAAGAAATCTTCTAAAACCAAAGGAGCCAACTGATTCTTCAAATGTTTGTCGTGTATTTGGAACAGAGTTGGTGCTTCAAGCAGCTGGACATTTCTTGAGCTATGTTTGGAGCTTAAGCAGAGAGTCAAGTTCTCTGGTTCACTATCTGTTGGTAAAGCAAGCAGAACAGTTCTGGTTGCACATTTGTAGCTATGTTTGGAGCTTTCATCAGGTAATTAATTTGCACAAAAATGTGGGCATCATGAATTAATAAAATTAGCACTATTTGTTTTCGTGGAGGTTGAGATTAAGGGAAGAAGTGTATAGATGATGTTGGATTAATTGTGTATCATTATGTAATTTTATAGATTATTTCCTGATATTTAAGTACTATATGGTTGAACAATAGGAGATAAACAAGGAGAGTTATTGAATTGTACAAGACTTTGACCGCCCAAAAAAAAAAAAAAAAAAAAGTGAAGAAGAAGCATAAGAAGAAGACTCTTGTGCCACTCATTCGAAGTACTAGATCCACCATTGTAATCAATTAAAAATGAGGGTAATTGTCATTTTAAGTAATTAGCATTGGCATCTTTAGACCTGTATTCTTTTCTTGGTGGTGGTGAAAAATTGATCCAAGAATACAAGAAGAAATTTTCGTACTAATTTGAAATCAAACAATGTCAAAAGAATTGACATTTCCAAAAATATGATCAACGCAGTTCAAAAAGCAAAAATCCTATTACTAAAGCTGGATGAAATGAAATTATCAAAGTTGTTTGCATAAGAAATTTTTTTTGCATGTGATGTGTTCCTTTTTGGTGATAATGAAATTTCTTGGACAGACATAAGTTTAGAAAAAAAAAAAAAACCAAAAAAAAAAAAAAAAAATAGAGAAAAAAAAAATAGTACTTTTAGTGCTGTAATTTCTTTTATATTCTTCATCTTAATCACTTAAATTTCTCAGCTAAAAAGTTACCAAATGCAATTGGAAAGATAGTGAATTGATTGTTATGTATATGTAATTAAACACAAACCCAGTTGAAAAGAAAAAGAAATTAATTAAAATATGAAAGGCCCAGATGCAATCTTTGGTTTCATCCGTTACTTAATCTATTTCCTCCCATTTTCATGCTTCTCTTTCTTAACCTATTTCCTTCTCCATTTTCATGCTTCTCTTTCTTAATGGACTCCACCAACTATGCCTTGCTTGCTTTCTCGCCCCTCTACTATCGTATACAGTTATATGTATGTGTTGGCTAATATTGTGGATTATCTAGCAATGAATCCATATGAGTAGCGCCTTTTTTTTTTCTTTTTCTTTTTTTTAAAATTAACTCGACGGATAGTTTGGTCATTACTGATCTATCTCTCTATGAAGAGATGAGGTCATTCGAAAATGTAATTGAAAATCTCAAAAACGAAATTTGCTGGTCTGTAACTATTTATTGAATTTAATTTGCACAAATATGTTATCTAATTGTATATGATTATATAAGTTAAAGAAATTATGAGCTGATTCTTTTGTTTTGTTTGTAGTGCTATAGAATTTCATTTTGAATGTTTAACCTTTTGTAGTGATAAATGATGGTAGGGTATATAGCATTTGATCCTGAGACAATTTTTACGCGTGATCATCCTTGTTGAACGCAAGTGTTGGAAGACTTTTGGAGTATATCTTCTCTGTGGTGAAGACCAGTTGGAACTTGGAAGAAGCATAAGAAGTGAAGAAGGAGAGTTATTGAATTGTACAAGACTTTGACCGCCCAAAAAAAAAAAAAAAAAAAAAAGTGAAGAAGAAGCATAAGAAGAAGACTCTTGTGCCACTCATTCGAAGTACTAGATCCACCATTGTAATCAATTAAAAATGAGGGTAATTGTCATTTTAAGTAATTAGCATTGGCATCTTTAGACCTGTATTCTTTTCTTGGTGGTGGTGAAAAATTGATCCAAGAATACAAGAAGAAATTTTCGTACTAATTTGAAATCAAACAATGTCAAAAGAATTGACATTTCCAAAAATATGATCAACGCAGTTCAAAAAGCAAAAATCCTATTACTAAAGCTGGATGAAATGAAATTATCAAAGTTGTTTGCATAAGAAATTTTTTTTGCATGTGATGTGTTCCTTTTTGGTGATAATGAAATTTCTTGGACAGACATAAGTTTAGAAAAAAAAAAAAAACCAAAAAAAAAAAAAAAATAGAGAAAAAAAAAATGGACTTTTAGTGCTGTAATTTCTTTTATATTCTTCATCTTAATCACTTAAATTTCTCAGCTAAAAAGTTACCAAATGCAATTGGAAAGATAGTGAATTGATTGTTATGTATATGTAATTAAACACAAACCCAGTTAAAAAGAAAAAGAAATTAATTAAAATATGAAAGGCCCAGATGCAATCTTTGGTTTCATCCGTTACTTAATCTATTTCCTCCCATTTTCATGCTTCTCTTTCTTAACCTATTTCCTTCTCCATTTTCATGCTTCTCTTTCTTAATGGACTCCACCAACTATGCCTTGCTTGCTTTCTCGCCCCTCTACTATCGTATACAGTTATATGTATGTGTTGGCTAATATTGTGGATTATCTAGCAATGAATCCATATGAGTAGCGCCTTTTTTTTTTCTTTTTCTTTTTTTTAAAATTAACTCGACGGATAGTTTGGTCATTACTGATCTATCTCTCTATGAAGAGATGAGGTCATTCGAAAATGTAATTGAAAATCTCAAAAACGAAATTTGCTGGTCTGTAACTATTTATTGAATTTAATTTGCACAAATATGTTATCTAATTGTATATGATTATATAAGTTAAAGAAATTATGAGCTGATTCTTTTGTTTTGTTTGTAGTGCTATAGAATTTCATTTTGAATGTTTAACCTTTTGTAGTGATAAATGATGGTAGGGTATATAGCATTTGATCCTGAGACAATTTTTACGCGTGATCATCCTTGTTGAACGCAAGTGTTGGAAGACTTTTGGAGTATATCTTCTCTGTGGTGAAGACCAGTTGGAACTTGGAAGAAGCATAAGAAGTGAAGAAGGAGAGTTATTGAATTGTACAAGACTTTGACCGCCCAAAAAAAAAAAAAAAAAAAAGTGAAGAAGAAGCATAAGAAGAAGACTCTTGTGCCACTCATTCGAAGTACTAGATCCACCATTGTAATCAATTAAAAATGAGGGTAATTGTCATTTTAAGTAATTAGCATTGGCATCTTTAGACCTGTATTCTTTTCTTGGTGGTGGTGAAAAATTGATCCAAGAATACAAGAAGAAATTTTCGTACTAATTTGAAATCAAACAATGTCAAAAGAATTGACATTTCCAAAAATATGATCAACGCAGTTCAAAAAGCAAAAATCCTATTACTAAAGCTGGATGAAATGAAATTATCAAAGTTGTTTGCATAAGAAATTTTTTTTGCATGTGATGTGTTCCTTTTTGGTGATAATGAAATTTCTTGGACAGACATAAGTTTAGAAAAAAAAAAAAAACCAAAAAAAAAAAAAAAAATAGAGAAAAAAAAAATAGTACTTTTAGTGCTGTAATTTCTTTTATATTCTTCATCTTAATCACTTAAATTTCTCAGCTAAAAAGTTACCAAATGCAATTGGAAAGATAGTGAATTGATTGTTATGTATATGTAATTAAACACAAACCCAGTTGAAAAGAAAAAGAAATTAATTAAAATATGAAAGGCCCAGATGCAATCTTTGGTTTCATCCGTTACTTAATCTATTTCCTCCCATTTTCATGCTTCTCTTTCTTAACCTATTTCCTTCTCCATTTTCATGCTTCTCTTTCTTAATGGACTCCACCAACTATGCCTTGCTTGCTTTCTCGCCCCTCTACTATCGTATACAGTTATATGTATGTGTTGGCTAATATTGTGGATTATCTAGCAATGAATCCATATGAGTAGCGCCTTTTTTTTTTCTTTTTCTTTTTTTTAAAATTAACTCGACGGATAGTTTGGTCATTACTGATCTATCTCTCTATGAAGAGATGAGGTCATTCGAAAATGTAATTGAAAATCTCAAAAACGAAATTTGCTGGTCTGTAACTATTTATTGAATTTAATTTGCACAAATATGTTATCTAATTGTATATGATTATATAAGTTAAAGAAATTATGAGCTGATTCTTTTGTTTTGTTTGTAGTGCTATAGAATTTCATTTTGAATGTTTAACCTTTTGTAGTGATAAATGATGGTAGGGTATATAGCATTTGATCCTGAGACAATTTTTACGCGTGATCATCCTTGTTGAACGCAAGTGTTGGAAGACTTTTGGAGTATATCTTCTCTGTGGTGAAGACCAGTTGGAACTTGGAAGAAGCATAAGAAGTGAAGAAGGAGAGTTATTGAATTGTACAAGACTTTGACCGCCCAAAAAAAAAAAAAAAAAAAAAGTGAAGAAGAAGCATAAGAAGAAGACTCTTGTGCCACTCATTCGAAGTACTAGATCCACCATTGTAATCAATTAAAAATGAGGGTAATTGTCATTTTAAGTAATTAGCATTGGCATCTTTAGACCTGTATTCTTTTCTTGGTGGTGGTGAAAAATTGATCCAAGAATACAAGAAGAAATTTTCGTACTAATTTGAAATCAAACAATGTCAAAAGAATTGACATTTCCAAAAATATGATCAACGCAGTTCAAAAAGCAAAAATCCTATTACTAAAGCTGGATGAAATGAAATTATCAAAGTTGTTTGCATAAGAAATTTTTTTTGCATGTGATGTGTTCCTTTTTGGTGATAATGAAATTTCTTGGACAGACATAAGTTTAGAAAAAAAAAAAAAACCAAAAAAAAAAAAAAAAAATAGAGAAAAAAAAAATAGTACTTTTAGTGCTGTAATTTCTTTTATATTCTTCATCTTAATCACTTAAATTTCTCAGCTAAAAAGTTACCAAATGCAATTGGAAAGATAGTGAATTGATTGTTATGTATATGTAATTAAACACAAACCCAGTTGAAAAGAAAAAGAAATTAATTAAAATATGAAAGGCCCAGATGCAATCTTTGGTTTCATCCGTTACTTAATCTATTTCCTCCCATTTTCATGCTTCTCTTTCTTAACCTATTTCCTTCTCCATTTTCATGCTTCTCTTTCTTAATGGACTCCACCAACTATGCCTTGCTTGCTTTCTCGCCCCTCTACTATCGTATACAGTTATATGTATGTGTTGGCTAATATTGTGGATTATCTAGCAATGAATCCATATGAGTAGCGCCTTTTTTTTTTCTTTTTCTTTTTTTTAAAATTAACTCGACGGATAGTTTGGTCATTACTGATCTATCTCTCTATGAAGAGATGAGGTCATTCGAAAATGTAATTGAAAATCTCAAAAACGAAATTTGCTGGTCTGTAACTATTTATTGAATTTAATTTGCACAAATATGTTATCTAATTGTATATGATTATATAAGTTAAAGAAATTATGAGCTGATTCTTTTGTTTTGTTTGTAGTGCTATAGAATTTCATTTTGAATGTTTAACCTTTTGTAGTGATAAATGATGGTAGGGTATATAGCATTTGATCCTGAGACAATTTTTACGCGTGATCATCCTTGTTGAACGCAAGTGTTGGAAGACTTTTGGAGTATATCTTCTCTGTGGTGAAGACCAGTTGGAACTTGGAAGATTCCAATTCTTAAACAACATAGGTAATTCGTGACCCAAATTTTGGTTCTATGGGGTGTTCTATTTGGAAATAAAAGAGGAACAAGAAAAAATGAGAAAATTCTACTTTCTTAAATATATGAAATAAGTTTGTCACCTTAATGTTTACAAATTTTATTCTTTATTTGTTGACAGACTACTAATTTTAAGTGTGACATATTTTTACTTCGTTAATGTATTCATATAATATCTTCATGTTTTAACATATTGTTCCAACCAATGCTTGGGGGTCCAACTAGTATAATTTAAAATATATTCTTCCTCTAACTTTCATTTCTTTATTTTTATTTTTATTTTTTTGGGGTCAACATATATCACCTTCATTGAACTAAAATGGGGGCAACCAGCAATCTAGACAGACAGCCAATCAAACCAACAACAAACCATGATGGAGCCAAGCCTTGCCTAGAGAGAGGCCAGCCCAATGCTTGGTCCACTCATAGTTTAGTTCAGTTTAGTTTCACATTGTGAATCAGGCAGGGCCAATGGTCAATGCTCTATTTAGGCCGACCTTCATCCTCAAACCGACACATCTGACAGTTTTTTAGAAGACAAAATTATTCACACTCAAATCGTATTCAATTTATTAAAATTTATTTGAAATGAACTTGTTATTTTAAATATAATAATAATAATAAAAACTTGAATACATTTTAAGTTTTCAAATTAGTTTTTGCAAGAAGTTTTGGAAGGAAGATAAACCCCCTTAATATTCATTCATTCCGGGGCATGATGGAGTCAATGAGAGATGTGCTGGTTGATTACTTTTATTTGTTTTTCTTCTATATTACTTTACTTGGAATGGCTGTTCACCACTTTTATATTTTTTATTTCAATCACTAACAAAAAATTTTAAAGTTTAAGCCAGTATAGCACCATTAACCCATATAAATAACATATACCTATGTACACATACACACATAGACAAAAAAAAAAAAAAAAAAATACTAAATAAATTAGATTCATAAACATACGGCAAAATCATACTAAAAACAGAATCAGTACATAACAAGGAAAAGGAAAAGGCTTCATCATAAAGTATCATCCAACTCCAATTAAAAAAAATAATAAAAAAAGGCACTTACGTGTAAGCTCTAATAAGTAGACTTATTGTCTAATAGATTTTATGAAAAAAATTTATCATAAAAAAATATCACTAATTATAAGTTTTAGTGACAATTTATAAAAATCATGACAAAAATAACTAATTGTCAATTTTTAGCGACATATAAAAAATTGTCACAAAAAAAAATATTTTTAGCGATAATTTTATCAAAACTTATTTTTAATAGGACTCGATAGGAATTAAATCCAACTATTAGAACTCACTGATAGTTTATCTAAAAAAAAAAAAAAGTCTTTAATTATGGGTCATCATTAATTACCAAAGAATGTGACGTACAGTCTATGACGTTTTAACACCAAACCATTTTAACACACCATAAACATGTTATGCAACAAATATAGGCTTAAGAACATAAACCATAAATGTAAAAGAAAATGAACCATTTAAAAATAACAAGCACATGTTATATCTACTTAAAAGAGATTTTAATAGCAAAAAAAAAAAAAAAAAAAAAAGCAAACTTCACTTTATTCCCTCTATGATTTAGGCCATATGCGGATTGCTCCATTGACATTCGAATATCACCACATAATCCTCCTGTGGTTGATGGAGTAAAGTGTACAGTTAGCTTTTCTATCTATTTTAACAGCCTGTGCAGTACACGCGAGTGTGGTGCAGTTAGGCATGAAAATATAATTTTTCCTCCGAATTAAATGACTAAAATACCCTTATCTTCATCATCAATTTCCAAAGAATACCCTCGTATTATTTTCTTCATCTTCATCATCAGATCTGGAAATGTGATGATTTTGATTTTGTTCTCTTTCTCTTCATTTCTTATCATTTCTTACCAAATCACGCAATTAATTATATTCATCAAATAAAGAAATCATAGAATTTAGATCAAAACCCAAAATCCCAAATGAACAATTCAATTTTATTTCAAAACCTAAACTACAATCATAATTCATGAACACCAAAAAATAGAAATTGAAAATTTTATGCACCTCTGAAAAGGCAACAAAAAGGAGAATTTGATTCGAATTGGAAAATACTATAGAGAGAGAGAGAGAGAAGTGATTCCTCATTGGTGGGTTCGTTGTTGCAGAGATTGAAGAAGAGGGAGGAGTGCAAGTCAAAATAGGCTCCTTTCCAACATATTTAACAACTACCATACTAGGAATAGGCTTCATTCCTTAATTTTGCTTCAATAAATTATTGTGATTACATATTTATGGTGGTTAAACTGGACTTGGTTTGGATTTGGATTTTTTTTTCCTTCCTATGTTTCTTTAATTGTTGGTATTTAAAGATGTATCTTTGATGTCATTGAGATGATATTCTTGTTTAATGATACAAATGTATCTTCTTTCTTTCGTTCCATCGTCGTTTTTTATTTTTTTGTTTTTTGTCTTCCTTTATTTGATGAAAGGTAACTCTCTATGGTAAACTTTTTTTCTACTTGATTATGGTACTAGGAGAATGATACAGATGTATCTTCTTTCTTCGTTCTTTTTGCTTGATGATTTATTTTGTGACTGAAAATGTGATGATTTTGTGTAAATTGATGAACCTAGGAAATGTAATTGAAACTCTTCTCAAATGCACAGTTGAATGAGAAATGGTAAATAAGGGTTATATATACAAGGGTAAATTGGTCTTTTTACGTCTGTCATTAACGGTGTTAACAGTGCACTTTACTCCATCAACCATAGGGGGTTATGTGATAATATTCAAAAATTAGGAGGGTAATCTGCAAATGGCCAAAACCATAGGAGGATAAAGTGAAGTTTGCCCAAAAATTTTTTTACCAAATTTGTTTACAAAAACTGGCATGGCACACAATAAAAAAGCCTTGGTATTGAAATGGGACCCTTGCAATTAAATTATGGGAATAACTCATCTGCCACATCAATTAGTAAACTAAGTTTGTGAAAAAGGTTTTGTTTGTATAGCATTACTATAAATAATAAAAAAAACATAAACCCTGATCGTAGGATTGCTTTTGTACGTTAGCCCTTTTGTATGTGTTGTTTGAAAGTACAAAAGCAAACACTAAAAGCAGTCATTTTCTTTGATCAACAAATATAAAAGCATTACTTTTCTTTGATAATAATCTAGTAGAAAAAGCAAGAAAATTGTTTTGCAGACCCAAAAAGCTTCCCGTTTGATACCCAAAATATTCAATCTGACAGCTGTGAAGCAAGTCCCACATCACCGAAGTAAGAAAATGTGAAATATATAAGTATAAGGGCACCCTCACCTCAATAGCTAGTTAGTGGGGTTGATTGGCTTGCTGCCTTAATACACATAGGTCATGTTTGATTCATAAGATTAATAGTGAAGTATTAATAATCCTATTAAATTAGTGTGGTATTCATTATCCAATTGGATTAATATTCATTGGATTAATAATCCCACCCCTACCCCATTACTAATAATCCTACAAATTTGTTGGATTAATTATCCAATGGATTAATAATCCTAAACCAAAATATTAAAACAAATATAGGATAATTGGGCCCACGGATTAATAATCCTAATCCCATACTCTAATCCACCAAATCAAACATGCCAATAATGTTTAAATCTTTTACTATTTTTGTGATAAAGGACTTTGTTGTTTTTTAAAGAAAATTAGAATGAAACAATAGGATGAGAGTTGTAACACCAAATTTTACAGCAATAAAAAATCTATGTTTTCTACAATCAAGCAATTGATGAGTGATAAATAAATATAAAGGATCAATGGTGAAACCAGTCAAGCAGATTAACTTCCGTGTGGACTTGAATAGAGCATGTGGTGCCGCAAAATGAATGCGATTTGTGTATATAGGGGGGTCCAGCATTTTATGTTGATGTTTGTAGAGATAATCATGGTGGTTGTATTTGATGATTGGTATGTGGCATTGCCACGTAGTGTCCATGGGCAAATTTTTTCACTGGAACACATCCCCTTTTAGAAGATTAGTGTTGCTACTTTTTTGTTACCATGCTTTCATAATTTTTTTTTTAAAAAGTAACATAGATGTTATTTACTCCAGTGATGAGAGAAAAAGCTGAAACCCTTTAAAAAGAAAATCTGATAGCAAGAGCAAGGAAAAAAGGATAGAAGTGTACCTCTTGGTATTGCCTTCCTCCTTTCTACAGTTGTTCTGCATAGATTTCGCAATAGTGACTACTCAATTTCATGCTAACAGTAACAAATTAAGAAGCACCATCTCAAAGTCCAAATTGAAGACAACGAGGTAAATAATTCTTGAACCTAAAAATATACTTCTCTTTCAGTAAAACAAAACAACAAAACTCAACTCAATTACACTAAACAATGTTAATACTTGCTCTTCTCCAGCTACAAGAAATATCAACTCCCATTGTTTTACTACATACATTAAAAATTTAAATACAAGAATAATTTGTTCTAACAACATTAACAAACTATATGCACTACAATCAATTTCATCCAACAAACTATTCTAAGCACATTAATTATTTGAGTGAAAAATTGTTATAAAGTTCTCACCTTTGTAACAATTTCATCAATCAATGGAACTAGCCTATCCATTAATTTGTTCAAAAGCATCAACAAACTGTTCTATTTTGATAGAATTAATAAATAATAAATTAAAGCCAACCATACAAAGGTTAACCCAGAGATTTCGAAGCCATTCAGAGATTCCATATTAACAGAAGAAAAAAAAGGTGAACCCAGAGATTTCAAAGCCAATAAGCATAAGCATGTGCATGTAAACCAGACATAAACAAAACCAAAGAGAGAGTAACAAAAAATAAATTGCAAAAATAAGATTTCAATTCACCAAAGTGAATAAACCTGGGGGATACCTCCCTCTCCCAATTAAAAAAATGAACCCCTAGTCACAGTGTCAATACAACATCGAAGTCTACCAGACTATGTGAGAAAACAAAATTTTTAAATAATTAATGATACTAATAGGTACCCAAGAGGGCCCAACCCACGGATTAGGGCGCAGTTCACATTGCAGTGATCAAGGCCCAGCAACTCTGAGAAATCAACACTAGGCCAGGACCAACTACATTCAAACACTTGTCAAGCACAGGCCTAACCACGTAAGCAGATAAAGATCCTGCAAAATTATTGCACCAACACATCAACCATTAATGAGGCTCTCACAGCATTAAATACGACAACCGCTTCACGTCGGAAGAGACAGACACACCATCAACGATGCGAACTAAAATATAGACTTTTGGCCAACACGACAGTCTGGAATAGATAAGGAAATGATGAGCAAAGGATATAAGGCAGTTTCCGAAATGCGTAAAAGGTTAAGTATTTTCATCCCATTCTCTCTCTCTTCTCTCTGTAATCAATCCACCTTGATTTAACTTGATCGTCGGAGTGCCTGCTGGGGGACTACCTCCTTATTTTTGGGCCTTTTTGCAGGCACACCCCGTGGATTCCAATGCCAGAAGACCCGTCAGAAGCATGGATAAGTCCAACCCATGTCCCCCTTGATTAATTGTATCAACAGTTGGCGTTGTCTATGGAAACCCCACTCCGGTTAACAGTTGTGCTCATTGTTGCTGGAGACCCATCTCCCGTTATCCCTCTTTTTCTCCCGTCAAGGTGGATGGTTACGACGAGATCCATGGCTTCACAACAAAATGTCACCAACCCCCCAAACCGAGCCTTCCAACCCGAACAACCCGCCTCAGTACTTCACAGAGCTCACCAACAGCATCAACCGCTTGACTGAGAAAAACCAGACATTTATCAATGCTTTGCTCCAACAGGGTCTCCTTGTCCCTCCTCCACCACCACAAGACATCCCTCCAAGCCAAGAACAAAACCCAAGCCATCCATTCCAACCATACGCTCCTCGAGGACCCTTTGCCCCTCCTTTTAACCCACAAGCTCACCTTTCCGATTTGGAGGGTCTGCAGCCGCCACCACAAGACCTGCATCCCTCACACCAGGGCTCGCACCCACCACATTATGCTCCTGTCCCTGAAGGTAAGGCCAGTAGCGTTCAACCCCCACTTCCCTCTAGATGAGACAATGTTTCTATTTGGGACGCGAAACTACGAGCCATGAAGCTCCAACTTTAGGAGGTTATGCAGAACATACAGAACAAACCCTCCACGATGGCCAACTCCCCCTTTGCCACCTCCATCAAGGATAAGCCTCTACCTTCCAAGTTCAAGATGCCATCAATCAACACTTTCGACGGCACAACTGACCCTGTCGATCATTTGGAAGCTTATAGGACCCTTATGATCCTCCATGCTTTTCCTGACGAGATCATGTGTCGAGCTTTCCCCGTAACACTCAAGGGGTCAGCCCGACTGTGGTTTAGTCAGCTACCGCCGGACTCTGTCTCCACTTTTCAATAGCTAAGTGACTCATTCCTCAGCCATTTCATTGGCGCTCAGCGTCAACGACGCTCGGCGACTTAGCTCCTGAATATTCGACAAACTGACGGGGAATCATTGCGGAGCATTGTCACTCGCTTCAATTCGGAAGCTCTCCAGGTTAAGAAGAATGATGATAAGGTTATCTTAACAGCCTTCACGGCCGGCTTATGCTCATCAGATTTCCTTTTCTCCCTCTCAAAAAATCCCCCAACGACCATGGCCACCCTTCTCGTCAAAGCCCAGAAATATATGAACGCAGAAGACTCCTTGGTAGCTCGCCAAGACCCTACACCTAAACCACAACAACCCAAAGACAAGCGAAAAGAATCGGAACCCAGACATCCCCCATACCCTCATCCTAACTGACTACCACGCTCCGACTGAGCAGCACCTCCCTAACCACTCAGTCGTTGTGAGCAGTATACCCCTCTTAACACACCCATGGAGCATGTCCTAAACCAAATCCAACAAGATTACAACTTAAAATGGCCCCAACCTTCCAAATTTCCTTCTAATCGGTAGGATCAGTCCAAATACTGTCGCTTCCACCACGACCATGGCCATAACACAGACGAATCCATCAATCTTAAGGATTAGGTCGAGGGCTTGGTTCATCAGGGATGCCTAACTCGGTTCACCGCGCCCCAACCTCACCAAAGGGCCAGGACCAACCTCCTAGACGGAATGGCAGACGTACACCGCTAAGACTGACCGACCAGCCCCGGCGAAATGATAATAGGGCTCCATACCAACCTCGGGCTCCAGAAGACCCCGTTCCCCCAGTAGGAGAAATCAGGGTCATTGTAGGTGGACTCGCGTGTGGCGAACCATCGCGGTCAGCACAGCAAGCTGAGCTTCGACGAATCAGAAAGTGGTCAGACAGGGAAGTAACAATGATCGACCGACCTCCCAAACAACCCAAACGGTGGTCGGAACCGATTACCATCACAGACGTGGATTACGAAGGCATCCGATACCCCCATGATGACCCGTTGGTCATTTTTTCTCTTCTTTCCAACTACAAAGTTTGACGTGTGCTCATTGACAATGGTAGTTCGTTAGACATTATCTTTCTCAATGCTTTCAGATAGCTTCAGATCGGCGAGGAAAAATTATCGCCTCTGCAAACCCCCTTAGTTGGCTTCACCAGAGATCGGGTAATTTCCATAGGATCCATTGACCTGCCAATCACTATCGGCGAGCACCTAAGGCAAGTCATGAAGATCCTCACCTTTTTAGTTGTCAATTGTCCATCTGCCTACAACGTCATACTTGGACGCATAGCTCTTAATGCTTTCCAAGCTGCGACTTCCACTTATCACCTAGCAATAAAATTTTTGACCGATTATGGGGTTGGCATCGTAAGGGGCGAGCAAATCGTGGCCAGGGAATGTTACGTCTCTTCGTTAAAAGAAATAAAAATGAAAGAAGCTATGATCATTGAAGGCCTTGATGTCAGGGATGAGGAGGAATTAATCAGGGGAGAACTAGTGGAAGAGTTAATAGAAATGCCTATCCACTCTAATGATCCGACGAAGATGACTAAGATTAGCAGCTAGTTGTCTCCTCAGGCCAGGGCCGATCTCAAAGCTCTTTTAACTGAACATAGTGATGTTTTTGCTTGGACTCATGCGGATATGCCAGACATCGATCTTTCTTTCATTACTCATCGCCTCAGCATCGAGCCTCATTTCCAACCGTTTCACCAAAAGCAGCGCATCTTCCATCCAGAGAGCAATAGCCTCATTGTCGCTGAGGTAGACAAGCTGTTGTAGGCCCAATTCATTAAAAACGTGGACTATCCCAAGTGGTTGTCCAATGTGGTACTGGTTCACAAAGTGGAGGCTTTGCGTCGACTATTCTGACCTTAACTGAGTTTGTCCTAAAGATAGTTATCCACTACTCAGGATTGATCTACTGATCAACGCAACAGCAGGACATCAGATGCTCAGCTTTATGGACGCATTCTCAAGTTATAACCAAATTTTAATGCACATAGCTGATCAGAAGCACACCTCTTTCATTATCGATAGAGGGACTTATCATTACCGTGTGATGCCTTTCGGTTTGAAGAATGCGGGGGCCACCTACCAATGACTGGTTAATGCCGTTTTCAAAAACCAAATAGGAAGGAATATGGAGGTCTACATTGATGACATGCTTGTCAAAAGCAAACTCTCCTCAGACCACCTAACTGACCTGAAAGAAACCTTCCACGCCTTACGTAAGTATAAGATAAAGCTCAATCCAGAGAAGTGAGCCTTCGGTGTTGGGTCTAGTAAATTTTTGGGGTTAATGGTTAGTCACAAAGGTATGGAAGCCAATTCGGAAAAGATCAAGGCCTTAGTAGAAATGCAGTCTCCTAGAACAGTAAAAGAGGTTCAGCGGCTCACAAGTCGAGTCGCGGCCCTTAACTGTTTCATATCCAGGGCAATCGATAAGTGCCTTCCATTCTTCAAGGTGCTTCGGATAGCTTTCGACTGGAATGCCGAGTCCAGTATTCCAACAATTAAAACAATGCATTGCGAACCTTTCCCTACTCTCCCAAGCAATCCTAGAAGAGACCCTCTTCCTCTACTTGGCCGTTTCCACTACCGCGGTTAGTGCTGCCCTGATCAAAGAAAAAGACTTGATCCAGTGCCAGGTTTGCTACATCAGTCGAGCACTTCGAGGGGCTGAACAAAACTATCCCTTGTTAGAGAAGATGGCTCTGGCTCTAGTCATCACCTCCAGACGCCTCCGACCCTATCTCGAAGCCCATTCCATCATGGTCCTTACTGACCAACCTTTAAAGAAAGTTATGCAACAGCCAGAATCCTCAGGCAAGCTCATGCAATGGTCTGTTGAATTAAGCCAATACGAGATCTCCTACCAACCTCGAACAGCCATCAAGGGCCAGGCCGTTGCTGATTTCATCTTGGAATTCACCAATCTCACCCCGCCCATGCTCCCCCCACAGCCACAAGCCATCCCTGGTACCGCCAATCCCCATTCGTGGACCCACAATGTTGACGGTTCATCCCGAAAAGAAGGTAGTGGAGCTGGTCTGATCCTCACCACCCCCGAGGGCGAGTACTTCAAATGTGCCCTCCGTTTTCTATTCGATGCAAGTAATTACAAAGCTGAGTATGAGGCCCTGATAATAGGTCTTCGATTGGCCAAAGACATTGGGGTAGACCATATCCAAGTGTTCAGTGATTCCCAATTGGTTGTCGAACAGATTATTGGGGAGTTCGACACAAAGGAAGAGACAATACGAGCATACCGGGCCATCACCCTTCCCATCGTCCGCCTCTTCAGTACTTTCCAGATCACGCACATCCCGAGGTCAGACAATTCTTAAGCAAATAAAATGACTCAATTAGCCTCAGCCGATCAGTCAAACCTCAGTCATGGTGTTCGAGTTGAATACCTGACCCATCTAGCAATTTCACCAAATCCACAGGAGGTCCACTTCTTCCAGAACGAGCCTATCCCATGGGCCGAAGACATCATCCCATTTTTGGAACAAAGGGTGTTACCAGACGATAAACAGCAGGCTGCTAAAGTCAGGGCCCGGTTGGCTAATTATGTCATCATCAATGGCTTACTGTACAAACGGGGATTCTCATGCCCATACCTCAGGCGTCTCAGTCTCACTCAAGCAACCTATGTAATGAGAGAAATACACGAGGGCATTTGCAGCAACCATTCAAGCGGGCGATCTCTAGCCTACAAAATTCTCTGCATGAGCTATTTCTGGCCCACGATCAATCAAGACGCTTTCGACTTTGTGCTTAAGTGTGATAAACGCCAGTGTTTTGCCAACATCCCTCATACACCGCCAACGGAATTGATCACATTCAGTAGTCCCTACCCTTTTTCCAAGTGGGGCATCGACTTGATCAGTTCCTTACCCACTGGCAGGGGCCAGGTCAAGTTCGTTGTGGTTGCCATTGACTACTTCACCAAATGGGTGGAAGTAGAGCCCCTTGCTGCAATTACTGAATGAAACACCACCAAGTTCATCTGGCAGTCAATCGTGTGCCGATTTGGAATCCCCTAGGCCATCGTCTCAGATAATGGGAAATAATTCAACAATGCCAAATTCAGGAAATTCTGCGAAGAGCTCAGCATCAGACCATGTTTCTCCTCCCCAAGTCATCCCCAAGCTAATGGGCAAGTCGAAGTCACCAATCGCTCCCTCTTGAAGATCATCAAGACTAAATTAAAAGCCGCCACAGGACTCTAGGCTAAGGAATTACCAAATGTACTCTGGGCCTATCGAACGACAGCTCGCACCCCTACTAGTGAGACCTCTTTTCGCCCAACATACGGCACCGAAGCGGTCACCCTTGTGGAGATCGATCTGCTGACTCCCCGAGTGCTACATCTGAACCCAAACTAAACAAAGAGTTACGACGGGCCGATCTGGACCTAATTGAAGAGCTTTGAGAGTCAACTGTTGTCAAGCTGGCGTCATACCAACAAAGAATGAGAACACATTATAACTGGGGGGTCCGACCCCAAGAATTCGCGGTAGGCGACATAATCTTGCGCAAAGCCACTTTCGCTACCAAAAACCCAACAGAGGGCAAGTTAGCAGCTAAGTGGGAAGGACCTTACATTGTCAAAGCCCGACCCCATCCATGCACTTACCCTCTCTAAGACATAACGGGCAGAGACCTTTCTCATCCTTGGAATGCAAAGCACTTAAAGTAATATTTTCAATAAATATATTCTGCTGCTTTTTGTACATTTCAACCTGTTGTATGGTTCACTTTCTTACTTAGGACACTTGTACGTTTTTGCTTTTGCCATACATTGTGTTAATCTATGATTGCAGGACTATGCTTTAACAACAACCATTTTTAAACTGCATTTTTTGGTGTTGTACCCCTCTCCCTGAGCACTGTAAGCCTCAGCCATACTGAGCCTGAAAAGCTCAGCCAGACTGAGTTAAACAAGCCTCAGCCAGACTGAGCCTGAAGAGCTCAGTCAGACTGAGTCGAATAAGCCTCAGCCAGACTGAGCACCACAAGTCTCAGCCAGACTAAGCTTGCAGAGCTCAACCAGACTGAGCACCATAAGCTTCAGTCAAACAGGGCCTAAAAGGCTCAACCAGACTGAGTCTTAAGTTCAGCCCGACCAAGTCCAGTAACCCCTCCCCATTTTCAAATTACCTACTTCCTTCTTGTTCTTTCTTTCTAAATTATTCTTTTTTCCAAATAACACATTTACACGCATGGCATTCAAACACAAAATCAACTCAATTCTTGAAAGGCAGCACGAGGCAAAACACAGCAATTTTTTAACTTAACTATATTGCAAACTGTAAAATCCTTCATATAAGCAGTTTCACACATCCAACACAAATTTCACACAAACTCTAACTATCTTTACATAAACACTTTGCAAAAAAAAACAAACAAACAAGCAAAAACTGATATAGCAGGTTGTGGGTAGTACAGCTATGTCTTCACCCTTCCCAACCTTCATCTCTTTCCTTCTCGCTGGACGCTAGATCTTTTTCATTGATACCCTCATCCAGCAGGGTCTGAGCAACGTCTTTCTCTCTTGGTCAAAGGAGGATAACGTCGATGTCTGAGAAGATCTCTGCTGCCCTCCGTTAGCAACTTACCCACCCACTATCCCAATACATGCTCAGCTCGTGCTTATAAAATCTGACTGCTAGAAGCTCTAGATAATTTCACTTTTGGTCTGCCCCTTTACTAGTTTAGCAGCAGCTGCGTTTGATGGCCCAACCCTACCTTCTCTCTACCTCGCACTGCTCCTCGCCACTGCTGCATCGATAGCTATTTGAAACTCAGACGATAACTTAAACTGCTTCACCGCAGCGACGCACAGATTTGGGTAGGCAGCCCTCTCTAATGCCCCCATCCACTCTAACTCTGCTACCTTGGCCTT
This sequence comes from Camellia granthamiana, assembly GCA_036172215.1. Classification (NCBI taxonomy): domain Eukaryota; kingdom Viridiplantae; phylum Streptophyta; class Magnoliopsida; order Ericales; family Theaceae; genus Camellia; species Camellia granthamiana. The sequence continues at coordinate 159,624,010 of CM069907.1, read as the reverse complement.
TTCTTCAGCCAAGGCCTTTGCCAACTCTGTCATCCTTGCATCCGGTTCTTCCTTCTCCTTCAGAGACGCGTCACAAAGCTCTTCATTGTTGACTAAAGCTTCTTCCAGCCTCTCCTTTGTCATGTCACATGCAGTCTGGATTTCTTGGCATCGCCTCTGCTCAGCAGCTAATTCCGCTGCCATATCCCTTAGTTACCCCTTGGCCTCAGCCAGCCGTGCCTTGTTCTCCTCCTCCCCACCCTTGGCACACTCTGCCACGAACCCCTGCACAATCGCCAACACCTTTAACTTTTTAGCATCTCACACATGCTTTAGCCCTTGGTAATAAACGCTTCGTGCCACTCTGCGCTAGCGTGCACACTCTGCGTTTGCTTGCCCTAGCTCAGCTTGGGTTTTCTCTAATTTTATTTTTAATGGGGCCACCTCCATCTTTGCACCCACACTTTTACCCACCAGCGCTGCTGCTAATGTCAGCAACTCCATTTGCACATAATAGAATGCTTTCATCAGGTCGGCCTCCTTAAACCTGGAAATATCCCTAATTGCTATATCCTCTACTGTCCCCGACAAACGGTCACCACTCGCGCGTTACCTAACACATTGGCAGGCTCTTCCCCTCCCACCGGCAGAAGACCAACTATTGTTCCTAGGTGACGCGCAGCAATCCTTGTAGCCTTCGCCTTTGTGTTACCTAGAGCAGACCCCTCCACAGCTCCTTTCCTCTCTACTTTGATCTTTCCCTCTATTTTCTCCTCTGATGTCCGCACATCACCAATCTGCCCCTCTTCCTACCTGTCTATCGACCCTAACACCTCCCCCGTCTCCTGTAGATTGGGGCCCCACTACCACCTTGTCGCTCGCCACCGCCGCCGTTTCCTTCCTCTTCTTCCGCGCGACATCCCTCTCTCCACCCTCTGTCCTACTCTTTCTCTTTTTCCTCAACACCTCCTCCATCTCTACCCTGCTCCTCTCCTTCAGTTGGTCCACCGGCGCTTTCGGCGGTTCAAACGTACTCAGGTCCTTACCTACCAATGGTTTAGGCCTTGGACGAGCCACCCTCTCCACCACCGCCTTTGGCACCGGTCCCAACTCCCTTTCCTTGTATTTCTGCACCATTGCCAAGATCCTTCTATCCTCTGCCTCCTGCTCATTCCTTGTCACCTCCACCTCCTCAGGCGTTGGATCCCTCAATAGGCTCTGGCTCCAAGCCCAGCACAAATAGGGCAGAGGGCTTCACCAAGTCATTCCACTGCACCTCTTCTTTTTCTTGCCATTGCCTAACTTGCTTCACCCTACCCTCCACTACAGCGTCCAACTTCGGTTCAAGAGATTTCGTGGAGACCTTCCACATCTTCCATACCCCCTCCCTCCGTTCTCCGATACAAAAAACCACTTCGTCCGCCACCTTTTAACCGACGATGGTAACCTCACGACTAGCCCCCTACTCGCCACTGCTTGCAAGGTTACCTATGTCTCTTGCTGACCGGATGCCTTGTAACACGAAAACAATTCTTCCACCGACATCGTTCTTTCTTCAGTCGCTCGCGGCCAGGCAACCACACATGCCATTAGAATCTTCCTTGCGTTGGGCATCAACTGCCCAGGCGCCACTTCCAGCTGATTGAGCACATCGATGATGATTTGAGGAATTGGCAACCTCAAACCCCCTCAGAATGCCTCTTCGTACAACGTAAACTCCTGGGGCCTTACGTCTGATGCCCTCTCTGTCGCCAACGACAGTCTCAATCCAACATCTACGGGAATTTGATATTTGCTCCGTATTCCCTCAAGATCCTCCACTGTTAGCGTCGACTTATCCGCTTTGGTGTGCCAATGATCGAGGGCCATTTGGCTCACCGGCTGGATGGCCAATATCATGGTCACCGGAATAGGCCGTGGTGACCTTTCCCCTACCCTCTTCGCCTTATATTTCTCCGCCAGTGTAATCCCATCGTCTTCGCCTAAGGCATCCAACATCAAAGCAGGGTCTCTTTTTTGCGCAATCTCTCTTGCGTTCCTATAAATCGCCTCAGGCGCAGGGAACAAGAAGTTCGCAATTAGAAACAAGGGAGAATCACACGAAATGAATGAAAACAAGTCTAAGATCTGTCGATTTCTCGCAATTACATACATAAATCGCATAAGCCCAAATGCCTAAGGTTTCCCTGTGTTCCATGGATCGTGATTAAACTTTGCCAGTTTGAAACCTTTTTCAAAAATCCCCCGCTAATAACCTTTTCCCATCCCCATCCACAGTTCCAAATCTTTCACCGACGGTGCGAATTACTCTACGCACGTCAATGTGCTATGCCACCCTTATTAATTCCCTTTCCTTTTCCATCTTTTCCCCTTTACGTCATCACATGTGTTTCTGTTCCTCGAACCCCATGTCCATTTATGCATCATCAATACCACCTGGTCGAATCACCGCCTTTCTCGTTCGGCCACCCTTTACTGTCAACCACCCTTGAGGTCGGCCACTCTCATGCTCGGCCACCCTTGCGGTCGGCCACCCTCACTCTCAGCCACTCTCATGCTCGGTTACCCTAGCGGTCGGCTAGCCTGACGATCTCCTCTCCCAATCGGCCAACCTAACGATTGACTACTCTAACCTACACATACCCACCACGCCTAAGGGGATTCCCTCCCACACTATTATTTCCTTCGTTGGACTAAAGCTACACTCGGAAATGGGGGACTACTGATACTAATGGGTACCCAAGAGGGCCCAACCCACGGATCAGGGCCCAGTTCACATCCCAGTGATTAAGGCCCAGTAACTCTAAGAAATCAACACTTGGCCAGGACCAACTACATTCAAACACTTGTCAAGTAGAGGCCTAACCACGTAAGCAGACAAAGATCCTGTAAAGTTATTGCACCCACACATTTGCCATTAATGAGGCTCTCACAGCATTAAATACAACAACCACTTCACGTCGGAGGAGACAGATACACCATGAACGATACGAGCTAGAATATAGACTTTTGGCTAACACAACAGTCTGGAATGGACAAGGAAATGATGAGAAAATGATATAAGGCAGTTTCAAAAATGCGTAAAAGGTTAAGTATTTTCATCCCATTCTCTCTCTCTTTTCTCTGTAATCAATTCACCCTGATCTGACTTGATCGTCACAGTGTCCGCCAAGGGACTACCTCTCCCTTTTTGGGCCTTTTTGCAGGCACGCCCCGTGGATTCCAATGCCAGAAAACCCGTTAGAAGCATGGATAAGTCTGATCCATGTCCCCCTTGATTAACTGTATCAATAATTAATATTACTAAATTATATCGACAATAGGCTTAGAGGGAAAAGAAAATTAACTGTTTCTTGCCAAAACAAAGATGGGAAATTGCAAAACCCCTCACTTGTTTCCCCTAACTGTACAACCAACTCCCTATTTTTATCTTAACCCCTACCACAAAATAGAACAACCCTCCTTATTACTCTATCATACTATAATTTTTAAAATAAAACTTTTTCGTTTTTTGGCTAAAATATGAGGTAAAAAAATTTAGTACGTTTGGAATGACTTTTTGATTTTTTTATGAAAAGAAGTGTAAAAAGTAGAGAGAAAATGGAATCTTTGACTTTTTGGTATAGGTTATTGACTTTTTAATTTTTTTAGTAACTTTTTGACTTTTAGGCTAAAATATTGAGTTGCAAATGAGGCCTAAGTCTTAATGAAGATTCCGACAAAGAGAAGTCCATTTTTTCTATTCTCAAATATTGAGATCTACAAGTTATGAATTCTTCTCTCACAATTCCTTCACAAACAAATAAACCAAAACATAAAAACAAAACAATCAAACAATATGTAATATACTTATTAAAAAATGAAACAAAATATAAAATAATAATAAATAAAAAACTAATTGGAAACCAAGGCTATAATTTTCATTGCGAAGAAATAATGGAGAGAAAAGCTTAGCCTCAATGGAGACTCCGAGAGAGATGTCCATTTTTCTTATTCTCAAGTATTGAGATCCAAAAGTTAAGAATTCTTCCTTACGATTTCTTCGCAAAGAAAAAAAATATATAAACAAATAAATAAATAATATACTTATTAAAAAACAAACAAAATATGAAAAAGCTAATTACAAACTAAGACTATAGTATTGATTGCGAAGAAAATTATGAAGAGAAGCTTAGTTTCAAATCTCAATGGAGACTCCGAGAGAAAGATGTCCACTATTCCTATTCACAAGTATTGAGACTCAAAAAGTTATGAATTCTTCTCTCATGATTTCTTTCCAAACAAATAAACCAAAAAACAAAAACAAAAAACTCAAACAATAAATAATATGAAAAACTTAGTCTCAATTTGAAGAAATCATGGAGAAAAATGAAGCAAAATATGAAAATGCTAATTAGAGACTAGGACTACAATTTTGATTGCGAAGAAATCATGGAGAAAAACTTAGTCTTAATGAAGACTTTCAGAGAGAGACCTTTGTTTTTCGTATTCTCAAATATTGAGATCCAAAAGTTACGAATTCTTCTCTCATGATTTCTTGGCAAACATATAAACCAAACAAAAAAAACAATAAATAACATACTTATTAAAAAACGAAACAAAGAAATCATTTTGATTGCAAAGAAATCATTGCGAGAAGCTTAGCCTCAATGGATACTTCGAGAGAGAGATATCCTATTCTCATTTATTGAGATCCAAAACTTATTAATTGTTCTCTTACGATTTCTTGACAAACAAATAAACCAAAAAACAAAAATAAAAAAATCAAACAATAAAAATATACTTATTAAAAAATGAAACAATATGAAAACGCAAATTAGAAACTAAAACTATAATATTAATTGCAAAGAAATCGTGGAGAGGAACTTAGTCTCAATGGAGACTCCGAGAGAGAGATGTCCGTCTTCCTATTCCCAAGTATTGAGATCCAAAAGTTACGAATTCTTCTCTCACGATTTCTTCACAAACAAATAAACCAAAAATCAAAGAATAAATAATATAATTATTAAAAAATGAAACAAGAAAAAACTTGTTAGAAACTAAAACTATAAAGAAATCATGGACAGTCTCAATAGAAACTTTGAGAGAAAGATGTCCGTTTTTCCTATTCTCAAGTATTGAGATTCAAAAGCTGTTAATTCTTCTCTCACGATTTCTTCGCAAACAAATAAAACCAAAAATAAAAAAAAAAATTCAAAAAACATGTAATATACTTACAAAAAATAAAAAATAAAAAAAAAAGAGCAAAATATGAAATCATGGAAAGAAGCTTAGCCTCAATGGAGAACCAGAGTAAGAGATTTCCATTTTTCCTAATTCTCATATATTGAGATCAAAACATTATGAATTCTTCTTTCACGGTTTCCAGGCAAACAATAAAAAAAAAAAAAATCAAGCAATAAACAACATACTAGTTAAAAAACAAAACAAAAATATTAAAAAGCTAATTAGAAACTAGGACTATAATTTTCATTGCAAAGAAATCATGGAGAGAAGTTTAGTCTCAATGTAGAGAGAGAGAGAGAGAGAGAGAGAGAGATGTCCTTTTTTCCTACTCTCAAGTATTGAGATCCAAAAGTTATGAATTCTCTCATGATTTCTTGGCAAACAAATTAACCAAAAAATAAAAACAAATATTGAAACTATAAATAATATACTTATTACAAAATGGAAAAAAAATATGAAAAGCCTAATTAGAAACTAAGACTATAATTTTGATTGCGAATAAATCATGAAGACAAGCTTAGCCACAATGGAGACTCCGAGATTGAGAGGTCTGTTTTTCTATTATCAAGTATTGAGATCCAGAAGTTATGAATTATTCTCTCACGGTTTCTAGGAAAACAAATAAACCTAAAAAAAAAATCAAACAATAAATAATACATAATATAATTATTAAAAAACAAAACAAAAAAATGAAAATTATAATTAGAAACTAAGACTACAATTTTGATTGCGAAGAAATCATGTAGAAAAGCTTAGCCTCAATGGAGACTTCGAGTGAGAGATATCTGTTTTTCCTAATCTCAAGTATTGATATCCGAAAGTTATGAATTCTTCTTCCACGATTTCTTGGCAAACAAATAAACCAAAAAAAAAAAAAAAAACTCAAACAATAAATAATATACTAATTAAAAAACGAAACAAAATATGTAAAAACTACGATTTTGATTGCAAATAAATCATGTAGAGAAGCTTACTCTCAATGGAGACTCCAAGAGAGAGATGTTTGTTTTTCCTAATTTCAAGTATTGAGATCCGAAAGTTATGAATTCTTCTCTCATGATTTCTTGGCAAACAAATAAACCAAAAAACAAAAACGAAAAACTCAAACAACAAATTATATATTTATTAAAAAATGAAACAAAATATGACTAAACTAAGACTATAATATTGATTGCAAAGAAATGATGGAGAGAACCTTAATCTCAATGGACACTCAGAGAGAGAGAGAGAGAGAGAGAGATGCCTATTATTCATATTCTCCAATATTGAGATCCAAAAGTCATGAACTCTTCTCTCACGATTTCTTCGCGAACAAATAAACCAAAAATCAAATAAGAAGTAATATACTTATTAAAAAATGAATCAAAATATGAAAAAGCTAATTAGAAATTAAGACTATAATTTTGATTGCGAAGAAATCATAGAGGGAAGCTTCGTCTCAATGGAAACTTCGAAAGAGAGATGTCCGTTTTTCTTATTCTCAAGTATTGAGATCCGAAAGTTATGAATTCTTCTCTCACAATTTCTTGGCAAGCAAATAAACCAAGAAACAAAACAAAAACAATAAATCAAACAATAAATAATATACTTGTTTAAAAAAACAAAACAAAATATGAAAAAGCTAATTACAAACTAAGACTATAATAATAATATTTGTGTGAGTGATTTTCTGACCACACTGCCAACTCAGTATTTAACTGGAGAGTATTGGCGGAATAGATGGCGCCTGAACGACCTGTAACAGAAAGAAGAGATTCCGGCGGTGGTTCGTTCACCTGGGGGCACTCCGATGATTAAGTCAGTAATCAAATATCTCAAAGATAATCAATAGTGCTCAACTCATTGTTCTGAGTATAAAATGCGTACCTTAGACCCATGGGAGTGCCTCCATTTTATAGCCAACACAATCCTAGTCCCAATAGAAGCCTAGCTCTCATGGACTTAGGATTACTGTTAATCTTGGACTCTTCAATAGATAAAGATAAACGCCCTAAGAGCTTTATCCTTATCCAGGCTGAAGTCCCTCCTCATGCTAGGACTCTCATCCCCTATCCGTCTATCCCAGATTCCGATATCTTCGGAGATAACCTCGGCTTATCCGAGATCACCTCAGCTGACACGTCGGCGTCACCTTGACCACATGTTTGGTACTTAGAAATATATTCTCACAATATTGTGAGGAAAATCATGAAGAGAAGCTTAGTCTCAGACCACAATGGAGACTCTGAGAGAAAGATGTCCACATTTCCTATTCACAAATATTGCGATCCAAAAGTTATGAATTCTTCTCTAAAGATTTCTTTCCAAACAAATAAACCAAAACACAAAAACAAAAAACTCAAACAACAAATAATATACTAAATAAAAAACGAATCGAAATATGAGAATACTAATTAGAAACTAGGACTACAATTTTGATTGCGAAGAAATCATGGAGAGAAACTTAGCCTCAATGAAGACTTCAAGAGATAGACGTCCGTTTTTCCCATTCTCAAATATTGAGATTCAAAAGTAACGAATTCTTCTTTCATGATTTCTTGGCAAACAAATAAACCAAAAAAAAAAAACTCAATTAATAAATAATATACTTATTAAAAACGAAACAAAAAATGAAAAAGCTAATTATTAGAGAATAATACTATAATTTTTCTTACGAAGAAATCATTGAGAGAAGCTCAGTCTCAATAGAGACTTCGAGAGAGAGATATCCTATTCTCATGTATTGAGATACAAAACTTATGAATTGTTCTTGTCACGACCCAAACCTGCCCCTATAGGTTTAGCATTGTGACAAGCCAGTAATCCTTGGATTACCGAAGGCCTCTTAACAAAATAACATATAGTTAAGGGCTGAGGAAGCAATATATAAAGTACAACATCCATTGAGCAGATATACATTAGACAGAATAACTTTTAAACTCATAACATATACGTAACGTCACATATATAAGGTAATTTTACGTCACCCCATGTACAGATAACCAAAAACTTGTTCAAAAACCAAAAGAAAACAAAGTTTTAGATGCTCGTGAAATAAGGCCACAAGGCTTGACTTGATCCGGAACCTCCTCGGAAGGCACAAAGGGTGGCTAACAAAACGGAATCTTAGGCTATTAACTCTGGGCCTGGTCACCTACATACATAATATAAATAGCGAGCTGGAGCCCAGTGAATAATAACAGAGTAAAGAGTTTAATGAATGCTGTCCATAATAGTTACAGAAAACAGAATTCAGTATTTATCAGAAGTGGATTCATAACCATGTTCAGAAATCATAAGTCATAACAGATATAGATTCAAAATCATATTCATAATCAGAATTTGCAGTTAAACATATGTGGTACATACATTAGCACTAGCAGAAACAGTTGACCCATAAAGGGACGGCCATAATTGTAATAACCTGACTTCCTCATATACTGGCTATGCTCTAATATCCTCATGATCTGTGTTATTATATATGTGATTATAGGCTTGATATGAAATTCCATGTTTGAATGTATGAATTACAAATTTAGAAATTTGTATCTGTTGGTTATGAGAAAACCTATTGAAATTACGACCTTTGGACTGAAAATTGAATACCCTAGAGGCGCGATAAACTGAAATTGACTTTACAGTTATGATTAGCATGATATTTAGGACATTATATGAAGTTTTGTAAAAATTTGATTCGTAATGAATTAATTAGCTTTATTTGGCTAAATTCCTAAAGTTGACACCTTGAAACTGAAATTAACAACTTTAATGAGTTTAGGAACCAAAATTGAGTACATGAATATGCTAATGGGAATTTTCACAGCCATTTGGACAGTTTAATTAAAAATTGATTTCATCTGATTCGTTAAGGCATGTTTGGTTGGCCTATGTAGCTATATATGACTTGTTATACATATATATTTTGTTGAGCTCATCCTTAGACTTTAAGAGTTAAAAACGTGGAGAGAAGAAAAGAAAAAGAGAAACAAGAAGAGAGTTCAACTTTAAGCTTGGGGATTGGAGGGAATTGAAGAATAATTCAAAGATTGGCTTAAGGTAAGTGTAAATCAACTCAAATACCCAAATCTTTCCTCAATTGGTTAGAATCAAGCCTTAGAATGAAGCTTGTATACCCATAGAAGTTAGGGTTTATGAGTTATTATCATGGTTGAATTTATTCCATGAAATTGAACATGTAATCTTTGGAGTTGGTTAAATTAAAGATTGATCTTTGGGTTTTGAATTGTCTTGAGTAAGATTGAGAGGCCCTACCTTCTAATCTTTAGTTTTACATGCTTTGATCTCATATATGTATATATGTTGGTATATGTTTATATATGTTTTGATAGATCATGATAAAATGAAGAGATAAAAGAAATATGGCAATTTGGGTTAAGAATATGTACAATTAAAATAAGTTATGATCTAATTGGATCTGAATTTCATGTTTATTATGCTCAAATGTTATGATTTGAAGTGAATTTGCTTGATTTGGGCCTCATGGATGCCTTTTGGAAGCTGGAAATTGTTAGATTTTTGGACTCCTCAAACAGGGTCAGGACCGCACGTGCGGGGCACATGGCCGCACGTGCGGGAAGCACAGCCACACGTGCGGAAAACAAGGGAAACAACTTTGGCATTCTGAAAAAAAGGCACGTGTGACACACCTCTCCGCACGTGCGGTGAGGGACTTCCGCACGTACGGGAATTGGGAAAACATTCTGTCATGTTTTGTTGTTCTTTTTAACCCTCTGAATACATTACTGTGTGTATTTAATTCCTCCGAAATGCTTAAAAATGAATGGAAAGTAAACGAATCGGAAGAAGGATTAAAGTTAGAAAAGAATGCTTTGCTTATGAGTTGTATGTGTGATGTGTAGGACATTTGTCGGAGGGGACTGCTACATGACCAAAGCACTATGAGTAATAATAGTGTAACAATATATATATATATATTTCCGTATTTCAATCTATGAATTATGTATCTTAATTGTACTTATTATTGTACTTAGCACGTTCGAGATAAATTATACTATGGTTCATGCATTATGAATGTAAATGACATATTTGGGATAAATGGTGTTATGGTCTATGTAATTTTGCTTATGAGTGGCATTGGCATATTTGGGATAAATGGTGTTATGGTCCATGTAACTTTGCTTATGAGTGGTATGTTAAATAAATTTACATGAATGGAAACGATTGAGCAATGGTACAAGTATGAGCAATGGCATACGAAATGGACCCTAGGCTGTTCTGTTTCTATTATTTATAATGGCTCTAAGGTCGAGGGAGGTGGAGACATGCCGACGCTCCATCTACCCTATAAAGCCCAGGACAGCTGTTGTTACGTTGGGCCTGAGGTCGTTTTGCATTACGTTGGGCCCGAGGCCGTTTTGCATTATGTTGGGCCCGAGGTCGTTTTGTATTACGTTGGGCCTGAGGCCACTTAGTCTTACGTTGGGCCCAAGGCCATTATGCATTATGTTGGGCCTGAGGCCGTTATGGAATATAACAAAGGGGGCATGTTCACATTAGACAAATATTCTCCAAGACATACGCCTATTCACTCGAATCTCTTTATATTATTATTATTCACTGAGCCTCGCTCACTTTCTTTTTATATATGGTTATGTAGGTGATTAGCGTGGAGAACAGCCCTAGGTCAGCTTCAGGAGCCCTTTTCGGTGGGTCGGTTGTATTAAGCCTCCACAATTGAAGCTTTTTGTCCGGTTCTTTTGACGTTACATGTTTGGTCAAGTTTTGGTGGCTTTTGTTAAACCCTTGATTAATATGTAAACTTATGGGTTGCTAACTCCTTGTATACACCGACACAACGTGTACTTATATATATATTTATGTGTATAAATTGTGTAATGTTTAAGATCCTGGCATTTAAGCACTGCTCAATGGACGTTCTGTTATTATTTTGTCATTTGCTTCCGCTTAAGGCCCTATAATTGAGTAAATATTTGTCAAATTTTGTTTTGAGGCCTAAGTACAGGTCAGTCATGGACCAAACCTTTAGGGGCAGGTTTGGGTCGTGACAATAAAGGCATACAGTTGACCTATAAAGGGATGGCCATGAAGGCATACAGTTGACTCACGTGCACGGAGACGGTACAGTTGGCTCATGAGACGTACAGTTGGCCAATAAATGGGACATATACAGAAGGATCCATAACAGTTGGCTCATGAGACGTACAGTTGACTTATAATTGGGACGTAACAGAACAGATAACATATATCAACTGAAGCTAAAAATGCCATGAATACATTTCAGAAATTTGGATAATCATTCATTTATACAAAACATTGCATTTCAGAAAACTGATCATTTCATAGCATCAGAAAATAATTAAAGTTAAACACAACTTTACAGAATTATTACTCACAATTAACAGAGGGCTCCAAGGCAAATAGACAGAATGGGGAAATCAGATATCTTGCGATGCATGACCTACATAGTTACAAAATGAACACGTATTGAATTACACACCCGGAAACATTAACTTAAATCTTTTCTTATCTTGGTGTGTTTCTACTTCTTGTCCTCATTATGGTGTCTTAATCTTGGCATAGAAATGCCTAGGATGCAATGAGGATGCTCAAATGCACTTGAAAACACTTAACAAAAAATTGCTGAAAATTGGGATCTCGCTCGAGCGTAATTTCCTTCGCTCTAGCAGACATGCAAAATGCGAATGGTCGCTCGAGCGCATATTCCTTTGCTCGAGCGGTCTGTAAACTTTGCAAAAGTGCTAGTTGCTTGATTTTTTCGCTCAATGCTCGCTCGACACTCACTCAAGCATGAGACTCATTCCCTCGCTCGAGTGCAACTTTTGTCACTTGAGTGGTCTGCAAAACACGCAAACTTCTGGGAGCATGCATTTTACACTCAAGTGGATTTTTGGTCGCTCGATCGAGAGTGTAAAAATAAAGGTGGTCGCTCGAGTGCAGGATTTGTTGCTCGAGCGTGGAAGCAGAATTCTAGAATTTCCAGATTTACTTCCAAGCTTCAAATTCAACCCCAAAGCTGCAAATTATGGTTCCTTGGGCCAAAACTTGAGGAAACTCTTGTAAACTTAGAAAACATGGTGAATTCAAAATCAATTCCACAAAAACAAGGTTCAAGAGCATGTGATGTATGCAAAACCAAACCTAATTCTTTAAAAACATAACCATATACATCATGCATATAAAGGTGTAAGTTCTAAGCTTCCAAAACATGATCTAATGAGGTGTCTAACTAGGGGTGTTTACGGGTCAAATCGGCTCGGTTTTAGTGCCAAACTGCCACCGGACTCGACGAGTTCAGGTTTCAGAAAATGGGACTCGAATTCGACCACGAACTTGTTGAAGCTGACAAGAATTGGGTGTCTCTTTAACGGTCGGTATTTGGTTCGGGCAACAAATATCCGACCCCAGTTTCCAAAGTCTTCGTCCTTTACAAAGCACACCCTAAAGCATAAGGAAGACAGATTAAGGAACAAAGTTCCAGAGAGTGAGGGAGGTTGAGGAGGGAGATGGGCAAAGGAGGTTGAGGATTGAGAATAGCAGCCTTAGAAAGTGAAGGGAGATCGGAGAGGGAATGAAGGAGAAATGGGTGGAAGTGGGATAGATATGAAGTTGATGAGAGAGAGAGAGAGAGAGAGAGAGAGAGAGAGAGAGATATCACGGCTCATTTTGTGCTCTTCAATCTTTATTTTATCAAGCATGATCATCATTTGTCCCAGCTAAACGCTGCTGATCGCGACCCATGTTGCTGTAGATTTTCTCGTTGAAACTCTTTTTCACAACTTCAAATTATTGCTTCAGCTTGCCTATTTGTGAATAAAAAGAAGGGTGAAGAGAGAGAACAAATGCTTCTTGTTTGATCTTGGAATTGGAAAAAGAATTGATTTGATACATCTAATGATTCACGTGGGTTTTTTTCAACTTTTAGTTAAAACAATAAGGTGATAAATATAAAAAGTCAAGAACTAATAAAAAGTTGCCAACTATGTTTAGTGATAAGGTTGTAATATTGACTATGAATAGAATAAAGCAACGCATGTACTACATAAACCTCAGTCAGATTGGTTTAGGCGGTTGCGTTTTCTTTGCATCCGTTCACCGACCATAACATGGTGATTTTAAATTACTTACAACCGTTGCCGACTGCATATGCTGATGAAGCCGACCGTGACACGTCGGTTCGGCTCGGTTTGGTCGAGTTGATCGGGCTAATCGGTTTTTTGAACACCCCTATGTCTAACTTAAAAATATGTTGAATTCTCAAACCAAGGTCAAAATGAGGACATGCAAGAGGGAATTCTTTGAAAACAACTTCAAATTATGATAAAATGAGCATGCATGCATGATATGGTTCATTTCTCTTTAATTCTAATTCAAATCCTGTATCAACCTACTTAATTCTTTAGAGTATATGTCCTAAACATCATATGTAAACGATCTAAAGATTGAAGCCTTACCTAAACTTTCTAAGATGAGAGCTAGAGGCTTAATTCTTGAATCTCTAAGTTCAATTCTTTATTTTCCTAGCAAATCCCTTGGTTGAGCTCAATCTTCTCCATACTCTCCTACTCTCACGTTTGTGTGTGTATATGGGCTCAAAAATGTGTTGAAATGAAGGAAAATGATGAGTGAAAGTATAAAAAGGTACCTTATATAAGCTTGGATTAAGTAATTCATTAATTAAGCTTAATTGGACATTAATTTTCCTATTTTAATCGTTCAGAACCGAATTTTAATTGAACCTACCGTAATATTCTAAAAATTCCAACTAACACGTAATTCAAGTCAATTTCACGATTGGATGCTGATAAGGCCTTCAATTCACAGAACGAAACAGAAACAGATATTTCTACGAAAACAGATATAAGCACAATAATGCAACACATATACATGCAATTTAATTCAAAATTTCTCTGAATTACTGATTAGGCTCATTTAACCATGAATTAACGTAAATCAGAGGTCGGGGTTGTTACAGCCTTCCCCCATTAAAGAGTTTGGTCCTCCAAATTCGAGTTACCTTCTTTTTGGAAAAACATTGGGTCCAGAGGGAACAAATCTGGGTATCTTTTCATCATATCTTCCTCCGTCTCCCATGTTGCATATGTCTTTCCGTGGTTCTGCCAATCAACCTTTACTAATGGGATTTCCTTGTTTTTTAATATTTTGATTCGACGATTTACAATTTACATTGGCCTCTCCTCGTACGTATAATCATTTTTTAGGAGCACATGAGTTGGTTCAATCACATGTAATGGATCTCTCAAATAACCCCGAATCATAGAGACATGAAAAACATTGTGCATATGTTCCATGACTAGTGGTAAAGCTACTCGATACGTCACTGAATTAATCTTCTCAAGGATTTCATAGGGTCCAACATATCTTGGTGCTAATTTGCCTTTCACACCAAACTGTGTCTGGCCTTTCATTGGAGTCACTTTGATAAATACGTGATCCCTGACTTCGTATTCTCTGTCTCTTCTTCAGACATCAGCATAACTCCTCTGACGACTTTATGCAGTTTTCAGTCTTTGTTGGATCAATTTCACATTTTCAATCGTCTCAGGTATAAGTTCCGATCCCAACAAGGGTCGATCACCTACTTCGGCCCAATAAATCGAAGAACGGCACTTCCTTCCATACAAGGCTTCATATGGAGCCATGCCAATACTCGAATGATAGCTATTGTTATACACAAACTTAACCAGTGGTAAACAGGTCTCCCAATTGCCTTGGAAATCTAGGGCACACATTCTGAGCATATCCTTCAAAGTCTGTATCGTTCTTTCTAATTGGCCGTCTGTCTATAGGTGATAAGCACTGCTCAATCTTAACTCAGTTCCCAAGGCTTGTTGTAAACTCTACCAGAATCTTGAAGTAAACTTAGGGTCTCTGTCGGATACTATGGAAACTGGAACTCCATGCAACTTCACAATCTCATTGATATATACATTAGCCAATCTATCCGCATTATATATAGATTTGACAGGCAAAAAGTGGGCAGTTTTAGTTAAATAGTCAACAATGACCCAAATAGAATCCATACCTCGGGAAGAGCGAGGCAAGCCCACAATGATGTCCATGGTAATGTGATTCCATTTCCATTCCGATATTAGAAGCGGCCGTAATAAACCAGTGGGTCTTTGATGTTCGACTTTAACTTGTTGGCAGTGTAAACATCTAGCCACAACATTTGCAATACACTTCTTTATTTTCGGCCACCAGAAATTCTGTTTCAAATCATGATACATTTTCGTATTTCTCGGATGCATAGCAAATTTCGAGTTGTGAGCTTCAGTCATGATGTGTTTCCTCAAGTTAAAACAGTCTGGCACACAAAGACGATTATGAAATTTCAATACATCATTGTCAAGCACAAATCCCGGTTTCAATTTTGAATCAATTTCATTAACAATTTTCCTCAAAAACTCATCTTCGCGTTGTTTCTCTTTAATCTTTTTAATAATTGCAGGCTGAGCGGAAATGGCGGCTAAAATCCCGCCCTCTACACGTAACACAACTTTAATCTCATCCTTCTCCAAGTCATGTAACAACTCTCTCAGACCAGTGAGCAAACATGACAAATTGGCAATAGATTTTTGGCTCAATGCATCTGCAATGGTATTTGCCTTCCCTAGATGATACAAAATTTGCAATTCATAGTCTTTGATCAATTCTAACCATCTCCTCTGTCTCATGTTCAATTCTTTGTGGGTGAAGAAATATTTGAGGCTTTTATGGTCTGTGTATACCTCACAAGTCACACCATACAGATAATGTCGCCAAATCTTCAAAACCAAAGACCACTGCAGCGAGTTCAAGGTCATGGGTTGGATAATTTCTTTCATGAGGACGAAGTTGCCGAAAGGCATAAGCAATTACCTTTCCATTTTGCATTAAGACATACCCTAAGCCTTTGTAGGAAGTATCACTTAGTACCATTAGGTAAAGTCAAAATCGATGCAGTCACTAATCTGGTTCTCAACTCTTGAAAAGCTGATTGACGCTGATCATTCCAATAAAATGGTACATTTTTCTGTGTCAATTGTGTCAAAGGCATGGCGAGTTTTGAGAAATCTTTCACAAATCTTCTGTAATAACCAGCAGGCCCCAGAAAACTTCTAACTTCTGACACGTTGGTTGGTTTTGGCCAGTTGATAATGGCTTCAATTTTCTGTGGGTCTACTGATACACCATCCTTGTTGATCACTTGTCCCAGAAATGCTACACTATCAAGGCAGAATTCACATTTGGACAATTTGACATATAGCTTCTTCTCCCTCAAAGCCTGTAAAGCAGTTCTCAAATGACTCTCATGCTCTTCCTTGCTTTTGGAGTAAATTAGAATGTCATCAATAAACACAACTATAAACTCATCTAGAAATTGTTTAAAAACCCTATTTATTAAGTCCATAAAGGTTGCGGGTGTATTTGTTACCCCAAATGGCATGACTAAAAATTTATAGTGCCCATATCAAGTTCTGAATGCTGTTTTCTCTACATCTTCTTCCTTAACCCCTAACTAGTGATACTTGGATCTAAGATCTATCTTAGAGAACACTTGGCTTCCTGGAGTTGGTCAAACAAGTCATCTATTCATGGTAAGGGGTATTTGTTTTTCACAGTTATTTTGTTCAACTCACGGTAATCTATGCATAACCTCAAAGACCCATCCTTTTTTTTCACAAACAGAACTGAAGCACCCCAAGGTGACGTGCTCAGATGGATGAATTTCTTGTCCAAAAGTTCTTGGAGTTGGACTTTCAATTCTTTCAATTCAGTAGTAGACATTCTGTATGAGGTTTTAGAAATCGGTTGTGTCCCAAGTATAACATCGATAGTAAACTCGATTTCTCTATCAATTAACTCCCCAGGTAAGTCATTAGGAAATACATTAGGAAATTCATAGACTACAGGAATTGTTTCCACACTAGCCTTATCTGAAGACTCAGTCATCACATAACACAAATAGCCCCGACACCCTTTTCTTAACAATTTTCTGGCTTTCATAAATGAAATCAAGTACGGTAGAGAAACTACCCCAGTTCCAATATAAACAAACTCAGGTATACCAGGCAATCTAAACACAATAGATTTATTCACACAATCAATGGTGGCACAGTATTTGGTCAACCAATCCATACCCAGAATACAATCAAAATGATCAATGCTCGGGGGCAACAAATCAGCATATAATGTCATATTACCAATTATAATATCACAAGCCAGATAGACATAAGCACATATCGTAGAACCCCCAGACGGTGTAGACACAGATAATAAACAATTCATATGTTCTAATAGTCTAGTTAACTTCTGTGAAAAAGCATGAGATACAAATGAATGCGTGGAACTAGAATCTATCAACACATGGGCATCCTGAGCATAGATAGAAATTATACTTGACACCACAGATTCGGTATTCTGTACATCGCTAGGCACAAGTGCGAAAACTCTACCTTGTCTCAAGGGTTCTTTTCCCATATTAGTTCTAGCATTTGTTCTTGATCCAGAAATAGATCTTGCTGAACTTGCTATAGGACGGTTGGCATTTTCTGCCCCGATTAGACAATCTCTTATCATGTGGCCCATCTTGCCACACCGGAAACAAGCATCAAATACCCGATGGCAAACTCCTCTATGTCTCCTCCTACATTGAGTACAAACAAGCGTAGATCCAATGCTTTGACTTGAGTTGCTAGAAGATTCCGTATTTTGTTTTTTATTTACGACAAATGAACGACCCTTTTTGAAATTGTTTCCAAATCTGTTCCCCTTCCAATCAGTTGTTGGGACAAGAGCTTGTTTCTTTGCTGCCAAAATGGCTTCTACCATCGATGCCCTATCAAGCACATTCACATACGTAGGTAGGTTGAGGACTCCTACCCGATCTAATATATCTAAATCCAATCTACCCTCAAATTTTTGAGCCTTCTTGTAGTATGTGTCTACCATATGAGGCGCAAATCAAGATAGTTCAGTGAATTTGGCTTCATACTCAACCATGGACATGTTGCCTTGCTTAACTTCTTGAAATTCTGAAACCTTTCTGTCCCGGAAGCACTGCGGAAAGTACTTGTCATAGATTAAATTGAGCCTATGTCATATTCTCGTTACTATTTCGGACAAATAACCACCATCTCCGGGCTTCATCTTTTAAGGTGTAGGTGGCCAAAATAACTTTCTGAATCTTAGAACAGGGGAACACTTCAAACAATTTCTCCATTTCCAACAACCATGTTTCAACCTTTAATGGTTCAATACCTCCCAGGAAAGTTGGCGGTTTCATTTTCATGAACTTTTGAGTCAGGTTGATTATATCACTGTTATCTGGCTCATGTTGTGTTGGTGGACGCGAGGGAGGCAAGGGTTGCTGTCTCTGTTGTTGTGTCAGTGTTTCAATCAGAGTTGCAAGCATTTGTTCCATACGACTCATGCGAGCCTCTAAGGGTTCACTTGTATCATTACTTCTTGCATTTTCTATGATACTATAAAGAGACAAGGTAAGAATAAACATAGGAATAATCTTCTTTGTTTCTTTCAACTTCATTTGTTTAGGTTCAAATTTAGTCTTCACAGTTGTGAAGATTAACACATATTCACGCATGTAGATGAAATGTCCCTAATTCTTTTCTAGGACATCCTATAGCTCACATGGACTTGTGTGTGCGGTATAACTCGTGCTCTGATACCACTCTGTCACGACCCAAACCCGCCTCTATAGGTTTAGCGTCGTAACCGGCCAGTAATCCTTGGATTACCGAAGACCTCTTAACAAAATAACATATAGTTAGGTGCTGAAGAAGCTATATATAAAGCACAACGTCCATTGAGCTGTGCAGACATACATGGGATATAATAACTTTCAAACTCATAACATAGATGTAACATCACATAGATACAGTAATTTTACGCCACTTCATGTACAGATAACTAAAAACTTGTTCAAAAACCAAAAGAAAACAAAGTTTTAGATGCTCGTGAAACAAGGCCACAAGGCTTGACTTGATCCGGAACCTCCTTGGGAGGTGCAAAAGGTGGCTGACAAAACGAAATCTTAGGCCATCAACTCGGGGCCTGGTCATGTGCTTGGTCACCTACATACATAATATAAATAGTGAGTTGAAGCCTAGTGATGAGTCGTTGAACACACCAAAATTAAATACTAAACTATACCAAATTCTATTAGAATAATGGCAAGTCCAGGTATCGATCCACAGGGACTATTGTGAAATTAAACTAATTTAATCGTTAAATTCCTAAATTAATTTTGATAAAAATATTGAATGATCATAACCTAATTTAATAACGAATAAATTAAACTAAGGAATTAAATTATTAATAATAAATGAAATTGGTTTACTGAATTGGGGGAAAAACTAGGGCAAAGAATCCACCATTAGCCACGTAACTAGGGTTTCCAATTGAAATCAATTATCCTAGGGTTTGAACAGATTAATGCTTTGCAACTACAAGTTCAAAGCATTTAACAAGAAAATCATCACATTCAATGTACGGGCACGAACCATCTCAAGTAGTACGAACCGTTCACTCTAAACTAGGGTAGTGACACGACTCGTCCCTCGTAGTATGGTTCGTCTCATACCTTGAATGTGAAAGAATAGAAAACTCATGTATGGATAACATTCAACAATCACAGAAAGTCAAATATTTGAAAAGATAATGAAAATTATATATAAAGAATTTCTAAAACACCATACAATGGTTCAAACCTTTACATAATTGAGAATCAAAAGGAAAACAAAATAGTTACATGGCTAGGGTTTCATCAAAACCCTAGAAAAGACAACTAGCCACTCATGGAGGAGTGGAAGGATGAAGATGGAGAAGAAACCACCATGGAAGACATCTTGGAGCTTTTGCTTTCCTTCTCCTTTCCAAACCCTAGCCTCCCTCCTTAGGTTAAACAGTTTCAGAACCCTAGAAAAAGCCTTTCTCTTTTCTTTTTATACTTCTACTTATTTCCAAACAAGTTTAAAACATCAGTTTGACTTTTCCAGAAAAAGTCAACTCTGTCCAAATTTGGTCTTTTTGCCCATTTTATGCTCCGATGATGTACAACCTACTTGACATTCAACACACATAAATTATACGGTTTGACCAGCAAGAGAAGTTAAGAGATTCTAATTAACGGCCTCAATGATGTACATTTCGGCCTTAATCACATCCCCCAACTTACTACTTGCTAGTCCTCAAGCAAGTAAAATAAAATAAAATAAAACAAAATCTATCTATTTCCTCTTTCGTAGGACAACGGTTGCATTTAGCATATGCAACAAGCCTTTAAACCACAAGGTTCCCCCAAGTGGACGAGTAAAGTCTCGTGAAGGTTTCCAGAAATGATACCCACAAACATTAACATATTCATATATACTCAACAACAAATGACCACACTACTCCACCTAACAATCAACTTATGTGCCACTACAGTGTGATATTGAGACATCATGAGTCATTAAAGACACAGTGGACAAGCATGAAGGAACCTATTGAGTCGAAACCACAATTCAGTTAATACAAAAGTAAAGTTCCCTATACTTGTGCATGCTAGTAAACAAGTCATGAGTACCCTCAGTGTAAAGTGCAATCTCCATATTAGTTAACTATTCACTATAATAGCCCAGTGTAACTCATAATAACACCCAACATATACAGAAAAACTAACCTGTTGCAGCCAAGATTTTCAAAAGTTTTTTTTTTTTTTTTTTTTTTTTTTTGTTTTTTTAAATGACTGTGCAATGTCCTGATCCATTAAGCTTTCTAATCAACCCATGTAACAAGCATTGGGCCAATGACTCCCAAACCAGACGGTTTTAGGGCATTAGGTGTAAAGACACCCCTACGGGCTTAATAACTCGAGTTGAAAAGGCTACGAATCTGAACGAGTCATTTTTCTTATTTTTCCTTAACTGTGCAATGTCCAAGTCCCTTAAGCTTTCTAATTAACCCATGTAACAAGTTTTGGGCCAATGACTCCCAAACCAGACGGTTTTAGGGCATTAGGTGTAAAGACACCCCT
Organism: Camellia granthamiana; assembly: GCA_036172215.1. Classification (NCBI taxonomy): domain Eukaryota; kingdom Viridiplantae; phylum Streptophyta; class Magnoliopsida; order Ericales; family Theaceae; genus Camellia; species Camellia granthamiana. The sequence goes on along the minus strand of CM069907.1, from coordinate 159,602,766 downwards.
ACGGGCTTAATAACTCGAGTTAAAAAGGCTATGAACCCAAACAAGTCAAGTGTGTTTTTCTTTTTTTTTTTTTTTTTTTTTTTTAGAATCTTGGCTCCTCATTTATTTTTTTCTGCAACTCTAGCTATTATCAATGATGTACACCAGGGATTATAATAAAAAGATCACCGCTATGATAGTGTGTTCATGTGAATTAAGGCATACTCATGACAAGTGTATTAAAACCACAAACACAGACAACTCTCCTCGTGCAAACATCGCATGCAAGTATCTACCCAATAAATCCTTTTCATGCAAGTCTACTATGCTCTCCAATTAACATATGCAAATATCATCACCCTACTAGCAAAAAGTCACATCAAGTGAAGTAATGCAATCAAGTGAAACAAGTATAAGCATGAATTATGAGCCAGATAGAAATGCACAAAAGAAAATATAACCCCCATCCTCCAACTTGAATATGACATTGTCCTCAATGGAAAAGTAAAGAGAAATGAGAGAATATTACCTGAATTGTAGGTGCACATCCAGGTAGGCAGAGAGTAACATATACACACTTCACACTTTTTTTTTTTTTTTTTTTTTACACAAAAACGAATATAATTAAATAAATGAATAAAAAAATTGGCCTTAAATTAAATTAACTAAATTATAAACGAAATTAAACTAAACTAAACTATAAAATAACTAAACTACAAAAGAGACTAAAGTATAGAATAAAATAAACTAAACGAACTGATTTTTTTATTTTTTTATTTTTTTTTTATTTTTATTTTTTTGGTTAATAGAAGAGAAGAGAAGAAAATAAAATAAAATAAAAACTAAACTACTTATTAATTAAATGAACAATTATTGTATAGAAGAAAAATAAAAATAACATCACTAACTACACAAGTATAATAAAAATAAAAATAAAACCAAAATCGACTAACCAATTAAACTAACCAGAATGACTGCGAAGCATTTTAAACTAAACAAATATAGTAAATAAGAAAAATAAAAAAAATAAAAAAAAAAAACTAAATTAAGATTAGTGTTAGTACAATGATTTCTGAGGTTTTTTTTTTTTTTTTTTTTTTTTTTGAAAAGAGAAAATAGAAAATTAAAAATAAAATAAATAAAGAAATAAAATTCGAATTTTTTTTTTAATATATAAATAAAAAAATTATAAATAAAATAATAAAATTATAAATAAAATAATTCTATATTTATTTATTTATTTTTAAAATTTATTTATGTATTTATTTAAAATTTATTTACTTAAATAAATTAAAAATGAAAGTAAAATAATAATAATAATAATAATAATAATAATAAAAAATAAAAAAATAAAACAAAACAAACTTTCCGCACAAGGGCCGCACATGCGGCGATTTGCAACTCCCTCACCTGCGGGGGGATCAGCCGCACCTGCGGCGATTCTCGAGCATTTTTTTTTTTTTTTTTTTTTTTTCGGCGTCCCGCACGTGCGGGAGTCAAGCCGCACGTGCGGCTTTCATCAAAGTTGCCCAGCCCGCACCTGCTTTTAAAGCAGGGGGCAAATTGTTTTGTGAGATATTTTTGCCTCATGTGCGCACAGTGCCGCACATGCGGCATTTTCTCCCTTTTTTTTATTTATTTATTTATTTATTTATTTATTTTTTTTTTTAATGAACAAGTATAACAACTATTTTTTTTTATTATTATTATTATTTTTTTTAAAAACACAGAAAATAAGCATGAAAGCATGTTTTTTTTTTTTTAATTAACTCTCAGCACCTAACAAAAGGCACCAAAGTTATGGCATAAAATTGCCACTTCAGAATCCCCCAGGTAATAAAACCCAGCGTAGTTTATAGCCTTCGGGCTAGTATAACCCAAATATATTAAACCATTTCTACCTTCAATTGCCATCCGAAATAAATATAACACATGGGAAAATAACGGAATGGCCACTAAAGGTATAATCTTCACGCGAAAACCACGGGTACTACTTTTCTCCCTAACATGTGTTTGTAACTTTCCCTATTCTCCAACAGGGTGACAGACTAGGTTGATTCGGTATCCAGAATCGAGGCGCATTAAGCTACCTCAACCTATGGGGCTACCATACAGAGTTCAAGCCGAGGTAGTTTTGAAGCGATCTCCACACCCCTGGGTATTTAAACCAGACTCTAGTCTCGGAAATCCCAAACCTTTGTGTTCTAGGCTTTGCCATTCGAACTCTAGTTTCCACCGTCTCAGTTGGTCTCCTAGGAACTCACTACAAACACGGTTAGGTGGCTATACCAGACCGTCAGATGCCGTTCGGGCACGGCAAACACCAAAGGAATTACACCTTTAGAGGATTTAAAGTCTCCTAGATGCTAATAAAACATGACGAGAATAAAGAAAAACAGAATAATATAGAAGGGAAAGAAAATAAAAAAAAATAAAAAAAAATCAAGAATCAATCTATCAAGCATAATAAAATGGGTCCATCAAACCCCTGGGTAAAGGAAAATGATCATTCCTAGTCGAGGAATTTAGTCTCCTATAATCAATGCACACTCGCCACCCAGTAGTGGTTCGTGTGGGGACTAACTCTTCTCCCTCATTCTCAACAACGGTGATGCTCGATTTCTTGGGCACCACTTGTGTGGGACTTACCCACTTGCTATCTGAGATGGGGTATATAATACCCGCATCCAACAATTTTAATACCTCCTCAACTGACCCATCAATATCAAAATTTTCAATCCCAAAATGAGCTAGACAAGCCTCTAAAGGGTCCTCTACAAGAATGGAGGGCAAAGCCTCCTCCACAATCTCATCCACAACATCCACTAATAAGCACTCCTCTCTCTCATGAGGTTGTTGGGATGCTTGGAAAATATTAAGTTTCACTTGCATGTTGCCAAATGAAACTTCCATAACCCCGGTCCGACAATTGATGCATGCATTGGCCGTAGCCAAGAAAGGTCGACCTAAGATCACCGGGATTTGTTTCTTAGAACTGGCTACTGGTTCCATATCTAACACCAAAAAGTCAACAGGGAAGTAGAACCTATCAACCTTAACTAGCACATCCTCAATCATGCCACGTGGCACTCTGAGGGACCGGTCAGCCAATTGAAGAGTGACAGTAGTGGGCTTCAACTCGCCAAGCCCAAATTTCTCGTACACAGAGTACGGCAACAAATTGACACTAGCCCCTAAATCCAATAAGGCCCTATCAATGAAATGGTCCCCTATAATGCATGCAATGGTTGGGGCTCCCGGGTCCTTAAGCTTAGGAGGTGTGTCATTCAACAAGATGGAGCTTACTTGCTCCGTGAGTAGGACCTTTTGGGACACATGTGTCCTAGATTTACGCTTTTGCGTACAAAGGTCCTTCAGAAATTTGGCATATGATGGTACTTGCTTAATCGCCTCCAACAGGGGGAGGTTGATTTTTACCTGTTTAAAGACATCCATCATTGCCTCCATAGATGCCGCCTTCTTATTAAAAGGGGACGGTGTATCAAGGCACTGGGGAAAGGGTGCCTTAGGCACATATGGTGCCTTGGGCTCAAGTGAAGTACTAGGGACTAAGTCATCCCTCTTAAGTGTTGCCCCCTCACCCTTGCTCTCACTGGGTGAACCACCGTGGTCACCCCTCCTAACTCTAGTTGCATCAGACGCAACTGACTGAGGCTCTAACTCCCTACCACTTCTCAAAGCAACCACCGCCTGCACTTGCTCATGTTGCTTTCCATTCCCACCCGAACTCTCTGCCCTGTATTGTCCCTTAGGGTTGGCTACAGTTTGACTTGGTAATTTTCCCTCCTCTCTCCGATTCATGTTGTTAGCTATTTGACCCAATTGGGTCTCTATCTTGGCAATAGAGTGAGTGTGGGAGTGAACTATCGGTGCTAACCCCTTAAGTTCTGAGAGAACTTCCAACACCTGAGTCTCAAAGGCAGAGTTGCCCTGAAGAACAGGCGGGGGTTGTGGTTGCCGGTACGGTTGTGGGGGTCGATAAGGTTGCGGTGGTTGGTAGGATGATTGGTTGGCAAAATTATTGAAATTCTGCCTTGGTGGTGGAGGATTATAAGAAGTGCCTTGTGAAGGGGTTCTCCATGAGAAATTAGGGTGATTTCTCCATCCCGGATTATATGTGTTGGAGTATGGGTCATTACCCGGGTTGGAGAATCCTTGAGCCACATTCATATGCTCTTGGACTAACTCCGGAAATTGTGATGCCGAAGGGCACTCACTCAAGTCATGAGCAGGGCTCGCACAAATAACACATGCCTCATGAAATTGAGGCTGATTTCGCTGGGTAGGGGCATGTCCCGTAGCTAATAATTGGTCCATCTTGCGGGACAGTGCCTCTACTTGTTGGGCTAACTCTAGGTTTTGCCCGACCTCATAAATGCCCCCTCTTTTCGGGGCTCCAACTACGGGTTGCCGGACTTGCCGAGCTGCGGAGGCATGGTGAAGGGAATTATCACTTAAGTTCTCAAACAATTGCCATGCCTCGGCATCATTTTTAGACATAAATGTCCCACCACAGGACGAATCCACCATTTGGCGGTGTGGCTCAGTTAAGCCATAATAAAATGTTTGAACAAGTTGCCAATCAGGCACTTGGTGGTGGGGACACTGTTGGAGAAGGTCTCTAAGTCTTTCCCAAGTCTCATGGAATTGCTCGCCATCCATTTGAGCAAAGTTTGTGATGGCTCGCCTAAGTTGGTTGGTTTTACCTATGGGAAAGTACTTCTCCAAGAACCGTTGCTGTAATTGGTCCCAAGTTGTGATTGAATTAGCAGGTAAAGAATTTAGCCAGTGTTTGGCTTTATCCTTTAACGAGAATGGAAACAATCGCAACATTAAGGCTTCATTTGTGAAATTCTGGATCTTCACTGTCGAGCAAATTTCCAGAAATTCATTCAAATGCTTATAAGGGTCATCATGAGTTAGTCCATGGAATGATGGAAGCATTTGTATGGTGCTAGACTTAATCTCATAATGAGCAGCAGTGGTGTTGGGCAATTGGATGCATGATGGTGATGTATATGCAGTGGGTGTAAAATAATCCTTAAGGGTCCGGTTAGGCACATTCGGGACATTAGGATCTGCCATCTCTAATGGCTCAATATATGGATATGAATACTCAAGCCTAGGAACACGGGCAGAAGCCCTAAGTCTCCTAAGGGTCCTTTCTAGTTCAAGGTCCAAACTCCACAATTCAGGGCGACAAGAACGACGCCCGTGCATACACTACCCACACACACACAATAAGTTCGACTCTGTGCACTAAGTATGAAAGCAAAAAAAACCAAAGAAAGAAATACTCACAGCGGTTTAACGAAAACGCTTTACTCGTCTTGCGGATGCTTGACGTGTACACGTTGTCTCCAATCCCCAGTTGAGCTTTAACTTTCGTTTTAACACTTTAGTGCTTTGCTTGTGAGTGTTTGCTTCTGTTTACTCACTTTAGTGCTGCGGTTTTATTTATTTTTTTATTTTAAAGCTCGGCTGCGCTCCGCTTACACTTCAATGATAGCTCCAATTTCAAACACTCTGCACACTTAGCAACACCAAAAGCATAAAATCCTAAACTAAAAATTAAAATAAGAATGTAACTTTAAATTAACTAATTTCGCCAGAAGTCCCCGGCAACGGCGCCAAAATTTGATGAGTCGTTGAACACACCAAAATTAAATACTAAACTATACCAAATTCTATTAGAATAATGGCAATACCAGGTATCGATCCACAGGGACTATTGTGAAATTAAACTAATTTAATCGTTAAATTCCTAAATTAATTTTGATAAAAAGATTGAATGATCATAACCTAATTTAATAACGAATAAATTAAACTAAGGAATTAAATTATTAATAATAAATGAAATTGGTTTACTGAATTGGGGGAAAAACTAGGGCAAAGAATCCACCATTAGCCACGTAACTAGGGTTTCCAATTGAAATCAATTATCCTAGGGTTTGAACAGATTAATGCTTTGCAACTACAAGTTCAAAGCATTTAACAAGAAAATCATCACATTCAATGTACGGGCACGAACCATCTCAAGTAGTACGAACCGTTCACTCTAAACTAGGGTAGTGACACGACTCGTCCCTCGTAGTATGGTTCGTCTCATACCTTGAATGTGAAAGAATAGAAAACTCATGTATGGATAACATTCAACAATCACAGAAAGTCAAATATTTGAAAAGATAATGAAAATTATATATAAAGAATTTCTAAAACACCATACAATGGTTCAAACCTTTACATAATTGAGAATCAAAAGGAAAACAAAATAGTTACATGGCTAGGGTTTCATCAAAACCCTAGAAAAGACGACTAGCCACTCATGGAGGAGTGGAAGGATGAAGATGGAGAAGAAACCACCATGGAAGACATCTTGGAGCTTTTGCTTTCCTTCTCCTTTCCAAACCCTAGCCTCCCTCCTTAGGTTAAACAGTTTCAGAACCCTAGAAAAAGCCTTTCTCTTTTCTTTTTATACTTCTACTTATTTCCAAACAAGTTTAAAACATCAGTTTGACTTTTCCAGAAAAAGTCAACTCTGTCCAAATTTGGTCTTTTTGCCCATTTTATGCTCCGATGATGTACAACCTGCTTGACATTCAACACACATAAATTATACGGTTTGATCAGCAAGAGAAGTTAAGAGATTCTAATTAACGGCCTCAATGATGTACATTTCGGCCTTAATCACCTAGTAAATAATAACAGAGTAAAAGGTTTAATGCATGCTATCCATAATAGTTACAGAAAATAGAATTCAGTATTCATTAGAAGTGGATTCATAACCATGTTCAAAAATCATAGGTCATAACAGATACAGATTCAAAATCATATTCATAATCAAAATTTGCAGTTAAACATACGTGGTACATTCATTAGCACTAGCAGAAACAGTTGATGCATAAAGGGACGGCTATAAAGGCGTACAGTTCACCCATAAAGGGACAGCCATGAAGGCATACGGTTGACTCATGTGCACAGAGACGGTACGGTTGGCTCATAAGATGTACAGTTGGCCCATAAATGAGACGTATACAGAAGGATCCATAACAGTTGGCTCTTGAGATGTACAGTTGACCCATAATTGGGACGTAACAGAACAGATAATAGATTTCATCTGAAGCTAAGAATGCCACGAATACATTTCAGAAATTTGGATAATCATTCATTCATACAAAACATTGCATTTCAGAAAATTGATCATTTCATAGCATCAGAAAATAATTAAAGTTAAACATAACTTTACAGAATTATTACTCACAATTAATAGAGGGCTCCAAGGCAAACAGACAGAATGGGCAAATCAGATGTCTTGCAGCACGTGACCTACACAGTTACAAAATGAACACGTAATGAATTATACACTCGGAAACATTAACTTAAATCTTTTCTTATCTTGGTGTGTTTCTACTTCTTATCCTCATTATGGTGTCTTAATCTTGGCCTAGGAATGCCTAGCACTACAAGAATTTTCACTTTTGGCGACTAAATTTTTAGTCGCCGATGGGCTTTAGCGACTAAATTTTTTGGTCGCAAAATTAATAGCCGAAGAGTAGTTGGGAAAGCTAATTGGCGACTAAACTTAATTTAGTCGCCAAATGTATTCATTTGCCGACTAAATATTTAGTCGCCAATATTGGAAAATTAATTAAATAATACATTTTTGCCGACCAATTTTTTTGTCGCCAAAAGCCAATGATTTAGTCGCGGAAAAATTTTTAGGTACTAAATTTTTTAGTCGCCGAAAGCAAATACTAGTGTTTTGGCTACTAAAATTTTTGTCGCCTGAAGTCAATCTTTTTTGGCTACTAAAATTTTAGTCGGCAAATTCTATTTCTTTTGGCTACTAAAAATTTAGTCGCCTAAACTTCCACATTTTTGGCTACTAAAAATTTAGTCACCTAAACTCCCACATTTTTTGCTACTAAATTTTTAGTCGCCAAAAGTATTTTTATTCTTCAACTTTTGGTTTTAGCTACGAAATATTTTAGTCGCCAAATGTTTGATTTTCTTTTGGCTACAAAACTTTTAGTAGCAAAAGGTTTGATTTTCTTTTGGCTACAAAACATTTAGTAGCCAAATGGTTGTTTTTCTTTTGCCTACAAAAAATTTAGTAGCCAAAGGTTTGATTTTCTTTTGACTACAAAACATTTAGTAGCCAAATGGTTGTTTTTCTTTTGTCTACAAAAAATTTAGTAGCCAAATGTTTGATTTTATTTTGACTACAAAACTTTTAGTAGCCAAATGTTTTTTTTTTTTGGCTACAAAACGTTTAGTCAGCAAAAACATGATATTATGTTTCATTACAAATATTATAATGTGTCCATAACCTGTCTGTATTCCATGCAACCTGTAATACGTATATAAATAAAATGATACATAAACTATCAAGCATTCCACAATCTGCATCCGTATACAAAAAATAAATTACTTTAACTGTCCAAGTACATACAAACCAACTATTGTCCAAACTAAAATAATAATTCCATACAACATATAGAATCATACAAAAAGTAAAGCCCTCCATATACAAAAATTACATTTACTATACCATGTAAAATGACCATTTGGCATGGTACAAATTACCATCGTAATCTGTACCATGACAAAATGTGATGTATGTACCAAGCCAAAAGTACATCTATGTACCACGACAAAAAATCATATATCTGTACGGCGATAAAAGGTGATCTATCTACCATACCAGTAATTATCTGTTCGCCGCCAAAAGTTTTCTGTATCAGTAATAGTTAACTGCACAAAAGTCGAAGACAACAAAAGTATTATATTACTTCTATACAAAAGTACAATTTCTTCTCCATACACCAAAATATCTCTGGAAGTCCACGCAACAAAGTCATCTACAAAAAACAAAAAAAAATTTAGAATTGGACCCAAAAATGCCCAACTTCATGAATGAATTTGGCAACAAGTGACAAATAAAAATAAGCGAGAAGCAACCTTCCATGATGAATCAATTATCGGTCAGTCTACAGTCTTTCTAAAGTCTTTTGTTATAAGGAACATTGCTAAATGCAGAACAATCATTACTAAATCTTTCGTTAGTAACATAAAGCTAATGTAACAATCTTCTATTTGTATGCAACATGTATCAAATTCTGTAGCTAAACCAATATCAAAGCCCAATGTGAATAGAAAGTATTATTTTTACCAACTTCCTCATTATTTGTTTGCAAAAGGCACTTGAATCATTAGATTGGATATAAAACCATCGCTGCTTATTAATGTATGTCAGTGCCATTTCAGAAAGGATATTAGAACATGTCATAAAAATAATAACAAAAATAAATTTCAATCATAAAAAGAAATATGTAGAAATATATGTTGAGACATCTATAAATAGTTCATCAAAGAAAGAATACTTGATATCTCATGATGCACATGGCCTCAGAAACACCATGAGCATGCTTCATACTTGTATGAAAGCTTAAATATAATATAACACACGTGTGTACGTTCAAAAAATTAGCAACTTTAAAACAAGGCGTAAACTGAGTTCATATTGGTTTTTGAATATTTTTCCCATAATTTTCCATTACTATACATCTCCAATACATTCTGTCAGTTGTCACAAATCTTATTTGTAATGGGGAAGCTGCCCATGAGAGTCAGATGGAGGTTCGGGGGCTGTTTTGAAGTTTTGCCCCCGAAACGCCTTGTTTCGACTCCGAAACGCCTTGTTTCGACTAAGTTTTGGGCGTATTCGGCTCTAAATCCGAACTTACAGGTCCGAATAACATTCCACTAGTTGTCACAAGTCATATTTGGCATGGGAAAGCTGCTCATGTCGGCCACACAGCGGTTCAAGGGCTGTTTTGAATTTTCGCCCTCGAAACACCGTTTTTCGACTAAGTTTTGGGCGTATTCAGCGCTAAATCCCAACCTATGGTTCCGAATAACATTCCGTCAGTTGTCACAAGTCATATTTGGCATGGGGAAGCTGTTCGTGTCAGCCACACGGTGGTTCGGGAGCTGTTTTGAAGTTTCGCCCCCGAAACGCCCTTTTCCGACTAAGTTTTGGGCCTATTCGGCTCTAAATCCCAACCTACTGGTTTGAATAACATTTCGTCAATTGTCACAAGTCATGTTTGGCATGGGGAATCTGCTCGTGTTGGTCACACGGTGGTTCGGGGGCTATTTTGAATTTTCGCCCCCGAAACCCCATTTTTCGACTAAGTTTTGGGCATATTTGGCTCTAAATCCCAACCTACGGGTCCGAATAACATTCCGTCAGTTGTCACAAGTCATATTTGGCATGGGGAAGTTGCCCGTGTTAGCCACACGGTGGTTCGAGAGCTATTTTGAATTTTTGCCCCCGAAACGCCCGTTTTCAACTAAGTTTTGGGCGTATTTGGCTCTAATCCCAACCTACGGGTCCGAATAACATTCCGTCAGTTGCAACAAGTCATATTTGGCATGGGGAAGCTGCCCGTGTCAGCCACATGGTGGTTCAGGGGCTATTTTGAATTTTCACCCCTGAAACACCCTTTTTCGACTAAGTTTTGGTCGTATTTGGCTCTAAATCCCAACCTATGGGTCCGAATAACATTCTGTTAGTTGTCACAAATCCTATTTATAATGGGGAAGCTGCCCATGACAATCAGAGGGAGGTTCGAGGGCTATTTTGAAGTTTCGCCCCCGAAACACCCTTTTTCGACTAAGTTTTGGGCGGATTTGGCTCTAAATCCCAACCTACGGGTCCGAATAACATTCCGTCAGTTGTCATAAGTCATATTTCGCATGGGGAAGCTGTTCGTTTTGGCCGAACGGTGATCAAAGGCTGTTTTGAATTTTCACCCCCGAAACTCCGTTTTTCGACTAAGTTTTGGGCGTATTCGACTCTAAATCCCAACTTACGGGTCCGAATAACATTCTGTCAATTGTCACAAGTCATATTTGGCATGGGGAACCTATTCGTGTCGGCCACACGGCGGTTCAAGGGACGTTTTGAATTTTTACCCCCGAAAGGCCGTTTTTCGACAAAGTTTTGGTGTATTCGTCTCTAAATCCCAACCTACGGGTTCGAATAACATTCCATCAGTTGTCACAACTCATATTTGGCATGGGGAAGCTGTTCATGTCGGCTACATGGCGGTTCGGGGGCTGTTTTGAATTTTTGCTCCCGAAACGCCGTTTTTCGACTAAGTTTTGGGCGTATTCGGCACTAAATCCCAACCTATGGGTCCGAATAACATTCCATCAGTTGTCATACGTCCTATTTGGCATGGGGAAGCTACCTGTGTCTACCACATGGCGGTTTGGGGGCTGTTTTAAATTTTCGCCCCCAAAACGCCCTTTTTCGACTAAATTTTGGTTGTATTCGCCTCTAAATCCCAACCTATGGGTCCAAATAACATTCCGTCTGTTGTCACAAGTCATATTTGGCATGGGGAAGCTGTTCGTGTCGACCACACGGCGGTTCAGAGGCTATTTTGAATTTTCGCCCCCGAAACGCCCTTTTTCGACTAAGTTTTGGGCGTATTTGGCACTAAATCCCAACCTATGGGTCCGAATAACATTCCGTCAGTTGTCACACGTTCTATTTGGCATGGGAAAGCTGCTCGTGTCGGTCACACGGCGGTTCGGAGGCTGTTTTGAATTTTCGCCCTTCGAAACGCCCTTGTTCGACTAAGTTTTGGGCGTACTCGGCTCTAAATCCCAACCTACGGGTCCGAATAACATTCCATCAGTTGTCACAAGTCATATTTGGCATGGGGAAGCTGTTCGTGTCGGCCACACGGCGGTTTCGGGGCTGTTTTGAAGTTTCGCCCCCGAAACGCCCTTTTCCTACTAAGTTTTGGGCGAGTGACAACATATCAACTTAATCGATAATATTTAATACTTGCTAGTAGTTTTGATATGGCCACACACATACTCCTGCACAATTTTCAAGTCTTGAAACTTATTGTGTTCCACGAGCTTTGTTAATCCAATAGCTATGTCATAGACCCAAACTAATTTGTACTAAACTAGATCAGCTCAAGTAAACAAGGCCAACAATATTAGATTCAAAACTATTTACCATTCCTAAACCAATATATGTCACGACTTTGACTTCTTTTTTTTCTTTATTTTTTGGGTCTTTCTACAATAGGTAGGAGGGGAATAGGGGAGGGGGAAGCTTCGTCACATGGAAAGCAAGACTCGAACCCAGGCATCATACCTAGTAAGGGAGTACATTATTCATTTGGCCAATCCCTGGTAGTAGACATGGCTTTCATGAGTTACAAATATGCAATATCGTAAGACTGGGTTACCATCAAGAGATTAATACTTTGATCATGAAAAAAATACCCTAATTCAATTCCATCTTCATTGCTGAAGTAAATTATTGCTATCTATTTTATGTTCACACAGCTGTGAAAACTGTAAGGGTCATAGAAATCCAAGGATTAAACACAATGCCAAGAATATGACCAAAAATGAAGAATGAAGCCAAAAGTTGAAACAAGCACACGGTCCATGTGAGGCACACGGTCCGTGTGAGTCACACGGTGGTTCGGGCGCTGTTTTGAATTTTCGCCCCCAAAACGCCCATTTTCAACTAAGTTTACGGCGTATTCGGCTCTAACTCACAACCTATGGGTCCGAATTGCATTCCGTCAGTTCTCACAAGTCCTATTTGTCATGGCGAAGCTATTCATGTAAGCCACATGGTCGTTCGGGGGCTGTTTTGAATTTTCGCCCCCGAAACACCCTTTTTCGAGTAAGTTTAGGGCGTATTCGGCTCTAACTCCCAACCTACACATGCTAATTACATTCCATCTATTGTCACAGGTCCTATTTGTTATGAGAAAGCTGGTTGTGACATCCGTACGGTGGTTCAGGGGATGTTTTGTATTGTCACCCCTTTAATGCCCTTTTTTGATTAAGTTTAAGGCATTTTCGGCTTTAACTCCCAACCTAAATGTGCTAATTACATTTTGTCTATTGTCACAGGTCCTATTTGTCATGAAGAAGCTGGTTGTGACATCCGTACAGTGGTTCGGGGGCTATTTTGCATTTTCACCCCCTTAATGCCCTTTTTCGGTTAAGTTTAAAACGTTTTCAGCTCTAACTCCCAACCTACACGTGCTAATTACATGCCGTCTGTTGTCACAGGTTCTATTTTTCATGGGGAAGCTGGTTGTGACATCCGTATGGTGGTTCAGGCGATTTTTTGCATTTTCGCCCCCATAATGCCCTTTTTTCGGTTAAGTTTTAGTCATTTTCGGCTTTAACTCCCAACCTACGCGTGCTAATTACATTCCGTCTATTGTCATAGGTCTTATTTGTCATAGGGAAGCTGGTTGTGATATCTGTACGATGGTTCAAGGGCTGTTTTGTATTTTCGCCCCCTTAATGCCCTTTTTCGGTTAAGTTTAAGCCGTTTTCGGCTCTAACTCCCAACCTACACGTGCTAATGACATTCCGTTTGTTGTCACAGGTCCTATTTGACGTGAGGAAACTGGTTGTGACATTTTCGGCTCTAACCCCCTTAACGCCTTTTTTTTGTTAAGTTTAATGCTCCTTAGGGATGATCCAAGTTCTATCACATTTTTCCAAACATTTCCAATCTCTACTCAATTTTAGATCCAAACCCAACTTTAGCAGCATAATTTTAAAAATATCACTAATAGATATACTTTTAGGGAAAAAATATTTCATACAAAAAAGATTTACCTTTTCAAACGAAAATTTTGATTTCAAAAGGATAGTGATTTAATATTAAATTTTCAATTTGATCACTAAAAATACAATAATGACAAAAATATGTCATTTTCATCCTTAATGTTTTTTCCCCTCCTCTAAAACCTTAATTTATTGTAGTCTTGGTTGTGAGGTGAATTAAGAATTGGCATTTACACGACAAAAATATGAGAGCAATACTACACAACAGTCACATCACATGAAATTTAATTAGTAACAAGAGATTCCAACTGCACAAGCTGGGGGGAAGAATTGTGCAATGCTCTTATAGTTTGGCCCATGGAAAGGAATAATATAATATGACAATAAAGAAAAAGAAAGAAGAAACTTGATAACTAGGCTAGATTAGGGATTGATTCTAATTAGAACTTCAAGATCATACTTTACAATCTAAAATTTACGGTTATGTAGGGCTAGTACATAATACATGGAGTATAACTTTAGCAAAATTACAAATAGGAATGATGTGACAGTGAAACTTGATAACTAGCTATACCAAGACTAACCATTTCAAATGTCTCATATCAATTACACATAAAAAGGAGAGGTTTAAGAAGATGCCAGCAATATCCTTACAGGTACAATGGATGGAATAGAAAAGTCTTATTTGAGTCTTGCATGATCTTGAAAATTCCCTCTGATTTGAAGGGGAAGTTTTATAAGATCTAGTCAGCTATGTTCTATGGCTTAGACTGTTGGCTAGTTAGAAAACATGTCCAAAAATGAGTGTAACTAACACAAAAATGTTGAGATGGATGAGTTGTATAATGAAAAAAGACCCAAACAAGAAATGAATATTGTCCTAGGAAGTAAGAAGTGAGAGGTATAGCTAACACGAGAATGTTGAGATGGAAGAGTGGTATTATGAAAAAAGACCCAACAAGAAATGAATATTGTCCTAGGAAGAAAGAAGCGATGCCAAATTGTTTAAAAAGAGAAAAGTTAATTGACATGGTTTTGACCATGTCCTGCACAAATCAACTAACCCACAAACATGGAAGTGAGTAGGGACCAAGAAAAAAGAACTTGATTGCTTTGGATTTTAATGGAAGATATTGCATTAGAAATCTAGAAAAGATGCATAAATATAGCAACCCCTCCCCCCCCCCCCTCCAAAATTATTTGGATTTATGCTTCTTGATTTGAGTTGAGTATTCAGAATTTTGATATCAAGTAGTAGAATAAACAAGCAAAATGCTAACTTGTCATTGAACAAAGCCAAAGCTTGATTATCTCACATTCAATATAGAAAAGCAATATAGTTGAAGAAAAAAAAACTACTTACACCAAATAAAATAAATTGAGGTAGGATAGATATCAATCATCCAAGTTCAACAGATAGAGGTAAAATACTGTAGGGGCCATATGACTCACCAATTCAGATACATAATCCATCCCTTTTTTCACTTTCAAACTCATGAATTTAAACTTGACCTTGCTCCTCTGATCTATTTGTTTCTCATTTTTTTCTAGATGCTCCATGAACTTGAACACTGCCAATCAAATTCAAATACAGAAAGGAAGTCAAATATTCATCAGCTAACTACAAATAGAAAGTTATGAATATACTCGTAAATCTTCCATTTACGATAAGATTGCGGTTGGCTCTAGAAGATCTTGGGACCTTGGTGCTCCTTGAGCCATTACTAACTATGTCTTCAAAATTTTCTTCTTCTTCTTCTTCTTCTTCTTCTTCTTCTTCGCTAGAGAAAGTGAAACGCAAACACTTCTAAGAAGGTGTGTTATCTGTGTTCAACAATTGTCTGACAAACTGACACCAACACTTAATGGACACTTCCCGACATATGTTAGACACATGTCTAAACACGTCATTATTTTAAAAAATAAATAAAAATTAGACCTGAACATTATTCGGACACTTCCTTTAAACTTAAAAGTTTGAACAAAAAGTTTTAGACACATTAAATACATAGAAGTTTGAACAAAATACCATTTGAAGTTCGAACAAACTTGGAAGGAAAATGACACCTAAGACCAAGAAATAACTCTAGACCAAGAAAAAACAACAATCATAATCTGCCACCAGTAGCAGCCTCATAACAGCAGCTCATAACAGCAGCACACACCAGCAGAACCTCTACCTTATAGACAATATCTGTCACTAAGCTGCTACTGCTACTGCTACTGCACCTCTACCCAAGTCATATTCTCATCCCAAGTCTGACCCAGCCATCCACCTTATAAACATAATCTAACCTTAGACACATTCCTTTACCACACAACACCATCAGCAAAGAATATAGTAGCAACCAATCTTTCCTGGCAAACTAAAGATAATGATCAACACCATTTTCTTAGAAATCCAAATGAAAAGGTCTAGGGACAAAAGCATAAACTGAAGTTCTAATCAATCAGAAGGTTTCTTAGAAGGCTAATATATGATTTGAGTTGTTCATTTATTATTTATCATTTTGTTAAAATAATTATTCTGACTTTTGCTATGGAATGCTTGCTTACTGTGCTTTACCATATAGATTTTGATGTTTTATTAGAAACATTGCCTTTCTCCGTAGTTTTAGAAGGTAGAAATATTGGTGACTCAGTTATCTGTGAGACAGACAAAATGATAGACGATAGTTACCTCATAGTTTGGTGTGAAAATGGGATAGATGCCAGAGCATATCGAAGGGTGCTTGGGCCATTGTTAGACCACGGGTGTTTTGTCCATCCATAGGAGCAGAAATAGAGCTCTCAACCTGTAAAATACACAAAAGACATTGATCTATTAAGAGGTTATAGTAAACACAAAGATCACGACCTATGTGATTACAAAAATTCAAAGACGAGCGAATTCAAACCAGCACAGATTTGAAAAAAAGGCAAAATTGAATAGAATGAGATAAATCAATTTTATTAACTTAACATTAAAACTAATTTTTGGCATTAGTTATTTTTTTCTCTCTATCTTCTTGTCCATCATTTTGTCCAGAAATCTCAATTAAATGTCCTCTCAACTTGCTCTGTAGAAAAATTTACACAATGAGAACTTGATGAAGTACATTCATTCTTCCATCACCCACCATTATCACAAAAGTCAACTTATAATCAGTAATCAGCATGTAAATGCAAATATTTATCAGTTGACACCCAATAATGGGGAAAAAATGGCATGAAATGAGGAAAGAAATTAAACCAATGAAACAAGCTGGTAATTACATAAAGATAAGGTACAACATTTAGTTAAGCCATCAAATCTAATTATATTTAATAAAATTTCAACCCACAACTAAAATTTAGATACTTCGACTAAGATGCCTGTACATAACCATCAAGTGTGACATTATTGCTCCAATAAGTCATCTCACTAGCCATACAAAAAAGTAGTCATATGCTTCATCAACTGCAAGTGGTATGCAATCATATAAAAAGATTCTCAAAACATAGAGCAGTTATACAATGGCACAATAACCAACAACAAAATTAAACCATCATTATCTCCATGTAACAGAATAATGTTAAGTGCCACCACATAACAAAGTCTAAATTCCCACTAAACATTTCAAATCATATGAATGGACTCCCAAAAAGTGATCAAACTAGTATATAATCCCAGAGATGTGTGTAAATACAACGCAGATTCATAGGCCCTTGCTTTAATGATTAGTCTTATAAAACATCTGACATTTTGCAAGATAAACATGTGAATCCAAACTTACTTTCATTCAGGATGCACTACTATAGGTTAATCTTGTCAAATTGTAGTTTCAATAAGATTTCTAGTTCTATCACCATTGATACCATCACCATCATACTACAACTTCCACTAGAATGCCGTCAAGACTACTTTCAGACCACCACAATGCTAGGCAGACACAATAACTGTTTTCCTTCTGTTGGTTGTTTGAAAAATTGATATTTTGTATTAAAAAAAAAAATTTAAAAAACAACATTTACATCATTTAATGGTGCCAAAAGCATAAAAATCTCAAGTCACAAAACAAACATTCAATTAACTGTCTCTAACTTTAGAAAATAGTGTTATACATATATATAGAGAGATATAGATATAAAAATTTCCTAACAAGCCATAACCAATAAAATTTGTTTTTTATTTGTATAATGTTCCATACAGTTTATGATTTATGGTTTGTCTAATCAAAGCAAATCATTCTGAATCAATCAAGACAAAGATTCTTCTTAATTACTGAATTGGAATTTTCCAAAACAAACAGAGCCCAAATTAGGTTATTAATTATACATAATTATAGATAGAACAATTTAGCAAAACAAGGAATTTCTTAATAAAACAAAACAGAGCAATTATAGAATAAATTTCAAGCAAACAATCTCCATCCTAAAACAAGAAACATCAAATCAAAAACACAAAAAAATAGTAAAATCTCACAAAGTATCAGACTGTGCTAAACAGTGTGTTTCCAAAAGCAGAAAACAGAAAGAGAAAGAACAGTTGTTTTAGGAGTTGTTTGGTTCACTTACATGATCTAATTATCAGTCTAGAGAATAAAAAATCTAACAAGCTATCACCGATCTAACTAGATTCAAAATAGCGAATCCTGATGATGCTGCAGTAGAGAACACAAGGACCTTGCAGCTTCTACTTCACCGTTGAATAACCCAAGATACATATACCTGCAAGCAAACATCATAATCTCATAGATAAAAGGGGTCCCTAAGCATTTCTACTTTGAAATTACCATCCTAGATTTTTATCCAGCATGAGAAAAAGCACAATGACAAGTTCTCAAAAACCAAATCAGAGTTCCTAGCACCAACTACCGGGTTTTGTAACTTCTAATATTTACATCTAACAATAGGATCATTTAATTAATTAGTAACAGTTTTGAGTTTATGGGCACTCACTTCTTCCCAAGGAACTGTCCCATTTGAGCCTCCCATAGACCACATTTGTGCAAGGTCACTCCTCTATATTTTGAGCTCCCCCGAGAGAATCCGGTGCTTTGGTGACGAAGAACGTGCACAAATTCCTCTTTAGTCAGGTATGTCATTTGCTCATTAATTTAAAGACATTTAGCTTGCAACAAATTACTTATGCTTAATATAAAGACAAAAAATAAAAAATAAAAAAGTGAACAATATCTTACCATCTATTGCCTACCTGTTTCATATCGTCTTCGTAATCACAAAGTAAAATTGATACTCCAAATCACTCTAAAACATTGAATTCAGACATTAGCTAACTACAACAATTGGGGGGAAAAAAGATAATGACAACAAGAACACAATGGAGATAGATAACCTCATCAAATCATTGCTTTCTAGCCACAACCTGCAACATCATTAACTATTCCTAGTAATGAAGCAAACTAAGAGAGGGAAGGGAAAGATGGAATTTTGCAACAGTAGAGGCTGTTTTAGGAGGGCTTTTAACCTTTATTTTGATCCTCAAACATCAAACAATCAACAAGGAAGCAAGGGGAAATGATAAGTGTGGGTGTATATGAGCTTAAACTTGTGTCTTCCATTGATAAAAATAAAACCACAGATCCAAAAGCTTAAACACTCTACAAAATTAATTTCATAACAAAATTATTTTACCTAATGTAGTATGCCTCTCACTTATACAGTTTGTACCTAATTACACAATCACTCTTAATTACGTGATAAATTGAACCCAATTTGGACTCCCACCTATTTCCCAGAGGCACTTCAGTAAATTAGTTAACAAAAAAAAGGGTTAACAAATTTCATAAAGAGCAACAACACTAGCATAGCAAGCCACTTATGGATCTAGGGCAAGTTTTATACGATTTGGGGATACGGCAAGCTTGAGAGCGAGAACGAGAAAGAGCGCGAGACTGAGAGAAAGAGCGAGATATAACCTGGTATTGCAGCAGTGGCGGTGGTGATTTGCAATGGTGGCGATTTGTGATGGTGGCAATGTGTGACGTCGAATGCTTCCCGGTGGTAAGCGCCTGAGGTGATGTGAGATTTGGTGGTGATTGTGTGTGTGTGTGTGTGTGTGTGTGTGAGAGAGAGAGAGAGATAGTGCTTTGTATTCCTAAACAGCGGAGAATACCTGGGAGGGCACCAATAGGTTTTCATTTTCCCACAAAAATTTTGGCAGCTTTGGCGTAATTTCAAA
Source organism: Camellia granthamiana (assembly GCA_036172215.1). Classification (NCBI taxonomy): domain Eukaryota; kingdom Viridiplantae; phylum Streptophyta; class Magnoliopsida; order Ericales; family Theaceae; genus Camellia; species Camellia granthamiana. The sequence continues at coordinate 159,582,971 of CM069907.1, read as the reverse complement.
TTTTGGCGACAAAAATGTAAGTAATAACGAGTAAATTATTTAGCCAAATCAACTCAAACGGCGACTAAAATGTTAGTCGCCAAAACTAAACTTACGGCGACTAAAATTATTTTTGTCGCTGAAAATAAACTTTTGGCGACCAAAATTTTAGTCGCCAAAGGTAAAAAAATAATTTTTTATTTTCCATTCAGCGACTAAATATTTTAGTAGCCAAAACTCAACCTACAGTGACTAAAATTCTTTTTGTCGCTGAAAATAAACTTTTGGCGACCAAAATTTTAGTCGACAAAGGTAAAAAAATAATTTTTTATTTTTCATTCGGTGACTAACTGGTTTTAGTAGCCAAAACTGAATATACGGCGACTAAAATTCTTTTTTGTCTCCAATTCTGGCAATTTTTAGCGACTAAATTTTTTTCTGGTCACTAATAACCAATATACCCCTACTAAAAAAAATTAGTAGCTAAATGTTGTACTTTTGCCGACTAAAAAAAAATTAGTCGTCAATTCCATAATTTTTTGCGACTAAATTTTTTTTAGTTGCTAATTTAGTCGCCAAAGGTGCATTTTGTTGTAATGAGAGGAACTTAGTCTCAATGGAGACTTTGAGAGAGAGATTCGTTTTTCATATTCTCAAGTATTGAGATACAAAAGTTATGATCTCTCACAATTTCTTGACAAACAAATATACCAAAAAACAAAAATAAATAATTCAAACAATAAATAATATACTTGTTAAAAAATAAAACAAAATATGAAAACGCTAATTAGAAACTAAAATTATAATATTGATTGCAAAGAAATCATGGAGAAGAACTTAGTCTCAATGTAGACTCCGATATAGAGAGATTCGTTTTTCCTATTTTCAAGTATTGAGATCCAAAGCTCTCACGATTTCTTGATAAACAAATAAACCAAAAAACAAAAATAAAAAAAATCAAACAATAAATAATATACTTACTAAAACACGAAACAAAATATGAAAACGCTAATTAGAAACTAAAACTATAATATTGATTGAGAAGAAATTGTGGAGAGAAACTTAGTCTCAACGGAGACTCTGAGAGAGAGATGTCCGTTTTTCCTATTCTCAAGTATTGAGATCCAAAACTCTCACGATTGCTTGACAAACAAATTATCCAAAAAACAAAAATAAAAAAATCAAACAATAAATAATGTACTTATTAAAAAACGAAACAAACTATGAAAACACTAATTAGAAACTAAAACTATAATATTGATTGCGAAGAAATCGTAGAGAGGAACTTAGTCTCAATGGAGACTTTGAGAGAGAGATATCCGTTTTTCATACTCTCAAGTATTGAGATACAAAAGTTATGTTCTCTCACGAGTAAGTAATATACTTATTAACAAACGAAACAAAATATGAAAACACTAATTAGAAACTAAAACTATAATATTGATTGCAAAGAAATTGTGGAGAGGAACTTAGTCTCAATGGAGACCCCGAGATAAAGATATCAATTTTTCTTATTTTCAAGTATTGAGATCCAAAAGTTGTGAATTCTTCTCTCACAATTTCTTTGCAAATAAATAAATTGAAAATCAAATAATAAAAAAGTCAAACAACAAATAATATACTTATTAAAAAACGAAACAAAATATGAAAAAAGCTAATTAGAAACTAAGACTATAAAGAAATCATGGATAGAAGTTTAGTCTCCATGGAGACTCCAAGAGAAAGATGTCTGTTTTTCCTATTCTCAAGTATTAAGATCCAAAAGTTATTAATTCTTCTCTCACGATTTCTTTGCAAACCAATAAACCCAAAACCAAAAACAATAAATAAACAATTAATAGTATCTTTATTAACTAAAAAAAAAAGAAGCAATATATGAAAAAGTTAAACAATAAATAAAAAAACAAACAAATAGAAAATAAACCAAAAATAAAAATAAACAAACCAAAATTGCATTATTATTAAAACTAAGACTCTTATTTTGATTACAAGGAAAGCTAAGAGCAATGCAACCAAAATTACAAACAAATATCAAATTGACAGAGAGAGAGAGAGAGAGAGAGAGAGAGAGAGAACAAAATGAGTTGTATATAATTGTCCACTCTAGTGGGAAAAGTGTCCTAATAGTTGTGGTCTATCAATAGATGATGTACGGGTCAATGTACTTAGTTTTTATTTTATTTTATTAAAAGAATATACGTTTTGATTGGGGGTAGAGCCTTGGTTTCTCTCTAACCCTTAGGGGTTTACCCCCTAATTGGGGATTTTTTTTTCTTTCTTGGTTTTAGATTCTTGATTTCATTTTATTTGTATCACAAAATATATATTCTACTAATAAAAAATTATCACCTATTTATAGACTACAACTAGGCTACAACTGGGAGTCAAAAGAAACGGTGGAATGGAGAAAGTGGGGAGAGCTAGAGATGGAGAAAGAGGTGATGGAGGAGGTTGGAGACCGGTGTTGTGCAAACATGGGGGCTCAAGCCAGTGGAACAAAGGTGTAGAAAAGGGTATTCATACGGTTTTCGTGGATGAGATTCCTAAATCTATGGATCCAAAAGGGCTATATGTGTTATTATCTAACTTTGGGGTTGTGAGGGATGTGTTCATCCCCAACAAAAGGAGGCAAATGACTCGATCAAGGTTTGGCTTTGTACAATATGATTGCCCTGTGGCAGCACAAATGGCAGTCTAGAGAGGAATTTGGATCATCGGCCGCCCTACCCGGCAGCCCCCCAAAACGACGTCGTTTTGGGGTTTTTTTTTTTTTTTTTTTTTTTTTTTTTTTTTTTTTTTTTTTCCTTTCTTCTTCGTTCTTGCCTTCTCTCTCTTCGAACAGAAACCAGAGCAGAGCGGAGGGGAGGGGAGGGGGAGAAGAGGGAGGAGGAAGGGGGAGGTCCGATCGTCGCCTCGCCGCCGGCCGTCGCAGCAGTCCGGTCGTCGCCCGATCCGCCGGCCGTCGCAGCAGTCCAGCTCGTCGCAACACCGCCGCACCGCCGTCTCCTCCGCCTCCTCCTCCTCCTCCTCCTCCTCCTCCTCCTCCCCCACTGGTTATGGCCCCCTCCAGTCCGGCGACTCCCTCTTCTTCTCCCTTCCCCTCTCTCTTCTTCCCCTCCCCTCCCCCTCTCTCTCTTCTTCTCCTCCCTCCCCCTGGTTCTGTCGAGCTCGACGAGGAAGAAGAAAAGAAAAAAATTCAAAAAAAATCAAAAACCCCCCAAAACGACGTCGTTTTGGGGGGCTGATGGAACGGCTGCCCAAAAAGGGCGGCCGAGGATCCTTGCTCGTCCAGAGAGCACATGGTCTTAGGTGTGATAACAGAGCACTAAAAGTGAAAGTAGCAAATTTTGGCAAAGAAAAGAACATAAACCAGAGGCCTAGATTGGCATGTAATGAAAAAAGGACTATGGCCAGTAACAGTGTAGCACCTCCTTTGGTTCAAGGAAGAAAATCCTATGCGCAGGTTGTCAGTGGGAGAAGAGTGATATCCAATGCAAGTCTAACAATAAACATTGCTGAAGAAGGAATGGCTGGTTATATACCAGTGTGATTGTTAGACTTAAGCCATTACGTTATACGGTAGAGTTTAAAGAGGAACTGAAGAGCAGAGGACTGGGAGACATTCAGATGAGAGATAGATGAGGTAGAGACATAGTTATCTCTGTTGCAACGGTGGAAAACATGAAAGAGAAACTAAAGTTGATGAAGGATTGGATACATGAATGGTGTGAGTCGATAAAAGAATGGAAAAAGGTATGGTTATTGAATAAGAAAGGGTTACTTGGCTTGCTTGTTATGGAGTGCCTTTGAACCTATGGAATAGCATAACATTTAGAAAGATATGAGAACTGTGGGGGGAAATTGTTGGTATAGATGATGCTACAGTTAGAATGCAATCCTTACATTGTGGGAAGGTGAGGATAGCCACAAAGTGTATAGAATCCATTAATATGACTATCAACCTGAACTGTAAAAGTGTGAGCTACCCAGTAAAGGTTTGTGAAGAGCAGGTGGTTATCTCGGAGGTGGTCTATAAACAATGCAAGTGTTGTATTTTGCAAAATGGCGATAATCATAGCTCATATGGAAACACCATTCACCAGGCGTCAGAGGTGGAGAGCAAGCAGGAAGAGGGTGCGGCTGATGTGATGGGACAGGTTGGAGATGAGCTGGACAAAGAAGTTGACATGAAGGCTAGAGAATCTAAGGCAAGGCATGATGTACACAAAGACATGGCAGAGCATGATAGGTGGCTGAGCACGTATGAGGTTCAAGAGACTGACAATAATATGGAAAGGATAAATTTTGAGGGCACATGTGTGGAAAGGACAGCTGCAGCAGTGTTGAGCTCTATACACTTTCAAACTGAAGGCAACCGAAACGTTGTGGATGAAATTGCCAACTCAGGCTTCATGAGGAGTATTAGTGGGTCTGAGATTAACAGACCTGGGCTAAATGTTGAAGTAATTTTAAATATGGCCCATGTTTTGGAGGGTGGTACTATGATGGGCCAAAGATTTTCTGAATTAAGTGAGATGGAGGCCCAGCCCAGAAAGGAGTAATTAGAACAAACAAAGAGGGGTGAGGGTCTTCAGATCAGATTGGTAGAAAGGAATCACGACTTGGTCGTGGATAAGTCTGCTACAAATGCTCAAAAAAGGAAATTGACTAAGAAGGAGAAAGCTAAAAGTGTGGTAAGATCTTTTGGAAGTAAAAAAGGTACTATTCAAATTAGGGGAGGACCCTCTCTGAATTTGAGAAAGGGAGCCATCTTCAAGTCCCCTATCGCGGCACTCTCTTTGTCCATGGTAAGTAAATCTGGTAATGGTCAATGGTTGTTGAACGAGGAAGAAACATCACTTCAAATTGGCCAGGTTTTGGGGCTAAATTGCGAAGGCAATGAGGAAGAAGTTATAAGCAAATTAATAGAGATGGAAGCACAAGATAGAGTGATGATGAGGAGGAGGGGTGGAGGTGCAGTTTGATTTGCAGTCCCAGGTGGTTGGAGTTTTGATTTAGTTTCCTTATGAAGATATTATCTTGAAATGTGAGGGGGCTTGGCAAGCCTGCTAAAAGGAGTAAAATCAGAAAGCTATTCTTGGAAAGAAAGGTGGATATGGTACTACTACAGGAAACAAAGAAGTCTTCCATTAATGAGGAGTTTGTGTGACTAATTTGGCCTGGAGAAAAGATGGAATTCATGGCAGTGGATTCGGATAAAGCAGCTGGTGGGTTACTATGCATTTGGAATCCAAACGTCTTTTAGATGCTGGACTGTTGTTCCAGCAAGAATTTCATTTTTTTGTCAGGTACTCTCTTTTATAGCTTTGAATGTGTTTTCCTTAATGTATATGGCCCTAATGATAGTGCTAGAAGGAAAAATGTGTGGGATAGTTTAATTAGATTAAATCAAGTTTGTGACAAACCTTGGTGTTTGGGGGGTGATTTTAATGAAATCAGGTATGTATTTGAATGAAAAGGATGTTCTAGGAGAGATAAGGGTATAAGGGAGTTTAATGAACTAATTGACAACCTGGAAGTGTGTGATCTACCAATGATGGGAAGGAAATTCACCTGGTGTAACTCACAAAATGAAGAGAAGTGGAGTAGGATTGATAGGTTCTTGCTCAGTTCGGAGTGGATGCATAAGTTTAATTTTAAACTATGGGGGTTACCAAGAAGAATCTCAGACTATTGCCCTATCTTGCTTATGGAAGATGAGCGAGATTGGGGTCCAAAGCCATTTAGATTTCTTAATGCTTGCTCTTGCACCCAATTTTCTTAGCTTTTGTGGAGAAAACTTGGGCTGAAACTACTGCGGTGGGCTAGGCTGGTTTCCAATGTCTAAAGAAATTCAAAACACTTAAACTGGCCTTGAAAAAGTGAAATAATAAGGTCTTTGGTAATGTCGAATATAATCTTAAGCTTCTCGAGGAGGAACTCCATAGGCTTGATCTAGCAGCTGAGGATAGATCCCTGACTAAATTAGAGTTAACTAGAAGAAGGAAGGCAAAGAAGGAAGCTGGAAATTGAGTAGAATGGTGGAATGGATATGGATGCAGAAATCCAGAGCTAACTGGGCATTAAAAAGGGACAGAAATACAAAATTTTTTCACATTATGGCATCTTCTAGGAGCAACAAAAATGCATTAAGTTCAATAACTGTGGATGGGGTTATTAAGGAAGAACCTACAGATGTTAGGGCTGAAGTCCTGCAGCATTTTAAAAATCAATTTACTGAATATTGGCCAAGTAGACCAAGCTTATCTGGTCCTTTTAAGTCCATTAGAGAAGTTGAGGTTAGAGCTACACTAGAAGCTAAATTTACTGAAGTAGAAATAGTAGCAGTAGTAAAGAACTGTGCAGAGAACAAGGCTCCTGGACCTGATGGGTTCAATATGATGATGTTTTAAAAATGTTGGTTGACAGTTAAAGGTGATGTGATAAAGTTTATAAAGGAATTCCATCAGAATTCTAAATTGGTTCATGGACTTAACAGTTCTTTTGTGACTTTGATTCCAAAATCTGACAATCCTACTTGCCTTAATGATTTCAGGCCTATTAGTCTAATAAGTTCTTTGTATAAAATTCTTGCCAAAGTTTTGTCAAATAGGATGAAGAAAGTAATGCCAAGTATTATTAGTGAATCTCAATCAACATTCATTAGGGGTAGAAATATTTTGGATGGAGTATTGATTGCGAATGAAATAGTGGATGGATGGAAGAAGAATCAAAAGAATGGCATTGTACTAAAACTTGATTTTCAGAAAGCCTTTGACTCCATTAACTGGGCTTTCCTCTTCTCTGTGCTAGCTAACTTTGGGTTTGGTAATAAATTGATTAGTTGGATTCAAGAGCGTTTAACCTCAACAAAAATTTCTATCTTAGTAAATGGATCACCCACATCTGAGTTTACTTCGGAGAGAGGATTACGACAATGGGACCCATTATCACCATTTCTGTTTAATATTGTGGCTGAGGGTCTTAATATTCTGTTGCTGAGAACTCTGTAGGGGGGATTGATTAAAGGGGTAGTGGTAGGAGCAAATGATGTTAGGATCACCCATCTCCAGTTTGCAGATGACACAATTTTATTTTGTGAGACTGAATGGGAGGAGATTATTGCGATCAAAAGGATTCTGAGGTGTTTTGAAGTATTATCTGGGCTGAAGATTAATTATCATAAGAGTTTGGGATGTGGGGTTGGGATTGACGATGATCTTACTACGGAGTTTGTTACCAAATTGAATTGATTCCACCAAAGTCTACCACTCAAATACTTGGGCCTGCCATTAGGAGCTAGTCCAAGAAGAATGAGGACATGGCAACCAGTGATTGATAAGTGCAAACAAAAATTGGCGTCTTGGAAGAGGAGGTTCCTATCCTTTGTTGGTAGATTGACACTGATAAAATCTTTGCTGTCTAGTTTACCAATTTATTTCTTATCTTTGTTTAAGATGCCAGCGGGAGTTGCAAAGGAAATAGACAAAATTCAATCTAGATTTTTATGGAGTGGTGATGAGCTTAGAAGGAAAATTCATTTGATTAGTTGGGAGGAGATTTCACAGAGGAAAAGCCAAGGAGGCTTAGGAATCAAGAGACTTAGACTTATGAATGATTGTCTTCTTTTGAAGTGGTGGTGGAGGTGTGGTTATGAAAATGATGCCTTGTGGAAACAGGTGATTTGTAGTAAATACAGTGAGGTTGGTAGGGGCTGGTGGCCATTACCTGTGGTAAATTCCAAGTCTTTCCAGATTTGGAAAGGTATTATGGGTGTTGCCTGGTATAGACCTGAACTGGTTGACTTCTTCAAGAGCAAGATAAGTTAGTTATTGGGGATGGGAAAAGAGCTCAATTTTGGAAGGATATCTGGATTAGCAATGTCTGCTTGAAAAAGGAATTTCATAGACTATATTCCTTATCAATGGATAAAGCTAAATCTATGCATTTAGTGCTCACTATGAGGGTTGGTTTTTAGGAGGGCAATCTATGCTTCAGACGAGTTTTGTACCAGTGGGAGGGTGAGGATTTGAGGAGGTTATATGAGATGATCTCCAATGCACCCGCTCTTACAGAAGGGATATCTAATAGATTAACATGGGCTGCAGATTCATCAGGGCTCTTCTCTATTGCCTCTGCCTATAAGGGATGTGAGTTGAGTCTTGTTAACAATAGTAAAATAACAGATTTCATTTGGAAGAATGTCTCTTCACCCAAAGTTCAATTTTTTGGTTTGTTAGCTTGGAAAGGTAGGATTAAGACTTCTAGCTATCTCCAAAGAATTGGAGTTCTCAGTGGTGGGTTTGATCTTAGATGTATTTTCTGTAAAGGTGAGGTGGAGAGTGTTAATCATGTGTTATTATTTTCCCCATTTACTTAGAGGATTTGGTCTAGAATTTTACACTAGTGGGGTATACAGTGGGTTATGCTTGGGTCTGTCAGTTGTCTGTTTAACTGGTGCACTGGTATTAAGCTCAAAAAGCAAGAGAAGATGATCTGGAGAGAAATTCCCTTGGCAATGCTATGGTCAATTTGGAAATAGAGATATGACAGTATTTTCAATAATGCTCAGGTGGATCTTGATGGGTTGTGTGAATCCATTAAGGTTAGGATTGCATTGTGGGTTAAATCTTCTTGCCCTTTTATCAAATACTCTGTTAATGGCTTAGTTCATAACCTTCAGCAAGTTAGAATCTGTATTAGGGGTGGCTCTTGAGTTGTTTGAGAGTCTTCTTTCTTTGTTTCAGTGAAGCTTGCTGCAGCTGCTTGGTGCTGGTTGTTTTGCTGGTGTGCTATTAGTTTGAGTTGTTTGGGAGTTTTCTTTCCTTGATTCTTTCCTTACTTCAGTGAAGCTTGCTGCAGCTGCTTGGTGCTTGTTGTTTTGCTGGTGTGTTAACTAATAGTTGTGGTGCATTTGGTGTTTGTTTTCTCTTTTTCTTGTTGGTTTCTCACTAGCTCTTCAGTAGTGCTAACAAATGATTGGGTATCCTCCTTGGGTCCAACATAGTTGGGATTAGGGGTGCCACCTAATGTTTCAATTGTAAATAGATAAAATAAAAATGGAAAGTAAGTTTTAAAGAAAAAGAAGAAGAAGAAGAAAGGATGGGGGCCACAATCCATGCAATTAGATGATACAGGGGAAGGAGTGCTCTCCTCACATCTATTCCTTCAAGGTATTATTTACTGATCTTCCTCCCACTTTTCTTTCCTATTCTCAACATTGTAAAGTGCACTACTGTTTCTTTCAAAAGTTAGACAAAGCATGTATACACCCAATTTTCCATTCAATATATTATTGCACACACTTATAGTAATTATTAAACAAAGCATAGTAAGAAACTAATAAGAACTACCAAAATCCATGAGTACAAATCAAATAATTGATGATATAAATAAGAAAAAGAAGAAGAAGAAGAAGCATATATTCACCCAATTTTCTATTCAATATATTATTGCAAACCACACCATACTACACTTGTAGTAAATATTAAATAGGAATAGTAGAAACTAATAAGAAGTAAGAAAATCCATGAGTACAAATAAAATAATTGAATTGAATATCTATATAATAAGACACAATAGATTTTGAAAATGTATGAAATGTATGAGAGATACATTTGGTATTAACGGTACAGATCTTTCCAAACAAAAATAAACGGCTGAGATGAATTTTTTTCCCGCCCGTCTCTCTATCTCCCCTCTTTCATCACTGTCCTCCCTCTTTCATCCATCCTCTTTCATACGCTCTTCTCTCTCTCTCTCTACCTCTCTTCTCTACCTCTCCTCTCACGATGACACTGCCACTCACCGACTACCGACCACCTCTCCTCGCCTCTTGCTGTCCTTTCTTCTCTCGACCACCGACTCTCTTTTCTCACCCTCCTCCTTCGCTGACGCCCTGTCCCGTCGCCGCCGACAACAAAGCTGTTCTTCAACGAAGCTATTCTTCATAAGGTAAAAAGCCCCAATAATAGATTTGAAGAAAGTTAGAAAGTTCATAAATTTATTTTAACAAGTTGAATTTGTTAAATTATAGACCCTAGCTTTCTGTAATTACAAGTTAAATTTGAATTTGTAGTTTAACTTTGTAATTTGAATTAGAATTTGTTAAAAGTTAAATTACAAAAAGTTAGAAAGTTAGAAAGTTGTTAACTGCTAAATTAACAAAGAAAGAAAGTTTGAAGAAAGTTAGAAAGTTAGAAGAAAGTTAGAAGGTTGTCGCAGGAAAGTTAGAAGAAACACCATATGTTGTTAACTGCTAAATTACAGAGAGAAGGTTGAGAAGCATTTGATTCCATGTGGCAAAAATATAAAACTTAGAGGAAATGGGTTATATTGGCATTATGGAATTATTAGGAGTAATTTTAAACTTTATGACTTTAGAGATTTGAGTAAAAATTCAGGTAGTCCTCCAAAATTATAACTCATATACCCTTAGTTAGCTTCCTTTTATTTAATTTGTTCTTTATTACTTTCTAATTTTTCCTTGATACATTAAATTCATTTATAGAGTTCCAAAATACATTACTTTTTGAGTTAAAAGTAAGTATAATATACTTCTCTTCCAGGTTTAAAGCTAAGTGATTAGATAAGACTGACGCTTTGCTTAAAATACCTATAGAATGTAATCTCAATGTAGACTAAGACTAAGATTAGGTTAATTTCCAAACATGCTATTCCAAGTTTGGTCTTCCAATGCTCAATTTGGGTCTAAAGTGCTTCTCTAATAGGTATATCTAATACTTGAGATTGCATAAAACTTTCTTCATAAGGTAACAACATAGATTTGAAATAAAAAGCCCCAATTTAGATTCAGTTTCAATGGGCTTCATTTTTTAAATGGGTGTTTATTTCAGTTTGATTTCTAACATGGTTTTGATTTATGAAATGTTTGATTCTTTTATGGAAAATGGGTGCCAATTCATGAAATGGGTCCTAAATACTTTTGAGTTTCCTAAATACTGATTCTTTTTGTGTTTTTCTATTCTTTCGTTCTTTTTTTCTTTATTTGGGAGTGGGGATTGGTAAGCTATGATAAAAAATAAATATAGTTTCAGCATTGCCTATTACTTTTTTAAGACCCTGTAAACAATTGTCCCCTTACTGTATGTTGTTCATTTGTTGTTTTATCCATTGAATTTTTTTGCATCAGTTTAGTCTTATAGTTTATTTAGTTTAAATCAAAATTTTGTTTTTGTTGTGGCAGGGGGTTGGCTGCTACCCATGAGCTAACCAAATGGATTCAAAAGGGGGTTGATTTGATATTTTGCTTATGGTCATATATTGCTTAACAAATATTCCAAATTTATTTAAGGTTGGAAGCAAAATGAATCTGAATGGGTGTATGTGAAGATTGAAGAAGATGATGGAGTGTTACATACACAAAACTGCTGGGACTAAACTGATATAATAAATGGGTTTAGAGTTCCAAGAAGAAAGAGTTGAAAAAAATAAAACCCAAGAAAAATATGGATTGATTTTTGTAAATTAATGTTTTTATGAGTCATTACTTTGTATCTGTATTGACAATGTGTTGTGTTTGTCGGTAGTGTTTCCATTGGGTAACCTATTATTATTTTGCAACAATGTTTGTATTTAGTTTGAATTGGATGGTCTATGAAGAACCTTTTATTAGTGTGACAATGCATGTATTTGTTTTGAATTGGGTAGTCTCTTTTATTTTTCATATCTTTTCTATATTTTACAGGTGGATGAAGATTAGAATCAAATTGTAATATCGGCTCCCTTTTTACAAGCCTACATTATTTTAAGTTTTTTTCTTATCTCTCTAAAGATTTTGTATTTATTGTTGTGGGAGTTAAAATATTGTTAGAGATGTCTAAACTAAACGTGCACTTTGTGCATACTTTGTCTAAAATATTGAAAGAGTGGCAATCTGAAGTGAGCAACAAATTGTGCATACTTTGTTCAATTTGTTTGAAAAGATATGATAATGTCTGGAAGTACATTTCTCTTTCATCTTTATCCTAAATAGCATTCTAAGTGGCACAGTTGTCTTAGTAGTTTAAATGAATTTTAATGTGTACTATTTGGGTATTGTTTTTATATATTTTTTAAGGGTGACACTTTTGCTAAGTAAATTTTAAATTTTCTACTTTTTTTCCAAGAAAATATGTGATGTTCCTAAATACTTCTATCTAGACTTTATATTCTTAAGTAATTTTTTGAAATATGTCATGTTCCTAAAGTAATTTTGCTTTTTTAATCTTCTTCCTTATTCATGCTAAATACTCAACCACTGTTGGTTGGATATGCTCATTTTCTTTGGAAAAATTCACATTGATTGAAGTTTGTAATTTTTTATTTACCAGTGTCAGCACTTCCAAATTGAGGCATGAGTTGTAGTTATAAAGGTAAATTCATTATTTAATTATTAAGTTTCGTTGGAGGGTTTATTTAATATGATTTAAATTAGGACCATAAAATGATTGCTGCTGTCCTGTAGCTATATTTAATTTTACAGTTTAGATTGATGGCAGTTAATTTTTGTATTGCGTCTATTCTATATGTGGATTGATGGATTTAGTGTTAATACATTAAAAATTCACACCAAAATGGTTGTTTGATTTTTGTACAAGTGTAACATTTGAATATGTATTCTGCAAATTTATTGGAATTCAATTATGTGATTTGACTTAGATTATCATTGTGGGTGTTCTTTGTTATCTTGCTGCCATATTTGAAAGTGGAGTTTGGTTTCACATTCTGCTTATGGGTGGATTTGAATAGTTTGAGCTATTTCATTGTTTTATTTATTTATTTATTTATTTATTTTTGCAACTACTCTTCTCGGGGAAGAGGTTGCAGTCCACCTGATGAATTTAGATTCAGTTTTGGAACTAAAATTTGACAATATTATATGTTATGTTATGTGATGTTGTGTGTGTGTGTGTGTGTGTGTGTGTGTGTGTGTGTGTGTGTGTCTTTGCCAGGAATCTGTTATGTTATGTGAAGTGTGTGAGTGTGTGTCTTTGACAGTATGTGATGGCTTCAATGGCTTCTACTGGGAATCAATTTTTTTTTTCTTTTCTTTTCTTTTTTTTTTTTGGGTGTGGCAATGGGTTGGCTGCTTCCCATGAGCAAATTAAATGGATTCAAAAGATTGGTTTCATATTTTGCTTATGGGTGGATTTCAATAGTTTGAGCTATTTGATTGTTTTATTTATTTATCTTGCAGCTGATGTTCTCAACATTTCAGTGCACCATGTTATCCCATTAAAGGTATCCTAATTCTTTAATAGGATGCTTGGCTTCCATTGGGAATTAAATTGTTCAATCTGTTTTTAGTTTATGAATTTTTTTTTAATTTAATATTGTTTTTTGTAAGTTACTGAAATAAATTTACTCATTTCTAATATTGTTAAATTTACTCATTTCTTATAGCAGGTTTGTTTATGTAGTGTTGATTAAATTTTTTTTTCCTTCAATTTTTTTATAGATAACTGAAAGAGGAGTGCAGAGAAGTTGGGCATAATTGTTTGTGTTTCTTTATGGTTTTGATTTCATTTATATGAATATGAAATAGGTTACTATGAGATGACATAAGTCTTTTTCAATGAAATGAGTTTCTATGAATGGGTGACTTCTATTTGTTTTTCTTCTCTAAGATGAGATAGGTTTTTCTGCTCTAAAATTGTCACTCAGTATGGAAGGTTGAAACAGTGATTGTGCTTAATTGTTATTTACTACCTTCAACTTGGTTTGCTTCTTCATATGTTCATAGAAATGATTTTTCATGCTTTTTGGCACTCACATTTGTGGATTGAAATGTCACATTTGTTTGGTTACTAATTGATAGTTGTAAAGAGCATGCATTCATCCATTCTCTTTCAAATTGGCCCCTCTATAAAAACATGTATATTCAAATTGGTGAATCAAACAGTGGGAGTTGGATCTTATTTTTAAAAACAAACAATGGGCAATTTTTAAGGGGTTGATTTTGGATAATGGAGCTTGCTTGCTTATATTTTCTATTCTTCCTTTTGTTTCAAGTACATATGCCTTGGCTTGAAGGAGTGTTTGATTAGCTCATAAAAAGTTGTTGTGACTTTGTTTCCCACAATGGTTGATTAGGTAATTGGTCTGCCTTCCATTGATTGATTTGTCAATAATTTGTTGCTTATCTATTGTTCAACTTGGCTTCATTTTACATGTTGTGAAAATTAAGAATCTTAAATTTTTATTAGATAGGCTTCGTTTACATGCTGGCTATCTTCTGGATTATTAGCTAGGTTCAGAACCAAGAAGAGCGAGGTCCTGATTTTTTTATGGTGATAATTTGGGTCTTCTATTTTAATTTTTGAATTTCATACAATTTTATGATAATCATTGTGATAATTTTTACTATAATTTTGAAAATTAGCATTGTTTAGAATGCCTTTATGTTTGATTTTGCTTTGTTTTGATTAGACTTGAAAAATTCAGGTTATACAATGAATGAAAGTGTTGTGTGGGTCTATTAGTAAATGTTTCAAGAAATGGAGAGCAATGGCACAACGGCCCATTAAACAAGTGAGCCTTTTTTTTTCTTCACAATTTTATATCTTTGTTTGGGGAACTAGAAGTTTATTTATTGAGTTTCTTTTTATTGTAATTTTTGGGGGTCGAAGTGAAATTTAGATCTGGTTGATTCAATAGAATAACTTTGCCTATTACTTTTTCCACACCCTATAACTCTATCAGTGCCTATAATTAATTAAAATTTTCATTTTAAAATTTAAACACTGTAGGCACAATTATATATTCATTTTAAAATAGATGTGACAAACAAATATGATTATAATAAATTAAAATTTTGATTGGATGGTTTAGAGTCAATTTTTTTTTTCCTTCTTCCCTTTACCCCTGTGACTCTTAACTCAATATATTTTAGTTTTGTTGGGTGAAAATCATCTGTTATTTTGTACAAGAGTTGAGCCTGTTCTTTCCTTTCTTTTTTTTTTCTTTCTTTCTTTCTTTCTTCTTCTTCTTCTCCTCTCATTTTTTATTTTACTTTCAGAGTGAGGATTGTAAGTTGTGATAAAAAAAAAAAAAAGAGGGTAAATTACAAACACACCCCTTGAGGTTTACTTAAATTACAAATTACCCCCTGTGATTCTAGAAATTATATTATGTCCCCTAAGGTTTTTAATTTCATAACAAATAAGTCCTTTTATTAGTAAATCATCAAGTTAATTAACAGTTTTTAATAATGTTAAAATTTTATTTCAATTAATAATTTAAATAATTTTATTATTGTATAGGTAAACAGTTAGAAATTTCACTTTTTCAATTATTTTTGTTAAATAAAAAATTTTGACCATGAGGTATTCGTAATTTTCCAGACAATTCGTATTTTAAGCAAACCTCAGGGGTGTATTTGTAATTTATCCAAAAAATTATACTTTCAACTTTGCCAGTTATTTTGTAAGACTCTATAAACAATGCTGAGATTGGTTCAATGAGGTCTAGAAAGAATTTGTAAAAGAAAAACAGAAAAGAGGTCTAGATTAACAGAAGCCAGTTTTAAGCCAATTGGTGGTTTCTTTTTTTCTTCAAATATTTGGTTTTGGAACTAAATTAATTCAGTAGACCATCTATGTTATTAGTTAGTCATCCTGGAATAATGAGTGATGGCATAAACTTACTTTATGCTCGAAGTAGTTTAAACATACTTTATACTTTTAATTGGATGATTATGCATAATGGTACCTCATAAGTGAAGAAGAAGGTGGTTTCACTTTCAATCCTTAATGTTGGTGATGTGCCCTCTTAAATGTTGTGGGCCAATTCTTGGTGATTGATTTGGAGTATATAACATGTTATCAATCACCTAGAAAGTGAAAAGTATGTAATCCCTTTTTCTTTTTTTTTTTTTAGTAAGCAGGTCAATTGATTGGTTTGAGGCAAATGTGGTGTTGGGTACAAGGTGAGGAAAACCCGTGAATTTCATGTAATGATTTTTTGAAATCGTTTAGATTTTAGAAACCCATCGTCATGTAATGATTTTTTAAAATGGGTTAGATTTAAATGTGTTTGCGAATGGTTTTGATTCCAAAAATATTAAAATGATAAATGAACCAGCACAATTATTAAAATGGGTTTCTGAATGGGTTTCTAAAATCAATTTTCATGTATTGATTTTCGGAAACTTATCTTTATTTTGTTTAATTTAGTTCCCCTATGTGACTATTTTGTTTATATCATTTGGAGTATTAATTATGTGTTTCTCATTCTTTTTTTAACTATTCCGTTTCTCTACTTAATTATGTTTAATTCAGTTTCATTCTCTCTCTTTCGTTTTTCAGTTGTGGTAAGTATCTTTTATAAGTATTTGGTTGTAATCTTTGTTTAAAAAAATAGTACACTTAATTTTATTTAATGAACCTTGGGTTTAATTTTAGTTAGATTTGCCTATTAACATTGATTTCAAGTTTGATTCTTTTTTTGTTGCCTACTAATTGTTATACATAATGCTTCAACTAGAAAATGAGTTATGCATTATCATAGGGATGGAAACTTGTAACAACCCTCGTTACTGTTTACCAAATAACCACTGATTACCGTTAAACTGAAACTGATTAAGACTGGAAATGGAACTGATTAAAATACTGAACTAACTGACTGAAAACTGAAACCGATTGATTGACTGTATCTGTATGTCCTATATTCTGAACTGTACTATGGCATCCTTAGCACCTACTGTTTACTGTTACTGTTACAGAGATATCTGTCGGTTCCCTTGTGGAACCACTACTGTTTACTGATTGATGGCCATCATTACTGTTTGGTCTTTAAGACCTACTGCTTACTGTACTGTTATGCTAACGGATGTACCACATATGACTGATTGACTGAAAGACTGGAATACTGATTTAATGAACTGTTTTCATTACTGTAAGGACATTCATTCTAAACCTCTTTACGCATTATGTTATTCACTGGGCTTTAGCTCACTGCTCATATATATATGTAGGTGTACAGGCACCAGACCGCAGCTAGGAGCGTCGGGGTAACTCCAGTTTTGTCCAGCCAACCATTGTGCCTCACAGCGAGGTTCCGAGCCTGCCAAGCTCTGGCTTAGGGGTGTTTTTATTTCCCCGTCTGTCTTGTACTGTTTTTGTAATACTGTATAGACTGTTACCGTACTGCTTAATAGGGATTAAGTCCCTGTACTGTACATTGTAAATATTGTGCATACTGTTTGGTACTGTTCCGTGTAAATGTATGAAAAATCTTTTTGGCATTCAAACTGTCACAGCTCATTGGACATTGTTTATTTACTGTATTGGCTTTCGCCATGCCCCTGTACTCTGTTTTACTGTATTACTGTTAAGCAGGCCTTCGGTAATCTTGGATTACTGGCCGGTTACTTTTTGAATATCTGTTCATGTTTATATGTTTAAACTGCAAATTGAAGGCCTTATCGGCGGCCGAACCCGAAATTGATTAGTGTTTTATGATCCTTAGAATTAATGTGATTTTATGGTACATTTATCTGAAAATTGATTTAGTATGATTAAATAAGATTAAATATTGATCAATTGCTAGTCTTGGACTAAATTACCAAACTAACCCCAAGTGGCCCACTCAATGCAATATATTTGAGCCTCATTATACACTTAGGCAACATTTTGCTCAGCCATTTTCATGCTCTTGCCGACTTAAGAGGGAGAGAGGGAGAGAAAGCTTGAGTTCTTCACAATTTGCTTAGAAACTTGAAGAATTTGTAGGAGATTTGCATATTTGAGCTTGTGTATCTTGCATTCAAGACCTAGGTAAGGATTTCAACCTCTTAATTGTGTCTTAAAGTTGATTCTTGCACGATTCATGTCATATTGATGGAGTTTAGAGCTATAACATGGGTTAAATGTTGAATTGTAGCTTGATTGTTGCATGCATGTTACCATTCTTGAGTTTTGAGGTTGTAAGTTCATAATTCCTCACATGCATGTCCATCTTTTGATCATACTCCATGAGTTCATCTTGTTTGTGGAGGTTTGAGCTCTTTTGAACCAGCATTAAAGCTTTGAAAATGATTTAAGCCAATGCATGTTCATTTGAATTGTTGTCATGAAGATTGGTTTGAAATTGGGGTTGAATTAAACACCCTTGGGTCTTGATTTCTTAAATTGAGTTTTGAAACATGTTATTCTATGTGTTTACAAGAGTTTTCCAGAAAATGGGCCCAAGAGGATCGATTTTGGTGTTTGAAAACTTGGTTTTGAACTTGGAGTTCGAATCTGGGTTTTCCAGATTTTGGTCGTCCGCTCGAGCGGGGGAAGTGCCGCTCGAGCGGGGAAATCAAGCTCCCAGCACTTTGGCCTTGTTTACAGTCCGCTCGAGCGGGGAAGTTGGCGCTCGAGCGGGGCCTTGTGTCTCACGCTCGAGCGGGAGTCGAGCGGAGAATTCACTCATCCAGTACTTTTACAGTACGCTCGAGCGGGATAGTTGCCGCTCGAGCGGGTACCTTTGTTGCATGTCCGCTCGAGCGGGGGAAACCTGCGCTCGAGCGGGACCCTGTTTCACTGAAAATTCTGAAAATGTTTTCTGTGTACATCTTTGCATCCTCATTCCATCCTAGGCATTCTTAGGCCTAGTTTTAGACATCTTAATGAGGATATAGATGTAGAACACACCGAGGCATAATAGGGAGTTAATAATTATCTTTCCCAACTGTGAAACTTAGAGTGTGTTCAATCTGTTAACTGTATAGGGTTGGCATTCCGAGGAGACGCTCTAGCCTACTGTAGCCCAGAACTCTGTAAGTAACAATTGTGTAAAGATATGTTCAAAATGATTATCTTCTGAATACTGAACTGAACTGTTTACTGTTTACTAGATGAATGTATGTCCTATATTCTGAACTGTACTGTGGCATCCTTAGCACCTACTGTCTACTGTTACTGTTACAGAGATCTCTGTCGGTTCCCTTGTGGAACCACTACTGTTTACTGATTGATGGCCATCATTACTGTTTGGTCTTTAAGACCTACTGCTTACTGTACTGTTATGCTAACGGATGTACCACATATGACTGATTGACTGAAGGACTGGAACACTGATTTAATGAATTGTTTTCATTACTGTAAGGACATTCATTCTAAACCTCTTTATGCATTATGTTATTCACTGGGCTTTAGCTCACTGCTCATATATATATGTAGGTGTACAGGCACCAGACCGCAGCTAGGAGCGTCGGGGGTAACTCCAGTTTTGTCAAGCCAACCACTGTGCCTCACTGCGAGGTTCCGAGCCTGCCAAGCTATGGCTTATGGGTGTTTTTATTTCCCCGTCTGTCTTGTACTGTTTTTGTAATACTGTATAGACTGTTACCGTACTGCTTAATAGGGATTAAGTCCCTGTACTGTATATTGTAAATATTGTGCATACTGTTTGGTACTGTTCCGTATATATGTATGAAAAATCTTTTTGGCATGCAGACTGTCACAGCTCATTGGACATTGTTCATTTACTGTATTGGCTTCCGCCATGCCCCTGTACTCTGTTTTACTGTATTACTGTTAAGCAGGCCTTCGGTAATCTTGTATTACTGGCCGGTTACGGTACTAAATCCATAGGGGCGGGTTTGGGTCGTGACAGAGTGGTATCAGAGCGATACTTAACCACGAGTTATACCGCACACACGTGTCCAGATGAGCTATAGGATGTCCTAGAAAAGCAATAGGGCATTTCATGAGCATGATAAGTGTGTGGTTATGACATGACTGATTATATGCTAATGTGTTAACCTGCTTAAAGAAATGACGGTCTATGTTGATAACTATTACAATTGTTATAACTGCCTATAGTGAAATGGATAATGCAAATGAATCTGAATCCTCATCCACTGAGGCAAGAATGGCAAGAATGGAAAGAATGATGGAACTGATAACTGCTAGACTTGAGCAACAACAGAATCAACAGGCCCCACCTCCTCCTCCGGTACAGCCGGACCAGAATGTGAATGATAATAATGGGGACATAATTGCTCTTACCCAGAAGTTCAGCAAACTGAAACCGCCATCCTTTCAGGGAGGCCTTGAGCCGTTAAAAGCTGAAGCATGGGTTTTGGAGACCGAAAAATTGTTTGAGGTGTTTCCGTGCTCGGAGGCACATAAAGTAATGTTGGCCACTTTCACGCTGCAAGAAGAGGCTAAAAGGTGGTGGATGCTTACTCGTGATGACAACACTGCTATGACTTGGGCTCAATTCAAAGTAGCCTTCTTTGAAAAGTACTTCCCTCAGTGTGTTAGGGACAGAAAGGTCACTGAATTCGAACAGTTAAGACAGGGCACAATGTCTGTTGCTGAATATGAAACGAAGTTCACCGGGCTTGCTAGATATGCACCACACATGGTGGACACCGAGTATAAGAAAGCCAGGAGGTTCGAAGGCGGCCTGAATGTTGCGATACTGGATAGAATAAATGTTCTGAAATTACCGACTTATGTGAATGTCCTTGACCGAGCCTTGATGGCTGAAGCAAACATCGAGGCACTGAAAACTGAAACACCAGCGTCTGAATGGCGTGGTAAAAGGCAGAATTTTAAATTCAAGAAAGGCAAGCATAACCCATTGAGCAAGAAACAGAATACGGGGTCAACGACTAGCCCCAGCCAAGGGAGTGGTTTCATACCACCCTGTTCTGAATGTGGTAAGAATCATAAGGGAGTTTGTTATAAAATCTCTGGTGCTTGTTACAGGTGTGGCAAGGTGGGCCACATGGTGAAAGATTGCCCTTCCACTGCTCTGAGCAATAGTAAAGCTGCAGGCAGCGCCACAGCATCAACCGTGGCACCAAAACCGAACCCCAAAGCTACCGGGAAAGAGCCTATGAGGCAGGGCCGTGTGTTCGCCCTAGTACCGGGAGACGTGCAAAATACCGAGACTGTGGTGTCAGGTATTCTTTCTATTTGTGCTCAGAATGCATATGTACTGATCGATTCGGGGTCGACACATTCTTATGTATCGCATGCTTTCTCGCGAAAATTGAATAGACCCTTAGAACCCATGAATTATCTGCTAGCTGTATCATCACCTATTGGGGGATCCATGACATGTGCATATATGTATCCTGCTTGTGAGATTATTGTTGGGGATATGCATCTGTTTATTGATTTACTGCCATTGAACATTGATCATTTTGATGTAATATTGGGGATGGACTAGTTAACGAAATATCATGCCACCATAGACTGTGTAACGAAACAAGTAGTTTTCGTCCACCGAGTTTGCCCGAATTTGTGTTTAGTGGGAGTGGAGTGGTACCTCCTCCGTATTTGATTTCATCTGTAAAAGCTGTTAAATTGATTAGAAAGGGGTGTAAAGGGTATCTGTGTTCTGTATTGACTGTATCTACTGATGATGATGCTAATGTGAACAGCATTCCCATAGTCAGAGAGTTCCCCGATGTTTTTCCAGATAATCTGCCAGGGGATTTGATTGACAGGGAGATTGAGTTCACCGTTGATGTGATTCCGGGAACACAGCCAGTATCTAAAGCTCTTTACAGAATGGCTCCAACTGAACTGAAAGAATTGAAAGTGCAACTACAGGAACTGTTAGACAAGAAGTTTATCAGGCCCAGTACTTCACCGTGGGGCGCACCGATTTTGTTTGTGAAAAAGAAAGACGGCTCACTGAGACTGTGTATTGATTACCGTGGACTAAACAAGGTAACCGTGAAGAATAAATACCCATTGCCTCGTATTGATGACTTATTTGATCAGTTACAGGGTGCTCAAGTGTTTTCTAAGATTGATCTCAGATCCGGATATCATCAGTTGAAGGTTAAACCAGAAGACATTGATAAGACTGCTTTTAGAACAAGGTATGGACATTACGAATTTTTAGTTATGCCTTTTGGAGTTACCAATGCACCAGCAGCATTTATGGACCTCATGAATAGAATCTTTAAACCATACCTTGATGGCTTTATTGTTGTATTCATTGATAACATCCTGATTTATTCTAAGACTAGAGAAGAACATGAACATCATCTGAGACTTGCCCTACAGACCTTAAGAGAATAGAAACTTTATGCTAAATTGTCTAAATGTGAATTTTGACTGGACTGACCAAAGGGAATCAGCATTCCAAGAGTTGAAAACCCGACTTGTGACCGCACCAGTCCTGACCCTACCTTCAGGTACGGATGGTTATACTGTATTTAGTGATGCTTCTCATAAGGGTTTGGGATGTGTTTTAATGCAGAATGGGAGAGTTATTGCCTATGCTTCCCGACAGCTGAGACCGCATGAAAAGAACTACCCAACCCATGATCTGGAACTTACTGCAGTGGTATTTGCATTGAAAATCTGGCGTCACTATCTGTATGGGGCGACATGCGAAGTATACACTGACCACAAAAGTCTGAAATATTTCTTCACCCAGAAAGAATTGAACATGAGACAGCGGAGATGGCTAGAACTGATTAAAGATTATGACTTACAGATATTGTATCATCTGGGAAAAGCCAACACCGTTGCCGATGCTTTGAGTCGGAAATCGATTGGGAACTTAGCCTGTTTGCTTACCGGGCAGAGAGAGTTGCTTTGCGACCTTGAAACATCTGAAATTGAAATTGTTTTGCGAGAACAAGGTGGAACCTTAGCTGCTATTTCTGCTCAACCGGCTTTGATTGAAGAGATTAAAGAGAAACAGCAACATGATGACTTCTTGAGAAAGATCATCGAAGAAAGAGAATCTAAACCGAGACCGGGATTCAAATTTGAAAATAATGTACTGAAATTTTAAGAAAGACTGTGTGTACCGAATGATACTGAATTGAAAAGAAGAGTTCTGCAAGAAGGCCACAACTCAAAATTTTCTATCCACCCAGGAAACACGAAAATGTACCAAGATCTGAAACAGAACTTTTGGTGGCCGGGGATGAAGAAAGAAATTGCTGATTTTGTATCGAAATGTCTTCATTGCCAACAAGTCAAAGCGGAACATCAACGACCCGCAGGCTTACTGCAACCCTTACCCATACCGGAGTGGAAATGGGAGCATATTACCATGGACTTTATCGTTGGATTGCCTCGCTCCAGTAAAGGTATGGACTCGATTTGGGTTATTGTTGATAGACTGACTAAATCTGCTCACTTCTTACCTGTTAAGACAATTTATAATGCGGACAAATTGGCTATACTCTATATTGATGAAATTGTTAGACTGCATGGAGTGCCTGTGTCCATTGTTTCTGATAGGGATTCAAAGTTTACATCGAGGTTTTGGCAAAGCCTATAGACTGCATTGGGAACTGAACTAAGACTGAGTAGTGCCTATCATCCTCAGACAGATGGTCAGTCAGAAAGGACCATCCAAACTCTGGAGGATTTATTGAGAATGTGTGTCCTTGATTTTCAGGGAAACTGGGAAAGCCATTTGCCATTAGCTGAATTCGTCTACAACAACAGTTATCATTCGAGTATTGGTATGGCGCCTTTCGAGGCATTGTATGGCAGAAAATGTAGATCTCCAATCTGCTGGGCAGAAGTTGGAGATGGGCCTTTGCTTGGGCCCGAGATTGTATATGAGACGACTGAGAAAGTAAAACTGATACAACAGAGACTGAAAACTGTGCAGAGCAGACAGAAAAGTTATGCAGATATTAGAAGGCGAGACAGAGAATATGAAGTGGGTGATCACGTGTTTGTGAAAGTGACACCGATGAAAGGCCAAACTCGTTTTGGAGTCAAAGGCAAGTTAGCGCCAAGATATGTCGGACCGTATGAGATTATTGAGAAAATCAATCCGGTGGCGTATCAGGTTGCGCTTCCTCCTGAAATGGAGCATATGCACAACGTCTTCCACATTTCGATGTTGAGAGATTATCTCCGGGATCCTTTCCATGTGATAGAGCCTACTCGGATAGTGTTGAGTGATGACTACACTTACGAGGAACGGCCCATACAGATTGTAAACAGACGGATCAAGAAATTGAGGAACAAAGAGATCCCGTTAGTGAAAGTTGACTGGCAAAATCATGGTGGCGTGTATGCCACTTGGGAAATGGAAGATGACATGGCTAAGAGATATCCTGATTTGTTTCCACTGAACCCTGTTTTTCTTCCAGACTGAAGGTAACTCGAGTTTAGAGGACTAAACTCTTTTTAAGAAGGGGAGACTGTGACAACCCTCGTTACTGTTTACCGAATAACCACTGATTACCGCTAAACTGAAACTGATTAAGACTGGAAATGGAACTGATTAAAATACTGAACTAACTGACTGAAAACTGAAACCGATTGATTGACTGTATCTGTTTGAATTGCATTCTATCTGTTCGACTGTTTGAATATCTGTTCATGTTTATATGTTTAAACTGCAAATTGAAGGCCTTATCGGCGGCCGAACCCGAAATTGATTAGTGTTTTATGATCCTTAGAATTAATGTGATTTTATGATACATTTATCTAAAAATTGATTTAGTATGATTAAATAAGATTAAATATTGATCAATTGCTAGTCTTGGACTAAATTACCAAACTAACCCCAAGTGGCCCACTCAATGTAATATATTTGAGCCTCATTATACACTTAGGCAACATTTTGCTCAGCCATTTTCATGCTCTTGCCGACTTAAGAGGGAGAGAGGGAGAGAAAGCTTGAGTTCTTCACAATTTGCTTAGAAACTTGAAGAATTTGTAGGAGATTTGCATATTTGAGCTTGTGTATCTTGCATTCAAGACCTAGGTAAGGATTTCAACCTCTTAATTGTGTCTTAAAGTTGATTCTTGCACGATTCATGTCATATTGATGGAGTTTAGAGCTATAACATGGGTTAAATGTTGAATTGTAGCTTGATTGTTGCATGCATGTTACCATTCTTGAGTTTTGAGGTTGTAAGTTCATAATTCCTCACATGCATGTCCATCTTTTGATCACACTCCATGAGTTCATCTTGTTTGTGGAGGTTTGAGCTCTTTTGAACCAGCATTAAAGCTTTGAAAATGATTTAAGCCAATGCATGTTCATTTGAATTGTTGTCATGAAGATTGGTTTGAAATTGGGGTTGAATTAAACACCCTTGGGTCTTGATTTCTTAAATTGAGTTTTGAAACATGTTATTCTATGTGTTTACAAGAGTTTTCCAGAAAATGGCCCAAGAGGATCGATTTTGGTGTTTGAAAACTTGGTTTTGAACTTGGAGTTCGAATCTGGGTTTTCCAGATTTTGGTCGTCCGCTCGAGCAGGGGAAGTGCCGCTCGAGCGGGGAAATCAAGCTCCCAGCACTTTGGCCTTGTTTACAGTCCGCTCGAGCGGGGAAGTTGGCGCTCGAGCGGGGCCTTGTGTCTCACGCTCGAGCGGGAGTCGAGCGGAGAATTCACTCATCCAGTACTTTTACAATACGCTCGAGCGGGATAGTTGCCGCTCGAGCGGGTACCTTTGTTGCATGTCCGCTCGAGCAGGGGAAACCTGCGCTCGAGCGGGACCCTGTTTCACTGAAAATTCTGAAAATGTTTTCTGTGTACATCTTTGCATCCTCATTCCATCCTAGGCATTCTTAGGCCTAGTTTTAGACATCTTAATGAGGATATAGATGTAGAACACACCGAGGCATAATAGGGAGTTAATAATTATCTTTCCCAACTGTGAAACTTAGAGTGTGTTCAATCTGTTAACTGTATAAGGTTGGCATTCTGAGGAGACGCTCTAGCCTACTGTAGCCCAGAACTCTGTAAGTAACAATTGTGTAAAGATATGTTCAAAATGATTATCTTCTGAATACTGAACTGAATTGTTTACTGTTTACTGGATGAATGTATGTCCTATATTCTGAACTGTACTATGGCATTCTTAGCACCTACTGTCTACTGTTACTGTTACAGAGATCTCTGTCGGTTCCCTTGTGGAACCACTACTGTTTACTGATTGATGGCCATCATTACTGTTTGGTCTTTAAGACCTACTGCTTACTGTACTGTTATGCTAACAGATGTACCACATATGACTGATTGACTGAAGGACTGGAACATTGATTTAATGAACTGTTTTCATTACTGTAAGGACATTCATTCTAAACCTCTTTACGCATTATGTTATTCACTGGGCTTTAGCTCACTGCTCATATATATATGTAGGTGTACAGGCACCAGACCGCAGCTAGGAGCGTCGGGGGTAACTCCAGTTTTGTCAAGCCAACCACTGTGCCTCACTGCGAGGTTCCGAGCCTGCCAAGCTATGGCTTATGGGTGTTTTTATTTCCCCGTCTGTCTTGTACTGTTTTTGTAATACTGTATAGACTGTTACCGTACTGCTTAATAGGGATTAAGTCCCTGTACTGTATATTATAAATATTGTGCATACTGTTTGGTACTGTTCCGTATATATGTATGAAAAATCTTTTTGGCATGCAGACTGTCACAGCTCATTGGACATTGTTCATTTACTGTATTGGCTTCCGCCATGCCCCTGTACTCTGTTTTACTGTATTACTGTTAAGCAGGCCTTCGGTAATCTTGGATTACTGGTCGGTTAGGGTACTAAACCCATAGGGGCGGGTTTGGGTCGTGATAAAACTCAAAGGAGCATGATCATCCAAAAATGGACACTTCACATAAGGTAAGCTTTAATTGTTTAAAATTTTAATTTTGTTTGGTTTTACAGCCTTCAAAAATTCTTCTTCCTTATAACAAGACTCTCTTAGTCTTAATAAAGAAAATTATTCGCTCCCTTTACAAAATTTGAGTTTAATTCTATTTGGAGGTTTGTATGATTTATCAGCATTCTCAATTGATCTATCTATACTATTATTTGCTTTTCTATTCATTTGTTTACTTTAATAATACATACACATGTTTATTCTCACTTTGCCATTGAATGACATAATTCAATTGACCATAATAGTTATGTTCAATTCTTCTTAATTCATAGCTATTGATTTTCCTATTTCTCATATGTATTTTGATGCGATTTTTTATGTTATAGTTTCTTTTGATGCAATTATTCTTCATTACAATTTCTTCCGATTTCTCATATGCATTTTGATGTGATTTTTCATAGCTATTGGTTTTTTGAAGTGAATTTAAGTGAGTAATTTTGTTGCAGATCATTGATCCATATTAGAAATATTGGGTTACGTTGCTTCTACCGGTGTGTCGTTGGTTGGCTCTCTCATGTTAAATTATTTATTTATTTATTTTCGGGTTAGCTAGGGTGATTCTTTTGTATCAAAATGTTCACCGACCTTTATTTGAAGGAATTTAAACCTGATAAAGAAAAAAGTTTACCATTTATGATACTAATTCAATAACATTCTTTTATTGAAAGTTATCCCATTCTAACTTGCTATAGTGTATAGATGTGTCATTTTGACGTGGATAAAAATTTAAAATTTGCTATTTGGACATTAAATTTAGCAAATATTTCTAGATTCTTTGCATATGCTATATTCAAATATATAATTCATTTTTTGGACTTTCATTTTGAAATTTATAAATGCTTTCGCTAATTCAATATGTAGAAGCAATTTCAATTTCTTATATGTGAAGTTTTAAGTCGGAATGATATTACCATTTTGAATTGATTTATTACCATTAAGTTTCATAGCACGTGATACCAAAAAAATTGTTGGCAGTGCCTTCAGGCACGGGTCATCCCTAGTATATATATATACCAACAATTAATAGAGAAAGAGATTTACCGAGCATAGGTTGTCATTTGGGTCAATTCTGGCATCAAATTCGACTACCACGAAGTTGGTTCAAGTAGTGTGAATCAATTTTGGTATCCAATTTGCGATGAACTTGTTCAAAGCCAAGCCAAGTTGTAAAATCAAACGAATCACTGAGAAGAGTGAGGTTTGGAGGGTAAAAGACGGGAAATCTATGAACAACAAACAAATCGTTGTCGGCTATGAGAATTCGAAAAAAACACAGATCAAAACCAAACAATAATATAATAGGGTTTTGTATTGTAATAATTTCAGCAAATAATACTTGGTAGCTCGAAAATAATTGGCCTAAATTGGCTCGAAACCCAAAATGATGTCATTTTGGGTTTCTTTTTTTTTTATTTCTTCTTTGAGATAGATAAAAGAGACGAGAGAGAGAGAGAGAAAGAGAGAGAGAGAGAGAGAAGAAGAAGAAGAAGAAGAAGAAGAAGAAGAAGAAGAAGAAGAAGAAGAAGGAGAAAAGATAGAGATTAGGAAAAGAAGGTGAAAAGAAGGAGAAGAAAGAGATCTGTATACACATAGATCTGTGTGTGTATACACAGATTTGTGTATACACACAGAGGAGACGATGATGGCAACACCGGTGTGTGGCTCTTTCTCTCTTTCTCTGCCGGTGGGTGGCGCTGGTGGATGGCTCTCTCTCTCTCTCTCTCTCTCTCATATATATATATATATGTGTGTGTGTGTGTGTGTGTGTATAGATCTGTGTATACACACAGATTTGGTATTGATGTTGATGTTGATGATGATGATCTGGTGTCGATGATGATGATGGTGATCTAGTGTTGATGTTGATGTTGATGTTGATGATGATGTATAGATCTCTCTCATATATGTATATATAGATGTGTGTGTATAGATCTATGTATACACATAGATCTGGTGTTGATGATGATGTGTTGATTCTACAATTTTTTTGTGATTGTCAGTTGTTGTTGATGATGATGTGGTGTTATTGATGTTGATGCTCTCTCTCGGTCCTCAACTCCCTCTTCTCTCTTCTCTCTTCTTCATCTTCATCTTTGCCTCTGTTTCAGAGAAGAAGAAAAAAAATTCCAAAACAACATCGTTTTGGAATTCGAGCCATTCGGGCCAAGCCTCATTCGAGCTACGTAGCAGAATTGAGGATGGCATGGCATGGGTTTAACATCAGGCTTCCGTCCATTATTCAACTCAAAGCCCAATAAATTGAACTTTTAGCCCAATCCATAAGCAGGGCTTTAAACCCAGACAACATGGCCTTAAGATAAGACATGTGCATCAAATGGGCCTTTAAAAATCAATCTTTGCTACCCATCATTATTGCTTCTCCTCCAACCCCACCCATGTCCAACTTTTAAACCATAAATATTTTATTAAAAATTCGAAACATTCGAAAAACGTTTATTTGTGAATTCTTTTTATTTTTAGTATTTTTCTGTCAAAATTATGTTCATTTTTTTTTTAGGGCTGCTATTAGCACATTCCTTTCTTCTTTGAACCCGCCACTTCTTTGAACCCCCACCCAACTAAATGAGGCCCCTCTATTTTCTCTTTAAACCCCCACCTTAATTCCAACTATACCCTCACTCTAACCCACATTCCCAACCCAACCATTGCCAACTCCAGCCACAACCTCCACTGCCGGCTTCACTATCTGATTAACTCCAATCCAGAGCCATTTTTTAGTCAACTTCATCGCTACCCCACAGTCGACCACCCCTAGCAGCTTCAAAAAACCTCAATCCAGAGCCACGCAATGAGCCTCCCCTCTCTCTCTCTCTCTCTCTCTCTCTCTCTCTCTCATCACCATCGCCTAGCCACCATCGTCGATTGCTACTTATCCCAACTCAAATTACGATGGCAACGAATGTGACTAGGGTCTGAGGCCATAGATCACAACGGCAGTTAGGGTTTGAGGTCACAGATCATGACGGCGGCTAGGGTTAAGATCTCATATCACGACGGCGATGGAGGTGTCTAGGGTTTGAGGTCACAGATTGTCATCCCCGTTGCCATTGTGTTTCCAAACCCTATCAACCCAACCATGCGCAGAGAGAGAGGGAGAGAGAGAGAGAGAGAGATTGCAGTGGCGATGGGGTTCGCGATTGGTAGGGGTGGAGATCGCGATTGCAGTGGAAATCGCAATTTTAGAAGAAGAAGAGGGAGACGAAGGTGGCAACTGGAAATGAGGGGTTGGCCAGCGACCCATGGAGGTGGTAGCCGGAGTTGAGAGGGGTTAGGGTTAGGATTAGGGTTTGGGTTTGGAAAATTAGGGTTAGAAGATGAGGGATGAGAGTAAAAGTGGAATTTTATGTTGAGATAAAATTGGAAAAAAAAAAAAATGGAAGAGGTGGGGGCCCAAAGGAAAAAGGTGGGTGCTCAAAGGAAAAAGGTGGGTGCTAATAGTAACATTCTTTTTTTTAACTTCTTAGGTCCATTTTGGACGAATCTAAAAAGTAAAAAAAATAACCCTACTAAAATATTATCTAATTGTTAAATGTGAGGCGAAGAGTGGATCTCACATATGACATTACACTCTGCTAAGTTTTTTATTTTTTTGATCATGAGCTTCGGATATTTTTAAATGGTCTATTTTTCTTATCCAACCTAAAAAAAAAAAAAAAAAAAAAAAAAAAAAGAAAAGAAAAGAAAAGAGAAGAAGAAAAAGAAGAAGAAGAAGAAAGGAATAGTACTCCTCACCAAGTAATGAAATATATATGGCTCTTTGTAGATTATAAGCTAAACTAATAAGTAAAGACTATAAATCATATGAAAAATGATTGAGACCTCAAATTTTTTGGCTCAAATTTGGCTCGAATTTGCTTTTTTTTTTTTTTTGCTGGGTTGATGCTTTGCTTGTTATTATTATTATTATTTTTATTATTTTTTTTTGCAATGTATTAGCCCAGAAAAAAATGAAAAAAAAAAAAAAAAAAAAATTGCATTCGAGACAATTTCGAGCCTCATTTTCGAGGCCTCAATCACAGCCGAAATCATATTATTTGGTACACTATTCACCTTTTAAGTGGTTAGTGATTAAAACAAATCTTGTTAGTGTTTTAGCCTTTAGTGTAAAAATAACAAAATAAAAGAATTTTTCTGGCTAAAGGAAGCTCTCTCTTTTTTTCTTTTTCTTTTACTTTTTAACGTGTAATAAATGATAAAAACAACTTTTTATCTTATAAGGAAATATCAAAGGAAGAGCCATAGAAAGAAGTCAAGTTCAAGATGGCAAGTAAGTATCTAAAGTTGATGAAAGGGTGGGAACATTGACAATTTGAGATTGGTGCATATGCATTTTTGGGATATATAATATAATTGTGCAAATTATATAATTAAGATGCCAGAAATTAAGGATCTATCTATAGCTACTTGAAATTATTCTTCATTTTTAAATATGTAGCAGCCAGTATTTATGCAGTTTGATTGGGTGAACAAGAATCCACATACTTAGCTCAAGTCAGTGACATTAACTTTGTTTGACTAGTAAAAGGTCGATTAAAATTCTAGAAACTAACACATGACAAAACCTGCATATCAAATTTGATAGTAAAATTTTATAGTGCACACTTCTAGAAAGGTTTATTGTAGTTGGGCTTTGATTTGTGGCACTAATTTGTTGAGTACTAATGGCACTAATTTCTATATCAGGTAAAAAAATAAAAAAAATAAAACAAAGTTACCAAAACAGGAAATTAGTGCCATTAGTGCCAGCAGTTTTAGTGCCACAAATCATTTTTCCCATAATGTAATTTTGTAATATTAGTTATTTTACTTTGTTTTTAAAATTATAAATGTCGTAGTGAAACTATTATGAATCATTTCTATAAAAAAAATTTACGCTGTAATAAGATATATATGAGTATGTTATTTTGTATCCAAAAAACAAATAAATATATATATATATAATATTTTTTAATCAGCGAAAGTCAATAATTAGTTGCTTAAAGAGTTGAACCCTGCATCCTCTCCTTGCAAATACTTATATCTTGTCTCATGCTGCTAGGCTGCTGGGCCTCGGGCCCAAAAGCATATATATTCAAAGAAATTACAAATACGCAAAAAAAGAAATTGTAGTTTGTTTTTGTATGTAAATCCATACAACAAGAAATACTTAACAAGGATTATGTAAGAGTCAAACCAGCTATACATCCCAAAAAGATTAATATGATTAAAGACTTCACCTATCCTTCACATAAAAAAACTCACACCCAATGTGACATGAATAAAAACATATTTAGTTGACGTAATGATTTTGGATTCAAATACATTTGATTTTGGCTAGTAGCTAGCATACCCATCTGGGGTTGACTTTTTCGAGGTTAATTAACAATAGAGACGTTGATTAGAATTCAATTTGTTGGACAAAGACTATAGCTCACACCGTTTTGTTCATTCTTATCATACATCACAGAAACTAAACGGCAATAATAACAACTTTTTTATATGCTAATGATCACAACCTCCAATAGCAATCACAAATCATAATCATAAACTAGAGTTATCTACAATTAATTAGTAATGTCATACTCATATATGCCCTTCATTGATATTTGTGTCTGTTAGAGATATATATCATCATTCTAAGCCCGGGTTTGGCATTTGTTGTGGAGCTAAATAATCACATATGGATAAAAAAAAAAAAGTTTCAAAATCATAAAATGTCAAAACACTTGAGTTGAGATGCAAAATTACCAAACTGACCCATATACAAATAAAAAGTCAAAAAAGTATCATTTCCAAGTGGAGGGCAATTTTGCCATTTCACTTCGGAAACATCATTTCCAAAGCAAAAAGGCCAAACAAACAAAAAAAGTCATAGGTTAAAAGAGTCAAAAAAACCAAAAACTCAACTAAAAAAGTAATTGCCAAACAAATCCTAAATTTGCCTTATTCTTGAAGCTTCAAGCCTATAGCTAGCTCCTATGTTACATTGTGGTTCATGAGAAACTTCTTAATTAAAAATCTGATTTCATTACATAAGATTCCAATGTTTATGCTTTATAATCTACGAATGATCTGATCACCTGAAATAACTGGACATGCATGCATATGGACACCATGGGTCAGATAGTCCAAGATTAAGCAAGCATAAAATCATGACTTTGTCACATTATATATATATATATATAATTCTTTTGCTGGGAAAGTACTCTTTAATATTTGGAACAATAGGATTTTCCTAACCAGCAGATATTTGCACCCGGCCAATAATAGAAAATGGTTTGCAAAATATAAAACAAAAATGAGCAAATAATTAAATATCATTAGTCGAGCACATAGTCATGTAATATATTAGGGCTTAATGATAATTTTTGCTTCTCATGAAGGAATTGAATTAAGCAACTCAAAAGATGAGAACAAACATACAAACTCATAAATATACAGAGAGAGATGTCATTCTTTATTTCATTTACATGGCTTTGAAGGAAATGGAAAAAAAAGCTCCTCTTCCTTATTCAGCCAAACAACCAGATAGTTTGAGTTCATTAACGGTTGACGGAGTAATTGAGTATGTGCGATAATATTGAAAGTACAGAGTTTAAATAAAGATAATGAAAAAAATAAAAATTTACTATATACATATACATTTTTTTTATATCATTTAGTCACGATAAGGAGGACCCCACATCATGACACATAGCAGGTGAGACTCACTCTCATTACAAGTAAAAAGTGTTATATGATTTTAAATATATATATATATATATGTGTGTGTGTATTTGTAATCTTATTCAAAATATGAAGAGGTGCATATGGTTACACACAGATACAGGCACATCTGATAGGGGGAATCCAAAGGAACAGTACATGTGTTTGGGGTCCCAGACTCCAGTCCAAAATGGTTGGGTAGGTCATGTGAATGGTGTGGACAATGGAGCTAACTGTTCCATTGGATGGACTAAAGTATTTGTCCCTCCAATTTGATTTTTTTTCCTCTCTCTCTCTCTCTTTCTTTTTCTTTCCTTTCTCCACGTTGCTTTTGTTGAGAGAGAGAATAAATTAAATAGAAAATAAGGGTCCATATGCTCCACAAATGAACACTGGTATCCACATTGGCGAAAGATGCTGTTGAACATCCAAAAAAAAAAAAAAGACCAGGGCAATTACTATTGTGGGAAAAAAAAAAGTTGAATCAGTGGCGCCACAATGGACAATCCAGCAATCTAAGGCTATGTTTGGCTGTTACTTTTTCCAAAAAAATAAAAATAAAAAAGACTACATGGTATATATGATAGCTCTTATAAAAATTTTAAATATTGATCATTACATATCATGTATAGCAAGAGTTAGTCTACAAAGCATACCGGATGAGTCTCCGCACTAGTATGATACTGGCCAAAACACATGTATGATGATTAAATTGGAGGTTGTATGCAAGAATTTCAAAACTCTTGTGATGTTTATGTACCTTAGAATGATAATGATTTGCACTCCTAATACAATCAAAATGTGTTTTTTTGATTTGTTTTTAATGATTTTTTTTACAAATATTAATGTATCTAAATTAGGTGCGATAAAAAGTTTTTTTTTTTTTAATTTACTAAAAACATAAGAAAAAAAAAAGTTTTAATTGGAAAACCAAACTAAGTAAAGATTTGAGTACTCAATGGTGACCCAGTTGAGATTATATATTACTCATTTGGAAGGCTTCCACTTGATTGATTTCAAGCATATTCAAGTATTTTATGGGCCCTCTCGTGGGCAATGTTTCTAGTGATGGTGAGGGCGTAACAAAGTAGAAGATAATAACACTGTGAAATGAACATATATATGTATGTGGATGCCTAATTACGTTGTCGAAGAAACTCCTCAATATTGTTATTCTCTCATATGCAAGAAATTATTCAGTTTTGTGGACATAACTGGTTACCTTTTTTGTTGATATTTTAAGAAATAATATGAAAAGTCTCAATTAGTAAATAGAATGGAACATTACTCCAATATTAACTAATAATTTTTCCTCACATGAATTTTTTTATTCAATAAATGATTTAATTAAGTCAACAAAGCCTTTCCTCCAACTATTTTTGGATTGGATTGGATTGTATTCCCAGTTCACTTAGCTATGAAGACGATGCATAATGAGATTGCAATTGGGGGAGAGTGTAGGGAGTGTTAGACAAGGGAGCAAGGTAAGGAAAGAGGGGTTCGAAGGAGTTGCAGGTGGTGACCAATGAGGGGAAGGGTAAAGAGAGGGTTGAAAGGTGGTCATAAGTAGAGAAAGGGTAGTGGAAACAAGAAGTAGGTGACACTCGCAATTAATATATTTGTGAAATGCAGTGGAGAGAAGATGGATAAATTAAGAAATTAGAATTTTAAAATTTAAATCTTTAATGATTATTTTACATAGATACCAATTTGTAATAAAATTTATAATTAATGGAAGGACATGCACTAAGGTAACAAGTCTCATTGTTACCTAGCAGTGAGTGAGTAATACTAATAGGAATAGGATGATTCATTTCCAAAAGGTCATAGTCTTGAGAATTGTAAGTAAAAATTACTTAAAAATTAACATATTTGTAATTTTAATATACATTCCATATACTGTAAAAAAAATTTACATACTACAATATATTTTATATACATTTTTAAACCTTGAAAAGAACCCTTCCCTTTCTAAATGCGAACAAAAAGTACGAATAGAGTTTTTTTGCTGGGAAGAGTCAATATGCTCCATTAACCCAAAATCAAAGACAAGTCTGCCATTATTGTCGAAGGGGCCTCTTTATTTCACTAGTCTCTATCCATAAGGCCCCATAACCAAATTCCTACGAAGCTCCCTTTTTTTATTTTCATTTTTATTTACATTTTATTTATCTTCAAATTTAAATTGACATATTTATGTTGTTATACTTCAAAAAAATGTAGAGTATGATATTTAATGATAATTATTTACTCGTATAAGAAATGATTTTTGCGCTCAAATGGAAAGTGACTTGAGCTCTCTGTCCCAACTTGGTCATTCAAACCCTCTTCAACTAGTATTATACATAGGCTTGTTTTAGCAACACATTAAAAAAAATTAAAAATTAGCTTTTAACTCATTTTAGGTCATATTACTTAAACAGTGAAAAAATCAAAAGTCAATTTTTAACCATCTTCTCAAGGCACTCCATAGTTTCGCGTCTCATTTTTCTTCAATTTTTACAATATGATATACACAGTCAAAAAATAAAACCTATTATTAGGTTGAGCATGAGATAAAAATAAGGATAAATTATATTTAACGCTCTTTATGTTTGGCCACTTTTTTTATTTTGGCCCTTAAGAATTTTTTTTTTTTTTTTTTTTTTTTACTTTGGCGCTTTATGTTTCAATTTTTTTTCAATTTATTTCTAAAGATAATTTTTGTTAAAAATTAGACAGAAAATGACACATTCACAGTCACGTAATATAAAAGTATTTTATTTTATATAACGCACATTTTTTATATAAACTTAAACTCTATAATATAATATATTTTTTATGTTATGTGACAATTATTATGATATTTTTTGTCTAATTTTGAAGAAAAATTACTTGAAGGAGTAAATTAAAAAAAAAAATTGAAATATAAAGGATCAAAATGAAAAAAATAAATAAATTTTAAGGATCAAAGTGAGAGAATGGTCAAACGTAGAGGGAGAAAAGTGTAATTTATCCTAAAAACAAAGGAGAATTAATGACTAGTGGATTAAGATAGGTTAGGTATTTATTATTGTTATTTTGTTTGAAAAAAAATTAGCAAGTATTCTTTATTATTACTATCTTTTATTTTTGGGAAAAATAAGCCTGACTAATTATTATTATTGTTAAAAATATGAAAATTTTATTTTTAAAAAATTAACTTTTCGAGTACACAATACATACATAGAATAATAGAATAATACAAAAAAATCAAATACAGAATATGACCTATCTAATCTATGTATTTTTTGAAATGCCATAGAAGTCCCAAAATTATGTTAGAGAGAACGAGAGAGAGGTGAGAGGGCTTTAGATTCCCCCTAAAATGGTGTCATAAACCAATAATAAATAATAAAAAAAAAAAGTGTATTACATTTATTTATTTTGTTAGTACTAGTAGTATTTTATTTATGTTTCAGTCCTCGGCCTATTTTTGCTCTGCTCTGTTCTTTCTCACTTTTTTCTCAGCCGTCCCGATATTCTCTCTCTCTCTCTCTCTCTCGCCGGCGATCTTCACATCCCGACCACTACGCCACTACAGATCGAGTTCTCCACCGCCTCTGTGGGCAAGTTGACTCTCTGTTCTCGTCTTTTTCATTGGTCGATTACAGTTATTTCTTGAGTTTGCTTAAGTCTCTTTTTGTATATATATATATACTTTTTTGTTTCTTGTTGACAATGGTGTTAGGAAAGTTAGATGCTTTTTAAGTGATTGAATTTAGGACTCTGATTTCCTTAGAGCTTATAATTACTGGATTCATTTTTTAAAAGGTAATTTGGGCATGTGGGTTGCTCTTGTTTGGATCCATGGATGTCTTGGCGTGCTGTTTCTGGATTTCTGGGGGCATAGTGAAGCTGATTAGAACGCGTTTGTCTGGTTCTCTTTTTCTTGAATTGGGGTTGCTCATAATTTAAGGGGTTGTTAAGAGTACAGTTGGATCTGTGTGTTCTTACAAGGTTCTTGTGGTATTGGCTATTTTCTTTGGTGGAATTGGAATCTGGGGACTTGTGTCTGTTTTTTCCCCCCTCATTTTTGGTCCCAGTTATTTGAATTTTGACTTAATGGAAGCTAGATTTGGAGGAAAGCCTCATCATTTCTATGGTCCAGTGATGTCTGATTTGAAGGCAGTTGGGAAGAAGAGTATGGAATGGGATTTGAATGATTGGAAATGGGATGGTGATCTGTTTACTGCTACTCCACTTAATTCTGTACCGTCGGATTGCAGGAGTAAACAGTTATTTCCAGATGGGTCTGAGATTCCAACCAATACAGGTTTGTCCAACAGTTCATCATCTTGTTCGGATGAAATCAATTTGGGAAATGACAAGGGAAAGAGGGAATTGGAGAAGCGAAGGAGGGTGGTTGTTGTTGAGGATGAAGAGTTGAATGATGGTGGTGGGTCCCTTAATTTGAAGCTCGGTGGGCAAGTGTACTCTATCACAGAAGCCGAGATGGAAAAATGGGAGGGGAAGAGTGGGAAGAAGAGCAAAGTTGCTGCTGCGGCTACCTCAAACCGTGCAGTATGCCAAGTGGATGATTGTCGATCTGATTTGACTAATGCCAAAGATTATCACCGAAGGCACAAGGTTTGTGATATGCATTCCAAGGCCAGTAAAGCATTGGTGGGAAATGTTATGCAGCGGTTCTGTCAGCAGTGTAGCAGGTCAGTTCTTGTATGGTGATTACTTTTCAAGGTTTTCTATGGTTGTCTATGCTGGTAGAAAAGATAAGAATTAGGAGTATCTTGGGGTACTCATGAAGTTCAATCATGGCCTTCCATTTGGTTCCTTTTGCTAAATAGATGAGAACCAAAATGAGGCTGGATCGCACACTTCACAAAATTTAATTCCGCTTAAGTTCGGTCTTTTTATTTTATATTTTTCTGCAAGTAGTTCTTTATGTTTTATGAGGCATATTGTATGAATATTGTTTCTTCAATTAGATACAATTTGGTTATACCAATGGGCAGGTTTCATGTTCTTCAAGAGTTTGATGAAGGAAAGAGAAGTTGTCGTAGGCGTTTGGCAGGCCACAATAAAAGGAGGAGAAAGACACACCCTGAAAACGTTGTTAATGGAGGCTCCTTGAATGATGAACATGGTAGTAGTTATCTATTGGTTAGTCTTCTGAGGATACTTGCCAATACACATAGTAAGTATCCATCTTACTGAAATTCATATGCAGTTGGTCTTGCAGTTATTTCTTGTCAATTTTATTAGCTGTTCTATTGTAACACCGGAACATGGATATTCTACTATTATCAACTGAGTAGCATGGATATTTCTAGGTAGGAGTTGTGTTCGTTCTGAACACTGGCACTTCTCGGTCACTTCTAGAAATATGTGCTATTAATGTAATTTGTAATTTTGGACAGTCTTACAACACTTCTACACTCTTATCTCACAATTGATGTAGTGAAACTCTTGAGAGGAACAATGGTAAGCATTTATGGGAATGATAACTCCGATACTCCCATGTATCTTGAAAAGATTGTACAAAGATTACACCGTATGCATGACTAATGCAAAGTATGCTGCGGACAACTTCTAGTATTAGAAAACAATATAGCTATAAAGATTTATATATATATATATATAAAATAAAGAAAAAACAAGTGTGCTAAGAAACCAACTCTGTTTTATATACATAATATTTGTGGAGCTTTACCTTTCTCATTTTTCAATACTAGTATAGATAATAAATTAAATTACATAGTTTTCTTATATAATTTGCATAAGAAATATATGAATAATTTAGGATGTTGTCATGTCCATGTTCTTTATTGTATCAGTGTGCCAGTGTTGTATTGTCTAACATGGCACTAATCTGTGCCTCTGTGACATAGTTTGTCAAATTATAATGGCCATCGTTCTCCCCCACCTACCCTTGCCCCCCACCCTCTAACATGTCACTAGTCTGTTTCTGTGACAAAGTTTATTGAAATGGTTCTCCCCCTCCTCAGGCACACACACCCTCAAAGGAAAACAAAGCAACTACTGTATAGGTGCTTTATGCACCCCTTTGGATCTGGATTTTGTGGCATATCCACATTGTATAGTTGAAAATGCTTGAATCAATCCTGGGAAAAGTGTATTCCTAACTTCGGGAACAGCATTGAACCTATGATGTTATTTTTTGTTTGTTGGTCGGTTGTTTTGATGCCACAACTATTTTAACTCGCAATGATTGTGGTCTCTATCCAATGCAGCTAATAGCACAGATCAAACAAAGGATCAGGATCTGCTGTCTCATCTATTGAGAAACCTTGCTAATCTTGCTGGATCAATTAATGGGAATAACATATCTGGATTACTGCCTGGTTCTCAAAATTTGCAAAATGCTGGGACATCTCTTGGAACTCCGGAAAAGGTTTCAAATCTGATTTCAAACAGTCCCAAACACCCCTCTATTTTTGGTTCAACTTCTAACACAGATGATTTCATTGATATTCAGGATCCTCCGAAGCTTAATGGACAATGCACGACTGTATCTGCATTGGAAGGTATAGAGAAGAGAACTTTTTCTGATGATCCTCCGGGTGGAACTCTTCAAACTCCATCTACTATTCTGTGTCCTACAAGAGACAGTATTCCAGCTATAGCTAGTGGCCCAGAGACTGCAGCGGGAAGGATGAAATTGAATGATATTGACTTGAATAATGTTTACGATGATTCTCAAGACTGTGCAGAAAACCTGGATAGTTACCATGCTCCTGTAAATCCAGGAACGGGGTCTCTTGATTGCACTGTATGGGGACATCAACGCTGTCAGAAGTCAAGCCCACCTCAGACTAGTGGGAATTCAGGTTCCATGTCCACCCTGTCTCCATCTAGTTCCAGTGGGGAGACTCAGGTACATTTTCATTGCGAGTGCATGTGTTCAATTGTTCATTGAATGATTGCAAATTGAGATTCAAAATTTTACTGTGAAGTTAGATCTGGTTGGATTGATGAATAAATAATCAATATACTGTAAATGTTGCTCTATTGTTGATTAAAGGTTTTCATATGAAGCTTTTTGCATTTGTCATGACCATGGTGTTAAAAACTCTGTCTCTCTCTTGCTTGTTGCATGCACGGACCCCTCTACTTATTCATCATATTTCATGGTTAGAGGTGACATCTTTAGTTTTCAGCTATCTAGTGTTTGTCGGGTGATCTTATGCCTGCTTCAGTCCAAAATTTTTATGAGAGTTGGACATAGATATATTATGTTTGAAAAATCTGTTTATTCTAAGTGATTGTGATAGATTTATGTACTTCATTGCTACAATTTGATGTTCAATTCTCATGTTCTCATTTATTGAGTTGATGGTTTATACCGCTAAAACACTTAGGTTAACTTTTGCATGAAGTACTCATGGACATGGATGAAGCATACTCCTCTTTTATTAGCTTTAAAAGATTTCTTTTCTGATCTGCACCTTTTTTTTTTTTGGGGACTAATTTTCAGAGTCGCACAGATCGAATTGTTTTCAAACTCTTTGGGAAAGATCCAAGTGATTTCCCTCTTGTCTTGCGGAAACAGGTATCTCTGTGTTGTGAAATTGTGTTTAGGGGGTGTTTGGGAAGCTAGCTTTTTGGCTAAAATAGCCAAAAACACCCAATCACATCACTTTCTCTACTTTTTTGCATGTCTTTTCGTGCCAAAAAGCCAACTAAAATAGCCAATTCCCAAACAAGCCCTTAGTTGTTTAATGATTACTTCAACAGAAAGTTTTATTTTGTTAAATGTTTCGAGTTTTCAGATCCTTGACTGGTTATCCCACAGTCCTACTGACATTGAAAGCTACATAAGACCTGGCTGTATCATATTAACTATCTATCTTCGATTAGGGAAATCCACATGGGATGAGGTAAGCCCTTTTGTCATTACCAGGAATGTAGGCTCCTAATCGCCATCCTTGGAAAATCACTTCTAAACTTTGAAGTTACTGCTTCTGTCTACAGCTTTGCTGTGATCTGAACTCCAGTTTGACTAGTCTTCTTGACACATCAAATGATTCTTTTTGGAGAACGGGATGGGTGTATGCTAGGGTGCAGCATCGTGTAGCATTTACTTACAATGGTTTGTTCCTTTTTTCCTGCTGTTTTTTTTCCTATTGTCCCACTGTAATGAGCAATAAAACTTCCCATAGGAGGATAATTTGATTGTTTTTTTTTCATTTGTGCTGCAGGTCAGGTTGTTTTAGACACACTGTTACCTCGTAAAAGCCATAAAAATTGCAGGATTTCAAGCATCAAACCTATTGCAGTTTCAATCTCCGAGAGGGCTCAATTCTTAGTTAAAGGCTTCAACCTGTATCAATCAACCACAAGGTATCCTTCATTGATTTTGCGTGTGCATTATCACTGATTTTATGTGCAACATTCTGAATTTGAGGTTTCAAAGGAATCTCTTAGCAATTGTTTGGGTTATTGCGTGTCTGCTACTAAGTTATTTCTAATTTTGTTTCAGGCTACTCTGTGCACTAGAAGGGAAGTATCTGGTGCAGGAAAGTTGTTCTGACATGATGGAGGGAGGTAATACTTCCATTGATCATGATGAGATCCAATGCCTTAGCTTTTCTTGCTCTATACCAAATGTTGGGAGAGGATTCATCGAGGTAATGCCATCCTGGTTCTTCCCCGTATCCTATTATTTTCTTCTGGTATTGGGCTCTATTTGTGAATTTGTAGAGTGCAAATAATCAAAAACAAACAATGAATCTCAAAGAAACAAAAGAAAGTATGTAGCACCCATCAGATTATAGGAAAACATTATATTTTAGTATTTCATATTTACACTATTTAGTTATATTTACTAAAAAAAATTCAATTGACACCAATCTTCAATATTCATTCACATTTTAACATATAAGCGCTCCCATCCTTAGTCTCTAGTCTATGTGCCTTAGCTCCTGTTCCTGCCCCTGCATCTGCTTTGTGTGTGGAGCTTTAAACACCCCCATCCCCAATGGGGAAAACGGAATTTAAATCAGATGAAAAGAAAAAGGAAGAAAGGAAAAACACTGGCCAGATGCTTCTGACTCAACTTGAATTTCTCATGCTTGCGTGGGAAATGTGGCTTTGTTATCTTAGTTATTTTTAGTATGCCATGATTCAAGAAACACGAAATGCGTGCACCTCTTACATATCTTACACTTATTTCTATTTTTGAATTATGGCTTCTCTTTATTTGCTCCATTTAGGTTGAGGACCATGGTCTCAGCAGCAGCTTCTTTCCATTTATAGTCGCAGAGCATGATGTATGTTCTGAGATCTGTATGCTGGAGAGTGAAATAGGGGTGGCTGAGATTGCTGATGACATTCAAGCAGAATCCGAACAAATGAATGCCAGGAATAATGCACTGGATTTTATCCATGAAATGGGTTGGCTTCTCCACAGATGCCAGTTGAAGTTCAGATTGGGTTCCACGGATCCCAATTCGGATCTATTTCCTTTCAAACGGTTCAGGTGGCTCATGGAGTTCTCCATTGAGCATGACTGGTGTGCTGTAGTTAAGAAACTTTTGGCCATTTCGTTCAATGGAGCTGTCGATGCAGGAGATCATTCTTCCATTGAACTTGCATTGCTGGAGATGGCTCTCCTCCACAGAGCAGTGCACAAAAATTGCAGATCTATGGTGGAGATGCTTTTGAGATATGTACCCCATGGAGTTTTGGATAAACCAGACTCTGAACAGAAGCAGCATGTGTACAGCAGCTCTAACTTCTTATTTAAACCAGATGCCATTGGCCCAGGGGGTTTTACTCCTCTACACATAGCAGCTAGTAGAGATGGGTCTGAGAGTGTATTGGATGCTTTAACTGATGATCCTGGATTGGTATCTTCTCCATTCCTACTATATATTACAATTGTTTACTGAGTTATTATGCTTGGGTTTCTTCTATTTTTGCCACCACAAACTTTTCTCTTCAAATGGTCATAGCACTGAAACTACTTTGTTTTGGTAAAAATGTCTGGTTTCATCAGAAAAATAGATAATTTTCTGCTCAATCAGGAATTTGTTTAAAATTGATTATATCCCTTGCTGTGTTCGAGGACAGTATATATAGTCTTAAGTTGCTTTTTGCCTCTTTGCGCTCTACATTTCAGGTGGGAATTAATGCATGGAAGGGGGCTCGTGACAGTACAGGATTGACACCAAATGATTATGCATGCCTGAGAGGGTACTATTCCTACATCAATCTGGTGCAGAAGAAAATCAACAAGAAAAAATCAGGAAATGAGCACGTAGTGCTTGACATCCCCGGTGTACTCTTAGCACACAACATCAAGCAGAAACTAATGGATGGGCATAGGTCGGCAAAGGTTGCTAGCCTTCATACCGAGAACAGTGACATGAAGCCAATTCAGCGACACTGCAAACTATGCGAGCAGAAAATGGCATATCGCAACCCGAGAGCCTCACTGGCTATCTACAAGCCAGCAATGCTTTCAATGGTGGCCATCGCTGCTGTCTGCGTATGCGTTGCTCTGCTCTTCAAGAGCTCACCAGAAGTTCATTGTGTGTTCCAACCCTTCAGATGGGAACTTTTGAAGTATGGGTCAAGCTAAAGATAGGAATAGGTTTGCAGTTTCCTCAGTTGTCTGTTGAATGATTATGATTTGTTTTTGTATTTTTTTTTTTTATAATTATATTAATGAGATAAAATGTAGTAGTAAGTACTGGTGACTTGTATGGAGATCTATCTTTCAGTAGGAAATGATTATGTACATCTTTTTTTTTTTTTTTTTTTTTTTTTTTTTTGAGTTCATTTCTAATTTACAAGAAATGTTCAACATGTGGAATCCTTTTGCTGTGTATTGTAAATTTGAGACCTTTCTTCCATCTGAATCTTGAAGTTGAACATGGCATGAGGAATCCTTTCCTGTGTAGTGTATGCATATATATATATATATTATATACACCAAGAAGGATGGACACAGACGCATGACACGACACGGATAGGCAAACACGGCAATTTTAAAAAAAATGTAAGACATGACATGTTGGAGACTTGCATTGAATTTATAATTTTATAAATTTATTATGACTTCGTTTGGGAAGCCAAGTTTGGAGTTTTTTTAGCTATTTTAATCACAAAAAATAAAATAGATTTTTTAGTCCAATAAGACAAAATATCACTTTCAACTCATAATCATTATATTCTTTCTTTTACAAAAAAGTCATAAAAATTAAAAGTCCTTCCCAAATAAGATTTTTTAGTCCCAGGTTAAAATAGTTAAAAGAGCTAAAAAGCCAGCTTACTTTCTAAACGCACCTTATATGTTGTGTATATGAACATGTCATTCTAAGACGATAAATCAATACAATATAACACTAATTTTTATAAATTGACATTATTTTTCTTTTATTATCTTATTTTAAGTTATTTTGTTCAAACTTATAATTAGTTTTATATGTCTAGTCAATGGACATGCATGTCCTCTAAATGTCCCAAGAGTATCCAAGTCTTACATTCTTTATAAAAAAAAATTAGGATACGTTTGGATGAGTGTCGGACACGTGTTAGGAGAGTGTCTGACACAGATACGTCACCATTTTAAAAGTGTCCGTACTTCTAAGTATATACATATATAGCTCAATAAGAGTCTA
The DNA here is from genome assembly GCA_036172215.1 of Camellia granthamiana. Lineage (NCBI taxonomy): Eukaryota > Viridiplantae > Streptophyta > Magnoliopsida > Ericales > Theaceae > Camellia > Camellia granthamiana. Next base: position 159,538,052 of record CM069907.1, on the reverse strand, counting down.
TATCGGTATGTTCTCTGCTGTTGGGATTCATCTCAGAAGATTAATGAGCTCCTTGTGAGTTCCTTTTTCTGTCACAATTAGGTTGTATTTGGATTGGGCGATTTAAGGCTAAAATCGATAACTCATCTCTTTAATTATCTGTTCAGATAGCCAGTTTAAGAAGAGAAACAACTTTTTTTTTTTGTTGAGATTTCAGAACTTGTTTTTTGATTTTTTGAACATGATATAAAAATATTGAGTGTTTCTTCTTTAATTTTTTTTTCTTCTTTTTTTGACCAAACTAATTTTGAAGTTTTTTTTTTAAATGTTATTAGTGATTAATGCATGTGAGTTATTGCTTTTTGTTTTTTTTTTTTTATATTTTTATTTTATGTTTTCAAAGATAAGAAAAAGAAAACTTAATTACTAGTATTTGACAAACTATTTTTAAAAAAAATTAATTTAGAAATATTTGCATCATTTAGGAATCACTTACTATAATTTCTATCTTCGAAACATTAAAAATTGTCTTTCCCATAAAAATAAAAACAACATAAAAATGTGTTGGTTTTTGGTCCAGTTTCCAAACGGATTGGTTCATTTCATACTGATACACGCGGAGAGACAGTCGCACAACACAACACAACACACAGTAGAAAGTAGTAGTAGAAAGCCGCCGGGGATGTCGTCGTCCTGTGTTTTTCTATCATTTTCTTCATCTCTCTTGCCCTCTCCTATTAACCACCACCACCAAGACCACCACCACCACCACCACCTCCACCTCCACCTCCATCTCAAATCCAAGAAACATGTTGGAGACCACCACATACCCACCATCAATTCTAGGGTTCTCTTTCTCTGCGCAGCATCATTGGCATCAACATCAACCTCTTCTTCTTCTTCTTCGAGGAATTCAGTAGAAAAGAAGAGGCACTGGAAAGAAGGCGAATACCCTGGAATAATTTCAGAACCCTCAATCCCCACCAGAGGCACTGGATATGGATATGGATATGGATATGGATATGGAAGATCCACCAAGAGGAACCACCACCCCATTAAGAACCTCAAGAAAAAGATGGATCGCAAGAACAATGCCAAAGCCTGGGCCAACACCGTCACTGAAGCCTTGTCCGATCTCATCCTCAAAAAACAATGGCTCCAAGCCCTTGAGGTAACTTTTACCTCCATGCCTCATCCTTGCAATATAATTGTTTTGAATTTCATAGCTAAAAGTTTGGTTTTTTTTTTTTTTTTTTTTAATAGCTAGCTAAAAAAACAATTACTCCTATAAACCTTTTTTCTGTTAATGTGGGTTAAGTATTGTGTCATGCCACTCATCGAAAAATTACCTTGTATTTCTGATTTGGTTTTTTATATGCATCTGAAATTAATGATGATGGCCCCTTCCCTTCCCTTCATTATATCGGATCTGTTTAAAATAACTTCACAAATAAGCTAGTAACCAAATGCTTTAGAAAGCAACTTTGTAGAGCTGCCCAAATGAGTTCAATGATGGTGGCCTGTTCAAATCTACAGGTGTTTGAGATGCTCAAGGAACAGCCCTTTTATCAACCAAAAGAAGGAACCTACATGAAGCTCCTTGTTCTGCTTGGAAAATCTGGGCAACCCAAACATGCCCGTCAACTGTTTGACACCATGCTTGAAGAAGGGTTGGAACCCACTTCAGAGCTGTACACCGCCTTGCTTGCTGCTTATTGTCGAAGCAATCTAATTGACAAGGCATTTTCAATTCTTGACCAAATGAAGACGCTGCCTCTTTGTCAGCCTGATGTTTATACATACAGTATCCTGCTTAAGGCTTGTGTTGATGCTTCTCGATTTGAACTGGTTGAGTCCCTGTATGAACAAATGGCTGAGCGGTTAATAACTCCAAACACTGTCACTCAAAACATAGTCTTAAGTGGCTATGGAAAGGCTGGGAAATTTGACCAAATGGAGAAAGTGCTTTCAGGGATGCTTGAGAGCACCACATCCAAGCCTGATGTGTGGACAATGAACACTATTCTCAGCTTGTTTGGTAATAAGGGTCAGATTGAAATGATGGAGAGATGGTATGAGAAATTTCGTAATTTTGGAATTGAGCCTGAAACGCGCACTTTCAATATTCTGATTGGTGCTTATGGAAAGAAACGAATGTATGACAAAATGTCATCGGTGATGGAATACATGCGCAAGCTTTCATTTCCTTGGACAACGTCAACTTACAACAATGTGATTGAAGCATTTTCAGAGGCAGGTGATGTGAAACACATGGAATACACATTTGACCAGATGCGTGCAGAGGGTATGAAGGCAGACACCAAGACTTTCTGCTGTCTTATTAAAGGATATGCCAATGGAGGCATCTTTCATAAGGTTATAAGTACTGTTCAGTTGGCTGGGAAGTTGGAGATACCCGAGAATACCTCATTTTATAATGCTGTTATCTTTGCTTGTGCAAAGGCAGAGGATTTGATGGAGATGGAGAGAGTATTTAAGAGAATGCAAGATAAGCAGTGCCAAGCAGATTCTACGACTTACTCTATCATGGTGGATGCATATAGAAAAGAAGGAATGAATGACAAGGTTTATGATTTGGAGCAAGAAAAAGAGATGATGGTTGTTATTGCTCCCAAAGACGATGAGAATATTGAAGTGGAGACTTCAGTTAATGTCTAATTGAATGCTAAGAGAGTTGGTGTAGCTAAACTACCACTTCAAACGCTACACAAAGCTTTATCAATAGAAATCCTGATCACATTCAGGGATAGACAACTGCGTTAACTGCCACTCTGCCTCGGTGTCTTTTCTAAAGTATGGTGGTGGGAACCTCCTTTGGACTTTGAGTAATCTTAACACAAACAACTGGAGCATCTCTAGTGTATGTAAAGCATTCTTGTTATGAAATAGACAGTGGTTGGATTCTTCCAAATTTAAGATCTTTTGTGATGTTGAATAGAAAGATCGTTGTTTTTCCGTAAAGTGCCTCAGTACAGTTTTGGAAAGATGGTTTCTTCCAAAAAAGGAAAATGTTCTTGTATATGTTGTCACACGAAGGAATCATAACATCAGATATGTTGATTGCATTTGTGCTGTTGCTTATATTTCTTTTCTAAATGCCCCCTTGGCTTGCAGCTCTAATTATTTGCTTCTATCAACATTCCAACAGTCACCTAGTTAAGCTCAACTTTAACAATTTGTCCCAATTTCTTGGTGTTCGACTAAAAGAAAGAGATACATTGTAAACATTGTAGTAGTTGGCTGGTCAAATTTATGAACAAGATTTCTGTTTATAGAAGCCTTTAAAATTTGAACATGTTGATGAAGAATGTGATGGTCTGATTGCTGAGGATGTTTTTTTGTTGTTTCATACTATGGAATTTCTTCATGATTTTATGTTGGATGGCAGAAATAAGTTGTGCGTCTTTGTAGATAGTCACCATTACACACTGGATCAGAAATGAGTCTACATCTTGAGATGAGTTTAACCTGGGAGCTTTAATAAGAGATATGACGTGTCTACGAAGATTATACATGGCGTGTGCCCACTGGCCAAATCTCTCTGCAATCAAAATGATTGCATATTTCGGAAGATATGGTCAGGGAACAGCATTACATGGTAGTTAGTGTGAACATCAAAATAGTTCATTGGTGGGATGAGGGATCACTTGGAGAGTTTTTTGTTTTTCCACTTTGTGATCTGTTTTTGGTTGAGAGTCTTCAGACTTACTATTGTGGCTGCCCCAAAGATGGAACATATGACCATG